>OU342550.1:3052500-3788034 GCA_910589475.2 Bembecia ichneumoniformis
TCTTTCTTTCTTTCACACATGCTGTTATTTTACGATGTGGTCACTGCCGCCAGACGGGCTGCCCAAATGACTGAAAAACGCAATGTACCCCACCACCACTACTAAAACTAGATTCAGCTTACACTGTGTTTACGATCTTCTACTATTTACACAGATGGAGCTTTTCAAGAACTTCCTAAGAGATGATCCAGAAATGGAACCGGACGGACCAGAACAGTCCGAAGTCGCAGAGAATCCAACCAGCTTCAGTGACCCGGTACACTGCGAACGCTACTTCAGCAGTCAGATAGTGAGCGG
This sequence comes from Bembecia ichneumoniformis, assembly GCA_910589475.2. Classification (NCBI taxonomy): domain Eukaryota; kingdom Metazoa; phylum Arthropoda; class Insecta; order Lepidoptera; family Sesiidae; genus Bembecia; species Bembecia ichneumoniformis. The sequence goes on from OU342550.1 coordinate 3,052,798, forward strand.
ACTCTTCTTGGTGGTCATCTTGCTGGCCATATTTTTCTTTGGCTTAATAATGATAATGGATTGTCACTCGTACGACAGATACGACGATCCGCAAGGCAAACCAATCAACCTTGGGCTCTCGGAAAAACTTTAAAACATACAATTATTTGGCTCAGACTGACAAAAACTATAGAATAATAATAATAAAGCCCTTTTATTTCCAATCTACAATTAATGATTATGATACATTACAATTAAATATATACATTTTAATTAATTAAATATATTAATGTTATAATGTAAAAATATTAAAAACGATTTAGTTTTTAATATGACATGTTGTGACTTAAAATGTAAATTAGACCAGAGCCAACTATAAAAAAATCATAGTTTCAAAGTTAGCCCTGCCGGGAAGGATTAAGGATAAGGGATTGGGAAGGGTTAGGGAAATGGGCTCTGGCATCCCTCGCTTACTCGCTTATTTCGCGGTGGTCTTCTGTAAGGGGGTGGTTACTCCCGCCAGACGGGCTGCCCAAATGACTGCGAAACGCAGTGTGCCCTGTCACCACTTTCCAGATCCAGACCAGAGTCAACTTTGAAAACTTGACCCTGCCGGGAATCGAGCCCGAGAACCTTAGAACAAAGCGTTAAGGCAAACACGCCCTAACCACTTTACCAACGGCTCGTCATGTTACATTAATACTCATAATTATTTTAATTAAAATGAATTACTTTTATAATTCTAGAATAGTGTTATTTAGGTTTAAAAACATTGTTTGATGTATTGTTTAATATAATGACTAATTAATTGCAGTAAGTGGAATTTTTTTTTTTTAATAAATAATAAATTTATTAAAACAATTGCTGCCTATTTTTCTTGTAGGTAAAGCTGGGTTCTCAACGTGGGTTCTGTAAAAGCCCGATTATTTTACAGATATGCAGACAGACAGACGCGGGCAGTGACTTCAATTTATAGTACATAATAGGGAATATGCGTCTAATAAGGCTGCGCATACAGCCCTGATGCATAAAAGTGGTTTTTTTTTTCAAGCATCTGGTGATTGAAAAAAAAAATACCAAAACATTAAAGAATTTAATATTAATTTATTGAAGAAGAAAATGAAGAAACTACTTTTATACTATAATACAAAATGTTATTATAGTATAAAAGATTACAATGTCTGATAATTCATTGTAATAATTATTAATATTAATTAGTTTAATTAATTACTAATTAGCTTAATATTAATTAGCTATACTCATTTAATGTACTTAAAATATTTGCACACCCTCGAAGGGCAGAACGTAGCGAGAATTATATGTATTGTAAAATAATTGTCACCTATATTCAGCAAATAAATTATTTTATTATTGTTATTGCTCATTTTAACTCGTCTCCCCCTCCAAAAGCCAAAATGAGGGGGAGACGGTGTTACCCCCGACGGAAGCACAGTCGGTCGGGGTTCAGGGCGACAAGGACAGAAACCGACGCACTATCCTGGCCGTATCGAGCAGCACCGCTCTCTGCATCTGGCCCGGGAGGGAACCGCCACGGAATCCCAAAAAAAAAAAAGCAAGTGCAAGTGCGAGTGCGAGGGTTCCGTACGATGTTACCTATCCGCACAATATTGAGTGATTTACCATGTTATTTTAATATCATGGACTTCTTATAGGTTTTCCTATAATCTATAAGTAGAAAACTAATTTCTGTATTATTATTTTTTTCAAAATTTTAGGTTCAGTAGTTTCGGAGATAAGGCGGTGGGGAATGGTCGGACAGACGGATACACGAGTGATCCTATAAGGGTTCCGTTTTTTTATTCAGACGTACGGAACCTGAAAAAGGCTTAAATATTTTTTATCAACATTTTTGCATTGGATTTATGTCTATTTAAATATTTTTTTAATATTATTTCTTATTCGTAAAGAAAATAATTATTAAAAAGTGCAAAAAAATGTGGGAAATTCAAAATACCCGAAACGTCATTTCGAATGTGACGTCAAAGTCTATGAAATGTCAACAAGTGTAGATGTTTGTGATTTGATTGTTATTGTAGAATGTCAGTCACTGTTTTTTTGTTGCTGAATATTTATTTACTGTTATTGACATGACATTGGCAAATAATGACCATTTTCAAGATGAGCCGAATTGCCATTTTTATGAAGAAGAAGAAGAAGAAGAATTTATTTACTGTTATATGAAAAAATTTAAAATAAGTGTAAATATTATGTATGTAAGGATTTATAAAAATATCGATTACTTAGATAATACTTATTTTAATCGATCGTTCGGTAGTCGTATCAACCAAACAATAATTAAGAAGCATCTCTATTAATTTTTTTTCTTTTTTATTAAAGCAGGCAGGCGGTCATATAGCCCGAATGGCTTGGGGACTTTGGACTACTAAGAAAATTCTCAACGAAGGTATAAGGCAGTAACCACACCCTTACAGAAGACCACCGTGAAATAACAGCACGTGTGCTGTTGTTTCGGTGAGTGAATAAGGGATGCCAGAGCCCATTTTCCCTATCCACTCCTAATCCCTTACCCTTAATCCTACTGTAGTCGGCAGCGCACTTGCAGCAGCTTTGGCGTTGCTTGTGTTATAGGCGATGGTAGCCACCTACCATCAAGTGGACCGTCAGCCTGTCTGCCGAACTTAACATTAAAAAAATCAAAATTGGAGAAACAAAATGTCAAGTATCTATACAGTGATACAGTGATGGGGTAAGGCGATGCTCGTCACTGCGCGGTTTATGTAAATCGTAGGGTAAAGGGGTTAACTGTTGGCACCATCGGTGCGTTCTCACCAACTGTCATTTGGACTGGTATCACCGTGGGTATAACTCGACTACTATAATTTGTAAAGAGCTTCCAAAGTGCGGAGTGATTTGTTTTTAAAGAGCAAGTCTGGATTTGGAAAGTAGTAGCGGGGCGCACTGCGTTTTCGCAGTCATTTGGGCAGCCCGTCTGGCGGCAGTAACCACCCCCCTACAGAAAACCACCGTGAAATAACAGCACGTGTGCTGTTGTGTTTCGGTGAGTGAATAAGGCATGCCAGAGCCCATTTCCCCCTATCCACTCCAAATCCCTTATCCCTATCCCTACTGCTGTCGGCAGCGCACTTGCAGCAGCTTTGACGTTGCTTGTGTTATAGGCGACGGTAGCCACCTACCATCAAGTGGACCGTCAGCCTGTCTGCCGATCTTAACATAAAAAAATGCCTCTTGCGTTGTTTAAAATCTGAACTAATGTGTAAAGCTAATGCGCTATTGTAGACTATCAAGACTCTTGTCGAAGAACAACTTATTACAATATAGAAATATTGAGACGAAAAACGCACGACCAAGAGAAGAGTGGCTAATAAATACTCCTTTTTTTAATGTTGGAAAACCAACAATGGATAGCCCGCCACCTTCTCCTACTCTGTCAGGTTATGCCGGACTCTCTTACCGAGCGATCGTAGACAGGCGGGGTCGCGGGAACGTTGTGATACGACATCCGCGACTCGATATGGCTAACCAGCGCGGAGAAGACTAGGTACACTCCATGTCATAGCTTAGACCTACCTGAAAGTAGAGGTACGCCGGCCACCTCGGGGGATCTCACGACGATCCCTGTCAATGCGGACATAAGCAAGCTGCCTGCGACCGAGCTTCCTCCGGCAAATCGGCTGTCTTTTTGAGAATGTCTTTCTGAGAATGTATTTCTGAGAATGTATCCTATTGAGAATCTGTTCTTTTAAGAATATGTCCATTTGAGAATCTGACTTCTTGAGAACCCATCCTTTGCTCACTCTGGGTGCGATGCCAACTTTTAACCACTTGTATGCCGGAAGCCGAATTACCCTTGTCTGCCAGCACTTAAATTTATCATTCCAAGTGCCATATTTGCCGTGATATATACAGGTTGTTCAAATTTCAACCGTTTTTACCTATTTAACTACTGACTCTGACTGACCTAATTGTTCTCCCAGAAGGAGTCATGGGGGTTCTACCATGATTTATTAATAAGGTGGATCTACGTTCCGGCATACAAAGGGTTAAATGTTTCCAAAGTTGGTCCTGTCGGGAATAGGACCCGGGACCTCTGAGTCAGCGCCAAAGGTAAAAGTATTTTGATCGGCCGAGCAGTGCTCAAATTAAAGTGGTCTAGTTATATCAGTTTTCAATAGTTATTAGGTGGCAATTTGGAGTAGAAAGCTTTTCATGCGCTGTGCAAAGATGTAGAGACATCTTGAGGTTTATTTTTTTGTTAATATAGGTATTAGTTGAACCCGGCCAAGCTTCGCTGCGGCGTGCGCGTGGAGCACTACTTACCTACAAAGGTATTTTTTTTTCCAAAATAAAAGAAGTCTATGTGTATTCTATGAGATGTACTTCGGAGAGTGTGTTCGGGAGCTGCATGACATTATACCATGTTCCCTTTTCTTCTATCGGACATGCAAACGTACGACTGGTTACCATCCTCAACCTTGTCGAAATGCCTCTCATTCGGACCAAGCGCTTTAAAGCATTTTTATAATGCGTAGGTACCTACTGCTAAAGATTGGAACTCCCTGCCGGCGCGGCGTCTCTATTTCCGAGCTCATACGACTCAAATATTATCAAGGTTCGAGTGAATAGGCATCTTCTGGGTGAGCTCGCTCCATCGTCGGCCTCATCCTTCCTACATGGATAGATGCTGGCCAACAGCAAACCTCTCTTTAGTAAAAAAAAAAAACAGGTAGAGAACTCAATTCTGAATTTCTGAATCTCATTGCGAACAATATAGCTTTCTGTAAAACTGCCACACCGTCTGAATAGGTACAGACTAATATAACATCTTTGGTCTGAATGACATCATATTTTGATACAATCCCACAGACTAAATATTTATCAATTAAGTTTCTCCGAGAAACTCTTATGATCGTCATTACAAATTAAAATTTATATTTACCAGTGTTTCGGAAAAAGGCCAAGATGGCGGGCGATCCTGAGAAAAAACCCCGAAAGAAACTCAGGATACTATTCTTTTTGTCATCTTTAAAATATAAAATTACAACAATTAGGTATTACACTTATTACAACAAAATAAAAGTACATAAACAATACTAAACATAGTATGAGCTCCGAAACCAGGCTTTAAATCCAGGCTTCATTGTCGTTTAAATAATCAATAACCTTTTGAGAGGAGTTTGGTTTTAATGACATCTTTGAATTTATTTATAGATAAGGCTCTGATTGTCTCAGGCCAGTTTATTGTAAAACTGTATACTTACACATTACACTGACCCATAAAAGAATTACCTTTATCTTGTGGAGTCGCGTCTTATATGTATGTATACAGGCACGTATCCAGACTTTTAGTTCGGGGGGGACAAACATTGAAACAACCATGTGAACTGTGTAAAAATCGCTGTAATCACTGTACTTTACTCAAATTTTTCTGAAAAATCTTTCACAGGTTTTTAGAGAAATCAAGAAACTACTCTTTTCCATCGCAGCTATGAATGTAGACGCAGTTTGGGCAACAGTTCTGTTTGTGCAGGATAGTTCTCTCAATGTTATGACAATAGGTTTGAGTAACTCACAAAATACACTCACACATGCCGACCACTCTTTTTTTCTTACTTTCTGAATGAATGACATGTATCGTTTTTTTTTTCAGTCAGATTTCGGGGGGGGGGGATAAATCCCAACTATCCCCCCCTCTGTATACGTGCTTGTATGTATATCTAAATCATTTTTAAACTTAGTACTTATTTATATTGTGTATATCACATTTTTTATTAAATTGACTAATATTTTTATGCGAAGGAACAGAACAAACAATGTCATATTTCGGCACGGTTTAGTTGGATGAGTGGTTAGTGTGCTATGCCTTAACACTCTGTTCTAGGGTTCCCGGGTTCGTTACCCGGCAGGGTCAACTTTGAAAAATGAACTTTTCAAATTTGGCTCCGGTCTGGATTTGGAAAGTAGTGGCAGGGCACACTGCGTTTTCGCAATCATTTGGGCAGCCCGTCTGGCGGCAGTAACCACGCCCTTACAGAAGACCACCGTGAAATAACAGCACGTGTGCTGTTGTGTTTCGGTGAGTAAGTAAGGCATGCCAGAGCACATTTCCCCCCTATCCACTCCAAATCCCTTATCCTTAATCCTACTGCAGTCGGTAGCACTTGCAGCAGCTTTGGCGTTGCTTGTGTTATAGGCGACAGTAGCCACCTACCATCAAGTGGACCGTTAGCCTGTCTGCCGAACTTAATATTAAAAAAAAGCCTAAAGTGAAAAAAATAAACTTAATACCATCTACTCCACGGTAGCTTTTGTTCCGTATTACTTGATCGTTCTATAACACGTGCCGTGGCCGACGATTGTACCTACGCGCCAATTACAAAGCTACGACGCCATGTTTGTTGAACGAGGTTCTTTTATTTGAAACTATTTATTTTTTGTGTTAAAAGACGCTGGACAGACGGACTAAAGGTCTACTCGATGTTATGTTGTCATCGTATCCTAGGTATACACAAGCAAGAGAATTTATTTGGTCAAATTTATCAGTATCTACGTCTTCCACTAGTATCTATCGATTTAGGATTTACAGAATATGTCTTCTCATTTTGAAGTTGTTATTCGATTTATTATCACATCAGTGTTCAGTGTAATAGTAGTGGTAGTAACCACGCCCTTACAGAAGACCACCAGAGACATCAGAGACAATTTCCCTATTACATCCCAATCCCTTATCCTTAAGTGCCGGCGCTGACTGACGGTATGGTATAGCAAAGTATTTTTCCCAAACATATTATTTTCAACTTTATTGCAATGACTTTAGCACTCACTCAAAGTTATTTAAAAAATATCCTAATATTAATATTATAAATGCGAAAGTTTGTATGTTTGTTACTCAATCACGCAAAAACGGCTGAACCGATTTGGATGAAATTCGGCGCACACAGATTGGTTATCACCTAGCTTAACATACAGGATACTCTTTATCCTGCAAAAATATTAGGCTCCTGTGGAATTTACAAAAAACGAATTACGAAGTCGCAGGCACAGCTAATTATGTAAGTATGGTTATCGGATTATTCCTCGGGATAGAAATATTGCTCGGGAGCTGCATGAGATCATACCGCCTACATACCGTCTGGTTACCATCCTCACCTTGTCGAAATCCCTCTAATTCGGACCGAGCGTATAAAACGTCTTTTATAATGCGCACTGCTAAGGATTGGAACTCCCTGCCAACGTCTGTATTTCTGAGCTCATACAACCCAAATCTTTTCAAGGTTTGAGTGAATAGGCATCTTCTGGGTGAGCGAGCTCCCCTTATCCTTAATCCTACTGTAGTCGGCAGCACATTAGGCGACGGTAGACACCTTACCATCAATTGGACCGTTAGTCTGTCTGCCGATTTTAACATAAAAAAATATGATATATTAGCTGAGCCCGCAACTTCGTACGCCTGCTATTCGGTATAACGCGTACCTAACTTTTTTGTTTGTTAACCGATTGGAATGAAACAAACACTAAATGTTACGGGAAGCTTGCTGCAATACATCAGTGAAAACCGCATTCAAATCGGTTAAACCGTTTCTGAGATTAGCGTGCACAAACAGACAAAAATTCTAAAAACTATTTTTTTTTTTTACTTCGATAACATAAGTACAAGGTGTATAAGTAAATTGGTTTTTTTTTTTTAACATTTAATGCAGGTTCGTTTACGATTTTATGACATGTATAGATAAATATTCAACAGTCCCTTGTAAAGAACCTTTTAACTAATGACCTTCCATTATTAATTATTCACCATACACCGTTACATTCTATGTCATAAGGCCAGGCAGAGTTATACGGAAAATTTGCGGGCGTGGCCTCGCCGAACTGGCCAATGGGAGACGTGGAAATTACCTAACAATTACGCCACCAACCAATCACGAGCCGTGAAAAATTACACAAACTTTCTCTGTCGTAATATCCTATTAGTTTGTGAGTGGCTTTATGTATTTGTGCTTGGATTTTTTAAAATAAAAAAAATATAGTGTTTAATTTGTTGAGTATTGTTGAGTTTAAAAAAAAAAACTGTGAATATTTCGCGTGAATAGTGAATAATTACATTTTTATTGAGAAATTTGAGGATACAGTTTCACGTAAATCGATTTTGTGTTTATTCTGTGGCCACCTTTAATTATTTAAAAAATATCAGCTACAATACATCTAGGTACAAATATGATATCGCAGCCCTAAAGGGCCTTAAGGATCACAGAGTTTTAATAGAGTCTGCCTCGCGGTTTCGCTTGTTTTAAACTTCCTGCTTCATATTATAGCGAGGAGCTTCATTTTCGTCGCCTAATTTGACGCTTAAAATAAAAACTTAGATAAAAATAAGTACAGAGCATAATAGAATTATATTTAAAAAAGTTTGAATCGGACAGATTTATGCAATAAATTATATTTATTTTTTTTATTAGATCAGGGTAGCGCTTGACCACTATCTCACCTGATGTGAGGTGTAGATGTGGCCGAACGTGGACCACGCTTACCCAGTAAATGCCCATTTACCCTGGTTTTGAAGACCCCGAGGTTGTAGTTCTGTGGGAACACAGACGCAGGCAATGAGTTCCACCCCTTAGCAGTCCGAACAAGGAAGGTGGAACTGAAACGCTTCGTGCGTGATCGAGGTACATCGACCACGAAGGGATGAAACCCCCGCCCACGCCTAGTGTTCCGCAAGTGGAACGGTTCCGGTTGGATCTGAGAAAAAAAAATGTAAATTACTGCCAATAAAAAAACTTTCTCGTCACATGGCAGTATTAAAAATTTTCAGAGAAAACTCCTCCAAGTCTTGGCTGGGAGATTCAATCAGTCAATCAATTTATTTGTAATTTATAAAACATACATTTAACAGACACAGAGAAAAAAGAAATAACAGTAACAGCAAGAAAGAAAATTACAAAAAGGTCCCTACTCAGCATTTTGCTGGCGTAGGCCAGCACTGATCTTCCGTAGGAACCCTTAGTTAATACACAAACACGGTCACACACCATGCATGTACCATGCACACACCATGCATTAGATAGGCAGCACTTGAACCATTGCTCCATTATTCATGTATTGACCACCAAGTCACGATTTGTTTATTGTTTAGTGTGTATATTATGTATAATACTTAATTATCTTAATTTTAAATTTTATTATTATTATTATGACCCTCGATGGTTGATATAAATTGAATAAAATAAATAAGTAAAAATATATAATTTTTTTTAAGCTATGTTTTTTCTAGCTTTTTTAATTCAAATTCAAATTAATTTATTTGCTGAATATGGTATACAAGTTGTAAGTTTTTATACATATATGTCCACATATTCTACCGACAAGCAGTATGCAAATCAAGACAAAATAAAAAAAATAAAAAACTAAAAGACATGATTTAAGGACATAGTTTGCATCGTTTGCACTATATAATTAACTATATAATTAATAGTTTAACTATATAATTAGTTACTTTAAGATATGTATTAAAGTTTTAATCGGCTACTTTGATTTCTTTTTTCATATTTTACACAATATTTAAGAAAAATCTTCCAATTTTAAATCTGTTCGGTTAACTCCGAGTAGTTGCAAAAATTTGTTGTGCAATATTGCACCATAATTCATAGGTTATTAGGTTGCGCTCATTTTGGTAAAAATTGTCTTCGGTCTGATGTTAGTCCTTATCTTAATGACCTACTTCTTCCAGGAGTAGTTGCATACGCAGATGATAGTACGGTCATGGAGAGACATTTGTCCAGCGTAGGGGCCAGTCGTAATGAAATTCATTACCTATGATAATTAATGAAATTCATTATGGCAATGGTTGAGCGAATTAACTCAACCTTATCTTGTAACCCAATAGGGAGACAAGAATCTGGTTGATTTTAACGCCACCAAAACGCAAACGTGTTTGTTCTCTGCAAAAAGGAGCCCTTTCGACTTGGCTCCAACTTTCCGAGGTGCATCCGTACCTGTGGCTAATGATCTCGGGCTTCTTGGCATGAGGTTGCGCTCAAATCTCAACTTCGGTACTTCTATCGAGTCCAAAGACCAAACAGCGGCCAAAAAGCTAGGCATCCTAAATAGGGTGAAGGGATGCTTCAAACCTGGACAGCTCCTCACTTTGTACAAGGCACAGGTCCGATCTTGCATGAAGTATTGCTGTCGCCTTTGGGATAGCTTATCAAAATACCAACTTGCCTCACTCGACTCGGTGGATCGCAGAGCTAGGAGGCTCATTGGCGATGATACACTAATAAGAACTAAGCTGCAGAGCCTGGCACATAGACGCAAAATTGCCTGTCTGTGTGCATTCTGTAAGATGTACTTCGGAGATAGATTCTGTAAGATGTTCTAATTCGGACGGGCTTTAAAACATCTTTTATAATGCGCACTGCTAAGGATTGGAACTCCCTGCCGGCGGCGTCTGTATTTCCGAGCTCATACCACCCAAATATTTTCAAGGTTCGAGTGAATAGGCATCTTCTGGGTGAGCTCGCTCCATCGTCGGCCTCATCCTTCCTACATGGATGGATGCTGGTCAAGAGCAAACACATATTTAATAAAAAATAATAATAATAATATTAGGACTAGCGACCATCATGCAATTTCTTTTAATGCAAATTATATACCAAACTCTTTCCATTATCTAGCGAAAACTGTATCAAAATTCTTTGGATGGTTTTGAAAAAGTTTTGCTACCTTATTTCATTTTTCATGGACAATTTTGCTTGAAAAAACGAGACAGACGAAACCGCCAGGCGAAGCTAGTTCATTTATATTTAAGAAAGTAATCGGTACTGTCACATACTTTATCTGCATATTATAAATAAACAATTACTGACTTATTTGTGAAAAAAAGACAATTTTGAGTTTCATATTTTGTTTAAGTTAAGATACATTCTTGACAGCGATAGCTTGACAATATAAAATGGAACATATTCCACATTACGACATGGATTCCTTGGCATGCTCTGCCCAGCACAGTGGAGCAATGGCTGCTCTGAGGCTTTTGAGGAGCTACAATCACTTCCTAATGCCGCCTGGTAAGTTCTATTTAAGTAATGTCAATGTTAGTAGCACAGGTAGACAGGCACGTATCCAGACTTTTGGTTCGGGGGGGGACAAACATTGAAACAACCATGTGAACTGTGTAAAAATCGCTTTAATCGCTGTACAATAATTTTTAATATAAGTATTTTATGTAAGTATTATATACCTAAGTATTTTTCTGTTTCCGCTGGCAGCCATTACGTCTTATACCATATCAGGATCTGGCGCCAAAGCGGAATGAATAGACAATAAAGCGAAACCAGTAAGCCTCTCGGCCGCCATTCTATTCCTTAGGAAGGATTTTTTTTTATGTCAGGTCGGCAGACAGGCTGACGGTCCACTTGATGGTAGGTGGCTACCGTCGCCTATAACACAAGCAACGCCAAAGCTGCTGCAAGTGCGCTGCCAACTGCAGTAGGATTAAGGATAGGGGATTAGGAGTGGATAGGGAAATGGGCCCTGGCATCCCTCACTCACTCACCGAAACACAACAGCACACGTGCTGTTATTTCACGGTGGTCTTCTGTAAGGGGGTGGTTACTGCCGCCAGACGGGCTGGCCAAATGATTGCGAAACGCAGTGTGCCCTGCCACTACTTTCCAAATCCAGACCAGAGTCAAATTTGAAAAGTTGATTTTTCAAAGTTGACCCTGCCGGGAATCGAACCCGGGAACCCTAGAACAGAGCGTTAAGGCACGCACCCTAACCACTCATCCAACGGGCTCGTCAAAGGGGTTATTCTCTTTAGGCATGAAAATGACCGCTCCAGAAAATTTTGTCACACGTGTCTAAAATTTCCATAATTTCGACTGGTTTCTTATCTGTGTTTTTCCACTTGGCACACCACATATGTACTCTGCTTTTATTAGTGATTCTCCAACACTTTCTTCCCAATAAATCTTCATGAAAGAACACGCAAGCGAATAAACAGACGGCTAAAAACGTTTTTTTTTCAGTCAGATTTCGTGGGGGGGATAAATCCCAACTATCCCCCCCTCTGTATACGTGCTTGCAGGTAGTTCATGATGGCTAAATTATGCATACTGTTTGCTTGCCACACTTGATATTGCCGAATCGGTTTAATTCCGCAAATTACAGTACCTATGTATACAATGTTAAACATAGTATGAGCTCAGAAGCATTTAAATTGAAGCTTCCTTATCGCTTAAATAATCAGCGATTTTATACCCAATAGCCTCTTGAACAGAGTTTGGTTTTGATTAAACTTTTAAATTTATTTGTAGGTAAGGCTCTGATCAAATTCAAATTCAAAATATTTATTTATGAATTAGGTTTCTGCAAGAAACTCTTATGATCGTCATATAAATTTACCAGTTAAATTTAAATTTACCAGGGTTTCGGAAAAGCCAAGATGACGATCCTGAGAAGAAACCCCGAAAGAAACTCGGGATACTATTCTTTTTGTCATTTTTAAAATATAAAAATTACAACAATTATAATTATACACTTAATGCTTAAAGTACATATACAATACTAAAAATAGTATGAGCTCCGAATCCAGGCTTTAATTCCAGGCTTCATTGTCACTTAAATAATCAGTAGATAACCTTCGATAGGAGTTTGGTTTTAACGACATCTTTAAATTTATTTATAGATAAGGTTCTGATCATCTCAGGCAGTTTATTATAAAACCATATAATATGCTGACTCATATAAGATATTGATAAACTTAGTATTTATATTGTGAATTTACATTTTTTTATTAAATTGACTAATATTTTTATGTATCTAGTAATATTTTTATGTATCCGCGCCGCAGATATGAACCTCAACCAACTTTTTTACTCATGTGAACACGAGAAGGTCAATCGTCGAATCCAGTTCGGGTGGGCAGCGTTTGGGAAGCTACGAGACAACTTCTCGTTCAAAATTACTCAGTGTCTTAAGGGGGAGACAAATACTAAAAATATCCATTGTTTAATGAAAATGTTACAAGAAATAGACAAGACAATTAATTGCTTTGAAAAAAATATATATTATACTAAAACATGTGAAGAACCAATTGTATTAATTAGTATTTTCGTTAAAGTAATAGAAACTCCACAAAAAAAGTTAGAACACAAGAAGAATTTGACCTAGCTTTATTGAAAATTCTCTCAAAAACGGCTTATTGCACGCATATGAATCCTGTACCTATTAATAAGTTGATTTCAGATTAAAAAATTGTATTGACAAAAAAAAATTTTTTGTGTAATGTTCTAAAGGTAAAAACAAAAAAACACCATTTCTAGGCCCGTTGAATTGTCTCCGCCGCCAGCGAGTTCTATAGTAAATGTCATTTGCCTCAGTGAATCCCTTAAAATAAAAGTTTTCGACCAATGTGTGTCGCCAATGATGACAATATGGCATTGAAACGTGGTCTCCAACTATGAGCCTCGTAGAAAGCTCAACATCTCTCAACGAGCTATGGAGAGGACTATTCTCGGAGTTACACTGCGAGATCGAAGCAGGAATGAGGTGATCGAATGTCCTCAAATAAAGCCTCCTGACAATTAGAACTTCCTCCTCCTACTAAGAGTAGGAGTATCTATTGTAAGTTTTATTATATACATAAACAATTTAAGTCTAAATCAAACAACACATTTACCCTTTCGAGAGAATTGTAGGGGTCGGTGTTGTGAAAATTAAGAGCAATTATTGTCGGGGTGCACCTGTTATTCACCCCAATTAACTGGGTGATGGGGTGAAAAAAAGTGTTTTCTCAGTTATAAAAGGGCGCGGACGAATTTGACATGTTGTAGTGTAACAACTCTAGATCACTGTAGGGGTGACGGGATGGAAGGAAAGATAGAGACTTGAGGAAACACCACACTTTAATTCCACTAAGGTCCCTATATGTACACTGGAAGTCACCGCAGTCCTTATTAATTTTCGTAAATATATATATATATATATATATATATATATATATATATATATATATATATATATATATATATATATATATATATCGTCCTTCGATGAGCACGTCTTCTGAGCTAACAGTTTATGAGGATGATGCTGTGCACAGCGTTGGAACAGGATCTTCGGTAAAAATAAGAGGTTTATGCAGAACTCGTCGACTTAACGAAACAAGATTCGGATTGGTTTATTCCGATTTCTTTGAAGAATATCTGAGGCTCAGTTGTATCCAGTAAACCTTCTCTTTTGCAAAATTCCTCCAGAATGCCCTTTTCTCCCTTCAGAAAAAAACCTGTCAATCCTTATTTCTCAATCTTTTTTTCCTGCTCCCTTTTTCGTTCCATTCTGTTCAAAATCCGCCGGCCAGTGTACATGTAATTATAAGTAAATAAAAAAGGTCACATTAGAAACAGGAAACAAAAAGGTTTTTAATGAATGAGAAGCGAATGATGATGAACCCTACAATGTTAACAGTAAGGGTTGTTTTGCTTCAATAGTGGTGAGGCATTTCAAAAAACTGACGATATAAAATGGCGGGATACAGTTTGATGCTGCAGATACATATGTATCTATACATCTATATTTATAATTTCGTCAAGGGGTACGGTAGACTCGACTGGAACCTTACCTGAATAATAAAACATAAAAAAATAAAGATTTCGAGTCGACAACATATGTTTGCAAAATTCGGATTGTCAAGTATTTTGTTAAATTCTAATGGTGCTGACAGACAAATCGCAGTCGCCATATTGGCCACTCTAGCGAAACGTCACTCACTGACACCTGTGACATCTTGAGTAGTTAATAAACGTTCCGTTTCATCCATACTAGCGCACATACGCCTCGCCACCATTCATTTTAAAAACAAAGTGTCCATTACAAAGAACTGTGACTCATGTGACTGTGTAAAACGAAACGTCTTGCCGCAAACATTGAGCGAAATCTATGCCGCTTTGCCTTTAATATTCCTTGAGAACCGATAACTACAGAAATATCTACCTACATGTGTACATATTATGAGTCACTTTACACCCGAGCGAAGCCGGGTTTTCATCTAGAGTAAAATACCGAAAGACCCCCCCCTAGATGGATAGACGATATTAAAAGAGTCGCGGGGAGTCGCTGGCTTCAGGCGGCACAAAATCGTGGTGTTTGGCGGTCATTGCAGGAGGCCTATGTCCAGCAGTGGACGTCCATCGGCTGAAACGAACGAACAAACGAACGAAAATACCGAAAGTCTAAAAATAGTTTTTAGAATTTTTGTCTGTTTGTCTGTGCGTTTGTTCGCGCTAATGTCAAAAACGGTTTAAGCGACTTGAATGCGGTTTTCATTGGTGTATTATACTTGATGGTAGGCGACGGTAGCCACCTACCATCAAGTGGACCGTCAGCCTGCCTGCCGATCTTAACATAAAAAAAATTTTAAAATTAGTCTTTGTGTTTATTCATTACAAACATACATACATTGATTGGACAATCGTGTTCTGAATTGTCCCGCGTAATTGTTTAAATGTTTTTTCTTTTTGAATATCTGGTCCCTGGCAGAATATCAGTGTTGTGGTCTGCATCACAACTGTAGGTTTACTGAGCCAGGGTTCCTTTTCCTCTTGTTACTTGTTTATATATTTGTTTGCTTGTAATTATTATTTTGTTGTTTGTTGAGTTATGCGTGGTCGCAGCGAAGGATGCAAAAAAATATACTTTATTTCTTACAACTTAATTTAATTGTAGTATTACAAGCTATGAACTAAACCTAGTGTCTTCGACCGATGTTGGAAACGAAAGAGAGCGGCTGTCGATTCCGGTCGTAACTTATACCCTCGGATTGACGTCAATGGCTTCGGGTTGATGTCCGTGGGGTGCAGCGTCAGCTCCTCGTGGATCGCGTGATTCTTGGTGTTGCAACCGCAGACCGTATTGAGGGCAATGCAAGTTCAATGATCTTCATGCATTGGGCTTGCGTAACATCAATGGCTTCGGGTTGACGTCCGTGGGGTGCAGCGTCAGCTCCTCGGGAATCGCATGATTCTTGGTGTTGCAACCGCAGGCCATATTGAGGACAATGCAGGTTCAATGATCTTCATGCGTTAGGCTTGCGTAATAGTTGTATTGTTGTATATTGTTTGTATTGTTCACATATTGTATTAGAGGAATAAAAGATGGTTTCTTTCTTTCTTTCTTTCTTACATACATACAAACATCAAATCTTTTCTCTTTATAATGTTACTAGTATAGATTAATGTAACGTACACGTAATTCACATAAAACACACGGCTGTTTCCACGGCGCAGCCACACCTCATTTTTAATAATAAATATTTTTTATTTCGGACAAATTAGTCCATCGGTAGTAAATTCTATAAAAAAATACTAAATTTAACTTATAGGTATTTATTTACATCTTCAAATAAAAAGAAAAATCAATGATAATATATTACAACATCCTCAAGGCAACATCGTTCAAAACCAGTCCATTTTTTACACTTTGGTAATAAAATTCTTTCTTAATTTCAGTGATTTCCTTTGAATATTTCACATTTTGTAAATGGGATGACATTTAAAAATTAAAAAACTTATTATTTTATGGGGACAATTGGATTTTTTAATACTTTCAAAATTAAATATCTATGAAACCCTATTACCAAATTACACAATTTTTTTCCAGTTAAACCTATCATTTCTTCTCACCCAATGGTAAGTTTCAACAGTTAAAACGAATATACCCATACACTGATGGCCCGCCGATCTCCATACAAAACTGTTTGCTCTCCTTTTAGGTTGACTGTTCACCTGGGCCCTAATTCACTAACGCCACTTAGCGATTTCACGCGATTCCTTACTTCGAAACTACGTCATATTAGCGATTCCTTTCTTCGAAACCACGTCATATGCTCAAATTGTTATGATATCTGTTAAAAAGTCATTTTCTTGCATATATACAGGGTGACCCAGCATCGATGGATCAAATGGGGTGTGGTAGTAGAGGGGCCCAATACCTATCCAATGGACCCCCATGTATGTTCTGCGATTATTATTAGATTTCGAGTTATTCAGCTTTTTGTGCTGCTTTTATGTAACTCCGAATTCGTAAACAATTTCTTTTATTGTGAGTAATCCATTATTACTAATGCTATAATTTATTTTTATTCTTATAGCCTGATACTATAGCTACCACATGAAAACATAATTTAATTGATGCTATTGAACTACACTGAATAAAAAAATATTGTTCTCAAAAAATTTCTAAAAGCGAGTGTAACAACTTAACTTTCTAAGGTTATAACTCAAAAAAATTACGGAAAAAAAAATTTAAAAACTATCTTAAAAACTTCTTTAATATTCTGTCAATACGTCACACAAATTTCATTTGAATATCTGTAAGACTTCTGACCAAAATCTACTTTACAAATTAGGAAAGTGAAAATATCACTTTAATACCCACGTGCCTTTTGTTTTCAAATTCCAAGAAAGTTGTTTCGTGTAACTCGTTACCATTGTAGTTTTGACTTATTCTATCAATTCAAGACAAAGACAAGGCTAGCAATGCAGTTCACCAGTTTACAAAAACTTGATACAAAAAATTTAACTGTTCTAAATGTTTCAAAATAATATGTATAAAACAACAGAATAATAAGAAGGATTTATTTTTTCATGACAAATGTTCGAAATGTCCACCAACAGCTTCAATGCACATGCGACATCTCAATAGGGGATCGGACAAATTTTCAGAAAGTGTTTTAAATTAATCTTCATGGATATTTATTCCCATAAAAAATACTATTTTATTTATTTATAGCCTTTTAGGTACTCAAAATCATGTTTTAATATTGTTTGTTTGAAAATGCCGCCAAAACGCCACGATAGTTCATCTGAGAGCGCGTAACGTCATTTGTGGTCATATCATAACAAAACAGCTGCATTGGCATAAGACAATGATTGCCCACAAATGATGTCACGCACTGTGATCGGTGTTTCAGTATAGATTAAAAATATTGTAAATAATAAAATTTTATTTCTTCATTTAAAAATATTTAAATGAGTTATATTAAATTATTATTCGACAAATAATCGTAAAAAATTATATATTTTCTTTCTAAGTACATTTTAGATTTTAATCTGATTACTGTCCGATCCCCTATTGCGTGAAATCATAATTGCCACACAGAATCAAGGCCCAGCTGGCGTAGGGAGTCCCACGATACTTTTTAAAAGTTATCATTTCCTCTTGCGCTCGTGTGAAACCCGGACCGACAGCTAGTATGGACTATATGGACCTGTGTCTGAAATAAATGTCATTATTATTATTATTATTATTCAACTAAACTGGTCTCGTCTCCCCCTCCAAAAGCCAAAATGAGGGGGAGATAGTGTTACCCCCGACAGAACCACAGTCGGTCGGGGTTAAGAGCGACAAGGACAGAAACCGACGCACTATCCTGGCCGTATCGAGCAGCACCGCTCTCTGCATCTGGCCCGAAAGGGAACCGCCACGGAATCCCAACCGCCCCAGGTTATCCCTGAGGCTAACTGGGATCAAACCATTTACGGACAGAACTGTCGACGATCTCGTGGGCCAAGTCGAGGTATTTCCTCCTCTTCTCGGTTTCAACCTTCACGAGACCATCGTCATGCGGGATAGTGACATCCACCAAAAACACCCGCGGCTGCTCCCGGTCCATCAACACGATATCAGGTCTATTCGCTAGAATAGTCCTGTCCGTGATGATGGGCCGGTCCCAGTAGAGCTTGGCACGGCTGTTCTCGAGTTATTATTATTATTAAATACAAAAGCTTAAAACAATTTATCAGCGAAAACCTTCGCTTGTGCCAAGTGTTACGCATGGAGTCCGTTTTGTGGGTTTTAAATGTGCCGGCTCATCAACAAACAATTATTTGACAAAGCACCTGTTCTGAACTCGCGACACCCCCGTGTGAAGATCATCACGTGTTCGCTATTACGACGATCGCACCCCATTTGAACTGTGCCCTAAATGTCCGCCAGATATTTGACGATTAGT
Source organism: Bembecia ichneumoniformis (assembly GCA_910589475.2). NCBI lineage: Eukaryota > Metazoa > Arthropoda > Insecta > Lepidoptera > Sesiidae > Bembecia > Bembecia ichneumoniformis. The sequence goes on from OU342550.1 coordinate 3,071,789, forward strand.
AAAGCTATTAATGTTTTATTTAACAGTTAAAATAAATCTTTAAAAATCTAACTGTAACTACCTACAGGAATTTACCGCAAAAAAAATAATAGCCCGGCCCTAATTCACTAATACCAATTAGCGATTCCTTATTTCGATACCATGTCAATTCCTCAAATTGTTACGATATCTACTAAAACGTTATTTCTATTACATATATTATAAATGCGATGACAAGCCCGTTGGATGAGTGGTTAGGGTGCTTGCCTAAACGCTCTGTTCTAGGGTTCCCGGGTTCGATTTCCGGCAGCGTCAACTTTGAAAAATGAACTTTTCAAATTTGGCTCTGCTTTGGAACTGGAAAGTAGTTGCAATAGGGCACACTGCGTTTCGCAGTCATTTGGCCAGCCCGTCTGGCGGCAGTAACCACCACCTCACATAAGACCACCGTGAAATAACAGCACGTGTGCTGTTGTGTTTCGGTGAATGAGTAAGGGATGCCAGAGCCCATTTCCCTATCCCCTCCTAGCCCCTAAGTCGGCAGCGCACTTGCAGCAGCTTTGGCGTTGCTTGTGTTATAGGCGACGGTAGCCATGCACCTACCATCAAGTGGACCGTCAGCCTGTCTGCCGATCATAACATAAAAAAAGACAAGACATTGACGTGTTATGGCAAAAGCGTGAAATCATAATTGCCATACAGAATCAGGGCCCTGTAATTTTATGCCATCAAATGATAGGCCTCAATCATAAAGATAAAAATGGTTTAAAGGAAAAACATAAAAAGTCATTTGTGATTTTATCTTTAAGTATTTTTGCAATCAATAGTCACAGTGAAAGCATTTAAGAAAGAAAGAAAGAAAGAAAGACTTTTATTCACTGCACGAAAGACACTTGTAAAAAACATTTGGCTCTGGTCTGTATCTGGCAAGTAGTATCAGGGCACACTGCGTCATTTAGGCAGCTCGTCTGGCGGCAGTAACCACCCCCTTACAGAAGACCACCTGAAATAACAACCCGTAACATAGGTACTGCTTCATTCCAATCGATTTACAAATAAAAAAGTTACGTGCTATACCACAGAATAAATAATAGTACTAATACCGAATTCCACGCATTGCGGGCTCAGCTAGTTTTAAAATGTAGATATAGTTTTTTTTTTTTTTTGTTCACTGTAAAATGTTCTAGAGATTTTTCTCTAAGAACTTTTACCAAAGTAGATAATAAACATTATTTTTTAATTTAATTTCTAGATTTTTTTTTTGTATATTTACCAAAATAATAAAATGACTACGGATATTTTAAATTTAATTGATCACGTCGAAATGGAGGATATGGATTTTCATCCATGTTAATAATGATAATTGGAATTTATGAAAATAAGGATATTAAATTAACAAATCAAACTTGACATTTGACATTTACGCCTGTGTCAGTTGCGTTCCATTAAGCGCAATGTTTTTTGATATAACAAAATTTTATAATTATTCTAAGATATTTGTTGTAATTTGTGCCTTATACCAATTTTATAATTTGCTTATATCGTTACCATATTCCGTAATAATAGCTGTAAAAAACCAAAATTCATCATTATACACCTGTCAGATCTACGTAAAATGAAAACGACATGAATGCAGGGCGAGTGACTGAATGAATGTTTGCCAGGGTTGCCATAATTCAATACCATTCAAGTACTTTAACACTGTCTACAAAAACAGACGGTAAGTTACGAAGTTTACGAAGTGGGGTCGGCCCGCCATGACGGTGGCGCACGCGTCGACGATCAGCGATCATTTTTTTTAATTCATACAATTACCGCGCATTTCGTTTACAATATTTTCGGGGGAGACTGTACACCTGTTGGTTAATTATGATGAGTGTTTGAAAATGGGGTTACCGTCGTGTTTGAACGATCTTTTTTAGATATATAATTATGTTTGTACAGCAATGAAACATACTGTTTGTTTTATTTAAAGTGCAAAGAAAAACAAATCATATTGTGTGTATGCACACAATAGTTAACAAGTTATGTGATACAAGTTTCTCACGGGTGGAAATTTATTTATATGTAAAGAATATATTATATTTCTTTAGTTAATTATTTTACCGCATCCGCGTAGGTAAAATACTTTTTGATGTTACCTACTTACTCGTTACTGTGACAATAGGGGATCGGACACATTTTCAGAAAGTGTTTTAAATTAATCTTCATGGATATTTATTCCCATAAAAAATACAATTTTATTTATTTATGGCCTTTTAGGTACTCAAAATCATGTTTTAATATTGTTTGTTTGAAAATGCCGCCAAAACGCCACGATGGTTCATCTGAGAGCGCGTAACGTCATTTGTGGTCATATCATAACAAAACAGCTGCATCGGCATAAGACAATGATCGCCCACAAATGACGTTCACGCACTGTGATTGGTGTTTCAGTATAGATTAAAAATATTGTAAATAATAAAATTTTTTTCTTCATTTAAAAATATTTGAATTAATTATATTAAATTATTATTCGATAAATAATTGTAAAAAATTATATATTTTCTTTCTAAGTACATTTTAGATTTTAAACTGATTACTGTCCGATCCCCTATTATTGTGTCAATAGGGAATAATATGCGTCTTATTCAAAAAAGGCTTAAATATTTTTTATCAACACTTTTGCTTTAGAATTATGTTTATTAAAAAAATTTTTAATATTACATTTACATATTTCTTTTTCGTTAAGAAAATAATTATTAAATGTGCAAAAAAATTGCGGGAAATTCAAAATACTTGAAAAATACGTCAGTCTATGAAATGTCTACAAGCGTGTAGATGTTTGTGATTTTTAACATAATTAGTTTGATTGTTATTGTAGACTGTGACGTCACGACAAGCGCTCCAAAAGGGCGGCTGTTTAAAGTGCCCGTAGCTGTTAGTTAATTTTAAGTTTTTTTTTTGTTACTAAATTTCTGTTTTTTTTTTTGCGTTGAATATTTTTTTACGGTTATATAACGATATAACCTATCGTATGAAAATATTTAAAAAAAATGTGCAAATTCCCTATTGTGTCAAGCTAACCGCTTTGATTCTTACGTGAATTTCGTAATGAAAATGATTTATTGGTGAAGAATGACCTTTAATTGTTTCTTTGATTACAGGAGGAATTTTGTTTAATGGTAAAATATTGTAATTCAGTTATTGAGTTTATAACTAATGAAATAAATTCTTTATTGATTACAGAGCAACACAATAGTTTAATTTGCCAAATTTGATTAATAGGAGACGAATAGTCTTATTTGTATATATTAAAAAACAAAAATTTATATTATACTTTTAGCATTTTTATACTGGTCGTAACATCTAAACTAGAGGATCTCAGACTTTTTTTCTCATAGACCACTTTCAAAATTTAGCTGGTTCGATGGTGGACCCCCTGCAATTAAATTTCTACCATATTCCCAAAATTTCGAAAAAAAAATGAGAAGATTTTAGATCTAACTATGGAAATTTGCGTCGCGGCTGAGTTCCAACCACGAATGGGGAGTTTTCTAAATGAAATAAGTGAGAATTGATTGGTTTTTCCTTTCAATCCCATTTTTTGTCACGCAAGCGTAGATCCCCTTCGAGTCTCCCGTGGACCCCTGTGGGTCCACCTGGACCACTTTGGGAACTAAGGTTCTAAACGAAAGGTCCGATTCGAATAATTTAAAGAGTCTTTTTTTTCCTGGACAGTTCTAAAAACTTTCAGTGCGGCATATTTATTTCATGATTCCTTTAGTAAAGTCAGGGTAAGAAATGGTTCATGCTTTAGTTTCAAAAGGTAATAAGAGTCTACGACTCGATAAAGTTATTTATTTGAAAACTGACGAAGGTTTTCGTACCCCGACTACACATATATCTACACTTGACTGTATGATAAAGAGTTCATAAATTATTTTGTTATATTAAATTCGGCAAACATTCTTTTCAGATGTCGTTGGGCCATTGCTCGCAGGTATTCCACCGCATCAGCCAACATGCCTTCCTTCTTACTGTCAACATTTGCCGACGAGAACCATACCATGTAAGTATTTAAGATCTAATTTGTGTCTTGAAGTTGTGCAGGATTTGGAATAAACGATCTAGTTAAGACAGTAACAAAGATGCTGACAGAAGAATCCGGCTGGATTGGGCTGCATTCGGAAAGCTAACGTCATCTGTTCTCGTCACCACTGCCGCAATTGAAGACCAAGGTCTATAATCAGTGCGTCCTGCCAGTGATGATATATGGTTTCGAAACGTGGCCTCTCACGGCAGGACTAATCCACAAGTTTAAAATCGCTCAGAGAGCTATGCAGTGATCTATGCTTGGAGTTTTTTAGGGTTCCGTACGTCCGAATAAAAAAACGGAACCCTTATAGGATCACTCGTGTGTCCGTCTGTCCGACCATTCCCCCCTTATCTCCGAAACTACTGAACCTAAAATTTTGAAAAAAAAATATGATTTCTAATTTAGGTTTTATGTAAAAGTCGACAGTCTGACGGTCCACTTGATAGTAAGTGGCTACCGTTGCCTATTAGATAACACAAGCAAGGCCACATTTGCTGCACTTGCAAGCTGCCGACCTTGTAGTATGATTAAGGATAAGGGATGAGGAATGGTTAGGGAGATAGGAGCCTTTGGTTGACAGCCTTGAATGGGAAGAGTAGCGCGCCGCTCTGTCTCTCATCGTGGGCGTCGTTCTTATAGCCGGCAGTAATGAAAGCGATGGTCGCAGTGATCTTGCGTGGCAGTGATCTCGCGTTTTGTGAGCACGTTTGGCAGAGACGACAATGGAAAGAGAATCCCCTCTCCCAGCTGATCCGCCGAAAGGCCTTGGACGCTGGCGGCTGACCTATTTCTGCCACCTTCCTCCTTGACTGGGACCTTGGCGGTAGTCTTAAGGGACTACTGCCAGTCGTGAGGTCTCCGAAATGGCCTGCCATTCGAAAGTAGATACTTTCGGGTACCCCAAAGGGAACGCAGGTCCCGCGACCCCGCCTATCTACAGCCGCGCTATAGTCTTTGGGTTTTAGCCGGTAGGAGTCCGGCATAACCCCGCAGCGTCCCCTTCGCAGCCCGATATCTATGAAGCTATGACATCCCTTACATACTCACTGCGTTTCGCAGTCATTATGGCAGGCAGTAACCACCTCCTTACCACTTTGAAATAACAGCACATGTGCTGTTGTGTTTCGGTGAGTGAGTGAGGGACGCCAGCCCCCATTTTCCTATCCCTTCGTAATCCTTTATCCTTAATCACGCTTGTAGTACCTGTGGTGTTGCTTGTGTTATAGGCGACCATACCATAAAGTGGATTGTCAGCCTTTACATGAAAAAAAAAACATGCGCGTAAACAGATTACGTGTGTCAAAAGTAAAACTTCTTTGGCGATGCAGAAACGTTACAAGAAGCGTCACGTGATCGTTACATGAAGAGTTATACAAAATTCGACTTGAAATTTTATTCTCAAAGAAGTTTCACTTGAAAAGACTTTAAAGGCATTTTTTTGATGTCTTCAAACAAAAAACGACACAAAACTCAAGTCCCAATGGAGATCTGAAAATAAATATACATCACTGATTGTATTTCAGTAATCAGTCCTCCCTGTGACGGAGAAATGCGACGAAGGGGGGAGAAAAGACCGATCCCGGCCGAGATGAAAGACGAGAAATACTTCGAGAGACGCCGGCGGAACAATCAGGCCGCTAAGAAATCAAGAGACGCGAGACGGCTGCGAGAAGACCAGGTTTGTCAAAATAAACCTAACAACTTTAAAGCGCCATTTTGTGCCGAAATTCAGAACATTTATTTCTTTTATATCGATAAAATATGCTTGGCCTTTCAAATCAAATATTTCTTATCGATAATTCTTCTATCAGGACAGAACTAATTATTCAAAGTTGACACTGCCGGGAATCGAACCCGGGAACCCTAGAACAGAGCTGACGCTCTGTTAACAGGCAAGCACCCTAACCACTCATCCAACGGGCTCGTCAAAACTTCTGGATATTGCAAAACTATGGGGGAAGCCTATGTCCTGCAGTGAACTTTCTACGGCTGAAGTGATAGTGATGATGGGTTAAAACAATAAATCATTTATAAACCCGATTTCAGATAGCATGGCGAGCTTGCTTATTGGAGCAAGAGAATGCGAATCTGCGGGCTCACGTAGCTGCACTACGACAGGAGGCTTTAGCTCTACGTGGCTTGTTGGCTACGAGAGACGATCCTCCGCCAGCGCCGTCTTCTACGACAGCGGATTAGTTTGCTATGAGCGTGACACATTGGCAATTATGTGATAACTATGTGAAAAGTACAATCGTTAATTCCTTTTAGTTCCGGTTCCGTAATTTAGAATAATTACTAGCGACTCGCACCCGGCTTCGCCCGGCGTGCAATTTTTATATATATGAACATTCCCCGTTTATCCCACTTTCCATTAGTGAAAACCAAATAAAAATCGGTCTACCCGTTCACGCGTGATGCCGTGACCAAGGGAAATGGGGATTCATTTTTATATATTAAAAAAGAAGAAGATTATTATATGGACAAATTAATTTAAAGGCGACGATTGATTAGGTATCGTTTACAAAAAGCTTTACGAGGGTAACACAAAGTTTTGGGAAATTCGAAAACTAAATAATGTAGGAAGCTGTTTGTATTCTTACTGTTTTTCGAAGTAGTCTCCATTCCCTTGTAAGCACAGTCGCATGCGATGAAACCACTAACTGAAGCAGTGGGCCCACTCTTCTTTAGGAATCTCTTTCACAGCGTTACTTCAGGGCTGATAAAGCGAATTCATCTAAGTTTATCTTTTATTTCTAAATGTAAAAAAAATATTAAAATGATCAATTTCTGTATTTCTGCTTCTTATGCCCGATTTACATTTTAAATAGCACGGTCAATAGCGAGTTAAAGTGGCGCTGTACGAGCGTGGGAACTCAGTAATAGGTATTTGGGAGAATTTATTGTCTCAACTTACTATACGACGCAACACATTCGCGCCACTTTGAATAAGTGGAAACAGCGATTCCAATATTTTAGAAAAACCTTTATAGATGGCAGCTGTTGACATCCCAATTTCAAATGTACATTATAGGTGGGATGTTTCCATGGAAAAACATTTTTTGGATTTTAGTCAGTAATTACAAGAATTAAAGCGCGAAAATTTCACAAATTCTACACATTTTACAAATTAATTATACTAGATATAAAATTAATTTAAATTTTTTGTTGCGATGAAACCCTTCATATTATGTCCCGGAAATGTCATGTTTTTTTATGTATTTCTACGACCTATAATTTGTGAGTAATCATGGAATTACGCAGTATGGAATAAGAAAGCTGTTCGAGTTGGAAAGTGCCCTCTTAACTTTAAATTCTTACTGTCTTTTAAACGGCAAAAGCGAGTTAAGTAGCAAGTTGTTGATTAAGTTAAATAAACCCGATCTTATTTTTCGGCGAGTCCAGTACTTAGTAGCCCCCTCTCTTGCGTCTCCAGCACCGCCAACTTAACTGGCCGGTTAGTTTAATTTAGTACATGTCCTATATGTATTCGCAAACACCGGCCTCAGACACGCGCAATTTTTGTTAGTTTAAAAATGAAGTCTTCTGATAAAACTACCTTTGTATTTGCACAAACATACCTCAAACACGAGTGCTTGTTTAATTCATAACGCAGATATGCGGTTATTATTGAAATTTGTGAGGTTATGATAACTGATTTTGGACCGAAGGAGTCTCTCGAAAATAAAAGGTCGACAAAGTCTGGAATAAAAAATATATAATGAATTTGCTAAAAGTAGAGCAGGAATATACAATACTGAAATGGTTTCCATGTAGGGTTGCCAGGCCTCAAAATCGAAAATCCGGACACTCATATTTAGCCGAACATTTTGCCATAAAAGCCTGACACACTGGTTTTTAAGAGAATTTTTTTTTGTGCATTTATTACTTTAAGACTTGCTCTACTCTTTATTGTGTATCACATATTGTTTCCTTAAAGTAATTTGTAAGATCGCGAATCATGCGCGTCCGCGTGATTCTGGCCGCTGCGGGGTTGACCAAAAACCGGACGGACCGGACTTGTATATATTAGGCCGGACACGACTTTAAAAAGCCGGACACCTGGCAACCCTATTTCTATGATTCTTTTTATAAAATGCACAAAAACAGGTGATTTATTTTCACATAGCGAAAAATTACATATCAGGTTATCGACATGCGCCCCCGCACATCACTATTTAAATATTTAATATAATATTATAAAATGTTTACAATTAAATAAAAATATAAATAAATCATACAGATTGTTTGTTTTCGACAGTCGACGGTTGAGCTTTAGTATACAAGGTAACCATGTACATCAGCTATAAGAAGACATAAGCCATATTTTGTGATATCTCGAGTGTTTTGATAAATTAAAAAATATATTATTTTTCCCATACAAAAAATAATAACTATATAAAATAACCTTGTAAAAACTGGCTTTATGGAAAAGAATGTACATAACAAAAAAAGGATAGCATTAGGCAGTGAAGATCCAGTACATCATTAGTTTTCCAAAAATTGCTAGTTTTGGATGAGTGGTTAGGGTGCTTGCCTTAACGCTCTGTTTTAGGGTTCCCAGATTCGATTCCTGTCTGTTTTAGGGATCCGAAATGAACTTTTCAAATTTGGCTCTGGTCTGGATGTAGAAAGTAGTGGCAGGGCACACTGCGTTTCGCAGTCATTTGGGCAGCCCGTCTGGCGGCAGTAACCACCTCCTTACAGTAGACCACCGTGAAATAACAGCATGTGTGCTGTTGTGTTTCAGTGAGTAAGGGATGCCAGAGCCCATTTCCCTATCCCCTCCCAATCCTTAATCCTACTGCAGTCGCAGCGCACTTGCAGCAGCTTTGGCGTCGCTTGTGTTATAGGCGACGGTAGCCACCTACCATCAAGTGGACCGTCAGCCTTTCTATCGATCTTAACTTATAAATAATAATATATATTTTACAAAACTAAACATGCAACCATGATATTAATAACCTAAAATGTGGTACCTATTATACTATTTTTTTTTTACAATCTTAGGCATTGCTAATAATCATGTAGATTGGGCTCATGCAATCTTTTTCAATGTTTTAATTGCTGGCCAATTTCCAGACCTATACAGTCATGGCCCAGGCTTGTATGGGCAACGGGGTTCTCCTTTAGTAGATCATTCAGGTATGACTGCAGAACCAGGATAACACCTCAGCTTTAAGTGACCACTTGGTCAGAAAGCAGGCATTTTTTTACTAGTTCAAACATAAATATTCCACATCCCAACATCAACTAAATATATCCTCCTCAATAACCGATTGCTCAGAAGACTTATCTGACAGTTGAGCAGACTTAACATGTGCCACGCTAACTAAAGGCCAACTGCAACTAGTCGTGGGCTCATCGTCGTGAGTGATTGACTGTGGTGTAGTTAATTTTAACAATAGTTTAAGAACTCCAGCTTGATACTCCAATATCTGATTATCTGACAGCTTAACTAACGATGGCAGTATACTTTTAAAGAACAATATGTGTCTTGCTGAACCGGTTTGGTCGTCCAAATTGATCGTCATCTTATCGCTGTTAGAAATTTCTTCATCGCTAGACTCCTCAACCACTGCCGGCTTAACCGTCTCCTTCGTGACCACTTTGGCTTTCTTTGTCTGCATTTTTCGTTTCTTAACTTCCACTTTGACGCTTTCATCCGAACTCTCGCTGTCCGGTGAAGCCTTCCCCGAACCCTCCTTGTAATTCATATCGAAAACTTTCCTCATGAAACTCATTTCTTCCTCATAGATGTAAGGTCTTCTGGTGCTTTCCAACGATTCCCGCTTCTTCATAGATTTCATCCAAGTGTCTCTTATATGAGACCATTTCTTGATGACAGATTTTGCTAGAAAAATATAAACAATTTTTTTAAAGGAGACTTGACTAACATAAGGAAGTACACACGAGATTGGCATTTAACCTAGGTGTTCCAGACTCATTCAAATAAAAAAAAAACTTCATTAAAATCGAAAATGAATAAACAAAATCACCATGATATGGATTAAAAATGGCTTACTTAATGTTTGTTTTTCCTTATCATCTAATTCATTAAAATTCTCAAATAGTGCATCGCATATATCCCTCCAAGCTTTTTTTTTTTCTGTATGGTCCCTGTACAGCTCCGCACTTTGATCCCATATCAGGGGTCTTTCTTCCACAAGGTTGATTAGATACTCTGGACTCACTTCTTTCTTTACCAAATCGTTCATTTCTATATCAGCCACACTGAAAGCAACAGTGTTCATAAAATTATTCAAACAAGGTAAGAATTAGAAGAATTAGTAATGAGGGATTGAGCGTCGCTTGGTTACAATGAATGTTTCGCGCTGCTTGTGATGAGGTAGCATACTCCATAGGTGCAGGAATCTTACACGAATGTCTTGTGATCTTTATTTACACTACTTATATAGAATATTTACAGTGGCGTACCGGTAGAATATTATTATTATACCGGAATAATAATAATTAAGGAAGTGAATTGTGATTGGCGCGTGCCAATGTGTATTGCGTTCGCGCGCACATATTTTGAAACAGCGCGATGATATAAATACGGGCCGCGTAGTTATGTAACCCTTTTGCCCGTCGACGCCGTGGAGGCAACATCTCCTCTTTAGAAACAACAGTGCCGGACCTCGGTCGGAAGCGCTGGCCGTGACACGGTAGCTACAAATGTAAGCCAAAATATTCATATTCATATAGCACCATCTCACAAAATTTGGAGGTAACAATTGATTATCATCCATTGGCAACAATATTACCTTACCAACATTAAAAAGAGCTTTAATAAATAATTATAAAAAACTTCTTTCTTTGTGTGTTTTTTATACAAGAGATACAACTATGGGCTGTTTTGAAAATTGTTAGGGGCAGAGTAAAATATCTCCTTTTTCCTGAAACCATTTTGTATTGACGGCGGCTAATTGCAATACAAATTTCCCTAGTGAAAATCATTGGCCACCTATGTGTAGTTCTTTTTTAAATGTTTTATAAAGTTTAATTTTTGTATGGAAAATTATAAATGTAACAACTGTTTTTGCCTACAGGGACTGAATAGTAAATAGTAATTTCCACAAAAATGAAATGAAATAAAAAATGTTTAAAAAAAAAATTTAAAATTTTCTGTCCTCAATTTTTTTTATCAGAAGTACTACTCTGGACGCACACAAGGCATTTGTGTGTATATATACATACGCTTGTGTGTATATATACACGAGATTAGTTTAGTTACCAGATAAAATTATACTAATTTTCTTCCCTCACCGGTCTTCTTGTGATACTTGCCCTGAGAGAAGCTGAAGACAGGATGGAGTGGACACATATGAATGAATGGAGTGCACACAACCATGAAGGACTTTCAGGGACGCGATCTTCAGCACTGAAGTCTACGACTGAGAAGTATGAGCCTATATTTTACATTCCATCGTTGGGCGCAAGCCTTCTCAATATAAGCTTATTGTCCGAATTGCTTATAGATTTTCGAAATAAAGCATGCCTTTTATAAAAATAAAATACACATTTATATACAATCATAATCATATTTACCTATTTATATTATTCGTACCTCTATAGGTAATACTATAATAACACTGATTACAAATTTATTACAAGAAAAAGTTTGTTCCTGAGGTTCCTTACCTCGATTATTTGTAAACAATAAATTCAAACTAATTACTGTTTGATTGTTTCACTTATTTTTAACTAGGTGTTTGTAAAAATAATTTTATTCTCGTTTGATAACTTTACTTTTTCAGTTTTTCCTGTTTTTGACGCTTATTTGCTTATTTGTATATATTCTACGAATAAATAAGAGTATTATTTATTCGTAGTATCAACATAGTCTTTATAATCTGTGGTATATTTTGTTGTGTTGTGCTTGATTTTGTGCTTGACATTGACATTTCTCATTAACATCCTTATCAGTATACAGCACAGAGCACATTATATATGTAGGATACAGTGGCTCTAGCATCTAGCATGAGTTTACGATACTACACTCGCTAGCGAGAGCGTAAAACATTTATATGGAAAATTTATAATTTGACATTGACAGTTCACGATTTCCCATACAAAAGTTTTACGTTCTCGCTAGCGAGTGTAGTTTTTTTTTTTTTTTTTTTTTTTTTCTTTTTTTTTTTGTTTTCGAGAGAGGAAACCTTCAAAAGGTACCTGCGAAGGGATAAGACAGCACTGTGGACTGCTTATATTCTCATGGTTATGTGAGATTTTTACACACTAAAACCTCTCCCGGTTTGCTTAGCTTTTAGTCCTAGGACTTTTAAAGCGTAAACGGACCTTGCCGCGAGCGTTTAAAAACACTCAGCCCTGCAAACACAGCGATCGGGAAAATCGCGAAATAGGAAGGGGGAAGCTAACAGTTAAAGGAAGCTTAACTGTTGCTATATGGAGACCCGGGAGGGTCACGGAGGTTAACCTCTTTCTGGCACTCCGTAAGGGCCTAGATGTCGGTTGAACGACATTAACTAGGCGGTGGGGAGCGGCTTAATGGCCGTGAATGGGGACATCGGTATCCCCGCCTCATTGTATGAGGACGGGGGCTATTAGCGTTGAGAAGCGCTAACGCTGGGGGCCACGGAGACGTCTGGGAGGTCTACCTCTCCTTCTGCCTCTGTGTGGAGGTCTAGGTGCCGGTTGTACGGCATCATCTAGAGCATAAAGGACGGCATTAGCAGCCGTGGTGTGGTCATCGGGGTCGAGGAGGGCGTGCCTGGGCCTCCTATAGGACTGGATGTTTTTAACATCGGGGTCGGGGGTGTAAGATAATGCATCCACGATTAGTGGATTGGGGTGATGAGGGACTTTGTCGTAGTACTTAAGGGAGAAATCCTTAATGCACTCGACTATAGACGGGAGATCCAGGTCGTAGTGGAGATCTACGTTGCGGATATACCATGGACAGGCCACGGCATTTCGCATGAAACGGTTTTGAATCCGTTGGAGAGTATTAATGTGGGTGCGGCAGCATGTGCGAACACAGTGCTGGCGTAAGTCATAATAGGTCTCACGCAGACCTTGTATAATGTCACCTTATTAAGAAGGGACATTCTACTGCGCCTACCTAGGAGACAAGATAGGCGACTGAGGATAAACGCTGCCCGATCGCGGACGCGCTTGATGTGGGGTTGGAAGGTGAGCCTCGAGTCGAGAGTGACGCCGAGGTATTTGGTCTCGTTCACCCATGGGATGACTTGACCGTGAAGAGAGATCTGACCGAGAGTGCGTCGATCAGTGGCATTTGGGTGACGAGGGACGTTAGGGAGGGGACGAGTCGGCTCCCAAGAAAAGAACACTGCTGCGCTTTTCTCGGGATTAACCTCGATCCTCCACTTGACGAACCAGTCACCCAGGGAGGTGACGGCGGATTGGAGGGTACGCGTTAGTAGCCCTCGATGTCGGGCGGAGTAGTAGAGACATGTGTCGTCAGCGAAAAGGGACAGTTCGGCCTTTTCGGTGCGAGGGATGTCGTTTGTGTAGAGGGAGTATAGGGTAGGGGAGAGGACTGAGCCCTGGGGGACACCAGCCCTGATGGGTCGGGGTGTTGAGAGAGTGCCCTCCATTCTGTAACGGAAGCTACGATCGGTCAGAAAGTCCCGTATTATGAGTACGAGACTTTCAGGCAGTCCGATTTGGTATAGTTTGTATACCAAACCGGCGTGCCATACCTTGTCGAAGGCCTTCGCCACATCGAAGAAGACAGCTCCGGTGCTAACACGTTTCGGTCTGTTCGTCAGTCCTGTGAGTATGTGCTCGACTAACCGATGCACCTGATGGACACTCGAGTGTTTGGCTCTGAAGCCAAACTGCTCGTTAATAAGGACACCTTTCGAATTTAGACAATTCGAAAGGCGCGCCATTAGGATTCTCTCGTAGAGCTTCCCAATGGAGCTGAGGAGACTGATCGGTCTATAACTAGACGGATGGGATCTGTCCTTGCCCGGCTTTGCGATGCCGATAACTATCGCTTCCTTCCAGGCGGCTGGAAAGAAGCGATCTTGCAAGGCTGCATTGAAGATGCTTACTAGTAGGGACAAAAGTAGTTGCGGGAAGATCTTCAGTATCTTGTTAGAGATACCGTCGATTCCCGGCGATTTATTGGGGCTTAGACTCCTTATGTGGTCCACCAGTTCCTGAAGGGAAACTGGGTCCAAGGAATCGGTGGGGGTTTGTGAGGCGCGACGCTCGACCTCCTCCTCCACTCGGGCGACGTGATTTACGTCTACCGGCTGGAGGCTGGGTGAGCATTGCGCCTCGAGCGAGTCGGCGAGGAGTTCGGCCTTCTCGTCGTCGTCAAACGCCGGAAGGCCGGAGGGTCGGTTTAGTGGTGGGGTTTGGGTCAGGTTGGAATCCATCTTCAACGATCTCGCCACCCTCCAGTATGCTAGATGTGAAGGCGAGATGTCGGACAACAGACGGTTCCAGCTGTTGTTGCGGAATTCCGAAATGCGAGCTTTAACTTCCCTTTGCAGGGAGCGTAGCCGCACCCGGTTTTCCACGGAAGAGAATGAGTCATAGGCACGAGTGGCGGCGTTCTTCGCCCTCAGCCGCCTCCTCACTTCTTCAGGGAGCTCCCATCGGCGATCGTTCGCCGCTGGGACCTCCCTGGAGCAGCTGCTGATGCAGTCGTGGAGGTGACAACCGAGGCCTCGGATAGCCTCCGCCGCGCCGTCTGGCCCACTGAATGTGTCGGGAATCTGGTCCAGATGCTGAGAGAGGGTCCCGAGGGACTTCTTCAGTCTTTTCCAGTCGATGGTCGTGGTGGATTGCGGAAAGCGATCGGTCTGCCGGCCTAGTTTAAGAAGGACAGGGCGGTGGTCGGAATTGAGCTCGTGAAGCGTCTCAATTCCTATTAAGTGAAGGAGCGAGTGTAGTAATGGTGTAGTATCGTAAACTCATACTAGAGCCTCTGATGTATATTAAGTATGTTCTGTCACAGTCACAGATAAATATATATAAATAAATATATAAATATATATATGTCCCTCATAATTTATGCAGTAGTTTTAAGTTTATTCTCGCGTCTCCCTCCCCGACGACCGGTGACGGTTCTAAAATTCTCTATGGACAAGAATCACACCCATCCCGAGAGGTATTTTAGTGCGGTAAAAGTCCCATATAACACTATCCGCAATTGCATTGCATCCGAAATTTGTCCATAGGGATCTTTGAAGATTTCTCCCCTCGTTAAAAAAAAGTTCTCCTCATTAGGTACTCAAAACATTACAAGCCACCCGCAAGATAGTATGCTGTTGACCATGCTAGGATTAAGAATAAGGGATTATGAAGAGATAACAGATTAGGGAAATAGCAAAACACAATTGCACACATACCATTTATTTATTTCAAGGTGGTCTTCTGTAAGGGGTGGTTACTACCGCCAGACGGGCTGCCCATCTGGCAAAATGACTGCAAATAGCAGTGTGTCCTGCCAAGTGCCACTACTTAAACAGAAACACACGGGCAATAGTTACGTCCACTTTCATCTGTCGATCACTTTTCCAAGTGGATGAATGGAGTCATGCCTCTTGTACATATTATGGTCTGTCAAGCAAACATTTTCAATGTCTTAATTACAAATCAGTTTCCAGTCCTGTATAGTCTTAGCCCAGGCTTTATGGGAAATGGGGGTTTTTCCTTTATATGAAGAAATAAACTCTATTCTATATCTTAGTTTCTATATAATGGGCATAGGATGGGCATAGGCACCTGTCCTCTCATTACAGGACCATAAACTGAAAACCAGAGATAACAAAACAAGAGACGAGAACATTCTTTGGTTATAGCATGGCAGCACTGTGCAGTTGAAGTTGTTCGATTCGAGTTTGACTGTTTGATAAAAAAAGAAGAAAATTGTTCTCTCATTTTTCATGAAGTTGCGTCACTCACATGTTCTGTCTCTAGTGAAATTAAACGCGTAATTTTTATAAAATTGTCGTTTATAAGTGCAAAAAAATGTTGAGCGCAACGCGGGTGATCAGCCGAAAGGCTTTGGAGTGTTCCGGCATCGGATCAGACTTTTACACACAGAGGAATTTCTCGACGATACTGAAAAGCGTAAGTGACTATTTCACTACCAGAAAACGAAAGAAAATCGCTTGTCTAAAGAGTTTACTATTCAAATAATCAAATTACTTTAAATCGATTGAAAACTTACTGTAAATTATAATTATGTAGTTATAAAATATATTTCTGTACATAGAGGCACTACTAATCCGGCACATGGAGGCCTCATATTATTTCTGATATTTTTATTTTATTGTTTTTTTTTCGTTAAATTTCAGACTGCCGCACCAACAGTACCTATATATCAACGACATGCCATGCAATATAGAAACAAGTAAGTTGATTTTTTCATAATGTTTTACGTAAATTTCGTCATAACCTAACTTTTAAATCAGCCTCTGACCTTTGAGTTTTTGTTCAACAATTACAATTACAATGCAATATTAGAGATTAAATTAGTAAATGTCGGGTAAATTAGTAAGAAAATTTATCCTAACCCTTCCCAATCTCTTATCCTTAATCCTACTGCAATTGGCAGCACATTTGCAGCACCTGTGGCGTTTATAGGCGACAGTAGCCACCTACCATCAAGTGGACCGTCAGCTTGTCTGCCGACCTTAACATAAAAAAAAGATATCATTTTTTACATAATAAGTGTAATATCAAATAGGTCTTCTATCTACTAAGTAATATTTAAGCTTATGTAACAGAATTAACCACTTTTTTAATATAAAAATAAGAACATTCAGGCAAGGACTCTTTGCCTAAATGTTCTTATTTTTTTATTGACTAACTTTAATGATAAATGACTAGATAAACTAATGTCTACAACATTGACTTGGAGCAGCCATAACTGGGATTGACAAATGTAGGACATTTCTGAGGTGGAAGTTTCAACCCTAAAACTAGCAATAGGCTTTAACACATTGGAAGCATCAAAGTTAATAAAGCAGTTCCTATATATTAATAATTAATAATAATAATAATAAAACCATTTATTCCGGGATTAGAGATAACATGCACATTAATACCATAATTTGTTAAATGTCTCTAATCTCAGTGTGACTCTCGGCATAGGCCTCCTCTAACAGTTTCACTGTAGTCTATCCTGAGTTACTCATATCCACCTACGGCCAGCAGTCATTTTGATCCTCCCATCTTAGAAACTGTCTTCCATGGCTTCTGAAACTGCCTTGCACCATTTTTCTTACTTGTCACGCATCATATGTCCGGTCCATCCCCACTTTTTTTAGTCAATTTTTTATTTTTTTATTTTATCATATTGTGCAATCTGTCACATTAGGACATTCAGCAATAATTGTAAAAATAAATTATAAGCGTTTTGTGGTCCAACCCCAGTGGCTTGGCCACGTCAAATACTAACTTGGCCCTTTTATTCAAGTGGGGTTTTCCTCTTTAGCCTGGAGAAAGTGAATTTCTGTTCAATTAGGTCCACAGCAAGCTGATTTATGTGGTTGGCTATGCAATCCTTGTATTTCGGTATTCTAACTCCAATTTCATCTTTTACTGTAGGGATCTTAAGATCTCTGTGTATCCTCTCGTTGGTTATATACCAGGGAGCGTCAACTATAATTCTATAATTCTTAGTAGTATATCGGTTAATTTAGTTTTCATCCTGATGTCAGTATTTCATTAGCACGGTAATCTCAGAAGGCACAGGCAGACAAAATTCTAAAAACAATTTTTTTTTAAAATATGTACAGATGCATGCATGCAGAAGAACCTCTCGCTCGATGGTGAGTGGCTATGGTCCCTATAAACACAAGCAACACCAAAGGATGCAAGTGCACTGGCAACACTGAGTAATATAATATTTGTAGCCATAGCTGTAAACATGTTTCTTTGCCTATAACTCTGACTGCACCATTGAGCGGTCTTCACGCCTGTGTGTGGTAGACCTTTGCGGGAGTGCTATAGTAATGCGACATATTTGTATATTTGCATTTTTGTAAATGCAAAAAATATTTGTAAGTCTTACAATATGTGAGTATAAAAATCATCAGGGCGGTTGGGTACATCATCCAGGAAAATTTACTAACAAATCAAAATTTGAGTTCCTCGGGGGCATTCTAGGAGATATGAAATATCGATCGATGGTTGAAAGGTATTATCGATTCCACTCTGTAAAAGTACGAAAAAGATGTAATATATATTTTTCCAAATTACACAATAAAGAAAATAATATATTTTAATAGAATTTTGTTTTTATAAAAATGCTGATAAAACTTTTTTGTTAAAATTTAGAAGATATAGGGGTTTATAGGTACGTTTTAAAAAAATCCCAGGTGTTATACTGTTCATTTTTTTTTTTTATTAGATCAGGGTAGCGCTTGACCACTATCTCACCTGATGTGAGGTGTAGATGTGGCCGAAGGTGGACCACGCTTACCCAGTAAAAGCCCATTTACCCTGGTTTTGAAGACCCTGAGGTTGTAGTTCTGTGGGAACACAGACGCAGGCAATGTGGATTTTTTCAACGTGGAAGAAGTCGCAGGCATTAGCTGCTACTTTTTTGTGACTTATCTATTTTTATGGTTTGGCAGAATGCCCAGGAACAAGATAGGTGGCTCATGTTGTTATTCCTGCCTTTCTGTTGTTTATCAGATATGATGTAAAAAAAATGTACAGAAGAATACTGCTTCTACTTTTTTGCTTATAGTATGTTACGCATAGCATGGGTACGGTGACGATTGGTATTTGTAGTTACTAAAATTTAAAAAAAAAAAATTTTGGCAGGGACACTGCCATTCGCGGTCATTTAGGCATTCCGTCTGGCGGCAGTAACCACCGTAAAATACCTGTGCTGTTGTGTTTTGGTGAGTGGTAAGGGATGTCAGAGCCCATTTCCGTATCCCTTCCTAATCCCTCATCTTTAATCCTACTAAGGTCGGCAGCGGATTTGGAGCACCTGTGGCGTTTCTTGTGTTATAACGACAGTAGCTAGCTACCATCAAGTGGAACGTCAGCTTGTCTGAAGACCTTAACTTTCGAATTTTTTTTGGAAGATAGCTGATCTCTTTTTGATTATTTCAGGTCTGAGGGCGTACGAGGTGCCGTCATTGGTATCGATTTGGGTACCACAAATTCTTGCGTTGCTGTCATGGAAGGCAAAACACCGAAGGTAATAATTTGTTTTGTAGACATAAAATAAAATGTCTAGTAGAAGACTGGTTCAAGAAATCACTCAAATGTCCCATTTTATAAAACAAAGTCACTTTTATAACTTTGCTATGCATGTTAGTATCTCAGACGAGGTACTGTTGTGGCATGCTTAAAAGATGCTTAGATACATGCTGCCTACTCTAACTCTTTGTAAGTAGTTATTTATTGTTAATTAGTTTTATCATTATCATCTCAGCTGTAGAACGTTCACTGCTAGACGTAGGCCTCACCCATAATTTTCCAATAGGGCCGGTCAGAAGCAGCCTGGATCAGACAGACCATCACCGTTGACCCGTAGCCCTTAGTTGGTTTGTTCATGACGCTTGTGGATGCACTTGTAGGACTGGTACCAGCTTAGAATAGTATCCACCATCTCAATTTCTGGGTGCCGTAGAAATTGGCCGAGAGAAAAACCACAAAAGGGTGGGCAGCAGTGGACAATTATATTAAACGCCTGGTATTGGCAATTTCCCATCATTATTATTATTATACACATATTTATTTGTTTTCTTAATTTTAAATTTTATTATTATTATGCATTTATTTATTTCTTTTCTTAATTTTAAATTTTTTACAATATATATGTATATAAAAACAATAAATATTATAAAAAACTTAAAACTAGGGTTCCGCAGATAGCGGGGCAGTAGGGCCCAAGCTACCGGTGGTTAGGGCTGCAGAGTGAGGAACCTCCTGACAATTCGTGCCGTGTCAAGAAGTACCGCCTTCTGTATCTGTCCCTTGACCCAGCCATCTAGTGAGAGCCTCTTGAGATGTTGGTCGAGGCTCTTCGCTATGAGACCGTTGGCCGAAACAACTATCGGGACGATGATTGTTGAATCGACATCCCACATGGCGGTCACCTCGTGAGCCAAGTCGATGTACTTAGTGAGTTTTTCTTTTTCGGCTTTCACGAGGTTTTCGTCATGAGGGACAGCAATGTCAACAAGCATCGCCCGGCGTTGGGATCGGTCAATAACCACGATGCCAGGCTTATTGGCGACAATAGTCCTGTCCGTGATTATTGACCGATCCCAGTAGAGTGTAGCATGACCATTTTCGAGAACGGGCACAGGCACGTACTTGTAGTAAGGCACCTCAGACTCGATAAGATCATATCGAAGGGCAAGTCGCTGATGAATGATCCTGGCTACTTGGTTGTGTCTGTGCAAATACTCGCCGTTAGCAAGATGAACACAACCGGAAATAATATGCCTGAGTGTCTCTCCAGGACGGTGGCATGCCCGACAGATGTCGACCGTACCGTCCTTCAGGATATATTTCCGGTAGTTCGTCTTAATAACTTCGTCCGCAATTGCACAGACAAAACCTTCAGTTTCCCCAAAGAGGTCACCGAAACGCAGCCAGTTCACTGACATGAGCGAGTCCACATCAGGTCCTGTCAGGGCCTTGTAGAATCGCCCATGTAGCTCCTTGCCCTTCCATACATTCTTACGGTCTTCGGCGCTTAAAACCACTAGTCTGCGCCAGTTCCCGTTTGCCAGAGATAGTGGCGTGAAGTTTTTGTCGATTGCTACAACGTCGCGATGTACCCCACTCTCGTGGTTCAGGAAATATTCCCTAAGACTGTACACCTCACGGTTATGGAGGTTCTTGGCGTTTAAAAAACCGCGACAACCCAATTTCCGTGGGATGTACAGTCTCATAACCGATGAGCGTGGGTGTAGCATGCGATGCGCTGTGAGCAATCGACGAACCCTCCTGTCTAAACCATCGAGTTCAGTTTGAGTCCACCTTAGTATGCCAAAGGAGTAAGTGAGTAAAGGCATAACCCAGCCATTGAAGGCGCGTACCTTGTTACCTCCTGATAAAAAACTGTTAAGAACTTTTATCAGACGGCCAAAGAAACGCGTCCTCACTGTTTATTATTATTATTATTATTAAATCCTGGAGATGTTCATCAGTAAGTTGAGATAGAAATTGCTGTGTTCTCGTTCTCGCGGTCTGCACAAAATGGGTTGGCGGTCCGGATGCGGACCGTAGTCCGCATTTGGCGACCCCTGATCTACACGAACAAGCACAGTTTGAAATAAGTTTTTTTGTGTTCTTTCAAAACCTGAAATTATCCATTAAATTGCTTTTTTCAGAAAACACTAAAGTTTACTTAACTGAAGTTATTGAACATGTTAGGTATGAGATTAATCTAAACTGTAAAAACATCTAGACTAATTTTCGTATTCATGAAGCTTTTTGAGGCAGCTTTTGCCCTGTGTTTTAGCCTTAGTCCCCAGAAGTTCCCGGATCTACCTGTAGTTTCATGATGGAGAAAGTAGTTTTAAATAAAATTTGTTATTCTGTTATTTTAATCCTACTAATAAGTAAGATTTAATTCAACTAGGTGAATTAGATGAATGAAATAGTATCGAGATTACTTGTACTGTAGGGCGCCATTCAGTTACTAGGTACCGCGAGAGAGATACATTACATTCGAAAAGAGCTCATCAAGATATTAGCTATAAAATCCATGCATCGTCGATCAGTGTCTGCGGCCAATGCTCTGTTCACTTTTGCACCGATGCTATATCAATTTGCAGAACCAGCTAGTCATCTACTGACATTGGTGTTGGCTTTCCTAGATACTGCAATACAATTTATCTCTAAGTAGTACATAGTATTTTATGTTAAGATCGGCAGACAGGCTGACGGTCCACTTGATGGTAGGTGGCTACCATCGCTCATAACACAAGCAACACCAAAGCTGCTCCAAGTGCGCTGTCGACTACAATACGAATAAGGATAAAGGATTTTGAGAAGATAGGGAAGTGGGCTCTGGCATCCCTTACTCACTCACCGAAACAAAACACATACTGTTATTTCACGATGTAAGGGGGTGGTTACTGCCGCCAGACAGGCTGTGACGCAGTGTGTCATGCCAATACTTGTCAGATCCATACCAGAGCCAATTTTGAAAGTTTATTTCCAAAGTGGGCCTTGCCGGGAAACCAACCCCGCAACTCTGAGATAAAATTTTAAGGCCAGTATCTACCGATGGGCTTGTCAAAACTGAACTTGGGATGCCCTGCCTTTCAGTCTTTTTTGATTTATGGATGAAAATTTTATTTATTACATTGCTTTAATTCAAGGTGGTGGAAAACAGTGAGGGTTCTCGCACCACACCTTCCCACGTGGCGTTCACTAAGGAGGGCGAACGCCTAGTGGGCATGCCGGCCAAACGTCAGGCGGTCACCAACAGTGGCAACACCTTTTACGCGACGAAACGTCTCATCGGTCGCCGCTTCGACGATCCGGAGGTGCAGAAGGATATGAAGAATCTATCCTACAAGGTCGTCAAGGCTTCGAATGGTGACGCTTGGGTGCAGGGTGAGTTTCATTATCATACTCCTGCAGAAGACTTAGAGAATGGCTGCAGCAAAATTTTGAAAATATAGTGAACTTAAAATGACTAGGTTGATGTCAAGTGTCAGTTCACTGTTTACACAGACTCTTTTTAACCCATTCGATGCCGGGCGTCAAGATGGACCCAATTACGCGATATCGCCCATCGGCGGCCACGGCATCTCGTTAAGGTATTCGTGTCCGCCCATTGGCGTCTTCGCGCTCATTGTTGTGTGTTACTGTGTTACTTTTCGGGCTCATTGTTATGCTAACAAAAGAAGCAATAAATTGTAAATATGGTAAATAGATAACCTTGAAAGAACTGAACGTATTTTTTATTGATTTTGAGTACTCAAATAATTTTGAGTAAATTCCGATATGTAAATCCCGTCCACGGAGGGATTTGGCTTGTAAGTATAGAATTGACTTTATTTTAAAGCTCTGAAATTTGCAAGCTGTTTATGCTATGAATAAATTAAATGAAACGAGTTGTTATGTAAAATCTTAATTTTTTTTATATTGTTATTTGATCTGGATAGTTCTGACATTAGACCACCCATGGGCGGCCTCAGCATATAATTAAAAAAATTCGCTCGCCGATGGGCAGGCTCAGCACTGAATGGGTTAACAAAACATATATTCAACAATACCTTATCTAATATAATAGGCATGCCCCGCAGTTCTGTTGCGCTCGTTTAATTTAAACTTGTGACTGAAGGCTTTCATGCATCGTCGATCAGTGTCCGCAGCCATTGCTCGGTACACTTTTGCAGCGATGCTATATGAACACACGGAACCAGCTAGTCACCGGCTAACCTTGCCGGTGGCTTTCCTAGATACCGTGGCACAATTATAGATAGAATATCAACCAATAATATAAAACTTTAAAAGGAATGGAGTAAAAAAGCTTGCTAAGCTATATCTAGTGCAAATTAATTCTGAGTTCAGCCCAATGTGATCTTATTAATAACAGTTTGTCATAACTGTATATGAGTCAATCTTTTCCCATGATTACTATGAGAAGTAATGGTTTTTTTTTCTTTGCTAACAGGTAGCGATGGCAAAGTGTATTCGCCGAGTCAAATAGGTGCCTTTGTCCTGATGAAAATGAAGGAGACCGCCGAGGCGTACTTGAACACACCGGTCAAGAATGCTGTCATCACGGTGCCGGCATACTTCAACGACTCCCAAAGACAAGCCACCAAGGATGCGGGTAACTTTTAACTTGCATACTTGGGGAGTAACTACATTTCAACTCAATTAAGCCTTTGTCCATAGAAAACAGCAGTTTTGTATAGGGATGTGTACGCGTCCGTTAAGTTTTCGCGCCAAACAGGCGAAACTGAGGATAAGTGTGTTTTATCAATTTGTATGAATACATGAACAGTGCTGTTCCGCCGCATTCAGCGCTGTTCCGCTGCATTTAACGCTGTTTTGCCGCGTTCAGCACTGTCATGTCGCGTTCAGCGCTGTTCCGCAGCATTCAGCAATATTCCGCCGTGTTCAGCACTATTGCGCCGCGTTCAGCACTATTCCGCCGAGTTCAGCGCTGTTCCGCCGCATTCAGCGCTGTTTCGTCGCATTCCGCCGCGTTCAATGCTATTCCGCTGCTTTCAGCGCTGTACGTGTAGTGCCGTTCTCAACTCCTCGTTGACAAGTTGCGATTTGCATTGATTTTGTCATTCAGCGCTGGTTTAGTGGAAATATCACGATATGATGACCTTACGCGGCTGACAGAAGCGGTACTGTATAAGTGTAACCAAGATTGTCTGGAGAAACACGAATGACCATAAGACATCTCCATAAGTGTAGTTACTCCCTGAAGAATCATGTTTATGTTAAAAAAATAATCTTTAATAATTTTTGGAATAGGAATAATGTATATCTAATCATAAATAATGTCCTGTGAATGAGATGAAAATCTTATATATAAAAATGAATCCCTATTTCTCCTGGTCACGGCATCACGCGCGAACGGGTAGACCGATTTTAATTCGGTTTTCACTAATGGAAAGAGGGATAAACGGGGAATGTTTTAGGGTATATAAAAATTGCACGCCGGGCGAAGCCGGGGGCGGGCCGCTAGTAAATAAATAAAATTGGAAATGCCTTTTCCAAAAACAAGTAATATTGCAGTCAAAAATTTTTGACTTTACCACCCACTCGACTGACCTCTAGTGTATTTACCTTTATCTTTAAAAAATAGAATTAAACTTTTTAAATATTAAACCAGCATTGAAAGTTTTGGTTGTATGTTACAGGTCAAATCTCTGGTCTGAATGTACTGAGAGTGATCAACGAGCCAACAGCGGCTGCACTCGCTTACGGAATGGACAAAACCGATGATAAAATGTATGTGTATCTTATGTGAAAAAAAGTCCTTAATTGATTAATTATGCACATAAAATGTCAAACCATATTTGAAATTTATACATTAACCTTCCGACATTCTATTGTGATTGAGACCATTCTAATGAGCCCAAACACGATATATCTGCTGTAAATTGCTCAGGAGTTGGGTATCCCGGAGACTACTCAATGCTGAAGCATCAGGTCAAGATTACCATGTCATGGAAGTAACAGTATGCCAAATTTCAAATCAATTGAACCTGTGGAAGTCCTTTCCTGAGAGCTAAAGATCTTCAAACACCTGAACAGATCTTTTTATAAATTATAGCTAAGAACCATCTCGTTCACGTCAGCTTCCAAAATCAATATCGGTCCATCTTACATTGGAGATGGATCTTGCATTTTCTAAACGTGTTTCACAGCATTGCCGTTTACGACTTGGGCGGCGGTACATTCGATATATCCGTGTTGGAGATCCAAAAGGGGGTGTTCGAAGTGAAGTCCACCAACGGAGACACACTCCTCGGCGGAGAGGACTTCGATAACGTCATTGTCAACTTCTTGGTGGACGAGTTCAAACGGGATGTGAGTATTGCAGATTGAACTCTATTCTTTATTATTATTATGTTAAGTTCGGCAGACAGGCTGACGGTCCACTTGATGGTAGGTGACTACCGTCGCCTATAACACAAGCAACGCCAAAGCTGCTGCAAGTGCGCTGCCGACTACAGTAGGATTAAGGATAAGGGATTAGGAGGAGGGGATAGGGAAATGGGCTCTGGCATCCCTTACTCACTAACTCAAACACAACAGCACACGTGCTGTTATTTCACGGTGGTTTCTGTAAGGGGGTGGTTACTGCCGCCAGACGGGATGCCCAAATGACCGCGAAACGCAGTGTGCCCTGCCACTACTTTCAAAATCCAGACCAGAGCCAATTTTGAAAAGTTCATTTTCAAAGTTGACCCTGCTGGGAATCGAACCCGGGAACCCTAGAACAGAGCGTTAAGGCAAGCACCCTAACCACTCATCAAAAGGTGTGCTCTCAGCTTCGTCTGCGTCTACATTTTTTTATATTTCTAGAGTATTCCTCGGGAACATAACATTTTTCCAGGATAAAAAGTATCCTATGTTTTAATAAAGGTTATGAATCAACTTTGTGTCAAATTTCATCCAAATCCATTGAAGGTACCGTCTCAGACACAGTTTATTTACATCTAGCATACAGAAACGTATCAGACAAAAATAGACAAGTCAGCGACCACTCTCTGCTGGCCAGTTACTTGGGCATTCTGGGACACATGCTCTCAGACACGTTTCGGCTCAGACAAAATAATCTCCGCGAATGCCGTCCATGCGCGGACGGTGTCTGGCGGTGTTTGAGCGGAATATGTATGTTCGCTATAATCTCAAAAACTACTGAACGGATTTTCATCTATCAACATAATTCGTGTATAAGGTTATAGTTGGTATATAATTCGTGTATAATTCACCTAACCTAATTCTGTTTTAGTATATAATAGGTGGCGCCATCAATAGTGTTATATTTTTTATTTTTCAACTCGTCGCGGGCATCAGCTAGTTAATAAAATAAAATTGCGTATATAATTACAGCAAGGAATAGATATCCGTAAGGACGCAATGGCCATGCAGCGGCTGAAGGAAGCCGCCGAAAAGGCCAAGATCGAACTCTCTGGATCGCTTCAGACTGATATCAACTTGCCCTATCTCACCATGGATTCTTCAGGACCTAAACACATGAATCTTAAGGTAATCTAGATATTCTTGTTAGAGTAAAATTAAAACTTACATAAAAATACAGAGCATAATCTATATATTTAAAAATGAATCCCCATTTCCCTTGGTCACGGCATCACGCGTGAACGGGTAGACCGATTTTAATTCGGTTTTCACTAATGGAAAGAGGAATAAACGGGGAATGTTCTTATATATAAAAATTGCACCCCGGGCGAAGCCGGGGGCGGGTTGCTAGTAGACTATATTTAAAAGGTTGAATCAAGCAGATATATGTATATGAACAAATATATTTTCTTTTTTTGTCTTGTTCTAGTATCTGCAATCGGTATCCACCATAAGCAGATTTGTTGCTATTTAGTATGGCGGGTCGAGTGTGCCTTCCAGTGAAGGCATCTACTCATAAATATATTTTCTGAGAAAAAAAAAATACGTTGACAAAAGTAACCGGACTGTTTTGGACCCGGATTTTGGGACTGTTAAAAAAAATACTTAATAATATGTTAGCGAGGTTTTTGTCTATTTGTCTGTGCGTTTATCCACGCTAATCTCAGAAACGGCCGAACCGATTTGAATGCGGTTTTCACTCATGTATACTTATACCGAATACCACGCGTACGAAGTTGCGGGCTCAGCTAGTTATAAATAAAAATCAATCGCCGTGCGTTAGTCTCGCAAAAACTCAAGAATGGCTAGATCAATTTTAATTCGAATTTCACTTGTGGAGAGAGGAATAAACGGAGAAGGTTTATATTATATAAAATTTGCACTCCGGGCAAAGCCGGGAACGGACGCACTAGTGTTTAATAATTTTCGAAAATGCTTAAACGGTCTGTGATCTATTTGTCATAGTAATGTTTGTAACTACATATTACCTTACGCAAATGTTAATAAATACTATGCTTAAGGGGGAGACAAACGCTAAATACTAAAAATATCCATTGTTTAATGAAAATGTTACAAGAAATAGACAAGACAATTGCTTTGAAAAAAATATATATTATACTTAAACATGTGAAGAACCAATTGTATTAATTAGAAGTAATAGAAACTCCACAAAAAAAGTTAGAACACAAGAAGAATTTGACTTTTATTGAAAATTCTCTCGAAAACGGCTTATTGCACGCATATGAATCCTGTACCTATTAATAAGTTGATATCAGATTAAAAAATTGAAAAAAAATTTTTTGTGTAATGTTCTAATGGTAAAAACAAAAAAACACCATTTCTAGACCCGTTGAATTTTCTCCGCCGCCAGCGAGTTCTATAGTAAATGTCATTTGCCTCAGTGAATCCCTTAAGGTGGCGCTGTACGAACGTGGGAACTTAGTAATACGTATTTGGGAGAATTTGTTGTCTCAACTTAATATAATGCGAATAACTGAAGACAGAATGCGACGCCAACACATTCGCGCCACTTATTCAACTTCGCGAAAATAATAAAACATACGCCAGCAAGTCCAATATTTTGGAAAAACCCTTCTAGATGGTAGCTATTGACATCCCAATTTCAAATGTACATTATACTCGTAGGTAAGATGTTGCCATTGAAAAACATTTTTGGATTTTAGTCAGTAATTACAAGAATTCAAGCCGTGAAAATTTCACAAATTCTGCTCATTTTAGAAATTAATTATACTACATATAAAATTAATTTCGGTTTTTTGTTGTGATGCAAACCTTCATATTAAGTCCCAGAAATATTATGTTTTTTATGTATTGCTATGACCTATAATTAATGAGTAATCATTGAATTACGTAGTAAGGAATAAGTAATATGTAAATCGTGTTGGAAAGTGCCCTCTTAAACCGTTTGATCAAATATTTATCTGAACTAGCGACCTGACTATCAGACAGTATATGGATGTATAGATTTTGCAAACCTTTATATGGAGTCCCAGAAATATCATGTTTTTTATGTATTGCTATGACTTATAATTAATGAGTAATCATGGAATTACGTAGTAAGGAATAAGTAAGCTGTTCGTGTTGGAAAGTGCCCTCTTAAACCGTTTGATCAAATATTTATCTGAACTAGCGACCTGACTCTATCAGACAGTATATGGATGTATAGATTTTGCAAACCTTCATATTAAGTCCCAGAAATATCATGTTTTTTATGTATTGCTATGACCTATAATTAATGAGTAATCATGGAATTACGTAGTAAGGAATAAGTAAGCTGTTCGTGTTGGAAAGTGCCCTCTTAAACAGTTTGATCAAATATTTATCTGAACTAGCGACCTGACTATCAGACAGTATATGGATGTATAGATTTTGCAAACCTTCATATGAAGTCCCAGAAATATCATGTTTTTTATGTATTGCTATGACCTATAATTAATGAGTAATCATGGAATTACGTAGTAAGGAATAAGTAAGCTGTTCGTGTTGGAAAGTGCCCTCTTAAACAGTTTGATCAAATATTTATCTGAACTAGCGACCTGACTCTGGTTTCGTGCCGATAATTTAGAAGCTAATGGAGAAGCGGACAGTATATGGATGTATAGATTTTGGTTGGAAATTATTGCGTTGGGTTCAATTAAATTTTGCTCATCACGCGGGATTAATTGAATTAAAAAAAATGCACTGCAGGTATTATATGAACAGAATGTTGTGTTTGTTTGTGTATATATTTTTTCGACAGTGCTAGACAAAGAACTCGACAAAACCACTCTACGTATTACTTCATAAACGTGAGAGTCAGAGGTCTAGTAACAAATTATTTTTGTATAAGCTGATCGCAGTCATATTATCTACAAAATTACTTATTAATCTTTATCAAAATCAGCAAGTTTATCGTCACAAGTATTTAATACACGTGATTTTTTGCTTTTTACTGTATATGTTTTGGACGTATGCTTAAAGAGATAATACGATATGTGTAAAATGCTGTCACAGAGGCAGTGCAAAGTCAAGACGCGTACGCTACGACTGCGAGGTAGGTAATTGATTTTTACTGATGCCGAGAAACAATTTGAATTCCACTCACCGAGAAACAATTAATGTGAATTTCTTTTATTATTACGCCGCTTGTGAGGAATACCCTCATGCTATATATCGACCACGTATCGATTATGACTTCATAGTTCGGGGATTCGACCAATGAAATTGAGCCATAATGGGAAGAGCAACAAACGAGGAAATGCGAAGCCCGGAGGAGGGTCGCTAGTTACACTAATATTAATTATTGGCTTATTGGCTAGGGTTTTCTCTGGCATTTGTCTATTCAAATAAAAAAGTGATTATTATTTAAAATATTATATTTATTTATTTATATGTGGTACACAAAACAGGATACTGTCGTTATTTTTTTTTTTTTTTTTTTTTTTTTTTTTTTTTTAAATGTATCTTAATTAATTATATTTTGCAATCAGTCCATCGACCATGAGCAAATGTGTTGAAGGATTATGGCAGGTAGAGATGTGCCCCATCAGGCACACCACTATATGTCAGGATGCCCATTACAGTCCATCTAGTTGTAGGATTTTACGCCTTTTGAGTCTGTTTATGCAGTCATTTATTGTTAACTGGCAAGCCAGCTTGTTCGGGTGTCTTTCCAATCTGCATTTATATTTTTCAGAGCTGGCCCTTATCTCTTCTTTCACTGTTGGCATACCTAGGTATTCATGCACTTCCGAGTTCTTTATAAACCACGGCGCGTTGGATATCTGTTTCAGGATATTGTTCTGTACCCTCTGGATTATAGAGATGTTTGAGTCACAGGCAGAACCCCAAAGCTGAATGCCATATGCCCAAATAGGTTGTAGAACAGTCTTGTAGATTAATATCTTGTTGTCGATAGATAGTTTAGAGTTTCTGCCCAATAACCAGTACAATTCTTTGAATCTCATATTAATCTCATTCCTCTTTGTGACAACATGTTTTCTCCATGTGAGTCGCCTATCCAGGTACATCCCCAGATACTTTACGGAGTCATTGCATGGAAGCTGGTTTTCTCCCAGTTTTACAGGTGGACAGGTGTCCTGTCTTAGTGCAAAAGTAATTTGGACCGACTTCGAAGCACTAGCACGTATTCGCCATTTTTCGAGCCATTTGTTAATTTCATCAAGGCTGTGTTGTAGGAGTTTCGAAGCATATTTTGGGCATCTGCTTGGTGCTAAAATTGCGGTGTCGTCTGCATAGGTAGCCACTGTTGTTCCAGGGGTCTGTGGCAGATCTGCTGTAAATATAGTGTACAATACTGGTCCAAGTACAGATCCCTGGGGAACACCAGCCAGGATGTCATGGAATCTTGATGTGGCACCATCCTCCCTTACCCGGAAAATACGATCCTTTAGGTAGGATTCCAGTACAGAATAAAATGTGTGTGGTATGTATTTCTTAATTTTAAATAGAAGTCCTTTGTGCCAGACTCTATCGAATGCCTGCTGTATGTCAATAAAAGCGGCTGCACAATATTTCTTTTCCTCTAATGCTTTTCTGATAACTTTGCATACTCTATGTATCTGCTCTATCGAAGCATGCTTTGGTCTAAATCCAAATTGATGATCTGGTATTAAAGAACATGCAGTGACAGCACAAAGCAGCCGCCGCAGGAGGATTTTTTCAAAGAGCTTCGACAAGACTGGCAGCAAACTGATGGGTCTGTAGGATTCTATCTCATGCGGTGGCTTTCCCGGTTTGTTGATCATAATAAGTTCTGAGACTTTCCACATAAGTGGATAATACCCCACAGTAATGATGCGATTAAACAGAGAAGTTAGGTGCACTATAGCCTTTTTTGGTAGGTTCATAAGGACTATTTTGTCAATCAGGTCGTAGCCTGGGGCTTTTTTGTTCTCCATATTGTTAATAGTTCTCTTTACTTCTTGAGGCGTGACTGTTTTTAGAGGGTGGTCAAGTTGAAAGTCTTGCTGCAGTATGGTGTCTATTTCTGTGTCATCAGAGTCCGGTTGAGCTTCGTTAGGGGCGAATATTTTTACAAGGTGTTTCGAAAATTCATTTGCCTTTTCTTGAGGTGTTCGAGCCCACTCACTTCTGGATGTTCGTATAGGTGGTTTTGGATTTATAGGTTTGTTATTACCTCTGCACACTTTCCAGAGCGAGTAGTTTGTAAGACTGGTGCCAGTCAGTGATTGTAAATGAGCTTCTGTTGTGATGTTGTCTACTTCCCTGAGAATAGATTTTAGTTCTCGGGCAGCTTTATTTAAGGCTTTTTTGTCATCTGGGTGGCGGCTATTATGCCATACTCTTCGCAATCTTCGTTTCTCCAAAATAAGCTGTCTTATTTCTTGAGGCACAGATTTGTGTCTATGAGTTTTCACTTTTGACTCCGGGGTACTTTTCCAGCAAGCTTCTTGTACCATTTTTGTGAATTTGTAGACAGCTTCGTCCAGATCATCGCCCACCTTCATACGTAAGGATACTGTCGTTGAAAAATTAATTGTAAATAGAATTATTCATTAAGGTTTAGTAGACAGCAAACCAAAACATGTGCACACAGCATGTCCAAATGAAACAGTGTTTAAATTAAAATAAAATTGGACAAGATAGGTGGCGCCACAATCAGGTTAGAATATTATTTTCGGGTTCGGGCAGGACAACGTCTGCTGGGTCATGGGTCATAATTTATAATAAAATTTATAGTATTGTCTATAAATTTTATTATAAATGTGTGAATTATTATTTAAGTTACATTTGTGATGATTGTATAAATAATTTAGTAATGAAAATTTTTTCCCTCGTCCAGATGAGTCGCTCGAAGTTGGAGTCTCTTGTGGGGGATTTGATTAAGCGTACGGTGGCGCCGTGTCAGAGGGCGCTCCAGGACGCAGAAGTCCAGCGAAGTGACATCGGCGAAGTCCTACTCGTCGGCGGCATGACCAGGATGCCGAAGGTGAGTCCCTGGAACCGGTAGTAACGAATAATGCACTGTAGCACAAGCCTATGTCAACTATATACAAGAGTTGTATGGGCGAGTCTCGAATGGACCGGTGCTATATCATGGTTGAGGGGATATATTCCCCGGTTAAATCTGTGTTTTTCCGGGTTATAGTCCACCTTACAAAGCTTATGAATCATTTTAATCGACGGAGCAGATTTTTTTTTCGTTTCCGTAATAGTTTTTTTGCGCAAAAAATAATGTTTAATCAAGACACGAAATTCACTTTTCTCCATCTTTGCAAAAATTTGTTCAATTATTTCTCTTTAATGCCTGTCACAAAAAAAAACTAACCGGCGGTACTGGCTGAAAATTTTAATTTAGTCCTTCAGAAGAGTTGTGACCCGACCCATATTGAGTTTCGACTGATTCTGTATCTCTGTCCTAATATATATGTATTTTAAATAAGCGAGGAAAAGAAAAAAATACTAAATCTAATTGAATTGTCCAGGTGCAATCGACCGTGCAAGAGATATTCGGCCGGGCGCCATCGCGAGCGGTCAACCCCGACGAAGCCGTGGCGGTCGGCGCGGCGGTCCAGGGTGGAGTGCTGGCCGGTGACGTCACAGATATTCTACTCCTGGACGTGACGCCGCTGTCGTTGGGCATAGAGACACTGGGCGGCGTGTTCACCAAGCTGATCACCAGAAACACGACTATACCGACGAAGAAGAGTCAAGTTTTCTCGACGGGTGAGTGTTAAATTTGTTGTTAGCGTTTAGCTCATTGTAAGACGAGTCCATTGGTCGAGTGTTTTAAGGCTGCGATTAGGAAACGGCAAGTATGAAGTTAAGCTTCGTGATTTCAGAGGTGGCGAAACAAGGCGATCCTTTCAAATCTATACGCTTGTGGCTCGCGCCCGCTCAACATCAAACTACGTTCTAATAAGCACCCGGTCATCGCTCCGCTAGTTTCGTAACCACAGTCTTAAGCCAAGAAGTTAACAGAAAGGCCTTATTTTTAAGTGCTACACACCTTAAGAACGCGTCGTGTTGCCTTTCGTTGTGAGCAGACTAAGGGCCTGCGCTGACTGCCGGCATGGCACTTGTCCCAAACATATTATTTTCAACCTTGTTGCAAGCACTCACACTCCTTTAGTGCCGCGACGTGGCCAAGCATGCCGAGGCGTCACGTGACATGACACGGAACGCTACGGGCTCTTGAAGGAGTGTGAGTGGCAGACTGCGTTTCACAGTCATTTGGGCAGCCCGCCTGGCGGCAGTAACCACCACCTTACAGAATACCACCGTGAAATAACAGCATATATGTGCTGTTGTGTTTCGGTGAGTGAGTAAAAGATGCCAGAGCCCAATTCCTTATCCCATCCTAATCCCTTATCCAATTCTACTGTAGTCGGCAGCGCACTTGCAGCAGCTGTGGCGTTGCTTGTGTTATAGGCGACGGTAGCCACCTACCAACAAGTGGACCGTCAGCCTGTCTGTCGACTTTAATATAAAAGAAAGAGAAAAAAAAACAACCCTTATTGCAATAAGATTGAAAATAATATGTTTAGGAAAAAATCATTTGTTGTGCCGTGCCGACTGTCGGCACTCAGCGGCTATAACTGTGCTCCGCTCTTTTCACCAGCAGAGGCTCTAGTATGAGTTTACGATACTACACTAATTCTACACTCGCTAGCGAGAACGTAAAAATTTAGTATGGAAAATCGTGAACTGTCCATGTCAAATTATCAATTTTCCATATAAATGTTTTGCGCTCTCGCTAACGAGTGTAGTATCGTAAACTCATGCTAGAGCCACAGTTTAGTTATATGTTAAAACAATCCAATCCGTTTCAGTAATACTTAAGAATTGAACTAATATTTGAAACTAATTCCTTTAGAATTAGGATTAGTTTCAAAGATTGGTCGTTTTAAACGAGATTGGTGTTCAATCTGCTCATGGTCATTATAATGTAGGTATAGTCTAGCCAGTGTCTTTAAACCCCTGTCAGTTTCTTAAACTTATCACCACAAAACGCTAGTCGTAAATACCATTATTTTTTGCTCCGCCAAGAATGGATAGTGGTATGGTGACACTTTGTTAGGATCCTGTCGAGTGAAGCTTTTTATTTGCATCGTCGATCAGTGTCCGCAGCCATTGCTCGGTACACTTTTGCAGCGATGCTATATGAACACACGGAACCAGCTAGCTACCGGCTCATCTTGCCGGTGGCTTTTCTAGATACCGTGGCACAATTATAGATAGAACTTCAACCAAGAGTGTTATTAAGGGAGTCTCTTGGGAATAAATTTATGTACTAACTGTATTTTCACAGAACATTTATGAAATGTTTTTATTTTTATTAAATAAATAAAGTTTTTTTATTAAATCAGGGGTGCTCAAATTTGAACTGCTGGCAATCTATGTCAAAATAGTGTAGGTAGGTTGTGTTGTATAATGGCGTAAATAGTTTGTGGTATACGTTTATTTATCACAATAATATTTACATCTCACGTAACAATGTGTGACATTTAAAGAAAAAGTCTTTTTTATAATTGTAGAAATCTGACGATTGGAAGTATACGCAGGAGTTTTTGAATGTGTAGTTAAATGTCTATTTATAAGTTTTTACGTTTTTGAATATTTTTCATAACGCACACTATCGGCACAGTTTTACAATAATCGGTCACCTTGAATCCACTACACTTGTCTGCGTCGGTGCACCGTTCATTCAATCGCTGTACAGTAATCAGCGCGCGTGCCTTCGTTTCGCACCACTGCACTTGGTGTATGGTCCAAGTTCATACGGGCGACTGATTGGAACGTATTGTAGGGTGGTGGTCCAAGTTAAACCCCACAAGTTCACTGCCAAAAGAGCAATTATGGTGGTTTGTTTTCCTTCCCCATACAAACAACTTTATAAATGTTGATTTAAGGCGAGGACTTAGTAGGAAAGAGTTATTTTCGTCCCCTAATTTGACTTGTTAGAGTAAAATTAAACTTTGATAAAAATGCAGAGCATAACTATTTGAAAAATTTTGAATCAGGCAGACTTTTATTTCTTTTTTCATATTGACACATTATTTAAGAAAAACCTTCCAACCCTCCTTCTGTTCGGTTATCTCCAAGAAGCTACAAAAATTTTCTGTGCAATATTGCACCTTAATTCGTACGTTATTAGGTTGCGCTCATTTTGGTGAAAATTTAGTTTTGTCTCATGTAGTCCTTGTCTTAACGAGAGTTTGTAGATAATGACAAGGAGACAAGGCAAACAATGTAAACAAATCCGACCTCTACTGAGTTTTACAACGTCGAGTGATTATGTATTTCTGTCCCTTTCCCCCGGCCGGCTCCTATCTGT
Source organism: Bembecia ichneumoniformis (assembly GCA_910589475.2). Taxonomy (NCBI): domain Eukaryota; kingdom Metazoa; phylum Arthropoda; class Insecta; order Lepidoptera; family Sesiidae; genus Bembecia; species Bembecia ichneumoniformis. Next base: position 3,107,722 of record OU342550.1, read on the forward strand.
TTCGTAGTACAGGAATGCGATTTTGACGACACTTGGTCACCTTTTTATGAATGGTTGCGTTACTAGATAAAATACTTACTATTAGATAAAAAATAAAAAATGTTATGAACACCTGAAAGTTTGTTAACATTCTTTCCGTTGTCTCCATGGCCTTGCTTCACATAGATATCTATACTTACTTACTTACTTACTAATATATAAAGCTGAGGAGTTTGTTTGATTGAACGCGCTAATCTCAGGAACTATTGGTTCGAAATGGAAAATTCTTTTTGTGTTGAATAGTCCATTTATCGAGGAAGGCTATAGGTTATGTAACATCACGCTACGATCAATAGTATTATATATAAGTAGTGTCCAGTACCACCGCCGTATGGGTCTTAGGGAACCGTGGCCGAGTTCAGTTAGTAGATAATTTGTTTTGGGATTTCAGCGGCCGACGGTCAAACTCAAGTGGAAATCAAAGTGCACCAAGGTGAACGCGAAATGGCCGCCGACAATAAACTGTTGGGACAGTTCTCGCTGGTGGGTATTCCTCCGGCGCCTCGTGGTGTACCTCAAGTGGAGGTCACCTTCGACATTGACGCCAACGGCATCGTCCACGTTTCGGCCAGGGACAAGGGAACCGGAAAGGAGCAGCAGAGTGAGTATAGCCCACTATATACTCTTGGTCTTTCAGGAAAGTTGTGAACGGATTTTGTACCCGATTGTATCGAAGGAAAGAGGTATTTCTGAGGATGATTTATCGCCGATGATTTGCCGAGTTATCGCGGCTTTTATCAAAGAAAGCGGGCGCCCCACGCGCACATAGCAAGGGTTCTTTAAAAATTAGTATTCTTTAATTTAACCGGGATTCGCTTGCGTTGATTTCATCCAATCAATGCATGAAGATTGATTTTGAAAAGCCAGTGTTTCTACGCATTTTCTTTACCCGAAAAAAAATTTCATTTCTTAAAAAAAATTTAGGTTTTGAAGGAAAATTTTATGTTTTAAATAATACAATTTAAACTTTGCCCCAAAACGCTGGAGTAGCAATGGCGTCTGTTGTGACTTCACGCTTTCTTATCTCGGGAACTCACACAATTTAAGTGACACGGTTGATATTTACGAAAGCGTGACGTCATTCGCTCTGATCGGTGTTTCAGTTATGGCGGATTGCAGTATTTTATACTTTTATTTCATTGAAAATCTTATTAATCTTAATGTTTATATTAAAACGGCACTATTTTTTAGAAATTGTCCTTTAATTAAAATGTCGTCATCATGCCTATCCTGCTAAGATCGGCAGGACACTTGTAACGCCTGTGACGTGGCTTATGATTATAGGTTACGGCAGACTTTTACCATCCAAACATTAGCCTGTCTGACGACTTTAAAATCATTGCTTGAGCCTAAAAAAAAAGCCATAATTTTTCATTGTTCTCATGAAATATTCAGTACCTACATATATATATTTTATACAAAATATAAATATTGCCTAAGTACACCTCGAATAATGTGCCCTTGAAATAGTGGCTCCGGAGTAAAATCCACATTTAAACATTCTTACAAAATCAGCTCTCTTAGTATAGATATATTTATAATATACATTTGTGACGTTTGGACAGTTGTGATCCAGTCGTCTGGCGGTCTGTCGAAGGACGAAATCGAAAATATGGTGAAGTCGGCCGAGCAGTTTGCGTCCGCTGACAAGCAAAGGAGGGAGAGGGTCGAAGCGGCCAATCAGGCCGAGGGCGTGCTCCACGACACCGAAACTAAGATGGAAGAGTACAAGAGCCAATTGCCTCAGGATGAGGTAGGCCTCTAGTTTGAATTTTATGTTTTAACAATAAAAATTATTTTGGTTGTTGTTGAAGTCCATTACTTGACTTGACGAGCCCATTGGATGAGTGGTTAGGGTGCTTCCCTTAACTCTCTGTTCCAGAGTTTTCCCGGGTTCGATTCCCGACAACTTTTAAAAATTAAATTTTTCAAATTTGACTCTGGTCTGGATCTGGAAAGTAGTGGCAGGGCACACTGCGTTTCGCAGTAATTTGGGCAGCCGGCCGGTCTGGCGGCAGTAACCACCCCCTTACAGAAGACCACCGTGAAATAACAGCACGTGTGCTGTTGTGTTTCGTTGAGTGAGTAAGGGATACAGAGCCCATTTTCCTATCCAATCCCGTATCCTTAACCCTACTGTAGACTGCAGTGCACTTGCACTAGCTGTGGTGTTGCTTGTGTTATAGGCGACGGTAGCCACCTACCATCAAGTGGACCGTCAGCCTGTCTGTCATTTTAACATTAAAAAACAAAGTCTTGACACATGTCAGTCTCGTCTTGTGTTAGTCTTTCTAATACAAGACTTTCTAAAAACTTTAAAAACTGATAAAATAACAAGTAAACATATACAATGTAAAAGGATACATATAAGATTTTTTTAATACAGTTGCTCAAAAAGTGGCGTATTGCAGGGACGTATAGCGTTCGGAAAGTGGGCTATTACACACTCGTGCTTTTTTTTTACCTTTCCCGCACTCGTGCGTTCTCTTTCCCAACTGTCAAAATAATATCTATTAAAAAGAAAAACCAACCATGAAGTTTTTACTAAAAAGTTTTTATGATTCATGCAAATACGTATATTTCTAAAAAGAAGCTACGAATTTGTTTCAATATCAGATTTAATGATTTGATTTAATGAGTTAGGTTAGGTTTCATTTCATTTCATCTCATTAAATTTCATTTTCATTTCAAATCAACAAAAAAATTCTACTGAAGACTTGGCTGTATGGGCACATAGTTTCCTTTGCCTACCGGAATGCGTGAAGAAAAAAAATGTCTCTGCTTATATTGTACGGTTGGCGCCATTTTCCAGAAATTCTCTTTGCGAGTTTAGTTGTTTGTTTTATTAAATCGCTTCATTTTTTCGCAACTGTATTAAAAATAGTCGTTCAGTACACGTGCGGAACCGTCATTGCAACTTGTTCCGACTGTCAACCCTCGCCTTCGGCTCGGGTAGACATTTGTCGGAACTCTTTGCAATGACAGCCTTTCCGCACTTGTAATGAAATATACTATTTCAATTATGGTCCAGAATGGGATAATATTTTCCTACGATTAAAAAAAGTTTAATGGTGCAGTTATTAAATTAAATAGTGACATACGCGCCCACACGCGCGCACACACACAAATTTGGGTACATAATGAAGCCCTGTAAGTGGAAATATGATTGATGATGCTGTCTCTCTTGTGTATTAAATATCTAATAAATCCTAAGCACCCGATCTAAACTATGAACATTTGTTTCGTAATGTTTATGGCTAAGCTGGGTTGCGACAGAAAATCGTTTCCATTCATTTCATTGCACTGTGCAATTTTTGTGTATTTGAATGATATATGTTTACAACATCTAATTTTATTTAAAAAAAAAAAATGTAATACTAGCGGCCCTTCCCGGCTTTGCACGGGTGGACATTTACTTTTTAAACATTTTTGAGTTTATTTGTGGAAAAAATTCAAAAATTTTTCCACTTATGGAGGGGGTTGGGGGTAGCCCATGTTACACGCTAATAATGTAGCTTTCTATAGGTGAAGGAATTTTTTAAATCGGTCGAGTAGTTTTTGAGTTTATTCATTACAAACATACAAAAATACATACATACATACATACATCAAATCTTTTCTCTTTATAATAATAGTATAGATTAAAATTATAAGCAGGTCGGGAAGAAATTTACTAAGTCGACAGCGCACTTGTGGCGTTCATGTGGCTTTGCTTGTGTTAATAGGCAATGGTAACCGCCTACCATTAAGTGGGACCGTCCGCCTGTCTGACAAACCTTTACATAAAAAAACCGCATTAAAATATAAATTAACAACCCAGTATGTTATTATTACTATATTATGAGGGAATAAACTAAATATGTAAATGGGTTGTGGTTTCAGTGCGATAAATTACGAGTGGACATCGGCAAACTCCGAGACCTGCTCGCCCAGAAGGATTCTGCAGACCCCGAAGCCATCAGAGCCGCCACTGGAACTCTTCAGCAGGCCAGTCTGAAGCTCTTTGAACAGGCGTACAAGAAGGTAAACTCTTTTTAGATTCGTGTTTTCTGTGAGGAATTTTTAGATGGAAATTTGGTTAGAAAAAAAGGCAATAATAAACCTAACATACAGAGTTACAGTTATACAGAGTTACAGTTATACAGAGTTACCGGTTAAGTCGATCTAGATACTGCAAGAGCTTGTAGTTTGTATAATTGCTGACTGATTTGACTATGAAACACCATATCCCAAATTTAACCGTTTTCAAGATATTGGACTTTTTCTTTTTTTGTCTATTATTTTCTATTTTTTTTTCTATTTCTTTAGATAAGAAGTCGCTTTATAGTATCATTGCCAAAATTGTAGGTAACTGTACAAACAGGCTCAAAGTAGATGGTTCATAGTTGAATGAAGAAATAAATTTGTACAAGGTACTTTTTTTCTTTAAGGAATATTAAAACTATGGCTGTTATGTTGCAATGTGCTTAAAAATATCTACGTTTATTCATTTATCCAAAAAGAATTCATAAAAATGTTTTAGATAAAAGGCTCACAGAAGTAGTAAAAAAAAACGACACCTTCGTTTACCTTGCTGCGGAGGTAACTATGGCGCCATCTATTGGATTTGGGTAGAACTGCTTGGTGATACACCAGTGCATTGTGCTCGTAATTTGCAAGCCGTCGGAAACCTAAGGAGAAAAGCTTAACGAATTATACACCTATAGATTTCTCGGGATCGCGTTAAAATCCGTTCGGTAGTTATTGAGATTGTTGTGAACATACATACAGACTTTATTTTACAATATGTATAGAACTGCAAGAACAATTGACAGAATGGTTATTAGACTGTTGCTATTATAGCTATAGAATGTTATAGTATAGCAACATACTATATATAGTACTATATGTAGCAAACACATATTACTCATTGGAAAAATAAGAAAATTTACTACAGATTAAAAAAACAAATACAAATATTTGCATCCCCATGTCAGGTAGGATATACTTTGTTCTGGAACTGCTGTATGGAATTGATCCTGTAGACATGTGTTTGTGGGAATAAAGATTTATTTGTGTAAGCACAATTTTGAGCCGCTTTATTCCCCAGAGGATAGAGTCGGTCAAGCACTTGTGCTATATTAGAAGGAAATATAATCAGCTTGCTTTTAGTTACACGTTTGAAGCATTCATTGTTGTATTTCCTACATTTTGCTAAGAAACCAAATAGTCGTTGTTTGGAATTGTGAATAGAGCACTGAGGTCTGTTTTGTGGCGTCTATTCCATCGATTTTGTATAAAACAATTTCGTTCATATTTTTGAACTAGTGTTTAGTTTTTGAAACTAAACCATTGCTTAATTTAAAGGCATACTGATTGAGGTAGTTATAAAGTAGTAGGCTGATTGAGGTAATTATAAAGTAGTAGGCATACTGGTTGAGGTAATTATAAAGTAGTAGGCATACTGGTTGAGGTAATTATAAAGTGGTAGGCATACTGGTTGAGACAATTATAAAGTAGTGTAGGCATACTGGTGGAGACAATTATAAAGTAGTATGCATACTGGTTGAGATAATTATAAAGTAGTAGGCATACTGGTTGATTGCATACTGGTTGATTTTTATAAAGACCTTAAAGTTATTTTAGTAATTGTATAAACTTTATTCTTCAGATGGCAGCAGAACGCGAAGGCCAACAGCAATCGCAAACGGAACAGCCACAGCAGGAAGAAGAAAAGAAGGAGGGTAAAAATTAAATTCAACAATTTTTTCATGTTTGTCTATGAGAAAATTAAAACGAGTAATAAATATCGATTACAATGAGAATAGCAATCAAAGCCGCCTCTAAAAATTTAATATAAATTCACCGTTGATCAATAGGTTGATTGTTGTGTCAAATGCGTTGATTTCAACTGTTGACCTCTGAATGAAGGACTTTCAAACATTTTTTCCGCAGATTCGTTTTTAGTTTTAAATTTTAATAATTAATTTAAAAGTGGAGTCTTTTGCTTATGTTTTAAGGGTTTATTCACTGTATTAAAGGACATGTAAATTTCGAAAAATATATATATTTGAAAAACTGTGCTTTTTGTTAAACGTCAAAATGAAGACTGTAACGTCAAGATAGTTAATCAACTCCTTAGCCAAGGTCTAATGTGTAATTGAATCTTGATTTAATAAGGTCTAAGTGTCGACACACACGGTCAGTTGATAGTTGACAGTTTTGACAGTCGGTTGATAAACTGACCGCGAGTGTGAATAACTGACGATATTTTTGGTGGCGCACCGTAATGGTCACAGTACACATATCAACTCGGCAAGGGATCGTCTCCGTATAGGGTTGCCAGGCCTCAAAATCGAAAATTCGGACACAGACTCATATTTAGCCGGACATTTTGCCACAAAAGCCTGACATACGTGTTTTTAAAAGAAATAGTTCTTTTCATTTGTGCATCAAATATTGTTTTCTTAAAGTAATTTGTAAGATCGCGAATCATGCATGTCCATGTGATTCTGGCCGCTGCGGGGTTAACCAAATCCTAACAAAAGCCGGATGGGCCGGACTTGTATATATTTAGCCGGACACGACTGTAAAAAGCCGGACATGTCCGGCTAAAGACGGACACCTGACAACCCTATCTCCGTATCAACTAGAGCTGTTTAATATTCTTTATATGAAACTCTCTACTGCAACGCACACTAACCGGAATCGTAACGTAATCGCCTCGCGTGCGTGCGCCTAGGAGGCGGTCTACTTGCAGTTCCCGCGCTTATGTGTCTCCATACTCCAACTCGCGTCTCTTCGTCCACCTTGCCTCCTGATCTAATGCCAGCCAGGTCGACCAGCCAGTGGCTCTAGCATGAGTTTACGATACTACACTCGCTAGCGAGAGCGTAAAACATTTATATGGAAAATTGACAATTTGACATTGACAGTTAACGATTTTCCATACAAAAGCTTTACGAGTGTAGCATCGTAAACTCATACTAGAGCCTCTGGTTGACTAGCAGCGGTCGGCAAGCCGTAAGCGCGGCGTCGCCTAGCCGTAGCCGAGTTGACGTAGGCGAGTTGCTGATCAGCTTTCGTTGGGTTGACGGTGAGGCGAAAGGCGAGATACGGTGACTATCCCTTTCCGAGTTGATAAGTGTGTTGTGACCTTAATTGATATTTCTTTTGAGTCTTCAGTTAGAGAGTTGTATTTTGAATTTCATTGATTGGGTCGTCGTCAACTTAGTATTGAATTATTATTACTAAAATATGTCATTTATGACGTCATTGCGATATAATTAATAGTTTTACAATTAATAGTTTTTTTTTTTAATATATATTTAATTTTGATTCAAGCCTAGCGTATTTTTTTATTTAGAAAGAATGAGACATTTATATTGGTTATTATAAAATGGCCGCTGGACTAATGACGTCACTGGATGGCGTATGACCATTTCTCTGTTTTCTGAACAATTTTAACACTAAATGAAAATAAAACTTTTTTCTTTCTTCATACTTTTCTGAAAATATCTGCGAATCTATAAGATAGTTTTGTTATTTAGTGTTAGTAACTATTAAAATGGGGTCTAGGAAAATTATTTATCTTGAAGAAAAAATTTTATTCAGTTAACATTTGAATTTATAATTTAAAAAAAAAAACTACAATTCTCTCAATAATTTGTTTGGTCCCATTCAAAACGCAATTACAGTTTGTATGTATATGTATCTACATATTTTTAAAATTAGTTATTTCAAATGAATTGTAAGTTGCGATCGTGAAAATTATCTCTGGGCTCTTATGGAATATTCGCTTTCATTGCGTTAGAGTAACGCAGGTTTTGGGGATATAGATATGTTTGAAAAGAATATATTAAGGTGGCGCTGTACGAGCGTGGGAACTCAGTAATAGGTATTTTGGAGAATTTGTTGTCTCAACTTACTATAGTGCGAATAACCGAAGACAGAATGCGACGCAACACATTCGCGCCACTTATTCAACTCGCGAAAACAGCAGTTCCAATATTTTAGAAAAACTTTTATAGGTGGCAGCTATTGACATCCCAATTTCAAATGTACATTATAGTAACATAATGTACATTATTATAACATCCTAATTACTATTAATTCTAATCCTAATTAGTACATTATTATAACATCCTAATGTTTCAATGGAAAAACATTTTTGGATTTTAGTCTGTAATTCAAGCCGCGAAAATGTCACAAATTCTGCACATTTTAGAAATTAATTATACTAGATATAAAATTAATTTGAGTTTTTTGTTGCGATGCAAACCTTCATAACCTTCATTCCCAGAAATGTCATGTTTTTTTGTGTATTGCTACGACCTATAATTAATGAGTAATCATGGAATTACGTAGTATGGAATAAGTAAGCTGTTCGAGTTGGAAAGTGCCCTCTTAAGTAAGACCATTCTGTGTGATAATTGGAATACCGTGACTACCTTACATTATTATCTAATACTAGCGGCCCGCCCCCGGATTCGCCCGTGGTGCAATTTTTTATATATATGAACATTCCCCGTTTATCCCTCTTTCCATTAGTTAAAACCGAATTAAAAATCGGTCTACTCTTTCACGCGTGATGCCGTGACCAAGGGAAATGGGGATTCATTTTTATATATATAGAGAAGATATAGAGCACAGGTATTTTGCATTTAAGGTTGCGTTTCGGTTTGTCAACGCCCAGAGATGTTTTCCAACGATCCGCCATATTTTATTCCAACACGTTACCGAAACGTGAAATGGAATGATCGTACAATATACTTCTGTACATATATTTCATTGACATGAATCTTTCGTCTCTTCTCCACTCGCTTTTAGCCCTGTGTGAGTGAAAGAGATGGGTATATAATTTAGTTGTTTCAGTATTTGTTTGAAATGTCGGCCAAAGAGTAATTCCGCCTCGCGAGCAGTTTTAATTTAGGAACGCGGAATTATCCGACATTTTGTTGTCGGTGAAAACAAAATGGAGGATTATTTTTACACACGATACACGCAATGGTATACAATAAAGTTTAGCTTTAAAGTTAATGAAATGTATGTGAAGAGGTTGAAAATATACTATGATATAATTTAGTGCCTGTTTGATGGCTTGTTTGTGTGAGAGCTATGTTATGTGTGTATGACATTAAGTTAGTTTAGTAAAATACATTATTTCCAAAGTTTTTGCTTGTGTTTTATTTGTTTTTTTTTTAATGTTAAGATCGGCAGACAGGCTGACGGTCCACTTGATGGTAGGTGGCTATCGTCATCTATACAAGCAACGCCAAAGCTGCTGCAAGTGCACTGCCGACTACAGTAGGATTAGGGATAAGGGGGGATAGGGAAATGGGCTCTGGCATCCCTTACTCACTCACCGAAACACACGTGCACACACACGCTGTTATTTCACGATGGTCTTATAAGCAACACCACAGCTACTGCAAGTGCACTGCAGACTACAGTAGGGTTAAGGATACGGGATTGGATAGGAAAATGGGCTCTGTATCCCTTACTCACTCAACGAAACAACAGCACACGTGCTGTTATTTCACGGTGCTCTTCTGTAAGGGGGTGGTTACTGCCGCCAGACGGGCTGCCCAAATGACTGCGAAACGCAGTGTGCTCTGCCACTACTTTTCAGATGTAGACCAGAGCCAAACTTGAAAAGTTGACCCTGCTGGGAACCCTAGAACAGAGCGTTAAGGCAAGCACCCTAACCACTCATCCAACGGGCTCGTCAAACTATATACCGAGTACATAACTATATTATTTTTTATATTATACCGTGTATATTGGATAAATTATAAATTTATCTTTATTAATAAATAAATAACCTCTTATTTATTAATAAATAAGAGGGGATAAACAGCCCTCTTCTGCAGCAAAAAACTGAACATCAGCAGCGTGTCTCCACAGTAAAATACTGTAAATAAATTACAACTGAAATAAGCTACACATGCTGTATCTTCGTCAATGAGCTGACGAAGTCTTCGCCAATCCCAACTATATGTGGGCCCCATTGAAGTTTCGCATCTAGAGTAATGCTCAGGAAAATCTGCGTGCAACTTCCCGGTGGTCCCCTGTAAGGGGGTACTGGTTACTGTCGCCAGGCTGGCTGCCCAATGGTTGCTTGCAACAGCACATTTTTGATGCTTCAACAACTGATTTTATAAAGGAAATTAACCAGTGTTTATGATACAATGCAGAACGTACCTACACTTACGTCCTTCCACACCACCGATCACCACCGATGTCACAGGAAGGAAATGATTTGGAACGTGTATGTCCATGTGCGGTTTGATCGCTCTAGCGACAGAATGGTCGCTTATGCAACAGTTCAGCAATCATCGCTGAACAGCCTCCCTAAATGATTTATCCGATTATTTTCATTCGACTCTTGATATCACTACGTAAACCATAAATTCAAAATGCTCCCAACAAAACAAGCCACAGAGAAATTAAAAGCGTAAGAATCATGTTCTAAATTTAAATTTACTTACAACTTATTGACATTGTCAAATTGTGAGATCATTTTGGTGACCGCCTTTAATTCTTTAAACCACATATTGCAATGAGAAGATTTCTACAGTTTCCCAGGAATTGTGAGTAAACATTTATAACTTTGACTAGCGACCCACCCCCGGGTTCGCTCGCGTGTAACAATCGTATACACAATCCTTCATTGTTTATTGTTCCTTCCATTAGTGAAAACCTTAGAAACTCCGTTAGAAGAATGTATGCGGCAATGCGGCACGAACCCATTTGGTGATAATCCAAATGGATCAGTGAGTGCAAATCTCAAACCATAAGAGATAAAGAAAATTTGTTCTTAGTAACTAAGGTTTCGTTTACTGAAAAGACTGCCATTGAAACTTTTTTACAAATTAGCCACACACGCCACCAGGAATCGAACCCAGTAAAATTTATGTAAAAAAAAAGGCAAAAAATCTTAAATTAATAAATAAATAGATAATTCTTGTCGAAATCCCTCTAATTCGGACCAAGCGATTTAAAATATATATATGTGAACATTTATATATATGAACATTCCCCGTTTATCCCTCTTTCCATTAGTCAAAACCGAATTAAAATCGGTCTACCCGTTCACGCGTGATGCCGTGACCAAGGGAAATGGGGATTCTTTTTATATATAGATAAGATATTATATACTAGCTGACCCAGCAGACGTTGTCCTGCTAGCCTGTCAGAACCCGAAAATAATTATTTCAATAATCTTCATACATAAATACTAAAACCGCGATTAAAAAATGGGGGGTGGGGGGGTAGGAGGGTGAAAAATACTTTACGACCTATTCTCATACCTACCAAATATACGCAAAAAAATCATATAAAACGGGTCCAGCCGTTTCGGAGGAGTTTTTTTACAAACACTGTGACATGAGAATTTTATACATCAGATATATTAGTTATATATATTTTATTTTAGATGGTTTTTCCAATCGTTGCGTTAATAATGGCGCAGTGTCTAAAAAGGAGGCTAAAATTAACGGAACGAATCCAAGAATTTCATCCAAAAAGGTAACCTACGCAGATAAATTTGATCACGAAAACAAAGTCCAGATAGAAAATGGATTAGAATTTAATAGTGCAAGAGAAAATTCCATTGAGGTTGATTCGGAGTTGCCACACCTTAAAAATACTTTAAAGTTGGGGGCGTGCGTGCACTTAGCGGTTCCTCTTAGAAAGGTGAGTGAATTAGTCTTTCTGGTGTCTGCGACTTTATATGAAAATGTAATCTTAGGTATATAATAAAATCGTAAACGAACCGTGTACATAAAAATTAAAAAAAAAATGACCGAAGCTACCGAAGCCAAAAAAATAGTTTTTAGAATTTTTGTTTGTGCGTTTGTGCAGAAAAGGCTTAACCGATTTGAATGCGGTTTTCACTGATGTATTGTAGCAAGCTTCCCGTAAAATTCAATGTTTGTTTCATTCCATGCCAGGCGTACGAAGTTGCGGGCTCGGCTAGTTTTATGTAAGTATAGGTTTAAATTATGTACTTTACACAGAGTCGTAGACAAGCGTAATTCTTTTTGGATATCTTTTTATCCCGATTTTTCTAGGTAAAGCTCGTCAGACAGGCTCACGGTCCACTTGATAGGTGCCGTCGCCTATAACACAAGAACGCTGCAAGTGCGCTGCAGAACTTAGCACGATTAAGTATAAGGGATTAGGATAGGGATAGGGTAATGGCCTCTGACATCCCTTACTCACCCAAACACACATGCTGTTATTTCACGGTGTACTTCTATAAGAAGGTGGTTACTGCCGCCAGACGGGCTGTGTCATTGCGGTACGATCACGAGCCTGTTATACTTTTTTTTATGGCAGACAGGCCGAACGGTCCACTAATACAAACAACGGCACAGGTGCTACAAGTGCGCTGTCGACTACAGTAGGATAGGGAAGTGTTGAAGGGTTAGGGAAATGGACCCTGGCATTCCTTACTCACCCACCAAAACACAACAGCACACATTATTTCACGGTGGTCTTCTATAAGGGGGTGGTTACTGCCGCCAGACGGGCTGCCCAATAGGGGATCGGACAAATTTTCAGAAAGTGTTTTAAATTAATCTTCATGGATATTTATTCCCATAAAAAATACTATTTTATTTATTTATAGCCTTTTAGGTACTCAAAATCGTGTTTTAATATTGTTTGTTTGAAAATGCCGCCAAAACGCCACGATAGTTCATCTGAGAGCGCGTAACGTCATTTGTGGTCATATCATAACAAAACAGCTGCATTGGCATAAGACAATGATTGCCCACAAATGACGTCACGCACTGTGATTGGTGTTTTAGTATAGATTAAAAATATTGTAAATAATAAAATTTTATTTCTTCATTTAAAAACATTTAAATGAATTATATTAAATTATTATTCGATAAATAATCGTAAAAAATTATATATTTTCTTTCTAAGTACATTTTAGATTTTAATCTGATTACTGTCCGATCCCCTATTGAATACGAAACGCAGTGTACCCTGCCATTTGAAAAGTTCATTTTCAATGTTGACCCTGCCATTAATCGAACCCGGGAATCCTAGAACAAAGCGTTCTAGGGCCCACATGGAGTACTGCTCTCACCTCTAGGCTGGTGCGCATATAAGTATCCATTTGACACCTTGCAGCGTCGAATTGTTCGAATTGTTGACGATCCAATGCTCATACAGCAACGGTTAGAACCACTTAGTTTAAGAAGAGATGTAGCCTCCCTTTGTGTGTTCTACCGGCTGTACAATGGCGAGTGCTCGGATGAGTTGTTCCAATTAATGCCTACCTCAAACTTTTACCATCGCACTGCGCGCCATAGATCCGAAGTTCATTCGCATAATTTGGATAAGCCGCTGCGCACAGTTCGGATGAGTAGAAACTTTATCCCACGGACACGCGAACTTTGGAACAATGTCCATTCTAAGGTGTTTCCATCTAGCTACAATATGGGCTTCTTCAAGTGAGCAGTAAACAAATTCCTGCAGGGTCGGCAGCCCACATGTACCCCCTGGTGTTGCTTGTGTCCTTAGGCGACGGTACCCACGTACCATCAAGTGGACCGGCAGCCTGCCTGCCACTCTTAATAATATTAATAAAATGTTTTCCAGTTGCACACAAGTACTGCGCGTCTAACTAACTCGTGTGGGGAGAAAGTTGGGAGTGACGTGAAAGATAACCAAGGTGGTGGCGGTGGTAGTGGCGGTGATGGGATGCCTCCCAAGTCGGACACCGCCGGTGCGCAGGGGAAAATTATAGCTGGTTAGTTTTGTGGAAGAATTTAAGGTGGCGCTGTACGAGCGTGGGAACTCAGTAATAGAAGTATTTGGGAGAATTTGTTGTCTCAAATAACCGAAGACAGAATGCGACGCAACACATTCGCGCCACTTATTCAACTCGCGAAAATAATGAAACATACGCCAGCAATTCCAATATTTTAGAAAAACCTTTATAGATGGCAGCTGTTGACATCCCAATTTCAAAGATACATTAAAGGTAGGATGTTTCCATGGAAAAACATTTTTTGGATTTTAGTCATTAATTACAAGAATTCAACCCGCGAAAATGTCACAAATTCTGCACATTTTACAAATTAATTATACTAGATATAAAATTTGAGTTTTTTGTTGCTATGCAAAGCTTCATATTATGTCCCAAAAATGTATTGCTACGACCTATAATTAATGAGTAATCATGGAATTACGTAGTATGGAATAAGTAAGTTCGAGTTGGAAGTGCCCTCTTAAGAGAATGCCTCTTTCGTGCATCAGCCTCCAATGTTAATGCACTGTACTTTTTCAAGTGAAAACTTGTTTAGGTGCGTTTAGGGTTACGTACGATGTTACCTATCCGCACAATATTGAGTGATTTACCATGTTATTTTAATATTCTGAACTTCTTATAGGTTTTCCTATAATCTGTAAGTAGAAAACTAATTTTTGTATTTTTTTCAAAATTTGAGGTTCAGTAGTTTCGGAGATAAGGGGGGCAATGGTCGGACAGACGGACACCGGAGTGATCCTATAAGGGTTCCGTTTTTTTATTCTGACGTACGGAACCCTAAAAAATACGAAGTCGCGGGCGTAGCTAGTGAAATATAATTTAAAACAATATTAATAGGTATTCTTGGCTATATAACCTTTTTTTAGGAGGGGAAATGCATTTACGCACTATCCCTCGTCGACGGGCACGGTCGACGAGGGGGTGTGTGGGACTCACCCGACGGAACGTATCGCCCCGCCGCCGGTCCTACCCACTAAAACCGCCTCCATGTTCCACCATCGATCGGCAGTGATCGTGAGACCCGGGCCGGAGTCACAGCGAGGCCTTATCCCCGGGCCCCACGCACCGCCATATCCTTGCGGACCCGCCTCTGTTTTTACACGGCAAGCCGTGTAAAAAACTTCTCCTGTGGTGACCCGCTGGAACATCTGCAGGCCACCACTCTTCACTACCCGGTGTTGTGCGGGCGGCGCACTTCCCCGTGTCCACCGTCCCCGAGCGAAGCGGCAAAAGCCGCCCATGTTCAACTCTCTGTCGCAGCGAGCAGTCAGCGAGGGGATTCGTGATTGAATCCACCCTTCACCTCTTCTCCGCGGAGTCGGATTATAACCTAACGATTTCAAATAGCTTGGATTGTTTTTGAGTTTAGACATTGCCCGGGCCGATATCGATTTTGCTTGTATTTCTTGTATAAATAAATATATTTCTTATAATATATTTTGTATAATAATATATTCCTTGTATATCTTTGTAATCATAGTGATCGGGGCCGTTGTGGACGTTCAGTTTGACCAACATTTGCCGCCAATCTTGAACGCCCTTGAAGTGCCTGGACGAAGTGAGTATACATACATGTTTAGATACAACTAAATGGACGTGAGAGCAGTTGGATACATAAATAAATATATACTAAATATATACCCAACGTTCATCTGGAATAATGTACCTTTCAAATACCTAGT
This sequence comes from Bembecia ichneumoniformis, assembly GCA_910589475.2. Classification (NCBI taxonomy): domain Eukaryota; kingdom Metazoa; phylum Arthropoda; class Insecta; order Lepidoptera; family Sesiidae; genus Bembecia; species Bembecia ichneumoniformis. The sequence goes on from OU342550.1 coordinate 3,123,211, forward strand.
TATAGAATTTTTCAAATAGATGGAGTTAATACCTATCAGTATAGATTTATTTTTAAAATATTTACATTTAAAATAGCTGCAATTTATAAAATAGCTAGAGCGATCTTAAGGATCAAATGGATTTTATTTTTATTATTGTGTAGTTTTTTTTATGTGTCTATATTATAAAATAAAATATTTTATTTTTTTAAAGGTGGATGGTAGATGGCTACCGTCGTTTATAACACAAGCAACGCCATAAGTGCTGCAAGTTCGCTACCGACTATAGTAGGATTAAGGATAGGGGCTTAGGGAGGGATGGGGAAATGGGCTCTGGCATCCCTTACTCACCGAAACACAACAGCACATAATATGTGTTATATATATCCCCATTTCCCATGGTCACGGCATCACGCGTGAACGGGTAGACCGATTTTAATTCGATTTTCACTAATGGAAAGAGGGATAAACGGGGAAAGTTCATATATATAAAATTGCACCACGGCCGTATATACTAACCACACCATTACAGAAGAACATCGGTTCTTCTGTAATGGTGTGGTTACGGTCGCCAGATGGGCTGCCTAAATGACTGCGAAACGCAATGTGCCCTGCCCTGCCAGACAAAGGGCTAACCTTGAAAAGATCATTTTCAAAATTGGCCCTGCCGGGAATCGAATCCGGGATCCCCAATATAGAGTGTTAAGGCAATCACCTTATTCACTGAACCACTGGGTTCGAAAAAAAACCAATTTATACTTATAAAATCGTTTGTCCTGATCGATAAGAGCAGAGTTAATCTGGCAGCCCGTCTGGTTGCAGTAGCCACACCATTACAGAAGAACACCGTTACCGTTATATATATCCCTATTTCCCATGGTCACGGCATCACGCGTGAACGGGTAAACCGATTTTAATTCGATTTTCACTAATGGAAAGAGGGATAAACGGGGAATGTTCATATATATAAAATTGCACCACGGCCGTATATAGTAATTTAGAATACAGCTTTATTTTATAAAGTAACATCTGTTCAGAAAGGATTCTTTCACCTCCCCGCGAATCCGGAGGCGGTTCGCTAGTATAATAATAGGTATATATATAAATGTTTGCTTAACAGCTCCAAAATTAATATTGGAAGTCGCCCAACACCTGGGCGAGAGCACGTGCAGAACGATAGCAATGGACGGAACGGAAGGATTGGTTAGGGGACAGCCGATAGTGGACACGGGCGCGCCCATCACGATACCTGTCGGGGAGCCGACCCTCGGCCGGATCATTAATGTCATTGGGGAACCAATTGGTCGGTATTTTAAGATCTTAATGCATTTCACAAGTGAAGTTAGTCACTTTTCTCACCTGATAGCTCTAAATTGGCCGTCTACGCAACTTAGCAGACACGGATACGTTCAAAGTACATAGGAACACTACTCAATTCCGAAAAAAAATATGGATTATTGCTAAAAAAACCGTTTAAACTCAAACTAAGGGAAAAAAATGAATAATTGCCCGTTATCTTGATTTTCAGCAAAAACGATAACTTTAAACATTCCGGACACTAAGAAAAATAAATCGCAGCACTTTGAAACTTTCAGGGTTTTTTCAGGACACATTGAGGTTGAAAAGCTATAGAAAAGATTTTTCGTATCTGCATTATTTGCAAAGTTATTGCAAGTTATCCAAATATCCTTAAATTTACAGTTTTTTACCTTTTTTACGGCCAACATTTTCGGTTTGTAAAATTTTTTTATCATAATCCAATTTAAGCACCTTGTAGAGAATATTTTGCAGTTTACAAAACCCTACTTTAATTTTCTGTACGACCATTATTGCCCGAGTAATCGATTGTCCAAGTCAAAAAGATCTTTTTCGCTTTGATTGACGATAACTCAGTTACAAATCATTTTACAGAGCTCATGAGGAGGTCAAGTTGTAGGGAATTAATTTCTCTAAAAGATCTTTATTGTGCCATTACAATAAAAAAAATATTAGGGCTTTTACACCATTTTCAAGGCGAGAAAAATTTTGAAATTTTTTTTTATCGTTGATTATCTGACTATTACTCATAAATCGTTAACGAGAAAAAAATTTAAAGCTTGGATTCAAAAACTAGAAACTTGAAGCTACAATTTCCTTTTTTAATGAGCTCTGTACGATCATTTTCTTCGAAGTTACAGCCTGTTGAAAATCACCTAAAAATTTGGAACTTTTTTTATATCATTTAATTGTTGCGTTTAGTATATTTTATCCTTTAGAAAATAAGTTATATCTGGCATGTCTGGGATCTTTGGTAATCCATACTAATATTATAAAGCTGAAGAGTATATAAGCTCAAGAACTACTGGTTCGAATTGAAAAATTCTTTTTGTTTTGAATAGTCCGTTTATCGAGGAAGGCTATAGGCTATATAACATCACGCTACGATAAATATTATTATATATATGTATAAGCAATGTCCACGCGCACCCCACGCGCACTCAACCGCCGTATGTGCCGCAGCAAAGCGTGGCCGAGTTCAGCTAGTTACAAACATGTATGAGCGGCTTTTTTTAAATTACGCTGCAATATCTCCCATCTCTCCCCTTTACGTCCGTTCCATACAAATGTATGTTTGTAATGAATAAACTCAAAGACTAGGTACTGGACAGATTTTAAAAATTCTTTCACCTATAGAAAGCTACATTATCAGCGAATAACATGGGCTACTCACTCTCCTCCATACAAATGTATGTTTGTAATGAATAAACTCTAAAGACTAGTGGACCGATTTTAAAAATTCTTTCACCCATAGAAAGCTACATTATCAACGAGTAAACCGTCGAAGTCGGTAGCGTAAAACAGCTAGTAATTTATATAACAGACGAACGTGGGCCGATAAAGACCGATCAGTTCGCGCCAATACACGCAGACGCCCCGCCATTTGTGGAGATGTCCGTCGAACAAGAGATTTTGGTTACCGGAATCAAAGTGGTCGATCTACTAGCACCCTATGTTAAGGGTAGGTATATTGCCTTTTATCTATTTTCTTTTCTTGAACTATACACTTTAAGAGTAGATACTTTACTGCGATCTCATTATCTATTAAGTAGGTCGGGGAAAAAGTCTTTTCGCATTTAGTATGTATAAACTTGTAATAAAATATCTTTGGCTGCACTATTTGTATCTGACTAGAATAGTTCATTTATCGAGGAATAGGGTTGCCAGGTGTCCGACTTTAGCCGGACATGTCCGGCTTTTTACAGTCGTGTCAAATATATACAAGTCCGGCCCGTTCGGCTTTTGTTAGGATTTGGTCAACCCCGCAGCGGCCAGAATCACACGGACACACATATGATTCGCGATCTTACAAATTACTCTAAGAAAACAATATGTGATACATAATAAAGAGTAGACCAAGTCTTAAAGTAATAAATGCACAAATAAAAAGAACTATTTTTTTTTAAAAAACCAGTGTGTCAGGCTTTTGTGGCAAAATGTCCGGCTAAATATGAGTCTGTGTCCGGATTTTCGATTTTGAGGCTTGGCAACCCTATCGAGGAAGGCTATAGGCTATATAACATCACGCTACGATAAATATTATTATATATGTATAAGCATTATGTCCAGTGCCGCGCACCCCACGCGCACTCAACCGTCGTATGGGCCGCAGCGAAGAGTGGCCGAGTTCAGCTAGTTACAAATATGTATGAACGGCATTTTTTAAATCACGCTGCAATATCCATCTGAATTGAACAAATGTTTCAGTAGAGATAGCTGAATGCGTAGTTCAGTAGAGATGCGGATTTCAGTAGAGATGTAATGATGAATATAGAAATTTGTCTCTGGTTCATTAACTCAGTCTTATATAACACATTTCACAAACAGGCGGAAAGATTGGTCTGTTTGGCGGCGCTGGAGTCGGCAAGACTGTGCTCATTATGGAGCTAATTAACAACGTTGCAAAAGCTCACGGTGGGTTCTCGGTGAGTATTCGACCTTCGAATTCAATTCAAATTTGTCTCTGGTCTGAATCTGGAAAGTAGTGGCAGGGCATACTGCGTTTCACAGTCATTTGGGCAGCCCGTCTGGCGGCAGTAACCACCCCCTTACAGAAGACCAACGTGAAATAACAGCACGTGTGCTGTTGTGTTTCGGTGAGTGAGTAGGGGATGACAGAGTCCATTTCCCTAACCCCCCTAATCCCTTATCCTTAATCCTACTGTATTCGGCAGCGCACCTGCAGCAGCTTTGGCGTTGCTTGTGTTATAGGCGACAGCACGTGTGCTGTTGTGTTTTGGTGAGTGAGTAAGGGATGACAGAGCCCATTTACCTAACCCCTCCTAATCCCTTATCCTTAATCCTACTGTAATCGGCAGCGCACTTGCAGCACTATTGAAGTTGTTTGTGTTATATGCGACGGTAGCCACTTACCATCAAGTGGACCGTCAGCCAGTCTGCCGATCTTGGCATAAAAAAATGCTCCTTGGTTTGCTCGTATCTATATATCTTGAGATGCCAACCATTAAGGAAGGGATTACCAAGTACTGCACAAAACAGACTTCTACGCCATACAAATTATTTGGCTCAAGATTTACTTAAAACAGAAGAAAAAATTGCTGGCCTTAAAAGGTAATAAATTCTAAATCTTAACAAACGGCATTAAAGCTCCTAGATTGAAACTCAAATGGTTATGATTCTCGCTGGAGAATCAACCTACCTACAAGTATTCAACGTGGGAAAAGATCTGATGATGGCTCTGGATCCGATTGCAGGTAGAATAATAATAGTAATAATAGTACGTCGGTTTCTGTCCTTGTCGCCCTGAACCCCGACCGACTGTGCTTCTGTCTGGGGTTACACCGTCTCCCCCCTCATTTTGGCTTTTAGAGGGGGAGACGAGTCAAAATTTCTTATAATAATAATAATAATAATAAACATGTTCCAACAAAAGTTTGTTAGTTACGTTTGGTATACACAGATGTCCCTACGTTTTGTAACTTCAAATAGTTTATTTTTTCGATGACAGATGTCGCTGCGCCAGCAGGTTATAACGCGCTATAACCTCAACGCGAACTATACTTTTCATACAAAATTTCAACGTTTGCTTTATAAGTCCAGAGAATTAGAATTAGAGAACATACATATGTCAGATGTCACACAAATTTCAAATTGACAGATAACGTAACGCTTATATTAATTTTTCTCCTCATAAGATTTCCATACCGGGTGCCTTACATAAAAACCGTTTCTTGCGGAGCAAACTCCAAAAAGCTATTAAACTGTTAAAATAATTTTGATGGATTTTTATATAGAGATAGATAGATGGGACCTTGTAGAAGGAAATAGGATAATGTTGCACAGATTTGTCTACTACGTCCTATCCTATCCTTCGGCCTGTCTGTGTCCCATATTGTCATGAAGACTCTATGATTAAAATTTGCAGGTGTTTGCCGGTGTAGGCGAGCGGACAAGGGAAGGCAATGACCTGTATAATGAAATGAAAGTGGGAGGAGTCATTACCGATGATTACAAGACGTCCAAGGTATCTCTTTATCTTGTTTATATCTATGTCCACGTCCATATCTATGTATATGTATCACAAAATGAACTCGTTGTCCGCTTCTTTCTGTTTATCCGCTAAGTTGTTCTAAACTAATGGGATTTTTCTAAATTTCACTAATGGTACTTGAGAGCAATAAACGAAGTAGATATGTGTATATAAGTCAGATATTGCATGGAGTATTGCTGTCACCTTTGGGGTGTCTCAGCAAAATACCAACCTCCCGCACTCGACTCGGTAGATCTCAGAGTGTTGCACCAGTGGATTTAATTTATTAATAAAAGTTTTAGAGTACAACGAACTGTCTTTATTTATGTCACAGAGTAGAGAGAGTTGAGAGGTGTTGCAACTTAAACAGTCATAGAGAAAGGTGTGAAATTTAACATAGACTATAATGGTACCTTATAGACCTACAGACAACTTACATTTTAACAGTTAGGAGGTTCATTGGCGACGGTACGCTAATAAGAACTAAGCTGCAGAGCCTGGCACATAGACGCAAAATTGCCTGTCTGTGCGTATTCTATAAGGTGTAGGTGTAGGTATATAGAGCGTGTGCTTGAGAGCTGCATGAGATCATACCGCCTTCCCCTTTCTTCTGTCGGATATGCAGACGTACGGCTGGTTACCATCCTCACCTTGTAGAAATTCCCTCTAATTCGGACCAAGCGCTTTAAAACATCTTTTATAATGCGCACTGTAGGATTGGAACTCCCTGCCGGCGTCTGTATTTCCGAGCTCATACAATCCAAATCTTTTCAAGGTTCGAGTGAATAGGCATCTTCTGGATGTGCTCGCTCCATCATCGGCTTCATCTTTTCTATATGGATAGATATTAGCAAACCCATCTTTAATATCTGTGCAGCAAAAAAAAAGTAATGCGTGCGAAGCCGGAGGCGAGTCGCTAGTGCTTTATTTTTATATCTCTTTGTTCTTAATAATCATTAGACACTTGATAATAAATGTTTAATACTAATCGCAGGTGGCATTGGTGTACGGTCAAATGAACGAACCGCCCGGAGCCCGCGCTCGGGTGGCGCTCACGGGGCTGACGCTGGCTGAACACTTCAGGGATAAGGAGGGGCAGGATGTGCTGTTGTTTGTGGACAATATATTCAGATTCACCCAGGCTGGTTCTGAGGTGAGTTGTTGTCGTGACTAAAAATATAAACTGCCGGCGCAACGACATCTGTCGTCTAAAAAATGAACTACTTGAACATATGAAACGTAGTGTTATCTGTGTATACCGAACGTAACTAACATAACTTTTATTGGAACACGTGACATCTGAGTATGCAGAATGTAACTAAATAATACAAAGCAATTAGGTATCCAGTTATCTATTGAAACGAGGAAAATTTTATATATTCAATTTTATACCTTTAAAGGACCCTTTTTTCTTTAATATTATAACATTATGAATATTATGACTTTTGACACACACACACTTTTTTCTTTAATATTATCCACGATCGGTCGCCACACCATAATCGGATGGCTTCCGGGAATTTAAAAAATATACCAACATAGGTACTTTACAACCGTTCAAACCGTCAGGTGTCCGCTTTGCTGGGTCGTATCCCATCCGCTGTGGGTTATCAGCCGACCCTGGCCACAGACATGGGGACGATGCAGGAGCGAATCACCACCACCAAAACTGGATCCATCACCAGCGTGCAGGTCATTTTTATTTTTGATCTCTTTTGCATCTCATCGTAGCGTAGATAGAAGAAATGGCGTTTTTTGATTCCATCTTTGGTTCCCATACAAAAAATGTAAAAAAAGTTAAACATATTGACGAGCCCGTTGGATGGATGGTTAGGGTGCTTGCCTTAATGCTCTGTTCTAGGGTTCTCGGGTTTGATTCCCAGCTGGGTCAATTTTGGGAATTTACTTTTCAAAGTTTGCTCTGGTCTGGATCTGGCAAGCAGTGGGAGGGCACATTTTGTTTCGCAGTCATTTGGGCAGTCCGTCTGGCGGCAGTAACCACCCCCTTACAGAAGACCACTGTGAAATAACAACACGTGTGCTGTTGTGTTTCGGTGAGTGAGTACGGGATGCCAGAGCCTATTTTCCCAAACCCTTCCCAATCAATCCCTTATCCTTAATGTAGTCGGCAACGCACTTGCAGCCCCTGCGGCGTTACTTGTGTTATAGGCCTACCATCAAGTGGACCGTCAGCCTGTTTGCCGACCTTAATATAAAAAAAAGTCATGAAAAAAAATTAAAGCCCCATAATTGACGAAAGTCGATGATCAGGCAGTGTACGTCCCAGCCGATGACCTAACGGACCCTGCACCAGCGACGACCTTCGCCCATTTGGACGCCACCACAGTACTGTCTCGAGCCATCGCTGAACTGGGAGTGTATCCGGCGGTGGACCCACTCGACTCCACGTCCAGAGTTATGGACCCCAACATTATTGGAGCCGAACATTACGGGGTGGCCAGAGGGGTGCAGAAGATTTTACAGGTAAAAAAAACATTAACCGTTGGTTGTTGCAGGTGTAATAGAACACTGCTGAGCATTGAACCTTGAATAAAGACTAATAAATATATTGGCACACGAAGCTTCGTATGTTTAGACTTCATACAAATGAATTTCTAAAGGTAAGGAATAGTTGGTGCTTCTACCTTATCAGCTTCGCGTTCACGGCTTTTGAAAATCCATCCGAGCTCTCTTGGATACAAAAATTATCCCATCCCAGCTAATGCCAGAAATTTTCCATTATTATGATTGATTTAGCTCGTCTGTGACATTTATTCACCTATTTGCGAATATCGCTAATAGGGAATATGCACATTTTGTTTTTATACCATAGGTTATTTAATAACGTTATATAACCATAAAAAAAAATTTAGAACTGAAAAACAAAAAAATAGTAAAAAAATATGTTAAAATTAACAAACAGCTACGGGCAAATACAAATACAAATACAAATAATTTATTCATACACTTAAGCATAGGTACAAAAAGAGGTGTAGGGAGCCTCCTATTAAGTATAAAATACTTGTATCAGAAGAACCCCGCTTCTCCAACACCCTACTAAATTCCAAAGAATACAATAAAGTGTGTATGTTTGTATGAGTGTGTGAATATATGCCTGTGTGAATGTGAATGTGTATTTGTGTGTGAATGTGTATGTGTAGCATTATCTATATGAGTTAAGTGTAGCTTTTACATAAGTCCCCCTTCATAATCAAATTAATGTTTTGATAATAAATGTTTAATTTAGTTAAGTAATAGTCTTTAATAAAGATTCGGTTTCATTATAATTTAGGGTCTTGAGCCAATCGGTCAGGGTCTTTTTGCAATTAAAGTGTGTTATGTTAAGTTTTTTATTTAATATGTTGTATAAATAAGAAGTTTGGGAAATATATTGTCTTCGAGCAAAGGCAGTTTTTACAATTTTTGTTTCAACAACTATATCATTTCTTCTCTTTCTAATTAAATTAGGGTCATAATTTAAGAATTTATGTAGTTTAAGTGTAGCATTTAAGATATATAATTTTCTTACATTTAGGACGTCACAATAATTATAAAGTTCGGTAGTGGGGAATCTATGTCGCAAAAAGTACATCACTTTAAGTAATGATCTTTGCACCCTTTCCAATTCTAAAAATTTAATTTTAGAGGCTCCGCCCCATATTGGAATACAATAACAGAGAACTGATTGAACTAAGGCTATATATATTTTATTTAGAAGCTTTTTGTTTGCAACATGGCGAAGTGTTTTAAAAATCCACATCAGTTTCCTAGCCCTGCCCATAATCTGTTCGATATGGGAGTGCCATGATAGTCTTTGATCAATTATAACACCCAAATATCTAACCGTTGAAACCTTATTAATATAGCTGCAAGAGCAATCTGTACTTAGGGGGCCTCCACACATGTGAATCCCCACTCTAAAGTCACTACCCGGCTGTGTTCTTTTATCAATAGAAAAACATATAAAATTAGTTTTAGTGGAGTTTAGGGTAAGGAGATTAGTGTTAAGCCACCCACATACAATAATAAGCCCTTCCTCCGCTATCCTACGCACATCGTCGCACGAGTTACCAGAGAACACTATGGCAGTATCGTCGGCATAAGAAAAAATCCTACCGCTTGGAATGTTTAGATTACAGAGCTCATTTATGTACACAAGAAAAAGAGTCGGACCAAGAACACTTCCTTGAGGTACTCCGTAAGATATTTTCTGTACGTCACTCGTGTAATTGCCAATCCTAACCCGCTGCCTGCGATCCCGCAAGTATTCATCAAACAAAGTAAGGGGAGCACCACGAACACCCAGTTTTTCAAGTGCATGAACACTTTAAACACTTTTGGCCGTTTGGCCAAAATTAAACAAAAATTAATTGTTTTTTAATTAATTAAAAAACAGTAACATTAATTAAAAAACAGTCACAGTCTACAGTAACAATCAAATGTTAAAAATCACAAACATCTACACGCTTGTTGACATTTCTACGCTAGTACTATTATTTATTCTGTGACATTTAATAGACTTTTACGTCACATTCGAACTGACCGTTTCGAGTATTTTGAATTTCCCTCAATTTTTTTTTTTGCACTTTTTAATAATTATTTTCTTAACGAAAAAGAAATAATATTAAGAAATATTTACATAGACATAATTCTAAAGCATAAAAATGTTGATAAAAAAATATATTTAAGCCTTTTTGAATTACACGATTATTGCGATTTGTAGAAAAAAGTGACCGCTTCTGTAATTTTTATTTATATCTGACAAGCGACCCGCCCTCGGCTTCACACTGATACATATTTTATATATTTTTTATTTTATTTATAATTTTAACAACTTAAAAAAATACATTAATGTAATGATAGCACTAAAAACCACAATGGTTTAATCTTGTGCTATCATGTGGGCTTCGCTCGCGTTGAAAAATAAAAAAATAACGCCTGACTGAATATATGAGCAATGTAACGCCTAACATCTTTATTGAAGTTATGCTTTGCCAGGCGTTTAATGATCCTTCGGGAACATGAGCACTTTTTTTCTGGATGAAAGGTACCCTGTGTCATTTCCTACATACCTGACAACGTGTATGCAAAATTTAATGACGATCGGTTCAGCGGGAACCCTGGAACAGACCGTTAAGGCAGGAACCCTAACCACTCATACAACGGGGTCAAGTCGCAGGCTAAAGCAAATTTTTTTTTTTAGCCTTAAAGATATAGGCTCTTAGTATGAATGTAGAGTTATTACGTTTTCTTGTAAGTTTCGAATTCCACCTTCAGGACTACAAGTCTCTACAGGACATTATCGCCATTCTGGGCATGGACGAACTCTCCGAGGACGACAAGTTGACCGTGGCACGAGCTCGCAAAATTCAACGGTTCCTCTCGCAGCCGTTTCAGGTAACGATTAGCCAACTCTCGATGACGCTTTAAAGGTTTAGCTACTAAAAACCCCACATGGAGCCAATTTCCCTAACCCTCTCCAATCCCTTATCCTTAATCCTAATTTTTCCTTTCTAAGCTTTCTATGCTTCCATCCTTTCTAAGCTTATTATCTCCTCCATTATCCGAAAATCAGCGCCCTGCAATTTTTTTCATTTTGAAATTTATATACCTATCTAATGACTGGATTAAAACAATATGTGCAATGTTCCCTAATTGATAGGATAGTAGGATGCTGGATTTAATATAAAGATGGATGGTAGGTGGTTACCGTCGCATATTAAAACAAGCAACACCATAGTTGCTGCAAGTGTGCTGCTGCTGCTGCTGCTGACCTTACGATTAAGGATAAACGATTAGGAATGGGCTCTGACATTTCCTTCTCACTCACTGAAATACAAGAGCAAGGGATCTTTCGTGAGGAGTTGGTTACTGTATCCAAATTACTGCGAAACGCAGTGTGCCCTGCCACTATTTGCAAGACTCATACAGAGCCAAAATTTGAAAAATTCATTTCGAAAACTGGGCTTATCTAGAATAGAACCCGGGACCCAACTCGACCAATGGGCTCGTCTAATATAGTGTTCACATTACGATTACGTGTATGTACATGTAAATTTTAATAAATATGTAACACACCTTTATTTACACCTCGGATATATCTGGCAGCGTTCGGGAAGCTCCGAAACATATCTTCTCGTCCAAAATATCCTCAGTGCCTTAATTTATTTTATTTTATTTTATTTTAACACTTATTATTATTATTAAAACACAAGTAAATACATAAATATGTATGATTTAAATCCTAATGCCAATAACAGACTTCCTTTTTATGTTAAAAATAGATACGAACATGATAATTAAAAACATTAAATAAAATATTAAGAAGAGACGTACGTGTAGTGTGTATAATACATGTGTGTGTGTGAGGAATACTGATTTATACTGTTTTTATACCACAATACTGTTATTGTAATATATTGGAATATATCTACATAGTCTGTGAACTTTATATTACATAAATCCGTATAACGTCCATAGAGCAAGCAAAATTGTCTATGCTTTCTCTTCTCGTTTCACCACAGGCCATGGCGGCACGTACTACTTGTTAGAAGCCAAATTAAATAGTTTTAAATTTTATTTCGGCTGTTTCAATATATTATCCAGAAGGTCTGGATATACACCAATTATGGTATATAAAACGATTATTATTTATACATTGACCTTCGGATTTTCATTGTTGATAACTTTTATTAGCTCATTCCTAAATACTGCCTTTTTAGAGTTGAATAAATCTAAAGATGCATTTAATCTTTTATTATAACTTCTGTTGCATTCTGCAAACTATAGAATTTTGGGCATAATTAGTACTTATATGATGTAGGGACATGGAATAAAGGAGGCTGCGTGCTCCTGTTGTTCTAACAACAGGAGCACGCAGCTGGAGGAAAAGCGTTGTCAGTGTAAAACAAAAGTTTTCGACCAATGTGATGACGTATGGCGCTGAAACGTTGTCTCTAACTATGGTAAGAACTATGGTAAGAAACGCTCAACAAGCTATGAGAGGACTATGATCGGAGTAACTGCGAAATCGAATCAGGGGCCTTAGACAAAGTAGCATTCGCTCCGTAGCGATGCGATATCGAAGTTCGTTATCGTCTCAGACAAAGAAATCATGACAAGGTATCACGTGTTTATCACGTGTTACAGTCTCGATTCCTTTGTCTCTGAGACGATAACGAACTTCGATATCGCATCGCTACGGAGCGAATGCTACTTTGTCTAAGGCCCCAGGAATGAGAATGAAAGTTAGCGACATAAGCCGGCGGATATTATGGCCAGTGGGTAGGACACATAGTACGGAGAGCCGACGGCCTCTGGGACCACCAAGAGCAGCGTATACGTTCATCCACTAGGTGGACAGACGACCATGGATCTCGATGGATTTGGAAAATTAGGAGGGGAAAGTCTTTGTCCAGAAGTTGACGTCATGCGGCTGAAATGGTAATGATGATATACACCTGCTGTACTCTTTTATGTGCAGGTGGCCGAGGTCTTCACCGGACACATTGGCAAACTGGTTAAACTGGAGGAAACGATCAAAGGATTCAAAAGGGTTTAACATTTATTAATCGCTAGCCAGTCATTAACTAGCTCATTAATCATTAGTCATCCCTGGTTATGATCTGTCTGGAAGATGCTGATGATCAGTCATAAGAAAATGCCTGAGATGAACAAAAGTGAATTATACATCACATTGTATCTCGTAATCAAAACATGTAGTCTAAGATCCCATTACCATAGTTATTTTTGATATCTTTTTTCAACAATTGCTCTCATTTGTTTGGAAACTATATGAAGAAAAGAAGAAAGAAAAGAAAAGAATCAAAATCAAAAAAATCAAAATCAAAATATTTATTTATCAATTAGGTTTCTCCAAGAAACTCTTATGATCGTCATTTCGAATTACCAGTTAAATTTAAATTTACCAGGGTTTCGGAAAAAAAGCCAAGATGACGATCCTGAGAAGAAACCCCGAAAGAAACTCAGGATACTATTCTTTTTGTCATCTTTACAATATAAAAAAATTACAATAATTATAATCATACACTTAATACCTAAAGTAAATATACAATACTGAGCATAGTATGAGCTCCGAATCCAGGCTTTAATTCCAGGCTTCATTGTCACTTAAATAATCAGTAACCTTATAATAGCCTTTCGAGAGGAGTTTGGTTTTAATGACAACTTTAAATGAAAAGAAGATCCAAGCTTTAAGCAGTCTTTAAGCATTCCCTCCATATTTAAAAATAAATTAAATTTGGAATAGTGCACACTTTTATTCTCATAAAAGATTCCAAATTCGAATTCAATAAATATTTTTGTGGCCAGCATTCTAAATTCACAAGTTTTGATTATGTGACAGAACCTATGAACTTACTAGGTATAGGTTTATACATATATACTAGCTACGACCGCAACTTCGTACGCGTGGTATTCGGTGTTGTGAACCGTTTAGAATGAAACAAACATTAAATGTTACGGGAAGCTTGCTAAAATACATCTGTAAGAATTGCATTCAAATCGGTTAAGCCATTTCTGAGATTAGCGTGCACAAACAGACAAAAATTCTAAAAACTATTTTTTTTTTGACCTTGGTAACATATACAATGTGTATAAATTGTGTTTTTTTTTTAACATTTGTATAACATGTATTAAAATATTCATTCCTAAAACAAGCAGAGTTTTAAAATCGTATTCACGATTAATTATAATCGATTATAATATTTTGGTGTACAGATTTTAGCCGGTGAGCTGGATCATATTCCCGAAGCGGCTTTCTACATGGTCGGTACTATTGAAGACGTCATAGCCAAGTCTTCGCAGCTCGCCAAGGGTTGAATTGGGAGAAGCTGTCTGTGTAATAAAATGTTTAAAAATAATACTTATGTTGTATTTTTATATAAATGAGTGTGATGTTTTATTTTTGTAAACATGTATTCTCCCGCAATTTCACCAATCGACAAAATGGCGTGACTTTTTATTGTTTTATTTTATTAAATGCTGCAATAATATTTTATTAATATTTTTAAAACGACGCGACTATTTTTAAATAAAATATTTCTAAATCTCGACTAAAAGTATTGAGCTGTATGGCTAACTAATTAGGACAGCAGTAAGCCCACTAAAAATAAAATATTTCTTATGATGGATTATGATGGTACTAGTGATACTGATGGTGTAAATAGTACCATTGATGGTACTAAGGATACAAAGTTGTACCATCAATGGTAGAAGTCAGCGGTATGTACTACTAACACTCAGGTACTTTAATTTATTATTTGAGTAGTGGCGATCACCTCTTTGTCAAGGTTGGGAAAGAGGTTAACAGAAGAATCCGACTGGGTTAGGCTGAATTCGGGAGGCTACGTCATCTGTACTCGTCACCACTGCCAATCTCTGAAGATCAGTTTATATAATCAGTGCATCCTGCCACGTATGGTGGTGTATGGTGTCGAAAGGTGGCCTCTCACGGCAGGACTTATCTACGAGTTTAAAGTCGCTCAGCGAGCTATGTTCGGAGTTTCTTTAGTGGATAGGATGGTAAATTCTGAGATTTACCGAAGAACTAGCAAATTAGGCAGTTGAAGTGTCTATGGGCACATGACATCTGTCGCAGACTTTTGGGTAGCAATAGTTCGGTTGATACAAATCACCGAACTTTTGAAACTCTTAAAGTTGCAGTAGTTTCTAATGTGAAATAGCGAAACAGCCAAGACCCATAAGAAAGGAGAACCTTTGGGTTTTTTGATCTTTTAATTATACTTTTTATTTTATAAAGTACATGTAAATAAAGCAGTTTTGAATGTATCTAATAAAATCGTCGTTTTCGATATCTCTTTTCTTTCTTTTTGGCAATATTATCCACTAAGGCATAGTTCGCTTAACCGGACTAACAACCGAACTACTGCTACAAAACGGAGGCCACGAATTGGAAAGCGCAGCTTGGGAAGCCCTGCGATCGATCAAGTGGACCGACAACCTGAAAGGCTCCGCAGGAAGCGGCTGGATCCGAAAGACAGAAGAACATGCGTGGTGGCAAGCTTTGGGAGAGGCCTACATCCAGCAGTGGAGATACAGGCTAATGATGATGAGTAATACAGGGCAAGCTGCATTTCGCGGTTGGACAGCCTGTCTTGCGGCTGTAACCACTTCTTTACAGAAGACTACCGTGAAATCGCTTCGGACCCACGGCACCCCTGGCCATACCCCCAGTGGTACGGTGGGTAATAATTTCAAAAACAATACCACCAATGAATAGTGATGTTTATAAATGACAGCACATGTGCTGTTGTGTTTCGGTGAGCGAGTAGGGGTTGCCAGAGCCCATTTCCCTATCCTTTCCTAAATTTTCTTTTTTTAAGTGCTTTCTTTCTATCTTGGAATATATTTCTACGACCTTTTGATCGATTTTTGAATGACAAAAATATGCATGGTAACTTCAAAAATAAACGGAAAAACTGATTAGTTTTATGACTTAAAAGCATAGTAATTTGAGTTACTTAAACTCAGACATTTTGTCGGTATAGCTGTTTTAGAATCATTGTAAGAAAAAATACAATTTTTCTTACATTATGTAAGGACCAGAGTTTAAGCATAGTAATACAAAAATTTAATAAAATACTTTTGTCTTCTCGTGTTTATTTCTTTTCTGTTTATATGTACTTTGTCTTTTTGAGAATCTGTCCTTTAAAGAACAAATCAAATATTTTACTATTTAAATATATATTTTTAATATAGGGGCCGATGGGATGTCTTTTCCCATTTTTTTTTTAGAATATAAAACAAAAGTTTTAAAAAATTTGGAAAAACATTCTCAAATAAGACATTGTTCTAGGCTAAGATCAACAATACACCTAGATTAAAGGTCTCATACAAAATCAAAGCGAGAAACAGTCCGTGTTGATCTTGTGTTGATTATACTTAAAGCTATATCTGTTTATATCTGATAAATTAACTTAAAATATACCTTAAGTCTAAACGCTTTTTAACAGATTTTAAACGCACAATGTGGCATTTTAACGCGTCCGAACGTTGGCTTTGATTGAACCGTACTGTCGCAAATAAGAGCACACGCTTATTTTGTGCTCTTATTTCTCGGACCGTTTTCAGAGCTATCACCTTTAATCTAGTTGTATTATTGATCGAAGGTTCTAGGTGAAAATATGCACATTAGGGGTTAAATAAACGGTTTTATCAAAAGACACACCACAGTATAATATAGTATATTTTTTATTTAAAATAAAAAAAGTCCTAAACGCTACACTTAGTAATAGGAAATAAAAAGAGAATAATTCTAGATTTATGTTGGATGGCAGATAAAAATTTTTACTAAACTTTTTTTTCTTCATATTTAATTAAATAAAACTAAGTAAATATCTAAAAATACATCGTAATAAAGTACATGTCGTCACTTGTAGTTTTTTTGAAATGGCCCCGAAATTCTCAAATTTGTGTGTAATGGTACAGTCACAATTGTATAGCAAGTAGGATCTTAGGATGTCTTAGTTCTTAAGAGTGACGTCCACAGTCATATTCCTCCCCCTACCCGGGTGACGTGTATAATCGGACTACTGAGACTGGAAAGTCTCATTAGTTCGGTCAACCGGACTACTGATACTAAGTCAGTAGACCGTGCGGAGCGGGAAGTTTGGGCTTGTTTACAAGCTTGAGTTCGAGGATGCCTTTCAAATTTGGAATTAAACTGTTGTGATACTAATTAAGGAATTAACAATTGTTTTTAAAAGGTATAGTCGTTAGGATTGTATCCCTTTCCGGCGACTTTATCGTCGATCCAGTTGCGAAGGTTGGCGACGTCCACGTAAACACCAGGAGTACCGTCTTCCCCGCAGCCGATGCCCCACGCTACGATACCATTTTGAACGTAACGGTCAGTCTCGTACTGAAACAAAAGAAAAAAAAATCAGATTTTGGCAGCTACTGCCATTTTTAGGGTTCCGTACGTCCGAATAAAAAAACGGAACCCTTATAGGATCACTCGTGTGTATGTCTGTCCGTCCGTCACAGTGAATTATCTCGGAATCTACTAGACCGATTAAGTTGAAATTTGGTACACATATCAATTTCTGTGACCCAAACGCAGAGGTGTGACGTGAATAGATGAAATCTGTATATGGGAGGTCATTTTTTGGAGGGAAGGTGGAAAATTAAAAAATAAATAATTGAAAACTACATTGTGTGACATATCAAATGGAAGGTCTTGTATTGAAGATCTTAAATATATATTTTTTGTAATTTTAAAATAAGAAAATAGACGGAAATTGACAAGGGGGGGGGGGCTTATCTCCGAAACTACTGAACCTAAAATTTTGAAAAAAATACAGAAATTAGTTTTCTACTTATAGATTATAGGAAAGCCTATAAGAAGTCCATGATATTAAAATAACTTGGTAAATCACTCAATATTGTGCGTAGATTTAAAAAAACATGATACGTAACACCTACGGAACCCTCTTCACGCGAGTTCAACTCGCACTTGTCCCTTTCGTTCGAGCATTATGAAGCGAGAAAGCTGTATTATTTTTTGTAACCGTTCCATTAAAAAAACTACCTAAAACTAATTTTCCCGAAGACAAGACACAGACAGACCTTGACGACACGGCCGAGCACACACTCCAAGCGTGCTCGGCCTGGAGTTCCCAGCGCCGCCCTCACACTGCCAATCATGGTAAGAGTCATGATTGAAAGTGTGACCACCTGGAAAGCGGCTCGCTTCCCTCAGACGCAGGCGGTTGGGCAGGAGAAAGCGGGCATATCAAGCCCGTCTTTCAATGTCCTAGGGGACCTGCGCACATGGCTGGCTAGCTTGTGTATCTCCAGACGGGTGGGACCAGCACAAGGTCCCCCCCGTCTGGGGATTGCCCTGGAGCCTCCGGGCAATCCCCCATAGGAGTTAGTCTAGCCAGCAATGGCTAGGCTGCCCTGGGATGGATCGGAGTTGTTGCCTCGGCAGAGCCCGGTCCATCCCTCTCGAAGGGCAAGAAGACACCGCGGAGTTTTAGGGGTAGTGCCGCTGTGACCGAGCATAGCATGGAGCACGGTGAACCCCACATACCCCTACCGCCTAGCCAGCGATAGGAAATCTGTAAATGGATTTCCCTCGAAAAAAAAAGGCCCAAAAATCTCTAGCTCCAGATTTTCATCAAAATCGTTGCAGCCGTTTGCGAGATCACCGTGGCATACAATCCATTCCTCGTTTAGTACCTATTGTAATTTCTGTATGAAACAGAAAACAGTGGAATTACAAATGATAATATCTTGTCTAAACTTGCAGTTTTTTTTTTAATGTTAAGATCGGCAGACAGGCTGACGGTCCACTTGACGGTAGGTGGCTACCGTCGCCTATAACACAAGCAAATACAGGCAAATAAATGGTTTGAATTTGAATTTGAAGCAACGCCAAAGAAGCAGCAAGTGCGCTGCCGACTAAAGTAGGATTAAGGATAAGGGATTAGGAGGAAAGGGAAACGAGCTCTGACATCCCTTACTCACTCACCGAAACACAACAGCACGCGTGCTGTTATTTCATGGTGACCTCCTGTAAGGGGGTGGTTACTGCCGCCAGACGAGCTTCCCAAATGACTGCGAAACGCAGTGTGCCCTGCCGCTATTTTCCAGACCAAAGCCAAATTTGAAAAGTTCGTTTTTCAAAGTTGACCCTGCCGGGAATCGAATCCGGGAACCCCAGAACAGAGTGTTAAGGCAAGCACCCTAACCACTCATCCAACGGGCTCGTGATTCACGCCAACGGCTCGGGATTGTTATTGCAGACTCAGTTTCGAATCCTGGTTAGGTTTTTATCTCTGGAAATTTCTTTCCATGACAGAAGAAAACATCTTGAAGAATTGAGGATCTTCAGAAATTTTAATGGAATAATTTGCATTTGTCACAAGTATAGCAATTTACGAAAACGTGTAATTCTTCAAACAAAGAAGATACTGTTCCCAGTTGTGGGACAATAACTTATATTACTATATAAAGTACAGTAGTACAACTGTCTGTACTTAAACCAATCAAGAAAGTACAAATATATCTCACCGGTCCTGGGCACACAAGAGGCGATCCTCCATCGCCCTTGCAAGTATCCTGACCAGCCACTCCGCCTGCGCACATGAAAGACGTGTGCAGCATGAAGTGACGTCCCAGACGAGTCTTGCGGAGAGCGTCCTGGCACGTGTTGCGATCTACGACCGGCAACTCCACCTGTAAGCCAAGCGAAATCATCATTTCATAGAACATTGAAAGCTGTTCGCGACACAGCGATATAACCAAGTAGCCAAGATCATTCATCAACAACTTGCCCTTCGATACGGTCTCATCGAGTCTGAGGTGTCGTACTACAAGTACCTGCCTACGCCCGTTCTCTAAAATGGTCATGCTACGCTATACTGGGGTCGCACCATAATCACGGACAGGACTATTGTCGCCAATAAGCCCGACATCGTTGTTATTGACCGATCCCAGTGTTAGACTATGCTTGTTGACATTGCTGTCCCGCATGACGAAAAATTCGTGAAAGTCGAAAAAGAAAAGCTTACTAAGGATAGACTTGGCTCACGAGTTTTCTTTATATTAAGATCGGCAGACAGGCTAATGGTCCACTTGATGGTAGGTGGCTACCGTCGCCTATAGCACAAGCAACGCCAAAGCTGCTGCAAGTGCGCTGCCGGCTGCAGTACGATTAAGGATAAGGGATTAGGAAGGGATAGGGAAATGGGCTTTGGCATCCCTTATTCACTCACCGAAACACAACAACACACGTGCTGTTATTTCACGATGGTCTTCTGTAAGGGAGTGGTTACTGCCGCCAGACGGGCTACCCAAATGACTGCGAAACGCAGTGTGCCCTGCCACTACTTTCCAGATCCAGACCAGAGCCAAATTTGAAAAGTTCATTTTTCAAAGTTGACCCTGCCGGGAATCGAACCCAGGAACCCTAGAACAGAGCGTCAAGGCAAGCACCCTAACCATTCATCCAACGGGCTCGTCAAACCGCCATGTGGGATGTCGATTCAACAATCATCGTCCCGATAGTTGTATCGGTGAACGGTCTTATAGCGAAGAGCCTCGACCAACATCTCAAGAGGCTCTCACTAGATGGCTGGATCAAGGGACAGATATAGAAGGCTATCCTTACTTACCCTCTTCAATATGACTTGATAACGACCCTCCTTGCCGAACTTGTCTTTACCCCATCCCGAAACGTAACACTTGGTGCCGGCAGGCACCTTCTCTTTCGGTGGAGGTAGACACGCAAGTGCCACATTAGGAGTCGATAAGTCCATGGGAGTATCCAAAAATAGTAAGGCTATATCATAGAAGAGGTTTCCTGAAAGAAATTATACACGTTTTAAAGATTTTTAACTTATGATTTACTATGTATAAACTATGACTAGAGTTTACTCCTTCAAACGTATAATCTTATATTTAAAATATTTTCCTCATTTCAATACACAACTGGTTACTTTAAATTATTTAGTTACATTCTCCATACTCAGATGTCACGTGTTCCAATAAAAGTTATAAACGACCTCAACGCTGACTACACTTTTCAAGATTTCGACATTTGGAGAAATCCTCTAGTGTTGCTTATTATACTACACAGGGCCGTCTTTACCCGGGGGTGCAAGGGGTGCGGTGCACCCGGGCGCGGAGCGCCCGGGGGCGCCTGCCGAGCGCTGAGTATTTAGATATTTCATTGAACTTAACGCCATTGCATAGTTTCATATACTTGTTACGACAAATACGTATGCGCAAAATTAAATATAAAAAAAAATAGTCATCAACAATAATCATTGTTTTACTTTTATTAAAGCGCCTACACACGGCCCTAAAATTGGTGGCAATATCGGGGAAGTGATGGGGAGCGCCCTAGATCGCTCCCTTGATCGCCTCATGTATAGGCAAATCGTAATCAGTTTCCTCCTAACTCTGAAATCGGGTCGGTCGAACCCACGATTTAGGGGCGATTATCGTCTAGGGAGCGTTGTCGCATCGTGTGTAGCGAAATCGGTGCCGATTTCACCGCAGTGTGTCTGCGAGGGCAGCGGCGACAAGACGTATTTTTGTGTTTTTAATTTGTATTCCGTGCGAAGACATGGCTAAGGAAAAGAAGCGAGAAGCCTGGACGAAAGTCAATGATCTCTTCAAGGAGTTCCTCAATACATTGTATATCCGTTCTTAATAAGTTTTCAGCTACTTCCAAATGTCTCTCTCCCTTCTAAGGTGTTTCCATCTAGATACAATATGGGCTTCTTCAAACTAGCAGTAAACAAATCCTGCAAGGTCGGCAGCGCACATGCACCCCCCCCCCCTTTTTTTTACGTTGGGAAATCCATCATGGATACCCAGCAGCTAAAGGGGGACGCTGTGGGTTATGTCGGACTCCTACCGGCTAAAACCCAACGACTTTCTAGCGCGGCCGTAGATGGGCGGGGTCGCAGGAACGTTGTTGCACAACCTCGGCGACCCGCCACGGCTGTTCAGCGCGGGGAGGACTACGCTCCCTGTCGGAACCTCTGCGTACCCAAAAGCGGAGGTACGCCGGCCATCTCGGGGACCTCACAACGGGCGGTAGTCTCCCCTTAAACTACCGCCCAGGTCCTGGTCAAGGGGGAAGGCGGCGGATATAAGCCATCCGCCTGCGCCCGAGCCTTCTCCGGCGGATTAGCTGGGAGAGAGGATGCTCTTCCCGTTGCCTCTCCGCCGCTTCCTTGCGCGACATAACGTGCTCACAAAACGTGAGCATCGCCTGCCACGCAAGGTCACTGCCGACCATCGCTTTCACGACGGCCGGCAGCGAGAGGTCGGCGCCCATGACGAGGGACAAAGCAGCGCGCTGCTCTGCCCATTCGGGGCAGTCAGCCAAAGTGTGCTGCGCAGTGTCAACCGCGCAGCCACAGTGGTGGCATTCCTCGGTTGGCTCTCTCACGGCCACTCGGTGAAGGTAACGCCCGAAGCAACCGTGCCCCGAGAGTAGCTGCACCAGGCGGAACGTGAGGGCCCCGACATGCACCCCCCCTGGTGTTGCTTGTGTCCTTAAGCGACTTTTTCGTCTTTGACTTGGTTGCACTGTAGAAAGTGCCAGAGTGATGCCTATTCTCTGATGTTTTGAGAGTGTCGGCGGCATCTTGCTTGATAGACGAGCGCTTTGTTGCACGGTCGATTTCACACTTAGTGGAAGGGACGTGTGTAGAGTAGCGGCCGATTTCATCCCCACTACCACGCTCCTGATATTGCCACAGATTTTAGGACCGTGTGTAGGCGCTTTTACGCTTTCGGCGCTTGTCATACCGCTCATGATGTGAAAGCTAAAATGACTCTTATCACTACACAAATAAAAACGCCTACACACTGTCCTAAAATCGGTGGCAATATCGGGGAAGTGGTGGGGAGCGCCCTAGATCGCTCCCTTGATCGCTTCATGTGTAGGCAAATCGTAGTCAGTTTCCTCCTAACTCTTAAATCGGGTTGGGCGAAACCACGATTTAGGGGCGATTATCGTCTAGGGAGCGTTGTCGCATCGTGTGTAGCGAAATCGGTGCCGATTTCACCGCAGTGTGTCTGCGACTCCAACGGCGACAAGACGTATTTTTGTGTTTTTAGTTTGTATTCCGTGCGAAGACATGGCGAAGGAAAAGAAGCGAGAAGCCTGGACGAAAGTCAATGATCTCTTCAAGGAGTTCCTCAACACATTCTATATCCATTCTTAAAAAAATTTCAGCTGCTTCCAAATGTCTCTCTCCCTTCTAAGGTGTTTCCATCTAGCTACAATATGGGCTTCTTCAAACTAGCAGTAAACAAATTCCTGCAAGGTCGGCAGCGCAGATGCACCCCCCCTGATGTTGCTTGTGTCCTTAGGCGACGGTAGCTACCAGCCTGTCTGCCACCTTTAATAATAATATTTAAAAAAAAGTTCATGGCGTTTCATCAACCAGTTCTTCCTTTTTCGTCTTTGACTTGGTTGAACTGCAGAAAGTGCCAGAGTGATGCCTAGAGTGTCGACGGCATCTTGATAGACGAGCGCTTTGTTGCACGGTCGGTTTCACACTTAGTGGCAGGGACGTGTGTAGAGTAGCGGCCGATTTCATCCCCACTACCACTCTCCCGACATTGCCACCGATTTTAGGGCCGTGTGTAGGCGCTTTAACAATTTTATTAAATGCAACACGCGCGCGGCAAAATCTCCAATCCAAAGATAGTGTATAACCTTTGACACATTGCCGCCCGGTCGCCCGCACTTGAAGCAAAATGATCTCTAAGTCAATAAAGTGTAAGTTCATTTGAAATGGGCGCGAGGCGCGCGGCACCTGTTTAATTGCGCCCTTTGATATAGACGTCCTGGTGGCTGAGGGCGCAGGCTGAGCCTCGCACCCCGGCGCCGAATAGACTTAAGACGGCCCTGATACTACAATAGAATTAGGGAACATAAATACATGCGTCAGCTGTAGCACAGATGTTAAAATGACAGATAACGTAACGCTTGTTGTTAACGCTTGTATTAATTGTACTCGTCATTAAAAAAGTTTAATGAGTAAACTCCAATATAAACAGTTTTTCAAAATGAATAAATTGTATAAATTAAAAAAAAACACTATTTTAAATTGTCACTAATGGTACTTAATTTGGGCTATATTAAAAACTATAATGCTTATTATAATGCTTATTATACTACAATAGAATTAGGGAACATAAATACATGCGTCAGCTGTAGCACAGATGTTAAAATGACAGATAACGTAACGCTTGTTGTTAACGCTTGTATTAATTGTACTCGTCATTAAAAAAATTTAATGAGTAAACTCCAATATAAACAGTTTTTCAAAATGAATAAATTGTATAAATTAAAAAAAAAAACACTATTTTAAATTGTCACTAATGGTACTTAATTTGGGCTATATTAAAAACTATAACGCTTATTATAATGCTTATTATACTACAATAGAATTAGGGAACATAAATACATGCGTCAGCTGTAGCACAGATATTAAAATGACAGATAACGTAACGCTTGTTTTTAACGCTTGTATTAATTTTACTCCTCATTAAAAAAAATTAATGAGTAAACTCCAATATAAACAGTTTTTCAAAATGAATAAATTGTATAAATTAAAAAAAAAAAAAACACTATTTTAAATTGTCACTAATGGTGCTTAATTTGGGCTATATTAAAAACAACTCAAGACTGGCCATCAATAAATATAAACTTGTAATACTTCCAACTGTTCTAAACTCACGTTTCCTTATATGAAAAACGTTTAACACCGATTTAACGTGATTCCAGAGTTTGACAAACAGGAGCTTAGAACATCTAATATTATTATAAAATAGCGACCCGCTCCCGACTTCCCGTTCCCCACTCACCTTTATTGAAGTCCTTATGAATGACGACCTCCTTCACGTCCCTGTCCTGGTAAGGATAGATTTCGTTTTTAGTCTGCGTATCCCATTCTCCGGCGCGTATCCTCAAAGCACCTTGTTCCGACACGTAATGAGCTGCTGTTAGTACAACGGACGGATGTATCAGAGATCCGCCACCGACGTATATGTTCAACTTTTGACCATTTGGCTCGTTTTCGTTAACGGGTTCGATTCTGAGGATGAATTGGAAGAATTTAGTCTCACAACCAATTATTCCATAGTCCGAATTTCCTCATGGTTCTAAACTCTTAAAACCATGAGGGCCTAAACATGGTTCTAATTCCTAGAATTTAAAAAAAAATTATATCAGAGCTCGTACTACCCATAAAACTTTTTATAGAATCATAGTTTTTTTATAGTTTTTTCATAGAAAATATTTACAAAAAAGACGGCTCACACACCAGCTCCTGCCGGAGGTTGGCTATCATCATGACAATCTGAACCTAATCTGAATCAGAATTAACTCTGATCCGAATAAAAAAACGGAACCCTTATAGGATCACTCGTGTGTCCGTCTGTCCGTCGCTCACAGTCAATTATCTCGGAATCTGCTAGACTGATTAAGTTAAAATTTGGTACACATATCCATTTCTGTGACCCAAGATTTTGGTTCCAATTCTTAAAATAAAAAAAAAATTATATCAGAGCTCGTACTACCCACAAAACTTTTTTATAGAATCATAGTTTTTTTTTATAATTTTTTGATAGAAAATATTTATAAAAAAGACGGAACAGAAATTTGGCTCAGACACCAGCTCCTGCCGGAGGTTGGTTATCATCATGACAATCTGAATCAGAATTTGCTCGGATTTGTGTTTTTTGATAATGGCAATCCCTTACAGAAAACCACCGTGAAATAACGGCATGTGTGCTGCTGTGTGGCGGTGAGTAAGGGCATGCTTATCCCTTTCCAATCTCTTATCCTACTAAGGTTGACAGGTACTTGCATCACTTCTGGCATTGCTTGTGTTCATAGGCCACGTTAGCTATTACTGTAGCTATAGCTAGTCAAGTAGATCAGCCTATCTGAAGACTTTTATATAAAAAAAGGAAATTTTTGTTCAGAATTTATGTATTACGATCCCATATTTATTGGCAGCAAGCGTTTATAGACGAGATCAAAGATTAGAATACTTACTTAAGGATGGCTACCATCCACGGGAACTCTCCGAACTTGGCTTCATTGTCAACATGGCCAGTAGTCTTCATTAAACCTTGAGGGTTTCTCCAACCACAACCGGTACGCTGGAAACGATAACATCTTTTATTGAAATAAAACTAACTCATCCTATTTGTAACTAAAAAAACATACTACCCAATATTATAAAGAGGTAAAAATTTGTATATTTGTATGTAGGCAATGATATTTTATAAGTACAGATATGTTACCTTCATAGTAATTTGCGTTTTAAATCTGTGCCGAGCAATCCAAAACTGAACACATTGACAAGTTTTACTGATAAGTAAAACAAAAGATACGAAAAAGCACGCAAATGAGAGAGATAGCTATAATCGCATCTATGTACGCATCTAATCTATGTCCGCGAGCGTCTTTCGTTAGTTATTAGCACGGAGCATATACAAAGAGGAGATGGCCTAAACAACTGTGCACTGATTTCAAACTAGGTCCTGACGTCATTTTTTGTGGGCGTGGTCTTGGTCAGTCTGCTGTCGGCACTGGTCACGGTGTGGCGGCGCTTGTTTGTTGTAGACTACAGTCAATTTTCATTGGCAATTTAAGATAATTAGGCGGGGTCTAACTTCCTCCTTGCCCCGCGCAGTAGTCACGCGCCGCTCTATAGAAAAATTCAATAACAACATCTCCTCTTTGTATATGCTCCGTGGTTATTAGATTGTTTGGAAAAATAATTGTTATATACTTAATAATCTAAGTAACTTTGCATACTCACATGTGGTACCGTCAACTGGGGTGACTTTGATTAAGTTTTAGGTAATAAACTGCAATAAAACGGTTAAAGATGGCTACAAAATTTCGAAAAAAAAAAACCTCTTAATGGGAAGATACTCTAGAGTAGATATCTAGAATATCATTTTTTTTTTTACTAATAATTTTTAAAGAAAAAAATTAAATACCACGCTATCAATTTTATACTTGAGTTGGGGTGACTTTGATACCCCTAGTTTTTAATTTGAAATAGGAAAGACACCCCGTTAAAGGTTAGAAAAATGAAAAAAAAACATCATTCCGCCGTATAACTGCTAAGTAAGAGACAGTTTTTGGATTGCGGGGTAAGTTTGATTAAAGGGGCCAGTTTGATAATGTATTTGATATGAAAAGAAAATTTAAAATAAAATACCATTTTATATTACGATTTAAGTTCTTTATTCAGAATATTAAAAATCAAAACTAATAAAAATTACAAAACAAAAAACAGCTTCTAAATTATAAAAATAATTCGACTTTCATTGAGATCAATTAAACATTAAAAATATATTCAACAAGACTTATCAACGTTAGGTACTACTTAAAGTTCTTTAACACCAAGAACCGTCTAACTTTGGCTTAGGAAGAAACATCTCAATATCTGTTTCTTCAATAATAGACACGTTATCTTCCACAATACGATATAGACATTTGTTTTCTCGATTAGACTTTAGACCTTTTACAACTATTTTTCCTTCTGAGACATCTTCTATTACGCAAACGTATCGATACGTTTTCTTTCCTTTCGAAGAAGCAAATCTTGCTAAAACAAAACCACCTATTTCTGGACCTTCACACCTCGTTACGTCGCTGTCATTATCGGACTCTTCGTGACCATCAGCATCATTTTCATTACTTGTTTGTGAGGGGTCAGCGTGCGCATCAATAACTTTCGGGCTGTTTTTATTTCGGTTACTTTCGTCAATTCCAAGATTTCCATCTCCACTTAACTCTAATACAGCAGCCTCATTTTCGATTTCATTTAGCTCTTCTTCTTCTTCTTCCGTAGCACATACGCTTTTACCTGGCTCCACTTGTAGTCTCTTTTTTTTTCTGGGTGCGATAAGTGCAACAGAAGCTGCACTTATCGCCATTTCCCCATCGGTTATCTTCTGAAGGGCTTCTTCCAACGTCTCCTCCGTGTAATTCCTATAGTTACGGGAACCCGGCGGTTTCTTGTATTTTCGAACGAACGAAAAACAGGGGTGAAATTGATAATCAATATAAAACCCAATAGGAACAATTATAATCCCTGAAGGGGTCACTTTGATAGTTATCAATGTAGCCCCGTGTCAGCAATCAAATTCACCCCATATACTAAACTTCGATAGAATAAAAAATGGTAAATATATAGAGAAAACGAAAATAGTTTCTTATTGACAACAAAATAAATAATAATGTACGTAAATTCCATGTCCATAGCTCCAACAGTTTAGTCTGCACAATCAAAGTTATTCACACGTGCATTTCTTACCTTATTTACCAATAAATTTCAATATTTTTATGCTCAGGAACAAAACTGCGTGCCCGCACCGAAATCAACTGACAAGATGGCAGAAATGTCAAAGTTGCCAGATAAAAAATAAATTACTGCTGCGTTCCGTTTTTAGCGAGATATGGGCCAAAATGCCAAAAAAAATATTAATCATCAAACTCACCCCGTGATTTGAAAGTCACCCCAGTTGACGGTATGAGATTCCTTGCATTTTGTTTACTTTTGACGCATAATTGGTACACTTTCGAAACACACACGATGGCATTTTTTTTATTTATTTGGTAAGGACACAGGAACCTATAATGCGTCACGCTCGTGTTTGCGCTCGACACAGACTAAGTACGAGACATTCCAATTGGAATGTATTTGAGTCTTCACAACGCGCGCGCTTATAACAAATCTGTACTTATAAAATATCATTGTATGTAGGAGTAATCTTCGAAACAACTCATCCGATTTAAAAAATTCTTTCACCTAAAGCGATAGTTAGAATTTCAGAATGGATCCAGGCTATATAATATCCCCGTAAAATTAAAAGGCTTTTATGTAGTACTCGAATTTGCAAAGTAACTATAACAGTGAGAGATATTTGATTGACTAGTAGAGCCTGCAACTTTTTTTTAGTAAACTGTGATTAGCGTGCACAAATGCACGGACAAACAGACATACGTTCAAACAGACGAAAATTTTAAAAACTATTTTTTTTTTACTCCGGTAACATAAGTACAAGAAATACAAATTGTTTTGAAAAAATATTTAATGTACATACAGACACGGCTCGTTTACGATTTTATTAAGATATAAAATACCCAGCCTAAGCTGAACCCTACTTAATATGATCGATCATATAGATCTAAGGTCAACTTACATTGGTTCTTAAAATTACCTAAACTGTCCATTTTTAACTTCATATAAACTTTCAATCATAATCGTTTTAAGGTGATATTACACGGATCAATTTCGGTTCAACATTGTTTTCAATTCCATTGCTTCAATGGCGTTGACACATCTAAACATATTTCAATTTGATTGTCCAATATCATTGAAAGTTTTGATTCACTTTTGACTTTCAATGCAATGGAGCCAATATTGATCAATCGAATTGACGGTTGAAACATGTAAACATTGAACGATTACTCAGTAACCATTTCAAGAAGTTCGTCAAATTGAGTTTCAGTCATTCTCAAATGGTTCAAATACGCATTAGGCATTGGCAGCAGAAGACCCTAGTCTTCTGCTGCCAATTCTACCAATAAACTGCTTGACGCTCCTGCGGTCGTTCTTCGCGAAATCCACGGAAACCAACGCCGAGATTTTCTTTTTTTTTATTTAACTCATTTATTAAATACTCACAAATTAATGAAACACCTGCACGTACGATTTGACGCGACATCGCTAGGCAAATGAACATTGAATGTCTTTTTGCATGTTTGTGTGTAAATAGGAAATGCGTGCAATGTTCAATGTTCAATGCTGTTCAACGGAATTGCTGTCAATATGGTTGATCCGTGTAATATCACCTTTACAGATGACAATATATAAGTTAACTTAAGTTTCAGCCAATTCAACTGAAGAGTTACTTTATTGCATTTTTATCGAAAAAATGTTAGACGTGATATTTTAAATTTACATAACTTTTTTGTTTGTAAACCGATTGGAATAAAACAAACACAAATGTTACGGGAAGCTTGCTGCAAACCGTATTCAAATCGATTCAGCCGTTTCTGAGATTAGTGCACAAGCGCACAGATAAACAGACAAAAATTCCAAAAACTATTTTTTTAACCACGGTAACATGAGTACAACGTGTACAAATTGTTTTTTTTTGAAAAAATATTTAATGTACATCCAGACACGGCTCGTTTACGATTTTTTTTTTATTCATTTATTTGCTTAAAACATTGTATATAAAGATGAATATATACAAAAATGATAAGATATACAAAAATACAATATAAAATGATAAGATATATGATATACAAAAATGAAAAGATGAATATATAAAGATGAATATATTATATGTAAGATATACGAAGACATCGTAAATCTACTTTAAACTAATGTCGTGTCAATGTTATTTTAAAGCCAAAAACTGCATCCGCGTCTATAAATGTTAAAAAAAACCGTTTATAACGAGAAGGTAAATCAAGCGATGATGCAAGACTTAGGATTCCCCGTGTAAATGACATTGTATAGTTAAAACAGCGCTCGATCTGCTGAACCGGTTCGAACAGACCTTGAATTGATTTGATAGCGATGTTTTGTAAGTTTAACTGTAGGTTAAATTGCGTGAATATAATTTACTTGCGTTTAAAATGTTGTCTGTCCGCCAGCTGGGTTTGTTTTTTTTTTTTAAACTTTTGTCCATACTTTTATCTATCTTTATAAATTTACCTAATCTATAGGTACATATAATGAAAACGTAAACGAGCAGTGTCTGTTGTACATTCTTTTTAAGTTTAGATCGGCAGACAGTTTGACGGTAGGTGGCTACCGTCGCCTATAACACAGGCTTCCATTTGACGATGCAGTAATAAATGACCTCCCATATACAGATTTCATCTATTCACGTCACACCTCTGCGGTTGGGTCGCAGAAATTGATATGTGTACCAAATTTCAACTTAATCGGTCTAGTAGATTCGGGGATAATTGACTGTGAGCGATGGACAGACGAACACACGAGTGATCCTATAAGGGTTCCGTTTTTTTATTCGGATTTTATTTTTTATTGTTTTTAGGGTTCCTACGGAATCAATTCTCACTTATTTCATTCGTGGTTGGAACTCAGCCGCGACGCAAATTTCCATAGTTAGATCTAATCTTCACATTATTTGTCGAGTTTTGGGAATATGGTAGAAATGTAGGTGCAGGGGGTCCACCGTAACCATCTAAATCTTGAATGTGGTCTATGAGAAAAAAAGTCTGGGAACCTCTGCCTTAGAGCTTCGAAGTTCTAGGACTCTTACTGCCGCACTCAGAGACGTTCATTAAATTAGTACTAATAGACACTTAACTAAATACTGTTATGACCCACCATGGAACGTTCTAGAAAAGCGTTCTCACCTGACTACAAATCTGGAAAATTATTGTCAAGGGAAATTGATCCTTATGCACACAACATAGAGTTCACATTCAACAGAAATAGCGTTCCCGAATTTTCAATGACCTTGTTTACAAGACGTGTTTACAAAAGTTGTTTACTTGTATTTGTTTGTTGTTTGTTTGTACTAAATTCGAGAAAGATCTAGACGATTGGCAGCGGATATAAATAGGCGAAGTGGCGAGCTAGCGACACAGTTCGATTCTGCGATTCGAAAGCGAAACTTCGGAACTTACCTGCGACAGTAAACCAGCGAATCATTGACGACTCTTGGCAAGTTTAACGGTTGTATAGGACCATTCGTTTAGCCCTTTTGGAAGTTATCTTGGTTTGTGGAAATAAATAGTTAATTTTCGCCCTTACACGGCAATTTGACTCACCCCACACGTAACAATAAAATTAAATACGTTAATGAGCCGCGGCTCCCAGAGACGAAAGTTAATGGTTCGTTAGTTAAATACCACTTTAAGTAAGCATAGGACTGTGCGTTCTATCAAAATGCATATCGATAACGTGCAGTGTTGTCATAAGAAAAAACTCAGTGACACGATATCATTAGGCAAAGCAATTATGTATGGAAAAAATAAGAGTTTTTCATAAAAATCAGTTAAACGTGTCTTTTTTTATTATTATCACTTAAAATTAACAATAATAGATGTAATTATAATTAAATAAATTAAAAAGGTCAAGATTTTTTAAATACGGCAACATTTCACATCATTGTCAATTTTAATAGACAATTTTTTATAGAAGTAATATGCTTACTTTTTTTTTCGTAAAGTATCTATTATTCTTATCATCTTGTCAAGACATAATTTTAGTTTTTAAATTTAAATTGTTTTTTGAAATAATTTTAGGTACCTATGTAACAACTCCACGAAGATTACCTCACTTTCGAAATGTCAAATTCTCCTTTTAAGTAGCTTAAGTAAGGGTTGAACTGTCATTAATAATTGTCATTAAGGACCATTATTGAAGCATTAGCTGTCTCTGAGAGTAAACATTTTAAAATCTTTACTGAAGAGTCGCTAAGTATTCGTTAAAACGACTCTGAGTGCGGCTGTTAGTTTGACAGTGAATAATGCTCTGAAGTGGGCTTCATCATATGTGCGCCTGCCCTTAGTTTACGACAGCCTGTTTACTAGTGTCTACCCTAGTATAAAAAAATACCTTGCTAGTGTTATCAGTGACAGGTGGTTTCAATGTGATTGGATTGTCAGGTTCACGTTTGTCTTTAGTCAAGCAACAGGCGTCTAAATACGACTCGCATGGGCCATCTTGTACCCTGAAAAGGAACACAATGGTCTATTAGCATAACAAACAAAAGAGAACTTTATTTATTATTAATCTAGAACTATATTTGAAAAAACTTTAAAAAAAAATCGAATTAAAAATCGGGAATTTTTATTTGAATACATCTGTTACCTTTTCACGTCAACTACTCAACCAAATATCATGATTTACCTACATATAGTCAGGGATACAGGAGAGGACATATACCTTTCATCCAGGTTCTAGGGTTCCCGGATTCGATTCCCGGCAGGGTCAACTTTGAAAAATCAACTTTTCAAATTTGGCTCTGGTCTGGATTTGGAAAGTAGTGGCAGGGCGCACTGCGTTTTCGCAGCCATTTGGGCAGCCCGTCTGGCGGCAGTAACCACCCCCTTACAGAAGACCACCGTGAAATAACAGCACGTGTGCTGTTGTGTTTCGGTGAGTGAGTAAGGGATGCCAGAGCCCATTTCCCTATCCACTCCTAATCCCTCATCCTTAATCCTACTGTAGTCGGCAGCGCACTTGCAGCAGCTTTGGCTTGCTTGTGTTATAGGCGACGGTAGCCACCTACCATCAAGTGGACCGTCAGCTTGTCTGCCGATCTTAACATAAAAAAAGACACGACTCGTATACGATTTTATTATAATATGTATAGACTACATATTGCGAGCTATAATATGTATAGCTCGCAACTTCGTACGCGTGGTATTCGGTATAGGGCGTAACGTTAGGCAACCGTTTGGAATGAAATAAACACTACATGTTACGGGAAGCTTGCTACAATACGTTTTCTGAGGTTAACGTACACAAATGCACAGACAAACAGACAAAAAATTTAAAAACTATTTTTTTCACCTCGCTAACAAAGTACAATATGTACAATTTTTTTTTAAATATTTAATATACAAACACGTCTCGTTTACTATTTTTATTATACCTAGATAGATAATAGATAATTAATTATTTTAACAACCACCAGCACACCAGTCATGCTAGAAGGGACAGAAACTAATTTAACTCGGAAATTATTTTTGCGAAATTCACTTAAGCGTGTCCCCTACAATTTTTTGTCCATTTTGATGTGGTTGAATGCGTACGTACATATAGGATGTACCTCATCTAACCAAATTCAGTCTCTGAGGTAATTCGAACACGCGCGTATACTAAATCAGTATTTTATTCATAAAAATATTTGGAATAAACACTCTTACTGCCGCACTCAGAGTCGTTTTAATGATTACTTAGCGACTCTTTAGTAAAGATTTAAAAATGTTTACTCTCAGAGACAGTTAATGGTTGATTAGTGGTCTTAAGTGACACTTAACTTTAATGACAGCTCAACCCTTACTTATGCTTCTTAAATGGAGAATGAGAATTGACATTTCGAAAGTGAGGTAATCTTATTAATAATAATAATTGTTCGTGGAGTAATTACATAGGTAGCTAAAATTATTTAAAAAAAAATTAAATTTAAAAACTAAAATTATATCTTGACAAGATGATAAGAATAATAGATACTTTACGAAAAAAAAGTAAAGTATATTACTTCTATGAAAAATTGACAATTAAAATTGACAATAATGTGAAATGTTGCCGTATTTAAAAAATCTTGACTTTTTAATTTATTTAATTATAATTACGTCTATTATTGTTAATTTTAACTGATAATAATAAGAAAAGACATGTTTAACTGATTTTTATGAAAAACTCTTAAAGTAGTATTTAACTAATGAACCATTAACTTTCGTCTCTGGGAGCCGCGGCTCATTAACGTATTTAATTGTATTTAGTTAAGTGTCTATTAGTACTAATTTAATGAACGTCTCTGAGTGCGGCAGTTACTCGTCAAGTTTATTTTTACTAGGGTTTCGGAAAAAAAATCGTCAAGATGCTTACGATCCTGAGAAGGGAACCCGAAAGAAACTCTGGTTACCATTCTTTTTGTCACATTGAAAATAAAGTATACAGCAACTAGTTGGTGCCAAATAAAAAAATAACGCGGAAAAATAAAAAATTAACGCCTGACTAAACATAATTATGAGCAATTTAACGCCTAACATGTTTATTGCAGTTATAACTTAAGCGTTAGATGATCCCTTGGGGAACAGTTCTTTTTTCTGAATGAAAGGTACCCTATGTCCTTTCCTAAATGGCTGACAACGTGTACACAAAATTTCAGCAGTTCAGTCAGCGGTTGATGAGTTCAACGGCTTCTGTCGAAATTTATTAAATATTTTGATGCTCATAAGCAACTATTTTTATATTTAGCCAACTTGATTGTTTTTATTTATTTTTTATGTTAAGGTCGGCAGACAGGCAGACGGTCCACTTGGTGGTAGGTGGCTACCGTCGCCTATAACACAAGCAACGCCAAAGCTGCTGCAAGTGCGCTGCCGACTGCAGTAGGATTAAGGATAAGGGATTAAGAGTGGATAGGGAAATGGACTCTGGCATCCCTTACTCACTCACCGAAACACAACAGCACACGTGCTGTTATTTCACGGTGGTCTTCTGTAAGGAGGTGGTTACTGCCGCCAGACGGGCTGCCCAAATGGCTGCGAAAACGCAGTGTGCCCTGCCACTACTTTCCGAATCCAGACCAGAGCCAAATTTGAAAAGATGATTTTTTAAAGTTGACCCTGCCGGGAATCGAACCCGAGAACCCTAGAACAGGGCGTTAAGGCAAGCACCCTAACCACTCATCTAACCGGATATCTGTTGCTACGTGAATCTATATTATATTTATTTATTTATTTATTTATTTATTTACACACCAACAGCTTAACATAGTTATAATTTCATAATTAACTTAAAGTACTATAAGATTTATAATGTAAGCCAATTACAGGCGTGAACAACATTAAAAAAAAAAAAATTAAAAAAAAATGAACCCCCAAAGGTTGTTTAAAGTTTCTTACCTAATATCGATAATTCCAACGCCGTCATCAATGATGGTATTGTTAGCGTCACACAAATAGTAATGTACACACTCCCCAGGCTCACCGTTGTCATTAACACATGTTTCTACTCCAGCCACTGAAAAAATGATATGCATGTCAGGATTGACTGGATTTACTTACTACTAGTCCCCTCAAGGAGAAAATAGGTCGTCCGTAAATGGTTACTGCCGTCAAACGGCCTGCCCAATTGACTGCGAAATGCAGTTTTCCTGCCACTACTTGCCAGAGTAGCCAAGCCAAGTAGTTCGTTCGCAGTCATTTGGGCAGCCCGTCTGGCGGCAGTAACCATATCTGTAAAGAAGAACACCGTGAAATAACAGCACGTATGCTGTGAGTGAAGTAAGGGATGCCAGAGCCCATTTCCCTATCCCTTCCCAATCCCTTATCCTTAATCCTATTGTAGTCGGCAGTCCACTTGCAGCAGCTTGCTTGTGTTATAGGCGACGGTATAGCCACCTACCATCAAGTGGACCGGCAGCCTGTCTGCCGATCTTAACATAAAAAAAAGCCAGAGCCAGAGTAACTCCCGCCTGGGACCAAAATTCCATTTCCAAAGATCGGAATTTAATTCGATTGGTCGAGTGCTCAGAAAGCTGACCACTCGACCAATGGGTCTTCGTTATGTCTATAACTAGAAATATATTTAGGGAGTTTTACCAGCGGGTGCAGAAGTCGTTACAGCAGGAGACGCCGCCACTTTGTCGTTAACCGCTGGCTTGTTCTGGTCTGGTGGCGGCGGGAAGACCTGCGCGAAAATTGATTCCAGGTCGCCATTGTTGGTTTGCGCCGCAGCCGCCGCTAAGACCAGGAGTATTGTTAATTTGTACATCTGGAAAAATTAAATATTTATCTTTACGAGCCGAAACTGGCTAGATTTCAAACATGATGTGCATGACATTGATGGGCACAGTGGCCTATAGGCAGGGCCGCCTTTAACCTATTGCTTGCCCTGGACACTTCAGAATAATGGGACCCCTATGACTATGATAGAGGATTATTTTATTAAAATAGGCAAAATTAATTTTCTCCATCTTCATTGCTGCTCTACTTATCATTTGAAAACAATACTTATCGGTAACAATACTCATCGATGGCGTAGCCATGGGCCAGAGTGGCCAATGGAAAAGAAGGGCCTAGCTATAGATAGGTACCATAAACGCCACTAGACCATTGCGTTACAGAAAAGTTTATATGACTTAGATAGAAACTTTTTTTATGAGTTGTGGGTTTCCGGGATGATGGCCCAGGTCTGTTGGAAATTCTTCCAGACCTGGGCCATCATCCCGGAAACCCACAACTCATATGGATACCGGCCGAGAAAACCTACATTCTACTAAGAAACTTTGTTTATTCAGTATAACTGGTTTTTTTTTAATGTTAAGATCGGCTGACAGGCTGACGGCCTACTTGATGGCTACCGTCGCCTATAACACAAGCAACACCAAAGCTGCTACAAGTGTGCTACCGACTACAGTAGGATTAAGGATAAGGAATTAGGAGGGGGATAGGGAAATGGGCTCTGGCATCCCTTACTCACTCACCGAAACATAACGTGGTCTTCTGTAAAACGAAGACAGACGATAGACTTATGACACCTTTGATGATGGGTCAGAAAAAAAATCGGCCCCGATAATAAAAAAATCATCTTTTTAACATGATCGAGCTAATAAAACTGTTTGATATAACTAAACATGTTTTAATTTTCATAAAATACATTTTATAAATAAAATAATAAGTTTTCTACTAGCAACTAGTATGTAGGTAAAAATTAATTCAATTATTATTTAAAACTAGCGTTCCGCCCCCGGCTTCGCCCGTGGTGCAATTTTTATATACATAAACATTCCCCGTTTATTCCCCTTTCAATTGGTCAAAACCGAATTCAAATCGGTCTATCCGTTCACGTTCCCGTGACCAAGGGAAATGGGGATTCAATTTTATATATTAATATATAAAATTGCGTACAAGTCTTTATTGTATTATTTCCTGGTGGCTATTTTAAGTATTGTCACTGAAAGTGGGTTAATTAAATTCTTTGTTGCAAACAGCTTATAGACAATAGGAAAACCCATGTTTTAAGAGAGTGATTCATTAAACACAATTCTAATGCCGTAGTCCCACGGACTGCTTTTTGCAGACCAGACGGTACCGTGAGAACCGTTGTTGCATGGGATCAGGTTTGCGATGGACTGTCGTAGACCGTACTGTACAGATCCATTTGGATTCGGTGTGTTCAACTAAAAATACAATAATTGTGTCACGCTCCGTATCAATTGATATCTATACTAATATTACAATGCTGAAGAGTTTGTTTGTTTGTTTGAACACGCTAATCTCAGGAACTACTGGTAGGAATTGAAAAATTCTTTTTGTTTTGAATAGTCCATTTATCGAGGAAGGCTGTAGGCTATATAACATCACGCTACGATAAATAGTATTATATAAAAGCAGTGTCCAGTACCGCGCGCCCCATGCGCACGCCGCCGCCGTATGGGCCGCAGCGAAGCGTGGCCGAGTTCAGTTAGTGTTGAAATAAAGGCTAACAGACCACACCGTGGGAGCTCGGCACAGGCCGCGACCGCGACATGACTACTCTCAATACATTCCATTACTTTGGGTAATTTACCAATAAACTAAATATAACCTTCCAAAATATTTAAATTTTATTAGATAGATAACACTTCGTTTCGAGCTAATAGCATTTGTGCTTAAACTCGTTTCTTAAACTTTATCCTATTAAAAACTGCAACAAAGGCTTGCGTTTGTCGGCGACGATAGCCATCAACAATCAATTGTGTCAGCAATCAAGCTTACTTGTCGACTTTGACAAAACAAAACCTTTCAAATTTTTCACAAATTTAGTTATTAAATTATCCCTTGGGTTATCCAGTGAAGAATAATCTTTTCCGTGACAGTGGAACGCCCGCCGGCGTCTCTTTATTCAACAATTATTAGGTTGGGAAAACCCTTGGTTGACATCACTGGCGACCCCAAAGCTGGCTATTACCATAAGAATATCTTCGATTTTGACATACGGTTTATTGGTATGGGGTAACTCTGTCGAAATAATAAGAGCTTTTAGGGCCCAAAAAAAATGCATCAGAGCAATATGTGGCGTGGGCTTTAGGGAGAGTTGTGTGCCACTATTTAAAAAGTTACATATACTTCCCTTACCTTGCTTGTATATAAAGACGTTGTGTATATTTGTTAAAAAATATTCGAACTGTTTTGCCGAAAATAACGAAATAGGAACCAAAATAACTAGACAAGGTAATTTATTGCAAAGACCAAAATGTAGATTAGAACTATTTAATAGAAATGTTTATGTTATGGTAATTAAAACATACAATGAACTACCTAATAATATAAAGGAATTGCCGGATCCTAAATTTACAAGAACATTAACAAAATGGTTATTAGATTGTTGTTATTATGATGTTAAAGAATTTTATAATAAGAAAAAAACATTAATTCCTTTATTAATATTAATATAGTTTACAAACAATTAAACACAAATATTTGCATGCCCTTGGCGGGTAGAACATACTTTGTACTGTAACTGCTGTATACAAATTAAAATCCAGTAAACATGTGTTCCCGCAAATAAAAATTTATTTTTTATTTTATTTATTTAATAAATAAGAACACGTAGAACGGAAACTCCCGCTCCGGACGCGCTCAAGGTTCACAATATTAGCCTACACGTTAAACGGGATACTCAGTCGGGCCGTCACGGCAGGCGTCTCCGCAAGAATAAACTTACTTAATAGTTTTACGTGAGCGTGTATGTTTTTATTTTATATTTGTGGTTAAGTAATACTTACTTAAATGGCTTTAATTGGTATGGCACTGTCTTATAATAACTTATTATTTATAAGTATATTTAATGTAGGTAGGTAACATAATAATTTAGGTAAGTATTTATAAAACAAGAATAAAATAATGGTTTCAAAGTAATGAAAAACTTATATTTAGCGATACTATCTTTATTCGTAAGCAATATTTAACAGTATGCAACCCTGGCGACAATCCTGGGCGACAGAGGGGCGTAACGACGTGAAGGGGGAAGTAGTTTTATAAATGGCGGCGTTTTGGACTCTCACAAAGAAGATTCCGTTCTACTTGTCTAATTTCTAATTTCTACTTTAAGTTCTAAGTTCTACTTGTCTACTAGTCTAATTTTCGGTCAGAAAAATAGACAACGAGGAAATGCCGCCAACATGCTTAGATCCCAGGCTAAGGGATCCAAGCTAGATATCTAGATTGTTAAAAGAAAATCGTATTAGTTACACCTTTTTTTTATGTTAAGGTCGACAGACAGGCTGATGGTACACTTGATAGTAAGTGGCTACCGTCGCCTATAACACAGGTACTGCAAGTGCGCTGCCGACTACAGCAGGATTGTGGGGGGATTGTGAAGGGTTAAGGAAGTGGGCTCTGGCATCCCTTACTCACTCACCGAAACAAAATAGCACACGTGCTGTTATTTCACGGTGGTCTTCTGTAAGGTGGTGGTTACTGCCGCCAAACGGGCTGCCCAAATGGCTGCGAAACGCACTACTGATAATCGAGATTTATAATTAATAGAGAACGGCTGGACTGTTTTTTATGATCTTTGTTGACTCAGACCGACAAAAACTATTTGATTTGTTGAATTTGTCTTCACCTTGAAAAACAGAATTCATAGTGTATAATATTATAAATATGAAAGTAACTCTGTTTGTCTGTCTGTTACCTTTTCATGCCTAAACCGCCTTAATGTCAGCGATTTAGGAAAGGACATAGGGTACCCTTCTTCCAGAAAAAAGTACTGTTCCCCAAGGGATTATCTAACGCCTAAGTTATGACAAAGTTATAACTGCAATAAACATATTAGGCGTTATATTGCTCATATAATAGGTCGGGGAAAAAGTTTCTTTGCATTTTATATGAAAACGTTTTTTTTTTTTTTTTTTCAAAGTTTTTTTTATATTTAATTACAGTATATATGTGCCATTTTGTTCAATGACTTTTTGCCATTTTGTAGGTAGTGACATAATCCCGTTGCTGTAGAAATTTTGAGACTTCTGATCAAAAAAACGCGACAAGTAGTTTTGGCAGTCCTCTCTTGATGTTAGCCTGACACTGGCTAAAGAATAGGGGATCGGACAGTAATCAGATTAAAATCTAAAATGTACTTAGAAAGAAACTATATAATTTGTTACGATTATTTATCGAATAATAATTTAATATAATTCATTTAAATATTTTTAAATGAAGAAATAAAATTTTATTATTTACAATATTTTTAATCTATACTGAAACACCGATCACAGTGCGTGACGTCATTTGTGGGCAATCATTGTCTCATGCCAATGCAGCTGCTTTGTTATGATATGACCACAAATGACGTTACGCGCTCTCAGATGAACTATCGTGGCGGTTTGGCGGCATTTTCAAACAAACAATATTAAAACATCATTTTGAGTACCTAAAAGGCTATAAATAAATAAAATAGTATTATTTATGGGAATAAATATCCATGAAGATTAATTTAAAACACTTTCTGAAAATTTGTCCGATCCCCTATTCTGAAGAGACTGAAACAGTTGGAAATCTGAATGTGCAAGGTCAGGGCTATATGGTGGATGCATTAACACCAAACTATCTTAGTTTTTGCTGAGTGGCTAAAGATGTGTGTGGTCTAGCGTTGTCGTAATGAAATACCACACCCTTTCTATTCATCAATTTCGGCC
Organism: Bembecia ichneumoniformis; assembly: GCA_910589475.2. Taxonomy (NCBI): domain Eukaryota; kingdom Metazoa; phylum Arthropoda; class Insecta; order Lepidoptera; family Sesiidae; genus Bembecia; species Bembecia ichneumoniformis. Next base: position 3,164,669 of record OU342550.1, read on the forward strand.
GCTTTTTCTCAACTTCTTGCTTTAATCTCATCAGTTGTTGGCAGTAGAGATCCTAATCGATGGTTCTGCTAGGCAACTCATAATGAACAATGCACTTCCAATCCCACCATACACACAGCATCACCTCATGCGAGTTAACCCGGGTTTTGGCACAGTATGTGAAGCCTGACCGACCTTTGAACACGACCTTTTTCAAACGTTCTTGTCGTACGTGATCCACTTTTCATCACCAGTTATCAATCACTTCAAAAACCGTTCGGTTTCATTACGTCTCAATAAAGAATCGCAAACGAGTACACGATTCATAAGGTTTCTTTCAGTTTCGTGTGGCACCTAAATATCGAGCTTTTTTGTGTACCCAGCTTTTTTCAAATGGGTCAAAACTGTTTTGTGGTCAATTCTCAGCTCTTCAGCTATGTCGTAACTACTGATACGCCGTTCTTGCTCTACTTTTTCAAAAATGGCGTCCCTTTTATCCGTAACAGGGCTATCAGAGCGAGGTGCACCTTTGACATCAAAATTCCCGGATTGAAAACGCTTAAATCACTTTGTGCTACTCTTATTGATACTGCATTAGGTCCATAAACGTCACAAATATTTTTCGCTGCTTGCGTTGCATTTTTCCTTTTTTGTAATAAAATTTTAAAATTTATCTAATTTCTTCATTAGATTCACTCATTTTGACAGAAAGAAAAACAAATGAAAAATAACTGGAAACAACATTTTACTAATTTGTTTCTTTTTTGAAATGTAACCTTTTTAATGTCATCAAAACCAGCCAGATACAAATAGTACAGCCAAAGAGATTTTATTACAAGTTAATACATACTATATATATGCGTAAAAACTTTTTCCTCGACCTAATATTTAGTCAAACGTAATTTTTTTTAATTTTAGAATTCGGGCGAAGCCGCGGCTCCAGTTAGTTTTAAATATTCACGAACTGAAATAATTGTGAATAATATTAATTTTTTCATACATTTTGTATCGAACGGGTTTTTATTCTGAGGCAGTAGGTACGAAGTTGGCCGGGTCATTTAGTTATCTATCTATTTTTTAGAATATTAATTTAAAAAATACACACAATATACTTACAATAACATATTTATATAATTAACTAGAGATCCTCCCCGGCTTCACAGGAATGTCTAATTTTTCCAATTTTATTTATCGTAAAAAGCTTCCTCGGATTTCAGCGAATATTAAATTAAAAAAGCCGAATTCGTCTAGCTCAGAGGTTCCCAGACTTTTTTCTCATAGACCACTTTCAAAATTTTGCTGGTTCCTGTGGCTACATATCTACCATATTCCCAAAACTCGAAAAAAAAATGTGAAGATTAGATCTAATAATGGAAATTTGCGTTGCGGCATAGTTCCAACCACGAATGGGGAGTTTTCGGAATGAAATGAGTGAAGTGAGAATTGATTGGTTTTTTCCTTTCACCCCCATTTTTTTGTCACGCCAACGTAGACCCCCGACGAGTCTACCGTGGATCCTGGGGGTCCACCTTGACCACTTTGGGAACTCAGGGTCTAGCCGTTCTCGAGTTTTGCGCCTAGCAACACATTTACGGATTCATTTTTATTTATACAAAAGATATTAAGGATTTTTTTTAGACTTTTAAGTTTAATTAAGTTGAAAACGCTTATTGGCGTCTAGCTATGCCGTATAAGAATCAATCTTTGCCAATTTAATAAAAAAAATACATACCTTTGTCTATATCGAAGTGTCAGATGGTCAAGGAACTTGTAACATTAGAGAGTTCACACATATGCACGATTCCAGTTTGGTATTCCAAGTTTAAATATATATATTTTTCCTCGTATGTGGCAAGGACAAATGCGCCGTACGCAGCCTCTTCGCGCAGCGTTTACCGCGTTACTGGACAAGTTTTTATGTAATAAAAATTAAGTTGAGGATAAATTTACAAATAAACACTTAATTGTGACGGACGATGCACCTCGTAAGTAAAATGTATTTAACTTATTTAAGTTTAATTCACACAGTCACTGGAAACTCAAGTTTTATGACCTCTAAAGTACCTAAGTAATTCCCTGAATTAGCCGGAATAACAGTGAAAGGTTAGGTAAGTGTTGCGCAAAGATTTTCAACTGCTTAGATCGGGCAAGACGAAAGAATCCCTAATGTGACATTTAGAACCACGTGGTACAAAATCGCTCAGCCCATCATCAAATTTACAAGGCCATGGCCATCCTGATTACGGCGATCAGGATAAATATTTTTGTAGGAAAATTTTCCCAATACCCTCTCTATATATTGTATATATGTAATCTTTTTGATGTTGCGAAAAAAAATGTTTTTTTTTTAACTAAGTATTATTATTTTACAAATAACCTCAAATTATGGCATAAAATCTATGTTTTCTATCTGTTTCAGCAATGAATATTAAATTTAATTGATTTATCAAAAACTAAGAGAGGGCTATGCTCGAGGTTACACTGCGAGATCGGATTACGAATGAGAAGATCCGAGAGAATGAGGAGACGAACGAAAGTTACCGACATAACCCGGAAAATTAGTAAGTTGAAGTGGCAGTGGGCAGGACACATAGTACGGGGAGCCGACGGCTGTTGGGGTCGGAAGGTTCTAGAGTGGAGGGCAACGTAACGTAGGCAAGCGGCAAGCGCAACGTAGGACCACAAGGACGTTCACCCACAAGGTAGACGGACGATCTGATAAGGGCTGCGGATCGACAGTAGATCCAAGCTGCTTCTGATCGGTCTTTGTCTAGCAGTGGTTGTCCTACGGATGAGATTATGATCTAAAACTAGCAACCCGCCCCCGGCTTTGCACATGTGCCATTTTTTATGCAAATCTTATATATAAAAATGAATCCCCATTTCCCTTGGTCACGGCATCACGCGCGAACGGGTAGCCCGATTTTAATTCGGTTTTCACTAATGGAAAGAGGGATAAACGGGGAATGTTTTCTCATAGAGTCGCTAGTTATAAATATTTATATATTTACATACATAATTATAATAAAATCGTAAAGGAGCCGTGTGTCTGTACATTAAAAATTTTTTTCAAAAAAACAATTTATACACGTTATAAGTACTTATGTTACGGATCTCAAAAAAAAGTTTTTATATTTTTTGCACGTTTGTCTGTGCGTTTGTTCGCGCTAATCTCAGAAATGGCTCAATCGTATTGAATGCGGTTTTCACTGATATATTATAGTAGGCTTTTTTGCGTCTGTGCCAGGCTCTGCAGTTTAGTTCTTATTAATGTGTCGCCGCCAATGAGCCTCCTAGCTCTGCGATCCACCGCCGAGTCGAGTGCGGCAAATCGGTATATTGCTGAGCCATCCCTTGTACAAAGAGAGGAGCTGTCGTTACAGCTAGAATTGTTTATTACAGTTACTTTCACAGTATAATTTGTTAAGGGATTCTTCTTTGGGGTAACACTGACATAAATACTATCTTCATTCTACAAAAAACGGGACAAGTGCGAGTTGAACTCGCGTGAAGAGGATTATTCCGTACGATATTACCTATCCGCACAATATTGAGTGATTTACCATGTTATTTTAATATCATGGACTTGTTATATGTTTTCCTATAATCTATAAGTAGAAAACCAATTTCTGTAAATTTTTTTTTTTCAAAATTTTAGGTTCCGTAATTTCGGAGATAAGGGGGGGTGGGGGGCGACAGACGGACACACGAGTGATCCTATAATGGTTCCGTTTTTTATTCAGACGTAAGGCTATTAGAGCCACCTACCAACTAGGTCCGCAGTCTTCCCCCAGAGAGAAATTCAAGGAAATAAAGATTTTAACTGTTACTTTTCAGTATAAATGAAAATTTAATTTATACGCATAAAAATATTAGGCAATTTGATAAAAAAATTAATATTCACAATATCAATACTAGGTTTAAAAATGATATTGATAAACATAAACTATAAGATAAGTAATTCTTTTATGGGTCAGCGTATACGGTTTTATAACGAACTTCCTGAGATGATCAGAGCAAGGACCTATAAATCAATTTAAAAGTGTAATCAAAACCAAACTCTGTTCAAAAGGTTATTAGGTATAAAATCGCTGATTATTTAAGGGATAATGAAGCCTGAATTAAAAAGCTCAATTTTTATAATAATCGAGCTCAATTGTATCTAATTTGTATATAATAATTGTAATTGTTATATTATATTATTGACAAAAAGAATGGTATCCTGAGTTTCTTTTGGGGTTTCTTTTTGGAATTTTTTTCCAAAACCCTGGTAAAATATATAATCGACTTCAAAAAAGTGATCTTTTTATCCTATTTTTGAGATATAAATGATTTGATTTGATATATATATTTTCTATACAATAGGTAATTTAATTTCGTAACCGTCGGTAACGTTTCCGTAGTGTAGCGGTTATCACGTGTGCTTCACACGCACAAGGTCCCCGGTTCGATCCCGGGCGGAAACATCTGTAAACAAGCTTCAATCTTTTTAAACTGAAAAATAAAAAATTACAATTTTTTGCAGTTAAAATACGTTTTTAAAATTTTCATTATCTCGTTCTAGTCTATATACATTCAAATTCGTTTGTCCCCTTGACCGACTATCAACGCTCAGCCAAAATTATATAATGTGCTTTTTAGTTTTTCTTCTACTAATTCCGCTTGTATCTAAAAAAAATCTGAATGTGGTTGTACCTGGATTAAAAAAATAAAATAAAAAAGATACCTGTATAAGCGGTTTAGAAAACCTCCTTGGACCCGGATTTGAACCAGTGACCTCGGGATGTCCTGAAAGCACCACTCTATAGTCCACCGCTTTACCATCTGAGCTATCGAAGGTTGACATTACGCTTTCAAATTTTAAGTCACTCTAAAAAGTACCTACATAAAAAATTTAATTTATACAATCGTGGATAAATCAGTCGACAATTAATCCTACTGCAGACTACAGTAGGAGGGATTGTTGAAGGGTTAGGGAAATGGACTCCGGCATCCCTTGCTCACTCACCGAAACACAACAGCACCCGTGCTAATATTTACGCTGGTCTTCTGTAAGGGGGTGGTTACTGCCGCCAGACGGACTGCCCAAATTACTGCGAAACACAATGTGTCCTGCCACTATTTTATGTAAATCTTATTTTTGAACTTTTTTTGAAATTTTTGAAAATTAAATATATGAAAACATTACTAAAAAATAATTAGTTAAGGGATTGTAGCATAAGTGCATTTACGCTTGAAAGTTTTGAGAAAAAATAAATTTTTGACCGTTCATAGTACTTAACTTATTATTTTTATTCATTCATATAAGTCCCCACGTAAACGGGAATGTTTGAATGATTGTTCCTCAATAACTCAAAAACGGCTGGCCTGTTTAGGATGAAATTTGGCAAACAGATAGTTTATTATCTGGATTAACATATAGGATACTTTTTATCCTGGAAAAATGTTAGGTTCCGAAAATTTCGGCGCCACCGTCGTCGCAGCGACAAAAATATCGGGCGTTGTAACTCGTTATATTTTTATATTTCAACGCGTCCGAAGTCGCAGGTAATAAATAAATATATCTTCATTTGCACAAACACATGTCTACACTAGCTGATAGCTGAGCCCGCAACTTCGTACGCGTGGTATTCGATATTATAATAATAATAATATAATAATAATAATAATATTTATTTCGGATAATTTACAATCCATATAAAAGAGGGGGAATTTAATTTAGCGCGTAATTTTTTTGTTTTTAAGGCGACTCCAACCGCAAAAACTCGTCTCGCACTGAATTGACGGGACTGCTGAGGGGGAGTCGGAGTCGCTACCTGCCTATCTTTCTAAAAATTAAATAAAGTATAATTCAAATTTTTCTTTTGATGAGACTTCAGATAGTAGATCTTAAAATTTATTTTAAGAATTAGCTTAGCTATTTAAAACATTGATTATTAAGCAAATCGCACGGTTACAACATCGATATCAGACCGCAACATAGTAATTTTTTATATATATAATTTAATATAATTTAAAAAACAATTATGATGATCCCCTTTCATATATATCCTGCAGATGATTTGAGTATTTTTTAAATTATAATTATTATGATAATTTAAAAGGAAAACGGTTACAAATAAGTGGATTTTTTTTATCGTCAGGGGCTGGCGTCGCCTTAAACCGATTAGATAACAAACACTAAATGTTACGGGAAGCTTGCTACAATACATCTGTAAAAATCGCATTTAAATTCAAATTCAAACCATTTATTTGCCTGTACATGGGTGTATAACCCCATGTTCAGGGTGTGAAAGAATTTTTAAAATCGGTTCAGTAGTCTTTGAGTGTATTCATTTAAACATACATTTGTATGGAGGGGGGTAAAGGGTGAGATGGGGGGAGGGTGAGTAGCCTATGTTACTAGCTTTCTATAAGTGAAAGAATTTTTAAAATCGGTCCAGTAGTCTTTGAGATTATTCATTACAAACATACATACAAATATTTTCTCTTTGTAATATTAATTACTGACTTTGTTTGCTTTTGATCACTCTAATTAATAATTATTTTTATTTTTTTTTCTCTCTATTTTGTTTTGTATTAAGATTTTACCCTGACCCTGTACTTATTGGTGCAAGCTGTGCCTCCTATAATTGCATCTGCAACTGTGATGCTATTCTTTGTTCTTTGTTGTGTATTTTTGATGCCATATAATCAAAGCCTTTTTTTTTGGGAGGGGAAATGACGTTTGCGCACCATTCCTTGTCGACGGGGACAGTAAGTAACATGTCACCGGGAATACCCATTAAAACCCCCCCGGATTCCACAGTTGTCCGAGTTCACAGCGAGGCCTTATCCTCGGAATATAATCATGGCCTGCCTCGTTGGAGGCCATGTAAGAATAAATAAATAAATAAAGTTTGCGAATTACAACATAAATATGTTGATGACCTCAAAACAACTAGTTTCGTTAGGACTGACAGCTAAGCAACAAGTCTTGTGTAGTTTCTATAAATAAATAACGATAAAAACTTTAACCAAAACTGCCTTGTTGCTAAGATGTATTTTGACGTTGGATGGATGAATGGTTAGGGTGCTTGCTTTGGAGTTAGGTTAGGGTTAGAGTGGTTGTGTGGCGGCCTGCACATATTCCGTAGGTTGCCACCGGAGAACAGTGCAAAAAGCACCACACGATGGGTCCGTAGCGGACACAGCGGTGTACACGGGGTTTGTGGACAAGGTAAACTGTAACCTCGGCTCCGTCTACCATCGCGGATGTTGGAATATGGAGGGGTTTTAGTGGGTATTCCCGGTGCCTCTCACCGGGCGAGTCCCACACACCCCCTCGTCGGGATGTCCCCCCGACGAGGGACAGTGCGTAAATGCATTTCCCCTCCTAAAAAAAAAAAGGGTAGGGGTTAGGGTTAGAGTGGTTAGGGTAACGCTTTGTACTAGAGATCCCGGGTTCGATTCCCGCCACGGTCAATTTTGAAAATGAACTTTTCAAAGTTGGCTCTGGTCTGGATCTGGAAAGTAGTGGCGGACACTGCGTTTCGCATTCATTTGGGCGGCCCGTCTGGCGGCCAGTAATCATCCCCTTACAGAAGAAGGCACGTGTGCTTTTGTGTTTCGGTGAGTGAGTATGGTATGCCTATTTCCCTATCCCCTCCTAATCCCTTATCCTTAATCCTACTGTAGTCCGCAGTAATCTGGAGCGGCCCGTTTGGCGACAGTAACCACCGTGAAATAACATATGTGTGCTGCTGTGTTTCTGTGAGTGAGTAAGGGATGCCAGATCCCATTTCCCTAAATCTTGATTTGCAGCACTTGTGGCTTTGCTTGTGTTATAGGCGACGGTAGCCACCTTCCATCAACTTTAAGAAGTTGAACAAAATTTTATTCAAGCAGGCGAAGCTGCGGACAATGGCTAGTCAATAATATATTTAAATATTATGAAACCGTTTCTTATCAGCGTCTGTGTTTATTGACACGCTTACACAACCTTTAGCTCTCATATCAAGAGTTTTGTGACCTTTCGACTAGGTCACTAAAGTGTCAAATGTTTACTTGGCAAATTAAGTTTATGACGTCATCCCTTGCCATCGTACAATTCTCAAGACGAGAGCAGAAAGGTGAGCGTGTTTGGGATAAGTGGGGGACGAGGGGGTAACTCTGTCTCAGAGGTCGCGGGTAGGATTCCGAGGGCTTGTATCTGGTCTAGATCTGGCAAATAGTGGCAGAGCACACTGCGTTTCGGCAACCCTTGGCGGCAGTAACCAGCTGCTTACAGAATACTCCCGTGAAATAACAGCATATGTGCTGTTGAGCTTCGGTGTCAGAGTTAATTTCCCCATTCCTACCTAATCACTTATCGTTGTCCTATCACTATGTTCAACATTGTACGTATACTTGTAGATGGCGTAGCTTGTAGTCTAAGATCCCAATAGAGATTAATTCATGAATTACTGTTGCCTGGCTTTGAATACTTGCGTATTGTGCAGTGTAATAGAGAAGGACGCAGCACGCAAAAAAAACGCAGCTAGTTTTTTTTTTTTTTTTTTTTTTTTTTTAATTAAGAATATCCATAAGCATATCTGGCCATAAACACTCTTACATAAAATCTTTTTTTTTTTTTCAACTCTTTATTCATTTCGAGACCGTTTTTGATAGTGTTGTGAAACCACTTTTTAAAAATGTACGACTTTTCAGCAGAACACTAGGCGTGGGCGGGGGTTTCATCCCTTCGTGGTCGATGTACCTCGATCACGCACGAAGCGTTTCAGTTCCACCTTCCTTGTTCGGACTGCTAAGGAGTGGAACTCATTGCCTGCGTCTGTGTTCCCACAGAACTACAACCTCGGGGTCTTCAAAACCAGGGTAAATGGGCATTTACTGGGTAAGCGTGGTCCACCTTCGGCCACATCTACACCTCACATCAGGTGAGATAGTAGTCAAGCGCTACCCTGATCTAATAAAAAAAAAACTCTGCACCTGGTCACAAGGCACGAACCACTCAAGCCTGGCTCTCAAACCAACGTTCCGGGTTTATAAGAGCTGAAGACTGGCCCTCGTCTTGCCCAGATCTGAACTCCTTAGACTACAAATTATGGTCAGTTGACATTGAATCTCTTAAGAAATCTCTGGAGCAAGCAGTGGCTAAATTTTCCATGGAAACAGTGCGTAAATCTATAGATTCGTGGCCACACAGATTAAAGGACTGTATCAAAGCTAAAGGTGGCCATTTGGAATGTAATTATTTTTTATTTAAGGAAAAGAACAATCAATATGCCTTATGTTACAAAAAAAAAGGGACAAGTGCGAGTTGAACTCGCGTGAAGAGGGTTCCGTACGATGTTACCTATGCGCCTATCTCAATATTGGATCATGGACTTCTTATAGGTTTTCCTATAATCTATAAGTAGAAAACTAATTTCTGTATTAGGGCTCCGTTATTTATTCTGACGTAAGGAAACCTAAAATTGTAAAATTAAGACAATAAAACAATATTATTAAGAATTAAATTTATATATTTTAAAAAATCATAAGTTTTCAATTAAAAATTTTCAACTTTAAAAATTTAAAAATATACTATGTTTATTACAAAAGAAATATATTTTTATTATACTTATCACATTTTTCATATTTTTTCTTTAAATATTAATATTGCTTATTATTTAATCATGTTACTTTATTTAATATGGCACAAGTTTTCTTTGCAATCAAACACTGATGCATGTTTTTAAAATAATTATGTCTGCAAACCGCTGAGTTTTAGTCCTTTGTGAGGCTCGTTTGTAACCAAGCCTTTAAACTTAATAAAGAAGTTACTTCGTTAAAAATTTCAACGAGAAATACACATTTTTATTTTATTTTGTAAAAAGAATAGAAAGGTAGAGACCGCTTGCCCACAGAGCCAACATTCGTCTATGACATTCGGGGCTTGGTTTCATTGTCAACTCAACAAAAACAAAAAAACTTGTAACTACGCCAAAATACGTGTTAATCACAAACTTATTTATTTAACAAAAACTAAAATCTAACATTGTTCAACAAAAGAGTTCCACAATTTGAATTTGGGAGCAATTATCTCGCATATACAAAATTATATGTAAGCACATGTAATCTAATTAATCTGTGTAGTCTAAAATCTAAGAAATCTAAATTTCATAAGAATAGGAATTTCCATAGAAACATTGGCGAGTTTAACGATTTAATCGAGAAGTCTTGTGATATTTGGAATAAATCTTGGTCTGCAAGAATAAATCGACTCCTTTCACCCTTCCACGGCAACACGTAACAATATTTAAAAACCTAGAAATGCATAAAATTAAGTAGGTACAAGAGATAATAATTGATGTAACATATTAAATTTCTATAATATCTCAATTCATTAGAATAGAATGCATATAATCTGATATTAACCATTTAGTTAAGGTAAAGTACAATTTTCAATAACTAACTTAGAATCTATATACAGCCAAATTAAAAAAAAAATTAAATACACGACCGTGTGGTCCCGTGCATGTTGGTTGAGGTGGCAGAAGCGTGGCGGAAGGTTATTGTGCCAAGAAAAACAACTCGTCTAGCTCCGCCGATTCCCCTACCGTGCCCAGGACGCTCGCCGTATTCCCCCTTTGAATTTCCAGCGCAATGCGTTGCATGAAGAAAGACCCAGCGCGCCGGTCGCCCGATTTTTCGATCAGGAGTTTCCCCAACTTTTTACCGAAAATTTTTGCTTCGGGCGACCACACGCCGAGCGTTTCTACTGCGAACGCTAGAAATTCAAAGTGGTCGGCGAGGCCTGAGTACTTGCTCCTTTTTAAATTTTCAGCGCTGAGGGCAGCGGAGCCGGCCGAGTTGGTGGAGGCAGACAGATGACTCGGAGCGAGGGTGTCCACACACGTGGCATCCCACACCACCGCCCTCCCGCGGCACCAAGGGACTAGGGTCATGCCATCAGGCCTCTTGCCATCGTCGCGACACAAACCCGGCGGCTCTAATAAGCTGGGAATGTTAGCTGTTCCCAGAGCACGCTTTATAATGTTGTTTAAAGAGTGGTGTCGCGAGCGACGACCGGCGCTTCGTTGACATGACAGACCATGGTGTCCGTTCGGATCGACGCTGGCGCCGCATACGCACGTATGAGTTTGGCATACCTTCGCGCCGACCTTTAATGAGACAGCTATTCTGACTGAATGCATGTCGAGAAGAGTGCCGAGGTGGGGAGATGGATGCGCGTTCAACCACGCTCCCGCCTCCCTCTCCGCTGAAGCCAGGACTCTAGCGCGATCCGCGCCAGAAACGGCATTCAGAATTTCCCTAAAAATATAATTATATATGTCATTTAAAATTTACTCAGTTATTTTGTCATTAAATAGTAATTACTTTTCACCTCTCCAGCACGAAAAGGGTGCTTTTGATGCCTAAAAACTCGCAGGAAAATCGAAATTTGCTGCGAGCGTGAGGAAAAGTGATTCAAATTTCGAACACGCGATTTAACTCACAGGAATAACATTAGGATTTTATTAGTGTGTCTAGCCATAGCCGACTAGAGTCGGCCGGCCATAGCCGACTAGATTCAGCCGGCCATAGCCAACTAGAGTTGACCCAGCTGTGAAGATAGTTTCACAGCCGTTTTGGTAAATATAAAAAAATGAGTACGATTGATTTTCTTACCTAAAGATAAAGATTTAGTAACGCTTTTGTAGCTGTTGAGATGAAAAGTTGTATGTTTAACACGATAGCAAATTATTTTATGTCTCGTGTCTTTAAGTCACTTACTTCGCTCAGTAATCTACTTAAAGTCAGCATTCGCAGGAAAAAAACAATTTTGCTCTCTAGTTGAACAAATAACAATTTTTTACATTACAGAGAATCAGTTTCACATTAACGTTTAAAAAACGCTCGGACTAAGGCGCGGTTTACAGAGAGCGTTTCTACTCTCCTAGTTGAAGTTATATCCAGACGTGTCCAATCCTTCGTCGATCATCTGTAGAGCTATCCACTCGTAATAATGGGGGACGTCTATATAAACGCCCGGCACATTGGCTGTACCACAACCGATACCCCATGCAACCATCCCGTAGACTGCGAACCGCATGCCATCCTGTAATAAATATTGGTATATCAAAAAATAGAATTTGTTACCGAGGTCAAAAAAATAGATTTTAGAATTTTTCTCTGTTTGTCTGTGCGTTTGCTCGCGCTAATCTCAGAAACGGCTTAACCGATTTTCATGTGGTTTCCACTGATGTATTGTAGCAAGCTTCTGGTAATATGTAGTTATGTGCCCTCCAGCGCGCCGGACCACCATGATATTTTTTTTATGTTAAGGACGGCAGACAGGCTGACGGTCCACTCGATGGTAGGTGGCTACCGTCGCCTATAACACAAGCAACGCCAAAGCTGCTGCAAGTTTGCTGCCGACTACAGTAGGATTAAGGATAAGGGATTAGGAGGGGATAGGGAAATGGGCTGTGGCATCCCTTACTTCACTCACCGAAACACAACAGCACACGTGCTGTTATTTCAAGGTGGTCTTCTGTAAGGGGGTGGTTACAGAAGACCACAGTCATTTGGGCAGCCAGCGAATGACTGCGAAACGCAGTGTGCTCTACCACTACTTTCCAGATCCAGACCAGAGCCAAATTTGAAAAGTTCATTTTTCAAAGTTGACCCTGCCGGGAATCGAACCCTGGAACCCTAGAACAGAGCGTTAAGGCAAGCACCCTAACTATTCATCCAACACGCTCGTCAAAGCTTAGCATTGATAAGCGCATGTTAAATCTACAGTATGATTTTTTTAACCGTTTTTAACTCGACTTTTTAGACTCACTCTGTAACTGGCTGTTAAGTGGATAAGTACTCAATAAAGCTCTTGTTTTAACTTTGTATTTTTTAAAAAGACTTATACGAAATGCTCCGAGTTAACTATGCTATTTCATTCCAAACTGTTTACAAACAAAGAAATACTCGTTATTCCGAATACCACGCGTACGAAGTCGAGAGCACAGCTAGTTTAGAAATATATATATTTCTATCTCTTTCAGTCTATAAATTGTTACATTTAATATTGTCGACTGTTGTTGATGTATAGTTTGGTGCACAGCGGGGGTCGTATCCTCCACCTTGTGGGTGGGTGTCCTACGCTGCGCTTGCCGGTCCGTGGCCTCTACTCGAGAACCTTCCAGCCCTAGGCTGTCGTCCTTCTCCGTACTGTGTCCTATCCACTGACATTTCAACTTACTAAAGTTTGGAAATAATAAATGTAATTTGACTGAAGATAATATTCAAACACTTTGAAAATTCAGTACAACTCTCCGATTTTTTATCAAACTACATTTATGTCTTTGATAATGTATCACCATCGTCATCAACAACAGTCTATATGCCCCCACTGCAGGGGCACAGGCCTACCCTCTCAACAAGGGCGTATGGGCTATATAGTCCACCATGCTGGCCCAGTGCTGGCTTCACATGCGCCTTAGAGTTTCTTCTTTGGCGTATGCAGGGTTCATCACAATGTTTTTCTTTACCGTTTGAGAGCAGTCAGTAAAAGCACTTTAGTTTTTAATCAAACCTCTCCGACCTCTCGACATCATAGGCCGCGTCTTTCCCACTGCGCCACCAACGCCCTCATCAAGTCCTCATAAATCTACCCTTGAAACTATCGAGTTACCTCACACATAGCACGTCTGATAATATTATCACTTTTCTGCAACCACAAACTGAGCAGCCCGTCTGGCGACAGTAACCACCTCCTTACAAAAGACTACTGTGAAATAACAACATGTGTGCTGTTGTATCTCGGTGCGTGATGTTAAAGCCTATTTCTTCAATATCACCTAGTTCCTTACCCTTCATTTATAGCTGACTTTAGCTGCAAGTGGACTACCAGCTCTTTGCTACCTGGCTAAAAAGGTTGACATACTTCACTGATGGGGCAGACCAGGGGAGCTCCTCCGTCCCCTGTGCACGCGTCTTCTCCTGCCCTCCCCCCTGCACAGGTGAACGAATCGTGCAGATTGAAGGAGGGTCCGAGCCGAGTTCCTCTCAGCATTATCGTACATTGATCGTGGCCGACTATAGGCAGTGTCGTCTGTTAAGAAATGGAAAAAATATAGTATGTACACAAGAGTATATACAAAAATATATGGATTTAGAAATCCATATTATTAAATTTATAGAATATAATAAAATTTTTAAGAAATTCCCAAAGTCTCAGTACTGAGAGTTTTTAAATAAATAAATACATATATTTTAGATTCTATTTATTACATTGCAACTTTGGAAATTCCTGGCAGGGTCAACTTTGGACATGAAGTTGGCTCTGATCTGAATTTGAAAAGTAGTATCAGGGCATACTGCGATTCGCAGTCATTTGGGCAACTCGTCTGGCGGCAGTAACCACCTCTGTACATAAGACCACCGTGAAACAACAGTTCGGTTATGTTTCGGTGAGTGAGTAAGGGATGCCAGAGTCCATTTCCATCCATCCATCCATCCCACTATGGTCCGCAGCGCACTTGCAGCACCCGTGGCGTTGCTTATGTTATAAACGACGGTAGCCACTTACCATCAAGTGGATCGTCAGCCTGTCTGTCCACCTTAACATAAATAAAATATATATTTAATACATCATCTGTAGGACAATCAATAATAAAATCAATCCATAAGTAGTAGCAGAACACACTAACGCAGTCATAATAGACAGCCCGTCTGGCGACAGTAACCATCCTTTTACAGTCGCATCCACCAAAGAAGAAATTCTAAAGCGCACTGGGCCAGCATGGTGGACCAAAATTATGGCCTATACGCCCTTGTCAAGAGGGTAGACCTGTGCTCCTGTAGTGGAGACATATAATAAACTGTTGATGAAGAAGGGAAACAATGACTGATTGGTAGCTCATTGGGGATTCCACCTAATTCCTCATCGTTAATTATAACAAAATCAGCATTGCCTTTTAAAGATAAAGGATGGCAGGTACGCTGACATTTCATTTAATGGCAGTTGACTACCGTCACCTGTATATTCGGAGACATCAGAAGGATCGACCCATTTGACCGCAAACGAAATCGTTCATGGGCTATTAGGAGATACCCTGATTCTTGCATGGATTCTTAGAAGACATCCCATTCGGCAGGCTTGTATTGGCTTGTCTATCATTCATTTACATAAAAAGTGGTAGGAAGCAAAATATTCTTGGATAGAAATTGGAATTGCAATTAAGGATAACTAATTCCTACATCACTTGAGCTGTTAGTCAGGAAATCCATTAGTCACAGCCAGTGGGAACAAATAAAACTTCGTCATGATTAATCATGATTCATTGTTTGATGACGCGGTCTTCTAACTGCTGCTGCATCCTACTATTTTTCAAAATTATACTCATTTATCATTATATACTAAGTTATAATAATAAATGAGAAAGTTTTTTTATATATATTAAAGGTGACAGACAGTCTGACGGTCCACTTGATGGTAGATGGCTACCGTCGCCTAACGACACAAGCAACACCCTTACATGTGCGCTGCCGACCCTGTAGGAATTTGTTTACTGCTCGCTTGAAAAAGCCCATAGTAGCTAGATGTAAACACCTTAGAAGGGACATTGTTCCAAAGTTGTTCCAGTGTCCGTGGAATAAAGTTTCTACTCATCCGAACTGTGCGCAGCGGCTTATCCGAGTAATTCGGATGAAGTTCGCATCTATGGCGCGCAGTGCGGTGGTAAAAGTTTGAGGTAGGCATTAATTGGAACAACTCATCCGTGCACTCGCCATTGTACGTCATAAAGAGAGAACACATAAGATGCCGGTAGATCACATAAAGAGAGGCTACATTTTTTCTCTACATTCGGCGCTGCGAAGTGTCAAATGGATCGAGCTGGTACTCAGGCGCGCTAACCCAGAAGCGAGAGCGGAACGTTCCTCAATAACCCAAAAACGGCTGAACGGAAATGAACCAAAAAAAATCGGCGCCATTTTTTAAATTTTTAGAAGATCCTTCCGGAACATTTTTCCAGGATAAAAAGTATCCTATGTGTTAATCCAGGTAAAAAACTATCTGTGTGCTAAATTTCATCCAAATTCGTTTAGCCTTTTTTAGCTTTATTGATGTTTTAGCGAACAAACATCAATACATCCTCCTAGATTTTTGCATAATTTATAATATTAGTAGGGGGCGCGCAGCACCAACTAGTAAAAAATAATGTTAGTATACCTTCTTCAATCTCCTCGAGTAATCCTTAGCACCAAACTCGTTGGTACCCCATCCCATAGTCTCACAGTCTGTGCCGACCCTAGGTTTGTTTTTGTCCAAACAAGCTATCCCCACGTGAGGAGTCTCCGCTGATATGTCGAAAGGAGACTTCAGGAACAACAGGGCCGCACTGGTGCCGACGATTCCTGACAGGGTTACATAAATTTTCATATTATACCTAAGTAAGCAATAATTAATCTTGAACCTCTGGGTTTTTAGCATTTCTATCCTAACTTAGGTAACTCAGACTATAGTACTATAGTAACCTAAGTCTAGTAACCTATATATACTAGTAAACTTAGTAAGTTAAATTTGATCCCATAGAATAAGGAATTTATGAATTCTTGATTACTGGTCTGGGTAATTTAAATTAAAAAGTCTATTTTTTTTTTTTTTTCAAAAAATGTTTAAACTTAATTATTGATCAATTTTAAGCGTAATTTTGTTATTTAGGTTGGGTATAATACTCGCGAATCTCCTTGGGCTCTACCTTGGGCAGATGTCTTTAGTTTGCGCATGTACAACCGTCGAGTCCGAATCTATACTAATACTATAAAGCTGAAGAGTTTGTTTGTTTGAACAAGCTAATCTCAGGAACTACTGGTACTGGTTTTTTGTTAATTTATCGAGGAAGGCTATAGGCTATATAACATCACGCTACGACAAATAACATATATATGGTATATAAACAGTTGATATAAAGAGTGTCCAGCACCGCGCGCCCCATGCGCACGCCGCCACCGTATGGGCCGCAGCGAAGCGTGGCCGAGTTCAGCTAGTAAGTAATATGGCGCAACTGCTTTCTCTCTTGTACAAATGTTATCATTGCGTCTCGCTCATTCCGTCGTTACTGGTTACAAAATTGGGTAATGGTGCTATGTCCCAGTAAGCAAGACTAACCTCAGACCGAACACAATATTTACGAAAATGAGCGCAACTTAATAACCTATGAATTAAGGTGCAATATTGCAGAAAAATTTTTTGTAGCTTCTCGGAGATAACCGAACAGATTTAAAATTGGAAGGTTTTTCTTAAATATTGTGTAAAAATATGAAAAAAGAAATCGCTTATTAGTACAGAACTTAATTTAATAAGATTAAAAATAATGTACTCGTTGTTGTGGCTGAAAATTTTTATTACTGTGACACGAAAGCTTTTTTGGGCAGTAATTTACGATTTTTTTTCTAGTATAAATTCTATTTTACTCTAAGTTTTTTTTTATGGTAAGATCGGCAGACAGGCTGACGGTTCACTTGATGGTAGGTGGCTACCGTCGCCTATAACACAAGTAACGCCAAAGCTGCTGCAAGTGCGCTGCCGACTACAGTAGGATTAAGGATAAGGGATTAGAAGGGGATAGGGATATGGGCTCTGGCATCCCTTACTCACTCACCGAAACACAACAGCACACGTGAAGTTATTTCATGATGGTCTTCTGTAAGGGGGTGGTTACTGCCGCCAGACGGGCTGCTCAAATGACTGCAAACGCAGTGTGCCCTGCCACTACTTTCCAAATTTGAAAGTTCATTTTTCAAAGTTGATCCGTCCGGGAATCGAACCCGGAAACCCTAGAATAGAGCGTTAAG
Source organism: Bembecia ichneumoniformis (assembly GCA_910589475.2). Taxonomy (NCBI): domain Eukaryota; kingdom Metazoa; phylum Arthropoda; class Insecta; order Lepidoptera; family Sesiidae; genus Bembecia; species Bembecia ichneumoniformis. The sequence continues at coordinate 3,182,471 of OU342550.1, forward strand.
GCAATCACCCTAACCACTCATCCAAAGGGCTCGTTAAAAGTATTATTTTATTTTATTTTTACGGTAACAAGTCAAATTAAGTGACGAAATAATATTTTCTGCTAAGTCTTCGCCTCAATTCGCCGGACAAATTTTCAGAAAGTGTTTTAAATTAATCTTCATGGATATTTATTCCCATAAAAAATACTATTTTATTTATTTATAGCCTTTTAGGTACTCAAAATCATGTTTTAATATTGTTTGTTTGAAAATGCCGCCAAAACGCCACGATAGTTCATCTGAGAGCGCGTAACGTCATTTGTGGTCATATCGTAACAAAACAGCTGCATTGGCATAAGACAATGATTGCCCACAAATGACGTCACGCACTGTGATTGGTGTTTCATTATAGATTAAAAATATTGTAAATAATAAAATTTTATTTCTTCATTTAAAAATATTTAAATGAATTATATTAAATTATTATTCGACAAATAATCGTAAAAAATTATATATTTTCTTTCTAAGTACATTTTAGATTTTAATCTGATTACTGTCCGATCCCCTATTGTAATATTTTTTACATTATTACATAGGGAAACTATCTTCCGTACGTGTGTTTCTCCCTGAATTTCTAAACCGCTGGATCGATTTCTATGGAATTTTTTGTGCGTTTTTGAGTCTGTCCCCTGGTTTAGTTAGACCCTAAAGGTGGCACTGCAATCGGGTTACAGATATTTTTTTGGCGTTCGAGCAGGACAACTTCTCCTGGGATCTATAGTAGTCCGTGAAATATAAATATACATACTTATGTTCCGGTCGCTATGCATGACGATTTTCCTGACATCTCTGTTTTGTCGACTGTTCAGCAATTTGCTCTCATCCAAGTCCCATTCGCCTGCTCGACAAGACCACTACAAGTACATATACACTTAAGAAAATCTCATAATTTAGAGTTTTTTTTAATATATTTTTTAATAAAAAAAGTGTGTGTGTCAAACGCACGACTGAAGTTTACTCCTTTAAACCAAATAGTTCATTTTTTCGACGACAGATGTCGCTGTGTCGCCGGCAGGTTATTCGTTCCTCAACGCGGACTACTCTTTTCATACAAGATTTCGACGTTTGCTTTTATAAGCGCAGAGGAACCCTTCTGGTGTTGCTTGTTTTACTACAATAGAATTAGGGATATTTAGCTGACGCATAAACACATGCGTCAGCTGTCGTACAAATGTCAAAGTGACAGAAAATGTAACGTTTTTAATAATAATAATAATAATAAACATCTCAAGAGGCTCTCACTAGATGGCTGGATCAAGGGACAAATACAGAAGGCGGTACTTCTTGACACGGCACGAATTGTCAGGAGGTTCCTCACTCTGCAGCCCTAACCACCGGTAGCTTGGGCCCTGCCCCGCTATCTGCGGAATCCTAGTTTTAAGTTTTTCATGATATATATTGTTTTTTATGATATTTATATTGTAAAAAATTTAAAATTAAGAAAATAAATAAATATGTGAATAATAATAATAATAATAATTGTTTATTTGCTGAATGCAGGTTTACAGAACATAGATGTATTTTACATTATTAATTTGGTCACTACATTCTGCCCTTAAGGCGTGCAAATATGTATTATAATTTAAAAAAACAATTATAAAATAAGTACCTATAGAAAATTATAAAAATACATTATACCACGAATTAATCACATTATTGGTTATTTAATTAGTTAATTATCGCTTGTATTAATTTTACTCCTGACAAAATTTCCATACCGAGGGGAGGGGGATTATATGAAAATCTATTCTTAAGGAGTAAAATCCAAAAACTTGAATAAGATACAAGCTAAGATATCGTCACCACTCATAGCGAGCTTGCGATACTAGCAACACTCCTCATATTACAGACTAGCAGAGCCCGCAACTTCATACGCGCGGTATTCTGTTTGTAAACTGATTGGAATGAAACAAACACTAAATGTTACAAAAAGATTGCTACAGTACATTAGTGAAAACCGCATTCAAATCGGTTAAGCCGTTTTTGAGATTAGCGTGCACAAACAGACAAAAATTCTAATAACTATTTTTTTGACCTCGGTAACATAAGTACAACATGTACAATTTTTTTTTTTTAATTCTTTAATGTAACAGACAGCTCGTTTACGATTTTATTATATGCATAAATAAGTTGGTGGGAAAGTTATCTATGCTATTGTTTCGATATGTGACAATAGGGTTGCCAGAACTTACTTATCTTCTCATTCATTCCTTCATCGTTCCTTATCCGTATGTCTAACAGTAATTCATATATAAAAAAATCTATACAATAAAAATGATATCTTAATCACCTGGTCTGCTGTGGTATTCTCCAGTTTCCTCGAAGCCGTGAGCACGACAGAAGGATGGATTATGGAACCAGCTCCGACAACTGCCCCGACTCTTTAGTAGAAGAAAGGTAGTAATTGTAAAAATTATGATATCAGGCCTGCCACAAACAGACTTCAACTCAGGTTTTAAAAATTTGTGCTGGTCGTCCGTTAGAGGAGATTTTGAGGTAACGCATTTATTAAAGAAGTGTAGAAGAGTTCAACGGATGATTTACTTACTTGACTAAAGCCACCACCCATGGATACTCGGCATACTCCGAGAATTCTGTGTTGGTAATCCTATACCCACCGGGTCTGCTGGCACCGCAGCCTATACTCCTCGGTTTCTGTGTGGTGGTTGTGGTAGTGGATGTTGTAGTGGTGCTAGTACTGCTGCTTGTACTCGTACTGGTGCTCGAGCTGGTGGAAGACGATGACGTCACATTCTCAATGTCCTCCGGTAGACAGCAGACGTCGTATTCGCCGGCACACCCAAGAATCCTGGCGGAAAAAAGGGTTAAACATTAAATACCCCCTATTACGGTAATGTTAAAAAAATACGTTGAAAAATGAGAAAATATTGAGTAGGTGATATAACGCATGCGTCTTGCAACATGCGCATGAGTCCCGAAGTCGCGTCGCGTTGGTGCGAGACCGCTTCAATTTATTTTCTCGCGCGTAGTTTATAATTTAAGATAACTCCTAAGATATTCATTTAAATTGTATGGTGCAAAGGGCTATTATAATACAATGCTTAAGGGGGAGACAAACGCTAAATACTAAAAATATCCATTGTTTAATGAAAATGTTACAAGAAATAGACAAGACAATTGCTTTGAAAAAAATGTATATTATACTTAAACATGTGAAGAACCAATTGTATTAATTAGAATTTTCGTTAAAGTAATAGAAACTCCACAAAAAAGGTTAGAACACAAGAAGAATTTGACCTTTATTGAAAATTCTCTCGAAAACGGCTTATTGCACGCATATGAATCCTGTACCTATTAATAAGTTAATATCAGATTAAAAAATTGTATTAATAAAAAAAATTATTTTGTGTAATGTTCTAATGGTAAAAACAAAAAAAAAACACCATTTCTAGGCCTTTTGAATTGTCTCCTTACTAGGTATATAATTTGATAATGATTAATACTGCATATATCTAAATAGCTTTTTCCAAATACCACATTATGTGTGATCTTTTTTTTAGAAGTTAGAATGGGTATAACTAGTACATAAAACCTTTTTCGTTTTTCAACTCTTTATTCATTTTGAATTTGGAAAGCGCTTATTATGTCAAAAACTTCCTTTGATTTCTCGCCATTTCACTTTTTTTCTTTCGTGTTTATTATTTAAATTACAATATGGTATGGGGTGTTAAAGAAAATAGGATTGCAGTGATGACCTTACACAGAATGGGTAAGAAGCCGTCGGTCATATTCAAGACGCTTCAAAAGCTTGGTATCAGCCACCTACCATCAAGTGGATCTTCAGCCTGTCTGCCGGTCTTAACTTAAAAAAATGTATATTATATTACAAAATTAATTAATTAACCTAATTAAGTATAAATAAATGCTGTGATGGTTAATTTTTTTTGCTCATTAATTTTTAATTATGTGAATTTTTCCTTTTTCTGAGGTTTTCCTGTTTGCAACAAAATGCCTAATTAAACAATAAATGAACTGCATAACTACAAAATTACAAATAGAATTCTGGCTGTAAATTTAATTACGTATGCATGGTTTGGGCATATAATTTTCGGGAAATTATATGCTCAAACCTTTCTCGTTTATCTCTCTTTCTAATGGGGAATACCTTATCAAAGGCTGTTGGGAGGTTTAGAAGAAAGCGGACAGCGACTTTATCTATATTAATATTATAAAGAGAAAAGTCTGTATGTTTGTTTGTAAATAGGAGGTAATCTTGGAAACTACTCATCCGATTTAAAAAAAATCAGGATTTCAATATGGACCTATGTCCATAGCCATGGATATGCCTTAGGCTATTATCCCATAAAATGAAAATGCGTTTTCGTGATAATTGATTTAGCAAAATAAGTCGACGAAAGAACAGTCGAAAGAAAAAGTTTCTTTCGAACTCTGCTTCAAAGGTAGGTTGTAAAAGTTGTAGAGCTTGACAATGTCTACAAAGAAGTCAGCGACAGCATATGTCTAACTTTTATATTTAAGCCACAAAAACTACTTTTTTGTATTAAATTTTTTTATTAAAATCCGTATTGGTCAGTATTGAACCAATAAGTAATTGGTCAGTCATATTATCAAAAAAATTATGCAATTAATTAATCAAAAAAATTAGCAAATTTATCATCGCAAGTAATTAATACACGTGATTTTTGCTGAGACGGTGAGACGGGAGGATGGGAGTAAAGAGCACGAGCTCACGTGAGACTGAGAGCGACATTTTCGGACAGATCTTACGATATCGAAATAGAGCTTTCTATGTATCAAATCACAGTTTTAACGTCTCTAGATATCGCACGACAAATCTTTGGATATTTTATCTCTTGTGTGCCTGACATCGCCAAGCATAGACGACGGATAGACAAAACGGAGCGGCCTAAGGCATGGTACAGCGCTCCTGGTCAAAATATAACACTCTATACCTACATATCTTCTATATATCAAAATGAATCCCCATTTCCCTTGGTCACGGCATCACGCGTGAACGGGTAGACCGATTTTAATTCGGTTTTCACTAATGGAAAGAGGGATAAACGGGGAATGTTCATATATATAAAAATTGCACCCCGGGCGAAGCCGGGGGCGGGTTACTTATGTTTTTAAATTTTTTGACTGTTTTTCTGTGCGTTCGAGCACGCTAATCTCAGAAACGGCTTGACCGTTTTGAATGGGGTTTTCACTGATGTATTGTAGCAAGCTTCCCGTAACATTTAGTTTTTGTTTCGAATACGCGCTATACCGAATACAACGCGTACGAAGTTGCCGGCTTAGCTTATTAATACTTACCGAAAATCGAACATATCGGACGTTGCGTCGGCTTGTTGTGGAGTCTTACACGTAAATAAACTAACACAGAGAGCTGGCTTCCCTTTAATTGTGCATTCTGGCGTTGACGCTGAAACAAAAGAGGATTTGAGTAAAGAATCGTCCCTAGAGTTATACGATCATTTTCGAGCGATTCGCTTGGGCGTTCTTTTTTAATTTTAAGGGATTCACTGAGGCAAAGACATTTACTATAGAACTCGCTGGCGGCGGAGACAATTCAACGGGCCTAAAAATGGTGTTTTTTTGTTTTTACCATTAGAACATTACACAAAAAAAATTTTTTTATTAATACAATTTTTTCATCTGATATTAACTTATTAATAGGTACAGGATTCATTTGCGTGCAATAAGCCGTTTTCGAGAGAATTTTCAATAAAGGTCAAATTCTTCTTGTGTTCTAACTTTTTTTGTGGAGTTTCTATTACTTTAACGAAAATTCTAATTAATACAATTGGTTCTTCACATGTTTAAGTATAATATATATTTTTTTCAAAGCAATTGTCTTGTCTATTTCATGTAACATCTTCATTAAACAATGGATATTTTTAGTATTTAGCGTTTGTCTCCACTTTAATTAAAAGTCAACTTTCATACAAGTTTCCCTGAAAATTTACAAGAAAAAGGATATTACTGCAATCTGTAGGTATATCTAATATTATAAAGCTGAAGAGTTTGTTTGTTTGTTTGAACCCGCTAATCTCAGGAACTACTGGTTCGAATTGAAAAAATATTTTTGTTTTGAATAGTCCATTTATCGAGGAAGGCTATAGACTATATAACATCACGCTACGACCAATAGGAGCGGAGCTTCAATGAGAAATATTGCAGAATCGGGAAAATTTATCCCTTTTGAGACCTTCCGTTGCGTGCGTTGCGTAAACGGTTAAAGTTACGTAAAAATAATGTATGACGGAATTGTTCCCCTTTAAAAGTTCTAAAAAAAAGTCCTCGACAGCATAATATGTCTATCTTTTAAGGTTGACTCACTATAAACCTTTTTATGGTAATCAAATTTGTTCTAAAATAATTCTTATCCAAATATTAAAAGTATTTAATTTTGAACAATATTGCCCTTGACATCATTTGATTTCAATGTATATATATAAATATATATGTATATGTATAAATTAAATAAAATAAGCCTTTATTGCTGTAACTTAACAATACGTGTAAATATTATAACCTAATCTATTTAACAATTTGATTTTTCATTTTTAATTAATTGTATCGGCAGCCGGTTTTTCTTTTACAGCTTGTCCTTCGACAAAGGCCTCCTCTAAAGCTTTCCATTTTGTCCTGTCCTTTGCAGAGCGTGTCCATTCTGGGCATGCTCTCACAAATTTTGATTTGTTAGTAACTTTTCCTCGACTATATAGATAGATAGATGTCACGCAGAAACGTTACAGGAAGCGTCACGTGATCGTTACACTGATGCGTTACAGAAAATTCGACCTTGAAATTTTACTCTCATCGCGCGCAAAAAGTTTCACATCAAAAGTCAATTTCTCAAAATATTTTAGATTCAAAGGGCACATTGCACTTACACCAATCGACGCTTTTCAACCAATTGTTGACATCACTGCTGAGCTGAGATACGCTGTAATCTACTCCGTACAGCAACGACGTCATCAGTATCATGAGGATACGCCTAAAAAATAAAAGCCTTAATGTCTGTATTGTTTTTTATATGTTCACAGGTAGCAGACAAGCTAACGATTATATACTTAGCCATTAGTGAAAATCATATCAAACAGAGGCCGATGAGGCTGACAGTGACTTTATGTAAGCGACGCACAGGTTTAATTATATTGTGTGTATATATATATAAAATTTCCGCGAAAAATATCTAACTGTCAGTGCAAACCGTATCAAATTCAGTTGCATGGAGTTAGCGGATATGCAGACAGACAGACAGACGCTGGACGCTGGCAGAATCCCTGACTTTGATAATACATTAAAAATAGTTTCAAAGTCAGGGATCTAATTAAATTGTATCTAATCTTATACAGATTAGAATTACAAAAAACTTTCGCCTCCAAAAGTTTTTTGTCATTTTATTTTGTGTCTGCGGGTTAGAAGTAAAATGATGATGAATGAATAAATTATAAATTATGAATTATAAGTGATAAATTATAAATTATAAATCATAAATATAATCTCAGCCGTAGGACATCCGCTGCTGGACAAAGGCATTTCCCCTAAATTTCCAAAAGGAAATTTCAAATTTCTCAATTTCCAAAAGAAAGTTGAAGTTGCAGTGGGCAGGGCACATAGTACGGAGAGCCGACGGCCGCTGGGGCCGGAAAGTTCTCGAGAGTGGAGGCCACTAGCGCAGCGGTGGACCCACCCACAAAGTGAACAGACAACCTGATATGGGCCGCAGGTCAACTGTGGATCCAGGGCCTGGCCTGTCACGTAAACGTAATTTTAATTTAAATAAAAAGATAAATATTTGAAAATTTCTGATTATACACGTTTTTTTTACTATGTCTCGCTTTCGACGAAAGAATGTTTTTCACTCAAAAAGTTCCAAAATCCCGACTTGGCAAAAAAAAACTGGCAGCACTGAATCCAGGCTACTTTTCTGACTGGTCCAAAGCGGAGGCCGAAGTCCACGAGTGGACGTCCCACGACTAAATATAATGATAATGTTGATAATAACATTAATAATGTTAATTATGTTATTTTTAATTAATAATAATATTAATTCATTTACCTCATGTTTTTATTTTATTTTATTTAACCGTAATTTTAACAGTTTTTTATTTTAACTGCAACTTCTGAAACAAATAAACGTTAATTAATACTTATGTAAAAAAAATCATAATTTTCTTTAATTTAGAATTTTGATATTTAGGAGAGTTAGAAAAAATCGAAATTAAAAAAAAATTTAAATTACAGGTAGGTGACGGCTACCGTATCGTAACTAATATCTAACAGAAACAACGCCATAATGCTCCATGTGGATTATTGACTACACCGAATAAATAATACTTACACTATTATTCTGTGACTTTACTAAAATTAAGGATGCTATGCTAGGGGCATAGGGGGATAGGAAGATAATCGACGAGCCCGTTCTAGGGTTCCCGGGTTCGATTCCCGGCAGGGTCAACTTTGGAAATAACTTTTCAAAGTTGGCTCTAGTCTGGATTTGAAAAGTAGAGGCAGGGCATACTGCGTTTCGTATTTATTTGAGCAGACCGCCTGGCGGCAGTAACCACTCCCTTACAGACAACAGAAGACACTCGTAAGTACTGTTGTGTTTCGGTGAGTGACTAAGGAATGCCAGAGCCCATCTCCCTAACCCTTCATAATCTACTTAATTAATTAATCTTAATTAATTAATTAATTAATTAATTAATCTTTAATTCTACTTTAGTCGGCAGCACACTTGCAGTACCTGTCGCATTGCTGCGACGGTAGCCACCTACCATCAAGTGGACCGTCAGCCTGTCTTTTTTTTAATCTTCTTATCCTCCGGCATTACCTGTAGCCTGTATTTACTAATTACATTTTTGTTCAGAATTTTGTTCTATCTAAATATATTTATTGTTATTCTATTGTTAAAGTTTCTCCTATTACAATTTTTATTTTTATTTTTATTTGCCCTTTCTATGCCCTTCCTTTCTGTGACTCTTTTGACCACTTTAATGCAAAATCCTAAGAATCTTTCCCTATATTTGCTCTTATTATATCTTTAAGATTGTCCATTGTCATCTTTGAATCAATTCTGTATTCAATTTCCAATCTGTCTACGGCTGTGGATGGACATTCAAGAAGTACCTATGTGGGGGACCGTCTCCCGTCAGCCTGTCTGCCGACCTTAACATAAAAAAAGAGAAATGGGCCTGGCATCCTTTACTCACTCACCGAAATTATGCTGTTAGTCACGGTGATTTTCTGTATAGCGGTGGTTACGGCCTCCAGATAGGCGGTCCAATTTAATGTTGCAAGACGCAGTTAATCTATACTAATATTATAAAGCTGAAGAGTTTGTTTGTTTGTTTGAACGCGCTAATCTCAGGCACTACTGGTTCGAATTGAAAAATTCTTTTTGTTTTCAATAGTCCATTTATCTGGGAAGGCTATAGGCTATATAACATCATGCTAAGATCAATAGTATTATATATAAGCAGTGTCCAGTACCGCGCGCCCCATGCGCACAACGCCGCCGTATGGGCCGCAGCGAAACGTGGCCGAGTTCAGCTAGTGAGTTAATATAGATAATATTGGCAGTTTTTGGAAGATACCTATATTTTTTTAGAATCTTTCTTCTGACACATAACTACATATCGAATCCAGTTCGGAAGGAAATCCTTCCTTACGCATACTAAATTCATAAACAACCGGTAAACCGGTGTAGAGTTGTAAAAAAAAACCGCTAAAAACCGGAATAAAATGACATCTATTGTACAAACATTCGTATTATCGAACTACAGACTACCAATATTGCAAAACTGGTTCTTATAAACTTCTTCGTCGGTATCTGTGATGGCGGCAGAGTCGCGGATATGACATCATTAAAAACAAAACGCGAGAAAAAATACATAGGTATCTACAACAAAATCAATTTAAACAAAACAATAATTTAAACATTGTATTCGAGGTATTTTAATTAAATAAATTATATTAAACGCCAAAAATAACTAAGGAAAAAAAATATCGCCTAATTAACAAACGAGTCGAAGATTAAAATCAAAATGGCGGCTCATGTGTCACGATCATGACTCTAGCAGTAATAAAGAAAAAATTGTGTCAGTGAGGATATATTTTAGTGTTATATGGTGAGTAAGTACATTATATTTTAATTTTATGAAACAAATATGTTTTTTTTATGTTTTTTTTAATAACCTTTGTTATTTATATATAAAAATTACAGATACTATATCCAGATACAATTTTAAAGATACTATAGGTATTAGATTATATCCATTTTTAAGTGTGGACAGACATTTTGAACAATTTTATTTATTATTATTATATAATCGTGAAAGTTTGTACTCACAAACGAAAAATATCTTTTACAAATTATACACTACGATACCAGTTAAAATATAAAAATGTAATTATAAAGATTGTGCTAAAAGGTAAACAAAAACTATAAAAAGTATGTTTCTTTACTTACCTACAAAAACAGAAGAACTAATAACAAAGAACTCGTTAATTTTAAAACCTACTTTATTCACATTTATATACTTATGTTTACTTTAATAATAACTTAATATAATTTATTTAAATTATAGATATGCTATTGCTTGCGCGTCAGCCTCGTTACGAGCTTTAATTTAATATGTGCTCGTTATTCTGTGGTCAACGCAGGTTGGCTGCCAGCAAAAAGATTAAAAATATGGAATATATAGAGAGGGCATTGGGAAAAATTTCCCATAAAAATATTGATCCTGATCGCCGTAATCAGGTTGGCCATGGCGTAGCTAAATAGCCTTGTAAAGTTGGCGATTTTGTACCACGTGGTTCTAAATGTCACATTATGGATTCTTTCGTCTCGTCCGATCTATACAGTTGAAAATCTTTGGCTGCCAGTGTTTTCGCAATATACAGGGTGATCAATTCAAATGGATCAGTGAGCAAACCTCAAACCACCAAATTTTTTTAGGAACTAAGGCTTCGATTTTTGAAAGAATAAAAACTGTATTCAAACTTTTTCAAATTACGCTCCTAAGCGACCAGGAATCGAACCTGGTTATTTTTTTGTAAAAAGACGCAATTATTTTTGCTAACTGTATTTGATAGTGTCGGTCATAAGGAATAAGTTTTGTTATGGAACCTTGTATAAATAAACAACGGAAATGTCTACAATTTTAATATTTGGCAAAATGTTATTATTTGAAAAGGTCACTTATGTGCATGTCTTACTGTGAACGATTTACTGTGTTTATTAAGAACACTTTAGAATTTATTATTTAGAACCCTTGGTCGAGTGGTTGAAGTGCTTGGGTTCGATGCCCGGCAGGAACAACTTTAGAAATAAACTTTTCATAGTTGTGTCTGTCGAAATCATTTCGGCAACCCGTCTGGCGGCAGTAACCAACCCCTTACGCAAGTTGTATTTCGGTGTGTGTGTAAGAAATGCCAAAGCCAATTTCCCTATCCCATCCTGATCCCTAATCCTTAATCCTACCCCACTTGCAGCACCTGTGGCGTTTCATTGCTTATGTTATAGGCACGACGGTAGCTACCTACCATTAAGTGGACCATCAGCCAGTCTTCATAGTTTAAAAATGGTAGATAAACTTCTTGTTTCTCTGGCTGAATAGATTTCTTGTATTTTAAAAATCGATCCTTTTCACCTGATCGTTCGTTCAACTTTAAATACATTCTCATTATAATTACGTTTTGTTATCTTGAAAATAAAATAAGTTTAACAAATGAAATTACAAGCTTATTTTAAAAGTGACAAAAATTTAAAGCAACATACACATAAGTGACCTTTTCAAATAATTGATTCAATATAATGAACTGATATGATATTAACATTTTATCAATTAATATTAATTATAATTAATTTAATTATGTAATTAATTATATTAATTAATATTTATTTATACAAGCTTCCATAGAAAAAATTATTCCTTATGACCAAGACTATATCCATTTCGTTAGTACAAATATGTATATATACCTATGAACTTTTAAAGAGATTTGAACGGGTTCGATTCCTGGTCGCATATGAGCGTAATTTAAAAAAGTTTGAATGTAGTTTTTACTTTTTCAAAAATCGAAACCTTAGTTTCTAAGAACACATTTTCGTATCTCTTGTGGTGTGAGATTTGCCCTCACTGATCTATTTGGATTGATCAGCCTGTATAACACAACACGATTATATTTTTATCTTTGGTGAAGCTTGGTTTACACTGAAAATGGCATTAAAAGATTTGTTCGAAGACACGGTTGTCATTTAGTCAGTGTGCTTGTGTTATTTTTGTTTTTTGAAATTTTAAAACAATATTTTTTTTTATTCTATATCGAATGTCAAGTGAACACTGGATTGTGACAGTTCATTACAATTCATCGGTGTGACCGTGTGACGCTGCATTAAGTATTATACTTATTATCAATATCTATTTATATAATTTATATAATAAAATCGTAAACGAGCCGTGTCTGCACATTAAATATTTAAAAAGAAAAACATTTTATATGTACATGTTGTACTTATGTTACAGAAGTCAAAAAATAGTTTTTAGGATTTTTGTCTGTTTTTCTGTGCGTTTGTTTGCGCTAATCTCAGAAACGGATTAACCGATTTGAATACGGTTTTCACTGATGTATTACAGCAAGCAACTGGTTTACAAACAAAAAAGTTATGTAAATTTAAAGAATCGTGATTAATTAAACACTCACACTAATTTTAACTTTTATTAACATTGGACACTTATAAAAACAACTTGTATGTAGTATGTATGTAAGAGGAAGAAGTCTTGCCGCAAAGCAAGCTCAGATAATATCAATCAACGTGAATACAACGTTAGCGACTTTTAATTTCTATTGCTACCGCCATCTAGTGAGCGTGAATAACAAACTTTATTTTTAATTTCATATTATGAGTTAAACATACCGCCGGCCAAGGACGACTAGAGTCCTTAAACCAGGTTAAAAAAAAAATGAAAATTTAATAACACGTTACTCCTAAATTAAGACGAGTCAGGCTCATCCAGGGGCAGAGGGCACAATTTGGCGATTGGTCTCTTAAAAACATTATCTTTATATTTTAAAGTAACAACTCTTGTTATGCCATCTGTTCCTGGGTGTTTCTGAATTATACGTCCCAAAAGCCATCCTCCCGGTGGAAGCATATCATCCTTAACTAACACAACCGTACCAACTGGAAGATCTGGTTGGTTAGTGTTCCATTTGTAACGATGTTGCAATGTTGTTAAATATTCATTTTGCCAACGACGCCATAAACATTGCACCATACGTTGAATTATATGCCATCGACTCAACGGACTGAGTTTAACATTAAGCAAAGACGGCTCAGGAACGCCGATTAAGGGCTCTCCAATGAGAAAGTGACTAGGTGTCAAAGGAGGTTCATCTAGAGTGGAATTTAGAAGTGTGAGTGGGCGGGAGTTCACACAAGCTTCAACTTGCGTTAAGAGAGTAGCTAGCTCTTCATATGTGAGGAAGGTTTGGCCTATAACCCGTTTCAAATGCCCCTTAATACTTTTCACTCCGGACTCCCAAATACCTCCAAAATGTGGAGCACGAGGTGGTATAAACTTCCACTGTGTTTGATCATTAGCAAGAAGTTCAGAAATCTCAGTTACAGTCTGAGATTGTGAATTCTTGAATGCCAAATTTAGTTCACGTGCCGCACCTACAAAGTTCGTTCCGTGATCACTCCAAATCTCTTTGCAGTGACCGCGTCGAGCGGTAAAACGCCGAAATGCGGCAATAAACGCAGCAGAAGTAAGGTCACTTACCAACTCCAAATGAATGGCTTTTGTTACGGTGCACACAAATAAACAAACATAAGATTTACAAGTTCTTTTGCATCTACCAGGATACAATTTCATTGTAAAAGGTCCACAAAAGTCTACTCCACTAGTGAGAAAAGCACGACTAGGTTTAACACGAAATTTAGGTAAGTTTGCCATAAATGGAACCAGTGGATTAGCCCTTTGTTTGAAGCATGGTATACATTTCTTGAGGACAGTTTTTACAAGATTTTTCACTCGTATAATCCAAAATTTTTGTCTGATGACATTTAAAGTAAGTTGGTGACCTCCATGGAGAGATTTCAAATGTGCATTTGAAACTATAAGTTTAGATAGATCACAATCACCACTTAAAATAATAGGATTCTTCATACCGTTTGGAATCTCTGCATTAGCGAGGCGACCACCCACACGAACAATGCCCTTATCATCAACAAATGGATGAAGCACATATATTTTACTTGATTTATGAACTTGTTTACCTAATGACAAGCGATAGATCTCATCTCGAAACGAAATAGACTGTGACAATTTAATACAACGATTAAGAGCCTCATCAAGTTCATTAGTGCTCAAATATTTGGGCTCAGTAAACGGCTGTTTAGTTATCCTAGCTTTGCTAAGTTTAAAATAACGACCACAATATGCTGTTACTCGGATTAATTTTGAGAGTGTTGAGAATCGTTTTAGATATGAAATTGCATCATCATTTTCGACAGAGTTAACATTAGATAATATTTTAGTAGCAGGTTTCATTTCTAGATCAGTTAAAGGAATATCAATGTTACAATGTTCAATCTCAACTGTATCATACAAGAATCGTGGGCCACTCCACCACAGTCTGGCCTGTTGCAAATCTGAAGGGAAAATTCCACGTGATGCCAAATCAGCGGGATTGTTTGCAGAACTAACGTGGTGCCATTGATTACTATTAGTAAGTGTTAAAATTTCTGAAGTGCGATTTGCAACAAATGTAGTCCATGTATTTGGGGTTTTACGCAACCAAGCCAAAACGATGGTGGAGTCCGTCCAAGTATATACATCCTCGTTGGGTATATTTAAAACAGTCTTAACATGTTTGATCATTTTTGCCAAAAGTACTGCACCACAGAGTTCAAGACGTGGAAGAGAAATCTGTTTGACAGGAGCAACTTTAGATTTTGCAAGAACAAGGTTGACCTTTATTTCACCATCATCTCGCAAAACTCTGAGGTACACCACCCCAGCATAGGCAGTACAAGAAGCATCACTAAATCCATGCAGCTCCCGTTTCGTCGTGTCACCTGAAACTCCAAACCATCGTGGGAACTGAATGTTTTCAGTGTGCATGAATCGGTCGAGGTAAGTAATCCATTCCTTTTTAAGATCACCAGGTAACTCTTCGTCCCAATCTAAGCCAGCTAACCACAGCTTTTGCATAAATATTTTAAGTAGTATGATTGCGGGTGTTAGCCAACCTAGTGGATCGAAAGATTTTGCAATAGTGGACAATACATTTCTTTTGGTAATTGTATCATTACATTGGTTTAAATTTAAATTCAGTTCAAAATTATCTGTTTCAGAGTTCCACATAATACCTAACGTTTTAATAGTGTCCTCAACTTTAATATTTACGGCACATTGAGAGTCTTTGTCAACACTTGGGATTTGTGATAACACTATTTTACTGTTCGAAGACCACTTATGTAAAGGAAATCCACCACGAGCCAAAAGTTCCGTCAACCTCTTTTGTAACATCACAGCATCTTCCGAGGTGGACGCACCAGTCATCAAATCATCCATGTAGACGTCATTTTTCAGGATTTCAGCTTCAGTGGGGAAATCATTCTTTTCATCTTCAGCCAGTTGATGAAGAGTGCGAATGGCTAAAAATGGAGCACAAGATGTTCCATATGTAACGGTAAGTAGTCTATATTCTTTTATAGGTTGTGTTGGAGATTCTCGCCACACAATTCTCTGATAGTCAACGTCATCGTGATTTACTAAAATCTGCCGGTACATCTGACGAATGTCTGCGACTAAGCAAATTTTGTGTTGTCTCCATCTAGTTATTAAATCTCTGATATCTTGTTGAAGAGAACTCCCAATTAGAAGTTCATCATTTAAAGATTTTCCTTTTTCTGGGACTGCGCTTCCGTCGAAGACTACACGCAGCTTCGTACTGAGACTCGTCGGCCTGAGGACAGCGTGGTGAGGTAAGTGATATACTTTCTGTGTTTTTGTTTCTTTTTCAGGTACCATCTTCATATGACCTTGTGATGCATACTGCTTCAAAAATTTGTGATATTCTTCCTTGAACTCAGGCTTACGTGTAAAACGTTTCTCCATCTGTTGTAAGCGGCTGATAGCAAGAGGTTTGGCATCACCAAGGTTTGTGGGTGGATCTTCTTTAAATGGTAACCGTACAATGTAGCGACCAACATCGTTGCGAGTGTGAGTATTTTTGAAGTGTTCTTCACATTGTATTTCTAAATCGGTCATTAGTTTTTTGTGAGGTAAATTCTCTTCTATCTCCCAGAATCTTCTGAGTAACTGATCTGTCTCACACTTCGTTTGCATAACGACCATATTGTTGTGTTCGTATGCTACTGGATCAGTTTGTGAAACTCTGCCTGATATTAACCAACCAAGGCGAGAGTTGAGTGCAATAAGAGAATTACACTTGTGTAAGCCTTCTAGTAATATATATGCATGCACGTCGGCACCAAGTAAAACATCAATAGACCCTGGCTTGTGAAAGTTTGGATCAGCCAGATCCAACTGCATAGATGAAGGCCAAGTATCTTGTGGAAATTCGCGGGAAGGCATCAATGATGTGAGCTTTCTTAAGACATATGCATTTACCTTGAAGGTTGATGCATTATCTTTTGTGGAGTGGACTGTAAGTGTAACCATAGACTTTGTAGTTACCACCGATGTGTTCGAAATTCCAGAGATTTTGCCAGCAACTGGAGTGCGATTAAGATTCAACAACTGTACAGCTGCTTCGGAGATGAAAGAACCCTGTGAACCCTGATCTACAAGTGCTCTCAATGCGTAAGTACCACTGCTCTTTGAATCTACATTAATTACAGCAGTAGCTAATATCACCAGATCATCTTTTGTTTCAGCTTTCAGGTTAACACTGATGTTGCAAGAAGTCTTAGGTCCAGTGTTATTTGCTTTTGGGGTATCTTTCTCTTTATTTGTTTCAATGGTCTTGTCATCTTTAGGAGATGTAAAGTGCAATAAAGTGTGATGACGACGTCCACACTTTTTGCAGACGGTACTCTGTCTACAGTTGAATACTGAGTGACCTTTCACGAGGCAGTTAAAACATATGTTGCATTTCTTGACAAAATCTTGACGTTCAGGAACGGAAAGTGTGGCAAAACCTTTACAGTGGCAAATATAATGATTCTGTGAGCAGTAAGTACAAGTGCTTTCTATTTCAGTAGCAAAACTTTTGACAGATGTTGCTCTCGGTGATTGTTGAACGGTTTTAGGAATATTTCTTTGTAGAGGTTGTGAAAGACTGACCATTTCCATGGTTCGGAATCGTTTCTCTAGAAAACTGATTAGATCGTCATATGTGGGAATGTTTGTGGAATTTTCTAACGATTGCTCCCAAAGTTTGTGAGATTCAATGTCTAACTTTGAGACTAGGATGTGCACGACTATGGCATTCCAGGAATCGACCTTCAGGTTTGTTAGGGAAGTGAGACATTGGCTAGAAGTATCTAAAAGATCCTTTATACCCTTTGCAGATTCCATTGTTAATGTCCTTTGACTTAAGAAACGACCGAGGATGTTATTGACAATCATTCTCTTGTTTTCATATCTCTCATTTAGTTTTCTCCAGGCGTCATCATAGTTAGCTTCAGTTAGCGAGTAATTTTTCAGTAATTGTTCAGCTTCTCCAGATAAACTTGACTTTAGATAATGATGTTTCTCGATTTTAGTCAAACGATCATCGTTATGAATTAGAGAACGAAATAAATCTCTAAAACTCATCCACTGATTGTAATCGCCAGAGAATTGCGGTATTGATATAGGTGGAAGCTTTGGTCTCATGTCAGGATGTGCTAAAGTAGTATCAGAGTGTGAAGCTTCATCTTTCTCATGTTTTAGCTCATATAACTTATCCTTAAGCCATGTCATTAGTTCCAGATAATCTTCTTCTGTTTGTTCAAAATTTTCCTCCAAGTCAAAATTATAATCTGATTTTAAAGTTTCAGCATCTATCGATCCAGAAAGAGTATCATAATTTTTGGTATAACTAGCCCAATAATTCTGTAAAGTCTCCATACGTGAATCGAAAAACCCTATCGTTCGTTTATCCTTAGCACATTTTTTCGAATTCGCAAGTAATTTTTCAATTTTAGTTGAGTTCTGAGTCATCTGTATGATATATTGTCTGATCTTTTTATCCGCCATGGTATATAAAGTTCACAAAATATTTACGGGTAGATAGAAAAAATTAACTATTTTTAGAATCACTTTAAAATAAACAAAGTTCTTATTAATGTTCACAATAAACGTTATAGTTCAATTTAGTAAAAAAATGCAAGTCCAAAATCACTGATTATTCTATTATTTTAAATATTTTTCAACCGAAATATTCTAAGTGTTTTTTACTCACGAATTCTGCTAAGTCTTTTTATTTTATTATTGAATTGAATTTTTATAAGTCCGTTAACTAAACTTCATTTCACAGTTAACATTTGCACTTTACTCACAGTTTATCCGCGCTCGATGGACCATATGATTAATTAAACACTCACACTAATTTTAACCTTTATTAACATTGGACACTTATAAAAACAACTTGTATGTAGTATGTATGTAAGAGGAAGAAGTCTTGCCGCAAAGCAAGCTCAGATAATATCAATCAACGTGAATACAACGTTAGCGACTTTTAATTTCTATTGCTACCGCCATCTAGTGAGCGTGAATAACAAACTTTATTTTTAATTTCATATTATGAGTTAAACATACCGCCGGCCAAGGACGACTAGAGTCCTTAAACCAGGTTAAAAAAAAAATGAAAATTTAATAACACGTTACTCCTAAATTAAGACGAGTCAGGCTCATCCAGGGGCAGAGGGCACAATTTGGCGATTGGTCTCTTAAAAACATTATCTTTATATTTTAAAGTAACAACTCTTGTTATGCCATCTGTTCCTGGGTGTTTCTGAATTATACGTCCCAAAAGCCATCCTCCCGGTGGAAGCATATCATCCTTAACTAACACAACCGTACCAACTGGAAGATCTGGTTGGTTAGTGTTCCATTTGTAACGATGTTGCAATGTTGTTAAATATTCATTTTGCCAACGACGCCATAAACATTGCACCATACGTTGAATTATATGCCATCGACTCAACGGACTGAGTTTAACATTAAGCAAAGACGGCTCAGGAACGCCGATTAAGGGCTCTCCAATGAGAAAGTGACTAGGTGTCAAAGGAGGTTCATCTAGAGTGGAATTTAGAAGTGTGAGTGGGCGGGAGTTCACACAAGCTTCAACTTGCGTTAAGAGAGTAGCTAGCTCTTCATATGTGAGGAAGGTTTGGCCTATAACCCGTTTCAAATGCCCCTTAATACTTTTCACTCCGGACTCCCAAATACCTCCAAAATGTGGAGCACGAGGTGGTATAAACTTCCACTGTGTTTGATCATTAGCAAGAAGTTCAGAAATCTCAGTTACAGTCTGAGATTGTGAATTCTTGAATGCCAAATTTAGTTCACGTGCCGCACCTACAAAGTTCGTTCCGTGATCACTCCAAATCTCTTTGCAGTGACCGCGTCGAGCGGTAAAACGCCGAAATGCGGCAATAAACGCAGCAGAAGTAAGGTCACTTACCAACTCCAAATGAATGGCTTTTGTTACGGTGCACACAAATAAACAAACATAAGATTTACAAGTTCTTTTGCATCTACCAGGATACAATTTCATTGTAAAAGGTCCACAAAAGTCTACTCCACTAGTGAGAAAAGCACGACTAGGTTTAACACGAAATTTAGGTAAGTTTGCCATAAATGGAACCAGTGGATTAGCCCTTTGTTTGAAGCATGGTATACATTTCTTGAGGACAGTTTTTACAAGATTTTTCACTCGTATAATCCAAAATTTTTGTCTGATGACATTTAAAGTAAGTTGGTGACCTCCATGGAGAGATTTCAAATGTGCATTTGAAACTATAAGTTTAGATAGATCACAATCACCACTTAAAATAATAGGATTCTTCATACCGTTTGGAATCTCTGCATTAGCGAGGCGACCACCCACACGAACAATGCCCTTATCATCAACAAATGGATGAAGCACATATATTTTACTTGATTTATGAACTTGTTTACCTAATGACAAGCGATAGATCTCATCTCGAAACGAAATAGACTGTGACAATTTAATACAACGATTAAGAGCCTCATCAAGTTCATTAGTGCTCAAATATTTGGGCTCAGTAAACGGCTGTTTAGTTATCCTAGCTTTGCTAAGTTTAAAATAACGACCACAATATGCTGTTACTCGGATTAATTTTGAGAGTGTTGAGAATCGTTTTAGATATGAAATTGCATCATCATTTTCGACAGAGTTAACATTAGATAATATTTTAGTAGCAGGTTTCATTTCTAGATCAGTTAAAGGAATATCAATGTTACAATGTTCAATCTCAACTGTATCATACAAGAATCGTGGGCCACTCCACCACAGTCTGGCCTGTTGCAAATCTGAAGGGAAAATTCCACGTGATGCCAAATCAGCGGGATTGTTTGCAGAACTAACGTGGTGCCATTGATTACTATTAGTAAGTGTTAAAATTTCTGAAGTGCGATTTGCAACAAATGTAGTCCATGTATTTGGGGTTTTACGCAACCAAGCCAAAACGATGGTGGAGTCCGTCCAAGTATATACATCCTCGTTGGGTATATTTAAAACAGTCTTAACATGTTTGATCATTTTTGCCAAAAGTACTGCACCACAGAGTTCAAGACGTGGAAGAGAAATCTGTTTGACAGGAGCAACTTTAGATTTTGCAAGAACAAGGTTGACCTTTATTTCACCATCATCTCGCAAAACTCTGAGGTACACCACCCCAGCATAGGCAGTACAAGAAGCATCACTAAATCCATGCAGCTCCCGTTTCGTCGTGTCACCTGAAACTCCAAACCATCGTGGGAACTGAATGTTTTCAGTGTGCATGAATCGGTCGAGGTAAGTAATCCATTCCTTTTTAAGATCACCAGGTAACTCTTCGTCCCAATCTAAGCCAGCTAACCACAGCTTTTGCATAAATATTTTAAGTAGTATGATTGCGGGTGTTAGCCAACCTAGTGGATCGAAAGATTTTGCAATAGTGGACAATACATTTCTTTTGGTAATTGTATCATTACATTGGTTTAAATTTAAATTCAGTTCAAAATTATCTGTTTCAGAGTTCCACATAATACCTAACGTTTTAATAGTGTCCTCAACTTTAATATTTACGGCACATTGAGAGTCTTTGTCAACACTTGGGATTTGTGATAACACTATTTTACTGTTCGAAGACCACTTATGTAAAGGAAATCCACCACGAGCCAAAAGTTCCGTCAACCTCTTTTGTAACATCACAGCATCTTCCGAGGTGGACGCACCAGTCATCAAATCATCCATGTAGACGTCATTTTTCAGGATTTCAGCTTCAGTGGGGAAATCATTCTTTTCATCTTCAGCCAGTTGATGAAGAGTGCGAATGGCTAAAAATGGAGCACAAGATGTTCCATATGTAACGGTAAGTAGTCTATATTCTTTTATAGGTTGTGTTGGAGATTCTCGCCACACAATTCTCTGATAGTCAACGTCATCGTGATTTACTAAAATCTGCCGGTACATCTGACGAATGTCTGCGACTAAGCAAATTTTGTGTTGTCTCCATCTAGTTATTAAATCTCTGATATCTTGTTGAAGAGAACTCCCAATTAGAAGTTCATCATTTAAAGATTTTCCTTTTTCTGGGACTGCGCTTCCGTCGAAGACTACACGCAGCTTCGTACTGAGACTCGTCGGCCTGAGGACAGCGTGGTGAGGTAAGTGATATACTTTCTGTGTTTTTGTTTCTTTTTCAGGTACCATCTTCATATGACCTTGTGATGCATACTGCTTCAAAAATTTGTGATATTCTTCCTTGAACTCAGGCTTACGTGTAAAACGTTTCTCCATCTGTTGTAAGCGGCTGATAGCAAGAGGTTTGGCATCACCAAGGTTTGTGGGTGGATCTTCTTTAAATGGTAACCGTACAATGTAGCGACCAACATCGTTGCGAGTGTGAGTATTTTTGAAGTGTTCTTCACATTGTATTTCTAAATCGGTCATTAGTTTTTTGTGAGGTAAATTCTCTTCTATCTCCCAGAATCTTCTGAGTAACTGATCTGTCTCACACTTCGTTTGCATAACGACCATATTGTTGTGTTCGTATGCTACTGGATCAGTTTGTGAAACTCTGCCTGATATTAACCAACCAAGGCGAGAGTTGAGTGCAATAAGAGAATTACACTTGTGTAAGCCTTCTAGTAATATATATGCATGCACGTCGGCACCAAGTAAAACATCAATAGACCCTGGCTTGTGAAAGTTTGGATCAGCCAGATCCAACTGCATAGATGAAGGCCAAGTATCTTGTGGAAATTCGCGGGAAGGCATCAATGATGTGAGCTTTCTTAAGACATATGCATTTACCTTGAAGGTTGATGCATTATCTTTTGTGGAGTGGACTGTAAGTGTAACCATAGACTTTGTAGTTACCACCGATGTGTTCGAAATTCCAGAGATTTTGCCAGCAACTGGAGTGCGATTAAGATTCAACAACTGTACAGCTGCTTCGGAGATGAAAGAACCCTGTGAACCCTGATCTACAAGTGCTCTCAATGCGTAAGTACCACTGCTCTTTGAATCTACATTAATTACAGCAGTAGCTAATATCACCAGATCATCTTTTGTTTCAGCTTTCAGGTTAACACTGATGTTGCAAGAAGTCTTAGGTCCAGTGTTATTTGCTTTTGGGGTATCTTTCTCTTTATTTGTTTCAATGGTCTTGTCATCTTTAGGAGATGTAAAGTGCAATAAAGTGTGATGACGACGTCCACACTTTTTGCAGACGGTACTCTGTCTACAGTTGAATACTGAGTGACCTTTCACGAGGCAGTTAAAACATATGTTGCATTTCTTGACAAAATCTTGACGTTCAGGAACGGAAAGTGTGGCAAAACCTTTACAGTGGCAAATATAATGATTCTGTGAGCAGTAAGTACAAGTGCTTTCTATTTCAGTAGCAAAACTTTTGACAGATGTTGCTCTCGGTGATTGTTGAACGGTTTTAGGAATATTTCTTTGTAGAGGTTGTGAAAGACTGACCATTTCCATGGTTCGGAATCGTTTCTCTAGAAAACTGATTAGATCGTCATATGTGGGAATGTTTGTGGAATTTTCTAACGATTGCTCCCAAAGTTTGTGAGATTCAATGTCTAACTTTGAGACTAGGATGTGCACGACTATGGCATTCCAGGAATCGACCTTCAGGTTTGTTAGGGAAGTGAGACATTGGCTAGAAGTATCTAAAAGATCCTTTATACCCTTTGCAGATTCCATTGTTAATGTCCTTTGACTTAAGAAACGACCGAGGATGTTATTGACAATCATTCTCTTGTTTTCATATCTCTCATTTAGTTTTCTCCAGGCGTCATCATAGTTAGCTTCAGTTAGCGAGTAATTTTTCAGTAATTGTTCAGCTTCTCCAGATAAACTTGACTTTAGATAATGATGTTTCTCGATTTTAGTCAAACGATCATCGTTATGAATTAGAGAACGAAATAAATCTCTAAAACTCATCCACTGATTGTAATCGCCAGAGAATTGCGGTATTGATATAGGTGGAAGCTTTGGTCTCATGTCAGGATGTGCTAAAGTAGTATCAGAGTGTGAAGCTTCATCTTTCTCATGTTTTAGCTCATATAACTTATCCTTAAGCCATGTCATTAGTTCCAGATAATCTTCTTCTGTTTGTTCAAAATTTTCCTCCAAGTCAAAATTATAATCTGATTTTAAAGTTTCAGCATCTATCGATCCAGAAAGAGTATCATAATTTTTGGTATAACTAGCCCAATAATTCTGTAAAGTCTCCATACGTGAATCGAAAAACCCTATCGTTCGTTTATCCTTAGCACATTTTTTCGAATTCGCAAGTAATTTTTCAATTTTAGTTGAGTTCTGAGTCATCTGTATGATATATTGTCTGATCTTTTTATCCGCCATGGTATATAAAGTTCACAAAATATTTACGGGTAGATAGAAAAAATTAACTATTTTTAGAATCACTTTAAAATAAACAAAGTTCTTATTAATGTTCACAATAAACGTTATAGTTCAATTTAGTAAAAAAATGCAAGTCCAAAATCACTGATTATTCTATTATTTTAAATATTTTTCAACCGAAATATTCTAAGTGTTTTTTACTCACGAATTCTGCTAAGTCTTTTTATTTTATTATTGAATTGAATTTTTATAAGTCCGTTAACTAAACTTCATTTCACAGTTAACATTTGCACTTTACTCACAGTTTATCCGCGCTCGATGGACCATATGATTAATTAAACACTCACACTAATTTTAACCTTTATTAACATTGGACACTTATAAAAACAACTTGTATGTAGTATGTATGTAAGAGGAAGAAGTCTTGCCGCAAAGCAAGCTCAGATAATATCAATCAACGTGAATACAACGTTAGCGACTTTTAATTTCTATTGCTACCGCCATCTAGTGAGCGTGAATAACAAACTTTATTTTTAATTTCATATTATGAGTTAAACATACCGCCGGCCAAGGACGACTAGAGTCCTTAAACCAGGTTAAAAAAAAAATGAAAATTTAATAACACGTTACTCCTAAATTAAGACGAGTCAGGCTCATCCAGGGGCAGAGGGCACAATTTGGCGATTGGTCTCTTAAAAACATTATCTTTATATTTTAAAGTAACAACTCTTGTTATGCCATCTGTTCCTGGGTGTTTCTGAATTATACGTCCCAAAAGCCATCCTCCCGGTGGAAGCATATCATCCTTAACTAACACAACCGTACCAACTGGAAGATCTGGTTGGTTAGTGTTCCATTTGTAACGATGTTGCAATGTTGTTAAATATTCATTTTGCCAACGACGCCATAAACATTGCACCATACGTTGAATTATATGCCATCGACTCAACGGACTGAGTTTAACATTAAGCAAAGACGGCTCAGGAACGCCGATTAAGGGCTCTCCAATGAGAAAGTGACTAGGTGTCAAAGGAGGTTCATCTAGAGTGGAATTTAGAAGTGTGAGTGGGCGGGAGTTCACACAAGCTTCAACTTGCGTTAAGAGAGTAGCTAGCTCTTCATATGTGAGGAAGGTTTGGCCTATAACCCGTTTCAAATGCCCCTTAATACTTTTCACTCCGGACTCCCAAATACCTCCAAAATGTGGAGCACGAGGTGGTATAAACTTCCACTGTGTTTGATCATTAGCAAGAAGTTCAGAAATCTCAGTTACAGTCTGAGATTGTGAATTCTTGAATGCCAAATTTAGTTCACGTGCCGCACCTACAAAGTTCGTTCCGTGATCACTCCAAATCTCTTTGCAGTGACCGCGTCGAGCGGTAAAACGCCGAAATGCGGCAATAAACGCAGCAGAAGTAAGGTCACTTACCAACTCCAAATGAATGGCTTTTGTTACGGTGCACACAAATAAACAAACATAAGATTTACAAGTTCTTTTGCATCTACCAGGATACAATTTCATTGTAAAAGGTCCACAAAAGTCTACTCCACTAGTGAGAAAAGCACGACTAGGTTTAACACGAAATTTAGGTAAGTTTGCCATAAATGGAACCAGTGGATTAGCCCTTTGTTTGAAGCATGGTATACATTTCTTGAGGACAGTTTTTACAAGATTTTTCACTCGTATAATCCAAAATTTTTGTCTGATGACATTTAAAGTAAGTTGGTGACCTCCATGGAGAGATTTCAAATGTGCATTTGAAACTATAAGTTTAGATAGATCACAATCACCACTTAAAATAATAGGATTCTTCATACCGTTTGGAATCTCTGCATTAGCGAGGCGACCACCCACACGAACAATGCCCTTATCATCAACAAATGGATGAAGCACATATATTTTACTTGATTTATGAACTTGTTTACCTAATGACAAGCGATAGATCTCATCTCGAAACGAAATAGACTGTGACAATTTAATACAACGATTAAGAGCCTCATCAAGTTCATTAGTGCTCAAATATTTGGGCTCAGTAAACGGCTGTTTAGTTATCCTAGCTTTGCTAAGTTTAAAATAACGACCACAATATGCTGTTACTCGGATTAATTTTGAGAGTGTTGAGAATCGTTTTAGATATGAAATTGCATCATCATTTTCGACAGAGTTAACATTAGATAATATTTTAGTAGCAGGTTTCATTTCTAGATCAGTTAAAGGAATATCAATGTTACAATGTTCAATCTCAACTGTATCATACAAGAATCGTGGGCCACTCCACCACAGTCTGGCCTGTTGCAAATCTGAAGGGAAAATTCCACGTGATGCCAAATCAGCGGGATTGTTTGCAGAACTAACGTGGTGCCATTGATTACTATTAGTAAGTGTTAAAATTTCTGAAGTGCGATTTGCAACAAATGTAGTCCATGTATTTGGGGTTTTACGCAACCAAGCCAAAACGATGGTGGAGTCCGTCCAAGTATATACATCCTCGTTGGGTATATTTAAAACAGTCTTAACATGTTTGATCATTTTTGCCAAAAGTACTGCACCACAGAGTTCAAGACGTGGAAGAGAAATCTGTTTGACAGGAGCAACTTTAGATTTTGCAAGAACAAGGTTGACCTTTATTTCACCATCATCTCGCAAAACTCTGAGGTACACCACCCCAGCATAGGCAGTACAAGAAGCATCACTAAATCCATGCAGCTCCCGTTTCGTCGTGTCACCTGAAACTCCAAACCATCGTGGGAACTGAATGTTTTCAGTGTGCATGAATCGGTCGAGGTAAGTAATCCATTCCTTTTTAAGATCACCAGGTAACTCTTCGTCCCAATCTAAGCCAGCTAACCACAGCTTTTGCATAAATATTTTAAGTAGTATGATTGCGGGTGTTAGCCAACCTAGTGGATCGAAAGATTTTGCAATAGTGGACAATACATTTCTTTTGGTAATTGTATCATTACATTGGTTTAAATTTAAATTCAGTTCAAAATTATCTGTTTCAGAGTTCCACATAATACCTAACGTTTTAATAGTGTCCTCAACTTTAATATTTACGGCACATTGAGAGTCTTTGTCAACACTTGGGATTTGTGATAACACTATTTTACTGTTCGAAGACCACTTATGTAAAGGAAATCCACCACGAGCCAAAAGTTCCGTCAACCTCTTTTGTAACATCACAGCATCTTCCGAGGTGGACGCACCAGTCATCAAATCATCCATGTAGACGTCATTTTTCAGGATTTCAGCTTCAGTGGGGAAATCATTCTTTTCATCTTCAGCCAGTTGATGAAGAGTGCGAATGGCTAAAAATGGAGCACAAGATGTTCCATATGTAACGGTAAGTAGTCTATATTCTTTTATAGGTTGTGTTGGAGATTCTCGCCACACAATTCTCTGATAGTCAACGTCATCGTGATTTACTAAAATCTGCCGGTACATCTGACGAATGTCTGCGACTAAGCAAATTTTGTGTTGTCTCCATCTAGTTATTAAATCTCTGATATCTTGTTGAAGAGAACTCCCAATTAGAAGTTCATCATTTAAAGATTTTCCTTTTTCTGGGACTGCGCTTCCGTCGAAGACTACACGCAGCTTCGTACTGAGACTCGTCGGCCTGAGGACAGCGTGGTGAGGTAAGTGATATACTTTCTGTGTTTTTGTTTCTTTTTCAGGTACCATCTTCATATGACCTTGTGATGCATACTGCTTCAAAAATTTGTGATATTCTTCCTTGAACTCAGGCTTACGTGTAAAACGTTTCTCCATCTGTTGTAAGCGGCTGATAGCAAGAGGTTTGGCATCACCAAGGTTTGTGGGTGGATCTTCTTTAAATGGTAACCGTACAATGTAGCGACCAACATCGTTGCGAGTGTGAGTATTTTTGAAGTGTTCTTCACATTGTATTTCTAAATCGGTCATTAGTTTTTTGTGAGGTAAATTCTCTTCTATCTCCCAGAATCTTCTGAGTAACTGATCTGTCTCACACTTCGTTTGCATAACGACCATATTGTTGTGTTCGTATGCTACTGGATCAGTTTGTGAAACTCTGCCTGATATTAACCAACCAAGGCGAGAGTTGAGTGCAATAAGAGAATTACACTTGTGTAAGCCTTCTAGTAATATATATGCATGCACGTCGGCACCAAGTAAAACATCAATAGACCCTGGCTTGTGAAAGTTTGGATCAGCCAGATCCAACTGCATAGATGAAGGCCAAGTATCTTGTGGAAATTCGCGGGAAGGCATCAATGATGTGAGCTTTCTTAAGACATATGCATTTACCTTGAAGGTTGATGCATTATCTTTTGTGGAGTGGACTGTAAGTGTAACCATAGACTTTGTAGTTACCACCGATGTGTTCGAAATTCCAGAGATTTTGCCAGCAACTGGAGTGCGATTAAGATTCAACAACTGTACAGCTGCTTCGGAGATGAAAGAACCCTGTGAACCCTGATCTACAAGTGCTCTCAATGCGTAAGTACCACTGCTCTTTGAATCTACATTAATTACAGCAGTAGCTAATATCACCAGATCATCTTTTGTTTCAGCTTTCAGGTTAACACTGATGTTGCAAGAAGTCTTAGGTCCAGTGTTATTTGCTTTTGGGGTATCTTTCTCTTTATTTGTTTCAATGGTCTTGTCATCTTTAGGAGATGTAAAGTGCAATAAAGTGTGATGACGACGTCCACACTTTTTGCAGACGGTACTCTGTCTACAGTTGAATACTGAGTGACCTTTCACGAGGCAGTTAAAACATATGTTGCATTTCTTGACAAAATCTTGACGTTCAGGAACGGAAAGTGTGGCAAAACCTTTACAGTGGCAAATATAATGATTCTGTGAGCAGTAAGTACAAGTGCTTTCTATTTCAGTAGCAAAACTTTTGACAGATGTTGCTCTCGGTGATTGTTGAACGGTTTTAGGAATATTTCTTTGTAGAGGTTGTGAAAGACTGACCATTTCCATGGTTCGGAATCGTTTCTCTAGAAAACTGATTAGATCGTCATATGTGGGAATGTTTGTGGAATTTTCTAACGATTGCTCCCAAAGTTTGTGAGATTCAATGTCTAACTTTGAGACTAGGATGTGCACGACTATGGCATTCCAGGAATCGACCTTCAGGTTTGTTAGGGAAGTGAGACATTGGCTAGAAGTATCTAAAAGATCCTTTATACCCTTTGCAGATTCCATTGTTAATGTCCTTTGACTTAAGAAACGACCGAGGATGTTATTGACAATCATTCTCTTGTTTTCATATCTCTCATTTAGTTTTCTCCAGGCGTCATCATAGTTAGCTTCAGTTAGCGAGTAATTTTTCAGTAATTGTTCAGCTTCTCCAGATAAACTTGACTTTAGATAATGATGTTTCTCGATTTTAGTCAAACGATCATCGTTATGAATTAGAGAACGAAATAAATCTCTAAAACTCATCCACTGATTGTAATCGCCAGAGAATTGCGGTATTGATATAGGTGGAAGCTTTGGTCTCATGTCAGGATGTGCTAAAGTAGTATCAGAGTGTGAAGCTTCATCTTTCTCATGTTTTAGCTCATATAACTTATCCTTAAGCCATGTCATTAGTTCCAGATAATCTTCTTCTGTTTGTTCAAAATTTTCCTCCAAGTCAAAATTATAATCTGATTTTAAAGTTTCAGCATCTATCGATCCAGAAAGAGTATCATAATTTTTGGTATAACTAGCCCAATAATTCTGTAAAGTCTCCATACGTGAATCGAAAAACCCTATCGTTCGTTTATCCTTAGCACATTTTTTCGAATTCGCAAGTAATTTTTCAATTTTAGTTGAGTTCTGAGTCATCTGTATGATATATTGTCTGATCTTTTTATCCGCCATGGTATATAAAGTTCACAAAATATTTACGGGTAGATAGAAAAAATTAACTATTTTTAGAATCACTTTAAAATAAACAAAGTTCTTATTAATGTTCACAATAAACGTTATAGTTCAATTTAGTAAAAAAATGCAAGTCCAAAATCACTGATTATTCTATTATTTTAAATATTTTTCAACCGAAATATTCTAAGTGTTTTTTACTCACGAATTCTGCTAAGTCTTTTTATTTTATTATTGAATTGAATTTTTATAAGTCCGTTAACTAAACTTCATTTCACAGTTAACATTTGCACTTTACTCACAGTTTATCCGCGCTCGATGGACCATATGATTAATTAAACACTCACACTAATTTTAACCTTTATTAACATTGGACACTTATAAAAACAACTTGTATGTAGTATGTATGTAAGAGGAAGAAGTCTTGCCGCAAAGCAAGCTCAGATAATATCAATCAACGTGAATACAACGTTAGCGACTTTTAATTTCTATTGCTACCGCCATCTAGTGAGCGTGAATAACAAACTTTATTTTTAATTTCATATTATGAGTTAAACAAATCGCGTCCAACATTTTTTCGATAAAAATGCAATAAAATTACTCTTCAGTTAAATTGGCTGAAACTTTAGTTAACTATATATTATCATGTGTAAAGCGATGATGATTAGAGTTTATATAAAGTTAAAAATAGTCCGTTTAGGTGATTTTGAGAATTCCAATTTAAGTTGATCTCGGATCTATATGATCAGTCATATTAAGTAGGGTTCAGCTTAGGCTGGAAAATCTTCGTAATAATAAAATCGTTCTTTGCCTACTATTGCTTTATACACGCTAATCTCAGAAACGGCTTAACCGATTTTCATGTGGTTTCCGGTAACATGTAGTGCATAATTCCAATCTGTTTACAAATAAAAAAGTTACTCGTTATTCCGAATAGCATGCGTTATTCCGAGTCGCATGGAATTCGCTAGTAATAAGTAAATATTTAAATTTTCTTTCATCATTTAAACTATATTATTAAAAACCTTTAAACTCTCGAAAAGCTCATTTAATTTATTAAACACGAAGTAAAAAAGCTATCAGTTACAAAAATTAGACTCGGATAAAAACGAAAATAATTAGAGCCCCAACCGAATAAAAAATCCACACAAGCCTAGTTCAAACTGTTTCGGTTTAAACTTCGGTTAAAACCCATCTGGGGTTTTATTGTAATAATAACCCATATTACATATAAACCGGGTTTTTCAGAAAAGCTTCTGTGTACTTTGCACGTATTATGACTAATTATTTTAAACACTTGATCGATAATGTAAAAGAATTCAGTGTATTCTGTTATGAACCGACCGTCGTGGTTTTTAAGTTGAAATCGGCTTGCAGTGTAAGTTTCTAAGGCACCCAAATAACGATAAACTTACAACTCGGTCAAAGATTAAAAAAAACGGGACAAGTGCGAGTTGAACTCGCGTGAAGAGGGTTCCGTACGATGTTACCTATCCGCACAATATTGAGTGATTTACCATTTATTTTAACATCATGGACTTCTTATAGGTTTTCCTATAATCTATAAGAAGAAAACTAATTTCAGTATTTTTTTCAAAATTTTAGGTTCAGTAGTTTCAGAGATAAGGGGGAATGGTCGAACAGACGGATACACGAGTGATCCTATAAGGGTTCCGTTTTTTTATTCGGACGTACGGAACCCTAAAAATATTTTAACAGAACTGCCAATTCATAATTCTTTCTCAGATAATCTCAGATCTCAAAGTTCATTGGTTGAGTAGTTAAGGTGCTTCATCTTCATCATCAGCCTGTGTCTCTCAACAGCTAAATGTAGGTCTCTTCCGAGGCTCGCCACCACCATGGTCCTCTACTTGCAGACGCCTCCCGCAAAGTCTTTTAGGTCGTCTATCGCCCTGCGCTTTCCAATTCGTGGCCTCAATTCGAAAACTCTATCGGTTATCCGCACTGCGACAGATGTGAACGGCCCATTGCCACTTCAACTCTTGGCTACGTCGACAACCATGGTTCTTTGTTGAATTTCAAAAATTTTATCCTTTCCACCAAACTCCAAGCAAAGCTCGCTCCATAGCTCCATCCATTGAGTGTAGACAAATTACTTTAGAACTAAGTCATTTCCTTTTGGATAAAAAATAGTAAGCTGATTGTTAATATGAAACTGTAAGTAATAAAAATACTAGCTAACAGTATGCTGGGGTAAAGCTAGCAACTGGTGCTTTAATAAGCTATAGATGTCTCGGCGCCCAATATCAGTTCATACCGTTTGGGGTCGAGACACTGGGGCCTTGGGGTAAGGGTGCGCTCGGGCTCCACAGGGACCTATGCAAACGTCTGAGGGAGGCTGTTGCCTCGCGCTGGCGGCTTTCTCGCGCAAAGAATTGCAATTGCAATTCAGCGCGGGAATGCTGCCTGCGTGATGGAGACCCTCCCAAGGGGCCCCCGATTAGATTTTAATTTATAGTAGGAATGAAATTGTTATTTATATTTATATTAATTAGTGAATAAATGTTTCTTTTAATTTTAATATAGATGCCAGAGTCCATTTCTTTATCGATTCCTAATCCCTTATCCTTAATCCTACTGTAGTCGGCAGCGCACTTGCAGCAGCTCTGGCGTTGCTTGATAGGCGACGGTAGCCACGTACCACCAAGTGAACCGTCAGCCTGTCTGCCGATCTTGACAAAAAAAAAATCCATGAAGGTTTAAAGATTTCTGAGGGAAAAGCCTTCAATGACTGTAGTAAGAGACGATATTATTATTAGAATAAAATATTTCCTATTGAAAATACGTTTTCAAATGTAACCTACGCCTTACGCTTTGAAATTTCTTAAACACGTCATTATAAATATGTATATAAAAAATAATAATAGTGAATAGCATATAATAGTACAAAAATAATTATTTGTAGTAAACAAAATAAGGATAATAATAATAATAATAATCTCTATGAGTAGTTTAGTGTTGTTTTAAACGTTGCGCAGTGAAGGTGCGCGTCGATATTGCCATTAGGTATGAGAATTTTTTTTTTCAAGTTACTTTTTTTTAAGTACTTACTTAAAAACAAACTAAAACTTGCACTTGTCAAACAAAAACGGAGAGTTATAAGATTGACGTGTGTGTCTGTCTGTGGAGTCGTAGCTCCCAAATGGATTGACCGATTTTGATCAGTTTTTTTTGTTTGATAGCTGACGTGATCGAATTGGTTTCTAACTATAGCTGATAGAGATCCGTTCAAACGTTTCAAAATAATCAGCTAGTTTCCTATTTGACGAAGGAATTTCACTAACTTCCACGGGTTCGATTGATGTAAAATTTGGTATACTGTTACTTCAGTAGTATTTCTATGAATCCGATGTTGTAGCGTCAAGTAGTCTGCGGAACCCCCAACTCCTCGTCAACTTTCGACGAGCCCGTTGGATAAATGGTTAGAGTGCTTGCCTTAACGCTATGTTTTTCCGGCGGGTTAACTTTGTAAATTAATTTTTCAAAGTTGACTCTGGTTTTGGATCCGCAAAGTAGTGGCAGGGCACACTGCGTTTCGCAGTCATTTGGGCAGCCCGTCTGGCGGCAGTAACCACCCCCTTACAGAAGACCACCGTGAAATAACAGCACGTGTGCTGTTGTGTTCCGGTGAGTGAGTAAGGGATGCCAGAGCCCATTTCCCTATCTACTCCTAATCCTTTATCCTTAGTCAGTAGCGCACTTGCAACATGTGTAGCGTTGCTTGTGTTATAGGCAGAGCGTTGCCAGTTTTTTTTTTTGCCAAGTCGGGATTTTGGAACTTTTTGAGGGACTCTTTCGTCAAAAGCGGGACATAGTAAAAAAACGTAATCAGAAATTTTCAAATATTTATCTTTTTATTTGAATTAAAATTACGTTTACGTGACAATAGATAGCAAAAATAGCAATAGAAAATTTATTTTAATAAAAATGTAATGTTTTATCTCAGATTTACCCTATCGTTAAATAGTTGAATCTTATTCGTCTTCAGAATAATAATAAATAAAAAAAAAACAGAAATCAAAATTTTCTTTATTAAAAAAATATGGCGTTTCAAACAGTCTGTGGAGTGAGTGTTACAAATTGCAACTTACAATAAGAGAATAATTATATTTATAAGAATTACTTATTGGCATCAATGGTATTCTGTGCACGCCGGGCGGGCGGCCAGTACTCACTTGTCTGTGCCACCCGCCCACGCTTTCTCAGCACGCTGCACGCACGGTCGAGTTATCCCCGAAAAGCGGCACTGAGCCTGTCCGCGACATTTAATTTTGATTTAAAAATCGGGACGTCTGGCAACGCTGGTTACAGGTAACGTTAGCCACCTACCATCAAGTGGACCGTCAGCCTGCTGATCTTAACATTAAAAAAAATTTGAATCAGATATAGCGTGTTTGGGTTCAGTAGAAAGTCGGGGTTTAGTTTATAATTTTAATTATATATTGAAGATTTCAATTTTGAAGTTCCATGCTTTAGGCAAAATTGTCGTAAAATACCGAGTTCAGATGGGTTTAAATTCACTAGCAATCGACTTCGCATGAATACAATTTTTTCTGCAAATGATACTTATACACAAGCCTTCCTCTTTTATCGCTCTTTCAATAAGTGAAAACTGCATCAAAATCGGTTGGTTGGTTTATAAAAAGTTAACAGAGAAGCAGAAAGCGACTCTATAACTATGTAGCTGAGCCCGCAACTTCGTACGCCTAGTATTCGGTATAGCGCGTAACTTTTTTGTTTGTAAACCGATTGAAATGAAACAAACATTGATTTTTTTTTTATTTTTTTTTTAATGTTATGTCGACAGACAGGCTGACGGTCCACTTGATGGTAGGTGGCTACCGTCGCCTATAACACAAGCAACGCTACAGGTGCTGCAAGTGCGCTGCCGACTACAGTAGGATTGGATAACGGATTAGGAGGATAAGGAAATGGGCTCTGGCATCCCTTACTCACTCACCGAAACACAACAGCACGTATATGCTGTTATTTCACGGTGGTCTTCTGTAAGGGGGTGGTCGCTGCCGCCAGGCGGGCTGCCCAAATGACTACGAAACGCAGTGTGCCCTACCACTACTTTTCAAATCCAGACCAGAGTCATTTTTTGAAAATTACATTAAAATTTCCAAAGTTGACCCCGCTGGGAATCGAACCCGGGGCCCCTGAGACGTTAGGCAAGCATCCTTGCCACTCATCCAACGGGCCGTCATGTTACGGGAAGCTTGCTACAATGCCTCAGTGAAAACCGCTTTCAAATCGGTTAAGCCGTTACTGAGATTAGCGTGCACAAAAGCACAGACAAACAGACAAAACGACACAATTTCTAAAATTGTTTTTGTGAAAAAAAATTTAACACGGCCCGTTTACGAATCTTATTTATATAAAAATGAATCCTTATTTCCCTTGGTCACGGCATCACGCGTGACCGATTTTAATTCGATTTTCACTAATGGAAAGAGGGATAAACGGGGAATGTTTTAGTATATAAAAATTGCACCACGGGCGAAGCCGGGGGCGGGCCGCTAGTTTATTATATAGAAGAAAGTTGTCAATCACATATGTAGTGACACTTTTTAAGATACTAGCAACTAATACAACATCTTTGCTAGCAATAGTATAGTGGATATAGAACTAAAAGGTACACAATGGCGCACAGCCACGGCGCAGAGCAAATACGCCGACACCACTGATAGTAAATAAGTTCTATATTAGTTATTCTATTGCTAAATTAAAGAAAGAGTGCCCCTCCGCTTTCTGGTAAGAGCTGACCTTTATTGGGGAATTATCCAAGATGCATTTGACCCGACGAAGATAACCTTTCGCAAGAAATGTGAAAATAATATTGCAAACAATTTTTTTGCTAAGAAATATTATTATCTTTTGCATGCGTCGTCCGCGCTCCTCTTAGCAGAAAATTTTTCGTCGTCTAATTTGATTTGTTAGAGTAAAATTAAAACTTTAATAAAAAAAATACAGTGCAGAATAGACTGTATTTTAAAAAAGTTTGAATCGGACAAAAATTATACAAAAATATTTTTTTTTTTTTTGAGAAATAAAAATAGTAAATTTTAATTACTGCCCAAAAAACAGGTTTCTCGTCACAATAATAAAATAAAATTTTGGGTTTATAATGGTTTTTCTAAAATATTAGAATTGCTGGCGCATGTTTTATTATTTTCGCGAGTTGAATAAGTGGCGCGAATGTATTGCGTCGCATTCTGTCTTCGGTTATTCGCATTATAGTAAGTTGAGACAACAAATTCTCCCAAATACCTATTACTGAGTTCCCACGATAGTTTAGCGTCACCTTAATCCAACAGTGGATTGGATTCCATACGATTTTCTCTAAAAGAGCGATAACGTGCGAAGCTGGCGGCGAGGCGGCGGAGCTGTTAGGACACAGTATTTATATTTACTACCAAGGTGAATTACTAACGTAGGTTGGACAAATATTTTTCATAAAGGGCAACCCACTGTTCTGACGGGTAGCTTTGTGTAGCGTTGGCAACCCACTGGTGTTGCTTTGTGTAGCGGCGAGAACGCAGAGACAAATTCGCAGTTTTTTAAATAAATCTTTTTGTGAAAAATCTGAAGTGTAATCTGAATCTAAGGGAAGACGGGTTGTATTTTTTTTTTTAATGTATAATACTAAGGTTTGCTTATTAATGTCAATTAATCGGTAATTCAACTCTTGACATATTGGTGGTTCCAATGTAAAGCGATAAAATGATACCGAGTAATAATATATGTAAATATACCGAAAAAATAATATATGTATATATGTCGGTATATAATATATGTGTATATATGTATATACCGAGTAATCTTATATGTATAAAAATCTCGTGTCAGGATGTATGTTCGCGATAAACTCTGAAACTACAGAACCGACTTTGATCAAACTTCGTAAGTATCTGTTATGTGGTCCAACTTAAAAGATAGGATAGTTTTTATCTTAATTATTGACATCAGTATTTGTTATTGCAAATTAAATGTTTATTATGCAACAGTAGTGTCTATTTATAGGTTAGTTCGATGAATTATTAATAGATGGCTCTGCCTCGCTACCATGACCCTCTGTGTCCCACTTGCAACTTCTTACATAAGTACAATAGAGAGAGAAAACTTCGAATGACATAATTCATGGTAGGCCTGCTGTAGATTAATTTATCGATACAACATTCGGATAAAGTAAAATAGAATTAATTTCTTTTTTTGTATAGTAAGATAAGATTAACGATGTACTCATTCATATCATCATTAATTCCTGTGATTGAACGAAAACTGAACACTCCACTATTACATTGAACATGGCAACATTATTTCACAAAGTGACATCGATTTTTACGATTTTTTTTTTGTATATTTGGTAGGTATGAGAATAGGTCTTCACTTGGACCCGATAGGTGGCGCCACAATCGGTTTACGGAATTATTTTCGGGTTCTGGCAGGACAACGTCTGCTGGGTCAGCTAGTTTTGTATAAATCTATTGGAAATTGTTTTATTGAAGACCGTTCCCCGTTCTTTATATGTCGGGCGCGGCGCGGTGGGTCGCTTTAATAATAATAATATGTCTTTATTTCAGACTTTCGTCCATAATTACAAACATCAAAAATAATTTATAAATGAAAATAAATAAGAAACAAGGGTGTCCATAATTTAAAATTGCTTAATTTAATAATGTATTTTTGTTTTCAGAGACTAAATAATGGTAGCGCCGTATGCAATTATTATAATATTAGCTGCTACTGTGTCCTGTGCTCCCAGGTTCGAAGACGACTACGATTTCACTTTGACATCTGTCACTAAAGGTATTACTCACTTATCTGTATCAGTATCAACCTGCCAGCGTCATCGTCAGCGTTGAAAAATAAAGAAATTAACGCCTGACAAAATATATGAGCAATGTGACGAACGCCCCGACATCTTTATGGCAGTTACACTTATGCCAGGCGTTGGATTTTTATTGATTTTATTTTTATGATTTTTTTAATGATTTTTATTGATCCCTCGGGACAGCCCTGGATTTGTCAATAGGCCGTATAGGCCGCGGCCTATGGGCGGCAGCGGCTTAGGGGCGGCAGATTTTAGATGGTTTTCGCACGCTTTCGGAAGCCATCAAATTTTTGTGCGATAATAAATGCAATAATAACAATAATTACCTAATAAAGACCTAGGTATCTACCTAGGCCACGAGAAAGAGGCGGCACAAAGTGAAGGGGCTTATACTCAAGAAAAGTATAAATCCGGCACTGCCTCGGGAACAGTACTTTTCTCTGAATGAATATCCAATGTCCTTTTCTTTATATCTACCTGACAATGTGTATCAAAATTTCATAATAATCGGTGATTCATTCTGGTTTTTATGATCGCCAACAAAGATTTTCAACTATATAGATCGGGCAAGACGAAAGAATCCGTAATGTGACATTTAGAACCACGTGGTACAAAATCGCTCAGTCCATTGCCAACTTTACAAGGCTATTTAACTACGCCATGGCCATCCTGGATAATACGGCGATCTGGATCAATATTTTTGTAGGAAAAAATTCCCAATGCCCTCTCTATATCTTTCTTCTATAGTATTTTCACTGTCTGTTTTCAACTAAAAAAAACTGGCACAAAAAAATAACAATTAGATAGATAGATAGAACATTTATTTGCACAAACATGACACACATACAAAGAGAAAGAAAAAATTACAATAAAATCGTTTAGCAAAACAAAAAAAAAGAATTAAAAACTAATTTAAAATTAATACATTTCTCAGATATTTTAATCCCATTGCGTGTGCGCCATGACAGCAAAAACAACAAATGTATGAAACAAATGTAACAACAAATTGAAAAGAAATTATCTAATCGAAAAACACAAAAGGAATTATCACTTTTATAATTATTTTATTATTATAATAGATAAATGTAATAAAAAACATATATTTTAAAAGTGTCAAACGCGTGGAACGGAACTTGTGTCAATAGGGATTGACGTTAGGGATATTCACTTATATTCGATATATATACCATAGGATATTCGGAGATTTAACAAATATTTTTTTCTATTCTATATATTTATAAAAACATCGTATTTCGATAATAAAACTAAACCTGAATAATAATAACAATAAAACAAAAGTAAATTTTGTTCCGCGTCTGATACGAGTTGTCAAGTTTTGAGTTCTGACAGTAATGAACAAATAAATTAATATTTAAACAGACTGCATTGTATTCTATAATTTATTTAACATAACCTGTTTTTTAAGATTTAAGAATTTATTTCTAAATCTGAAAATCTAAAACCGGTAATTCGATTCCATTTGCTTTGCCAATTGATTCGATATTTTCAAACAATCGATTAAATTTCTTTAGGTTGCATCACTAAAATTGTCAGTTACGAACTGTCACGCATATCATCATACAGTGAAAACATTATAATATATAAAATTCTCGTGTCACAGTGTTTGTAACAAAACTCCTCCGGAACGGCTGGACCGATTTTTATGAATTTTTTTGTATATTTTGTAGGTATGAAAATAGGTCGTAAAGTATTTTTCTCCCTCCTAACCGAACCCCCCATTTTTTAATCGCAATTTTAGTATTTTTGTATGAAAAATATCCAAATAATTTAACCGTCGCGCTTCGTTGATTGACGTGAAGTGTCGCGTCACTTTGACATATGGTTTGAAAGTAAAATTGGACCCGATAGGTGGCACCACAATCGGGTTACAGAATTATTTTCTGGTTCGGGCAGGACAACGTCTGCTGGGTCAGCTAGTATTCTATATATTTAATCTTTTTGATCGGCAACAATGAGTTTGTGGCGCTGTTGTAGCATTTTATTTACGGTAGTTTCATGAACCAAGCAACCAATTAATCATATGAAACCCCAATGACACACAGCGCCATTTTGGCCAATTTATGAACAATTGTTTAATGGTTGTAGCTTGACAGTTTTTCAGTTTTAAACTATTCTCCATGACAACAATGAAGTATTACAATTGTCACATTTTACTGTCAAGAAATTCTCAACTTGATATTTTTTTTTCACGTTAAGGTCGGCAGACAGGCTGACGGTCCACTTGATGGTAGGTGGCTACCGTCGCCTATAACACAAGCAACGCCTAAGCTGCTGCAAGTGCGCTGACGACTACAGTAAGGATAAGGGATTAGGAGTGGATGGGGAAATGGGCTCTGGCATCCCTTACTCACTCACCGAAACACAACAGCCTTTCACGGTGGTCTTCTGTAAGGGGGTGGTTACTGCCGCCAGACGGGCTGCCCAAATGACTGCGAAACGCAGTGTGCCCTGCCACTACTTTCCAAATCCAGACCAGAGCCAAATTTGAAAAGTTGATTTTTCAAAGTTGACCCTCCCGGGAATCGAACCCGGGAACCCTGGAACAGAGCGTTAAGGCAAGCACCCTAACCACTCATCCAACGGGCTCGTCGAAAACAAGGCGTGCATATGTCAAAAGTAAAACAAATAGTTGGAGTGAATTAAACAATTTTATATATTTCAGCTCCAACCACCAAAGTGAAACAAGAAAATGAGTGTCAGACTTCAAAGGGCATGAAAGGTATCTGCGTACAAAGCTATCAGTGCGATAGAAAAACGGGGCAAGTCATTATGGGTGGTGAGGATATAATAGACGTCAGGTTGGTGCTTTTTAGTAAATAGTGTGCTCGGGAGCTGCATGCATGAGCTTCAATCGGACGTTCAGACGTACGTACGGCTGGTTACCATCCTCACTTTGTCGAAATCCCTCTAATTCGGACCAAGCGCTTTAAAACATCTTTTATAACTGCTAAGGATTGGAACTCCCTGCCGGCGTCTGTATTTCCGAGCTCATACAACCCAAATCTTTTCAAAGTTCGAATGAATAGGTAGTTTCTGGATGAGCTCGCTCCATCGTCGGCTTCATTTTTCCCAAGAAGATGAAAGCCGATTCATTCTTAAGGCGACGCCAGACCCTAATGATAAAAAAATCCACTTATTTGTAACCGTTTCCCTTTTAAATTATCATAATAATTACAATTTAAAAAATACTCAAATCATCTGCAGGATATATGAAAGGGGATCATCATAATTATTTTTTAAATTACATTTAATTATATATATTTAAAAAAAAAATACTAATTTGCGGTCTAATATCGATGTTGTAACCGTGCGATTTGCTTAATAATCAATGTTTTAAATAGCTAATTCTTAAGATAAATTTTAAGATCCACTATCTGAAGTCTCATTAAAAGAAAAATTTGAATTATACTTTATTTAATATTTAAATAGATATTTCCGAGATTTGCAAGTAGCGACTCCCCCTCAGCAGTCCCGTCAATTCAGTGCGGGACGAGTTTTTCGGTTGGAGTCGCCTTAAGATAAGAAATGGAAAAGGTCATTTCGTTTCATAAAACGGACCTTGGTTTAGAGATTATTAAGCCTAGGAGTCTCACGATAGAAACTTACCTTGCAATCTGTATCTGCACATATTATTAAATTGAATTCGCTCTCCGCGTCTGTCTCTTTCTCCGCTAACTTCTTCCAAATCACCACACGAATTATGATACGGTTTTCGCTAATGGGAATGCGATCAACGAAGTAGGAATTGCGTTCGTGCAAAGTCGGAGCCGGGCCGCTTGTTTACAAATATTTGAACTTGGTTTTCAGATCTCTGGGCTGCACGAATCCAAGTGAAGTTTGCTGTTTGGACGACTCGCTGGTCAGTAAATTTGGTGATTCCGTCAATAATGTCGATTGTGGAGTAAGCAAACCATTCGACACCAATCCTTCTCCAAATGGAACAGCGAGGTTTGGAGAGTTCCCTTGGGTCGTTGCACTACTCAAGTAAGTGAAATCGTGTTCTTGTTCTTCCTTGGCACTCGGTATATTATTATTTGTCTCGTTGAAATGAATAAAAATCAACTACTAAGTATACTTAAGATGTAGTCGCTAGAAAACTATAATATTAATAAAGCTGAAGAGTTTGTTTGTTTGAACGCGCTAATCTCAGGAACTACCGGTTCGAATTGAAAAATTCTTTTTGTTTTGAATAGTCCATTTATCGAGGAAGGCTATAGGCTATATAACATCACGCTACGATAAATAGTATTATATATATAAACAGTGTCCAGTACCCCGTGCCCCATGCGCACGCCGCCGCTGTATGGGCCGCAGCGAAGTGTGGCCGAGTTCAGCTAGTGTTAGTATATAAATAGCGAAATGCCCAATTTCCAAGACCCTTGACAGAATGGTTATTAGACTGTACTATGTTTATGACTTCGAATAATTTTTGAATAAAAACAGTGAAATAGTTATTTATTCATTAAACAGGTTTCAGAGAAATACTTTTACTCGTCCTGAGATCCTGAGTCAAAACTCCGAAAGAAACTCAGGATATCATTCTTTTTTTGTCTTTAAAATAAAATTCTTATAATTATTATACACCAATCACAGTGTATATAATACTAAACATAGTAAGAGCTCAGAATCGCTCAGTGACTCTAGCATGAGTTTACGATACTACACTCGCTAGCGAGAGCGTAAAACATTTATATGGAAAATTGATAATTTGACATTGACAGTTCACGATTTCCCATACAAAAGTTTTACGTTCTCGCTAGCGAGTGTAGAATTAGTGTAGTATCGTAAACTCATACTAGAGCCTCAGGTCCTGGCTTCATTATCGCTTAAATAATCGGCGATTTTATAATAACTCGAACATTTAAACAAGTAAACGTCGAGCGTCGATTATTCGATCGGATGGTGCTTCCGTCCCTCGAATATGAACTCTATGTCGTAACCGTAAAGACCAATTTCCTTTTGCACTCGTTTAAAGGGGCGTAGTCACCATGTATTGGCAAACATTACCTCTTCTTACTGAATGTTCTATGCCCCTAACGCCAAATTGCGTTCCTTCGAAAAGGTTATATGGCCAACCGTAACAACATTTATTACTGAGGAAACTGTTTTCACTGAAATGCTGCAAGGATACACAGTTTTTTTTTAAATTTCAAATGTCTTAAAAAAAATTACTATGTCGCCTGGGCTAACACATTAGTGCTTTTCGGTTGTCGGGTAACGTCCGGCTGAAATTATAATAGATTAGCTGAATTCGGCCACGCTTCGCTTCGCTGCGGCCCATACGGCGGCGGCGTGCGCATGGGGCGCGCGGTACTGGACACTGCTTATATATAATACTATTTATCGTAGCGTGATGTTATATAGCCTATAGCCTTCCTCGATAAATGGACTATTCAACACAAAAAGAATTTTTCAATTCGAACAAGTAGTTCCTGAGATTAGCGCGTTCAAACAAACAAACAAACTCTTTAGCTTTATAATATTAGTATAGATTAAAAATCGTTATTCATTCTTCAACAGCCGCACTTCCGTCGGCGACTGGTCGGATTATTACTTCGGAGTCGGAGTGCTCATCCATCCTTCGGTTGTTGCGACAATCGCACACAAATTTGATCAGAACTACAAAAGAATAGACGTATACACAGCTTCAGAGGTAATTGTGCGATTTAAAGTTTAAATTTCTTTTTTAACCATCTGAATGTTTTATTAACACCTAAGAAAAAAGGGCGCTAATGAAGTA
Organism: Bembecia ichneumoniformis; assembly: GCA_910589475.2. Lineage (NCBI taxonomy): Eukaryota > Metazoa > Arthropoda > Insecta > Lepidoptera > Sesiidae > Bembecia > Bembecia ichneumoniformis. Next base: position 3,226,064 of record OU342550.1, read on the forward strand.
CCGCGGGCTAAAGGTAGTTTTCAATAAATAAACAATTTAAATAAATTATTGTTCAAGATGAAACTATTATTTGAAGGTATCTAAATAGGCAATACCTATTTCGATCTGTATACCAATACATATACATCTGTACATATTATAAATTTAAGTCGCTCTCGCTTCTCCTAACCACCTATCGTATTTTGATTAGGTTTTCACTAATGGAAAAAGCGATAAACGAGGACAAAAATGTATGCGTGTGAAGCCAAAGGCGGGTAACTAACTGGGGTAATTTAAATACTAAAAACTAAAATTATCTAATCTAAAAATAAATTAATATTAAATTGATTAAAAACTAATAATATAAAAATGGACCCTGCGGCATTGTACCAAGTACGCTGGCAGCATTTCCTCGTTGAATGGCCAAACTAATACGTTGGCCGAGGAAAGTGCCAGCTCTTCGGTCTCCCGTCGCATCAATAAGCCCCTTCGAGATGTCTTTGAAGAGGCTCATTGCTGCAGGGCCCCACGGACCGAGTGTCTCGACTCCGAATGGTACAAAACCATATTCGGCGCCGAGGCCACTATATTTAGAGATTTTGAATAATAAATAAATAAATAATAATAATAATAACATCTTAAGAGGCTCTCGCTAGATGGCTGGATCAAGGGACAGATACAGAAGGCGGTACTTCTTGACACGGCACATTGTCAGGAGGTTCCTCACTCTGCAGCCCTAACCACCGGTAGCTTGGGCCTTGCCCTGCTACTAGTGGACACCTAATTTTAAGTTTTTTATAATATTTATTGTTTTTATATACATATATATTGTAAAAAAATTAAAATTAAGAAAAGAAATAAATAAATGTATAATAATAATAATAACTGAATTGATTTTTGAACGAATTTTGCTTCTTATATTTGTTATTGCGTTCTATTATTAATTATGACATTTTTTCCAAATTTTTCACTGAGACAACATGATGTAATATAACTGTAGATACCAGTAATAGGGTTTTACACCCATTTTTAAAAAGTGTCTCAATTACATTCTGTAGTGCTAATGAACCACTAAAAAAACACCAAATTTTTATTCAATCGATAAGTTTAATAAAAATGCATTTAAAATTTACATTTTCGAATTTCGCGCGTAATTTGTCGAAAACGCTGGAAACCATTTTGCTCTGTGGTCATGACGTCAGTTGGCTGTGTAAACAAATGCGCCGGTAATTGACGTGACACTGACTGACACTTTTTTGTTTACACAACCGTATGACGTAAACATGGCGGCTACTATTTCATTGTGTTTAAGAACAGACTAAAAATTCTGAAAACTTTGAATTTAATTTTAAAATTTATTTTGTTATTTTACAAACTAAAACTAACATTTTCCGACTGCTTTTTGCCTAAGCTATCTCAATAATACACTTTTAGATTTTTTTTTCATACTTATAGACTAAAATACCCTATTGGTACATAAATGTAAACGTGTCTATGTAATTTGTGAATGTGACTTAGCGAATTTTGATTTAAATAAAATAAAATAAAATATATAAAAATGAATCCCCATTTCCCTTGGTCACAGGTACGGGTAGACCGATTTTAATTCGGTTTTCACTGATGGAAAGAGGGATGGATAAACGGGGAATGTTCTTATATATAAAAATTGCACCCCGGGCGAAGTCGGGGGCGGGTCGCTAGTTTAAAATAGTTATAGTCCATTTAAATGCTTATATTTTAAATTTTTTTAATTTTAAGATCGGCAAACAGGCTGACAGTCTGCCGATGGTAGGTGGCTACCGTCGCCTTTAACACAAGCAATGTAACAGGTGCTGCAAGTGCGCTGCCGACTGCAAGAGGATTAAGGATAGGGAAAATGGGCTGTATTGTATACTGTATTTCACGGTAGTCTTCTGTAAGGGGGTGGTTAATGCCAACAGACGGGCTGCCCAAAATGACTGCGGAACGCAGTGTGCCTTTTTATTTATAAGAGGAATCCCTCATGGAAACCCACCGGCCTGGGGACAGACCGGTGGGTTATGTCGGACTCCTGCCCCGAGATGGTAGTGGCGTAGACCTACCGACTAAACCTCTTGGCGTCCTCCTCATCCGCTATTGGTGAAGTTGCAAGGTCGGACGAACACCCTTCCGCAGAACGCAGTATGCCCTGCCACTACTTTCCAGATCCAGACCATAGCCAAATTTGAAAAGTTCTTTTTTAAAATTGACCCTTAAAGAACCGGGCGTTAAAGCAAGCACCCTAACCACTCACCCAACGGGCTCGTCAAAATGCCACAAATGCTATTTTTTGGCGACTGATATATCTCCATATTTATGACCGGCTGTTCATTCTCCTAAGAAAATATTATGTGAATTCGCGTTTAAAGCTATTGAATTTATCAATTTGCAGGCTAAAGTGAGGGCTGGGGAGTTCAATGCGTTGACAACTTCAGAGCCGTATCCGTATCAAGAGAGGAATGTTCAAAAGATTATTATGCATAACCAGTATAGAACGAGTGAGTTAATTTTTGCCTTATAATAACACCAACTGCGTCACCTAGGGCCCAATTGTGACTCTAACTAAACAATCCAGGCACCCACTGAGAGGCCCTTTGCACATTACGATACTCATTAGATACGATATATTCCAGTAAAAAGTACGGTCGCGGAGTAAGAAGAATTCCGTACACTAACCTGTCTGTGCGAGCGCGACGGTAATATATTCACCGATAGATCCAATGTTATGTCAATAAACTAACTTGCACTGCCATCAGACAGGTTGACCGTCCACCTGATGGTAGGTGGCCACCGTCGCCTATAACACAAGCAACGCCACAGGGGCTCCACTTATCCAATGACGAGCCCATTGGATGAGTGGTCAGGTTGCTTGCCTTAAAGCTCTGTTCTAGGGTTCCCGGGTTCGATTCCAGGCAGGGTCAACTTTGAAAAATTAACTTTTCAGATTTGTCTCTGGTCTGGATCTGGAAAGTGGTGGCAGGGCACACTGCGTTTCGCAGTCATTTGGGCAGCCCGTCTGGCGGCAGTAACCACCCCCTTACAGAAGACCACCGTGAAATAACAGCACGTGTGCTGTTATGTTTCGGTGAGTGAAGTAAGGGATGCCAGAGCCCATTTCCCTATCCCTCCCCAATCCCTTATCCTTAAGGCAGTAGTCGGCAGCGCACTTGCAGCAGCTTTGGCGTTGCTTGTGTTATAGGCGACGGTAGGCACCTACCACCAAGTGGACCGTCAGCCTGTCTGCCGATCTTAACATAAAAAAAGTGCACTGCAGACCTTAGTAGGATTAAGAATGAGGGATCTGGCATCCTCTGAAAAATTTTAAATACCTACTTTGCCGTGCCGTCCTCTAATGTGCCCCTAGTTCAACCAATGGCCCTTAGTTTGATATTGTAAATTAAATTTTCAGGAAGAATCCATTACGACTTATCACTTCTAGTCTTAGAGTCCCCGTTCGATATGTCAGCCCCCCACATAGGGGTTGCGTGTCTAGCGGCGACCCCCATTCGCGCCGCGCAAGGGACAAATTGCGTGGGCGCCGGATGGGGCACCACAGACTTCGAGAGCCAGGATTATTCGACAACACTTAAAAAGGTGAGTTCTTTGTTCGAAATAAAACTTTTCATTATTTCATTATCATCATCTCAACCGTAGGACGTCCACTGCTGGACGAAGGCCTCCTCCCTAATTCTCCAATAGGACCGATCAAAAGCAGCCTGGATCCACCGTGGATCCGCGACCCTTATCAGGTCCTCTGTCCACCACGTGGGTCCTACGCTGCGTTTGCCGGTCCATGGCCTCCACTCGAGAACCTTCCGGGCCCAGCGGCCGTCGGTTCCTTACTACGTGTCCTGTCCACTGCCACTTCAACTTACTAATCCTCCGGGTTATGTCGGTAACTTTCGTTCGTCCATCTCTCATTCCTGATTCGATCTTGCAATGTAACCCTAAGCATAGACCTCTCCATAGCTTGTTGAGCTTTCATGCGATGCTCATATTTAGATACCACGTTTCAACGCCATATATCATCATTGGCAACACGCATTGGTCGAAAATTTTTTTTTCAAGATAGTGCGGAATTTTGGACGAAAAGATGTCTCGGAGCTTCCCGAACGTTGCCCATTCGAGCTGGATTTAATTATTTATAACAATAATGAAATCTGCATTATCATCTTCAGCCTGTGTCTCAATTGCTGCATGTAGACCTCTCCCAAGGCTCGCCACCATGCGCTATCCGCGAAGCCTTTCAGGTCGTCTGTCCACCTGTCCACCTGGCCGCAGGGCGTCCCACCCTGCGTTTTCCGATTCGTGGCCTCCATTCGAGAACTCTTCCTCCCCACCGGTTATTCGCTCTGCGACAGATGTGACCGGTCAATTGCCATTTCTGGTTATTTCGGCTACATCGACCGACAACTTTGATTCTTCAGGGAATTTCAGAATTTCTGATCCTATCCACCAAAGAAATTCCGAGCAAGAAATACCACTCCATCTTTATTTATCTGTTCTGTGGTGGCTTTCGTCGTCTATTACCACAAGCACCAAGTACTGCAAGTGCGCTGCCGACCTCAGTATGATTAAGAATCGGGAATTAGGATGGGAGAGATAGGCATTGGGGCTCTGATATCCCTTACTCACCAACCGAAACACATGGTGCCGTTTGACTTTGGTCTTCTGTAAGGGGATGGTTACTGACGCCAGACGGGCTGCCTTTTATAACTGCGAAATGCAGTGTACCCATTAAAGATCTTAGGCAGTGCATTTTTTAAACCAATTTTTAAGAAACAAGACTACCGACGGTATATTTAAGACAAAGACCAATGTCAAACCGAACACAATTTTTGCTAAAATGAGCGCATCTTAATGACCTATGAATTAAGGTGCAAAAAGAAGCCTTTTGAAGCTTCTCGGAGACAACCATTTTCTAAAATTTTGTGTAAAATATCATAAAAGAAATAAAAGTAGCCTATTAAAACTTTAGTTAATAAATAAGCTTAAAAAATAATGTAGTTGTCGCTGAACATTTTTCTTACTGTGACACGAAAGCTTTTTTCTGAGCAGTAATTTACTATTTTCTTTCTCAGAAAATATAATTTATTGTATACATCTGCCCGATTTAGACTTTTTAATTATAGTCTATTATACTCTGCATAATATCTAGGTTTTAATTTTACACTAGCTATCAAGTCAAATTTGACGACGAAAATAACGCTTTTCTGCTGTTTCCTCGCCTTTAACGACAATAATCTACTTTGATGTTAAAATTGTTCAGGTCACGCTTCCATTGGTCGACCCAGATGTTTGTGAAGCGCAGTTCCGTAGGTCCAGTCGCTACGGCAGTTACTACATACTCAATCCATCCCTCATATGCGCGGGAGGGCGGAATGGGGAAGACCTGTGTAGGGGGGACGGAGGTGCCCCCCTCTCCTGTCCTGTCGGCGGACCGGTAAGTCGCCATGAGATAAATACTTGAGATGCGAGACCCAGGGCCGGATTATCCATTAGGCCATGTATGCAACTGCCTAGGAACCCGCATCGGTTAGGGGAGCTTAGTGAAAAAAAATAATTAAAAATAACATTTTGAATGAAAATTAAATCATAAGATTTGTACGTAACAGATTCTTAGTACAATATTATTGCCTTGTTTTTTTTTATAATTTTCATCATCACCATCTCAGCCGTAGGACGTCCACTGCTGGACAAATTTTGCCCCTAATTTTTCTTTTCATGTTAAGATCGGCAGACAGGCTGACGGTCCACTTGATGGTAGGCTACCGTCGCTTATAACACAAGCAACGCAAAATGCTGCAAGTGCGCTGCCGACTACAGTAGGGTTAGTGATAAGGGTTTAGGAGGAGATAGGGAAATGGACTCTGACATCCCTTACTCACTCACCGAAAAACAAAAGCACACGTGCTGTTATTTCACGGTGGTCTTCTGTAAGGGGGTGGTCACTGTCGCCAGACGGGCTGCCCAAATGACTGCGAAACGCAGTGTGCCCTGCCACTACTTTCCAGATCCAGACCAGAGACAAATTTGAAAAAAACACCGTCAACCCTTCAAATTCAAATTTCAAATTAGAGTTAGGTTATGTTCTAGGAACGTTTATGAAAATGCGAGCGAAGGTAGGGTTCATATAGGAAAAGGGTTTCGGAAGAAAATTGCTAAAAATGGTCAAAGAGATAATCCCAAAGTTCCTCGAAGACAAATAAAATTTATATTTCAATCAAATCTAAATTAATTGGAGTTGATTTCTTAATTATTATTCAGCTGACTGTAGTTTTTTTTTTTTTTTTTCAGGGCTCCCAAAGGTATTTAGTGTACGGCCTCTCAGCTCATGGCATCGAATGTAGCTACAAGAACCCAATACCGAGCCAATACGCGAACATACCGCACCTATACAAGTGGATAGAGAACACAATGGTCAAGGAAGGATTCGACACAGAGCAATTTAAATATAGCTAATTTATTGACATTTGTCACTGTACAGAAGAAAAATATATTTAATAATTGACATTTGACATTTAATGAAATAAGTACACTGTTATAAATTTTTTTAAAGTGAAACTTCTTTGCTCACGATGAGAGTAAAATCGAATTTTTGTGTGACGCTTCAGTGTAACGATCACGTGACCATGTAACTTTTCTGCAATAATAAAAAAGTAAAGACCACTGAGAAATAAGAGCGCGTGTGCTGTTTTATTTCGACTAGTGAATAAGGGATGCCAGAGCCCATTTACCTGTCTTTAATCCTACTATATTCAGCAGCCTATAAAGCACTTGCTTGTGTTATAGGCGACGGTAGCCACCTACCATCAATTGGACCGGCGACCTGTCTGTCGACCTTAATACTAAAAAATTACTGACATAGGAATGGCTTAATGGAAAAAGCTACTGATTCATTTATTATTGAAACACGCAAGGAAATGATGATAGCATATCAAAGTAAAATGCCCTATGAGCAGAACTTCCTATTAGCAATATGACCTATGAGCAAATTGTCCAAATATGTCCCAAAAAGACATAATCATTAGGAAAATGCATTTATAGTACTTACAGTTTAATATACAAGCAATTGAACAATAAAGTAGGTACTGATTCTTCAGATTGTGTCAGTAATAATGGGGCTTATTTTTATGTTTTCTTTAAATATCTGATAGGCCCCCTGTATGGAAATTTTACGAGGAGTAAAATTAAATTAAACGTTAACTAAAAAGCGTTACCTTCACCTAATTCTATTGTAATGTAATAGACGGCGCCATCCATAGTGTTAGATATTTTTCGGAATTCAAAAAATTCCGTGGCCTTGCCGGCGTGGAATATACAACTCAACGTCAAGGGTCAAGCGGGCACAGTGTGAGAGACTAGGTAATACCAGCGCTGAAAAAAAAAAAAGAATATATATATATATATATATATATATATATATATATATATATATATATATATATATATATATATATATATTATCATCAATAGTTTTCGCAGCGCACGCACGCCGGAAAATCTGCGAGCAAGATCCCCACCGACTAGGATCGGTGGGGTATATGGGGCTTCTACCGCCTAAAAAAGCATGGTGATTCCACGTGCCGTCTATGGGCGGGGGGTGGTAAGGGATCGTGATCTGCCTCCCCCCACCAGACGAGGCCTTGTGGGCTCTACCTCGTTTAGACGCGGAATTTGAGTTTGACAGCATCACTGAAACTCTCGGAAAACTCCCGCTCATAGGCCGCTCATCTCTATTGTATTAAGGGTAGGCGACTCAAAGGGGGTTTCCATCCGACATTTCCACAGTAATCGCGGCAGCCCGAGAGACCGGCTCCACCGCGTGTTGTCGTCGCGGAAGGGTTACTAAGCCGGGTGACGAGGCCGGGTGTTCACTCTTCCGGGCCTCTGCGTTCTTCCCCTCTGCGGAGGGTGGTTACTTGGCCGGTACTCTGCAACCGGGTCTTCACCATACAGCCACGATTGCGGTACTCTGCCAAATGGTCCTTCCCTGTCGTAAAGCTCCGTCTTCGCGTGCGTTGCCCAACTATCACTAAGCGACAGAGCCATCCGAGAAAATCCGCCCGCTGCGAGTAACATAGGCTACTCACCCTCCCCTCCCATCTATCCCCTTTAAATCCATACAAATGTATGTTTGTAATGAATAAACTCAAAGACCACTGGACCGATTTTAAAAATTCTTTCACCTATAGAAAGCTACATTATCAGCGAGTAACATAGGCTACTCAGCCTCATACTCAAAAATGTTTAAAAAATTAATGTCCACCTGTGGGAAGCTGGGACGGGCCGCTATATAGTATACCTTTCATTCAGAAAATGTTCCCGAGGGACTCGAACGAAGTCGCGAACGAAAGCTAGTATACGATTAAAATGTTTCCACAAGAGAATGTACATAGATTAAAACCTATTTTATGTCCAACCTTTTCGCTTCTAACCTTAAACGTAAAAATTAAACGTCAAAAACGAAACGAGATTGCTCCAAAAGTCAGTCAGGAAGATAGTACCTCTGATTCGGCATTTTAATTTAGCAAAATGTTGAGCAGGGCGGCGGCATTGAGCCGTTTCGTTACCAATGTGAGGATGACTCAGTTGAAGACTCAATTGGGATGCCTGATAGGGGATAAATGCTACCTTCCTGCCTCGCAACCTTCTGTCAGAGACGATAGTAAGAATTATATTGATAATTAGATTAATATTGCATTAATTTAAATTATGTACCTATTCCTAGCTGAGCCTGTAATTTCATACGCGTGGTATTCGGTAGAGCGCGTAACTTTTTTGTTTGTAAACCGATTTGAATGAAACAAACACTAAATGTTACGGAAAGCATGCTGCAATACATCAGTGAAAACCGCGTTCAAATCGGTTAAGCCGTTTCTGAGATTAGCGTGCACCGACAAACACAGACAAACAGACAAAAATCCTTTTTTTGACCTCGGTACCATAAATACAGTAACGCTAGCTGGAGCTCAGTAACGCTGGAGCCGAAAGGTTCTCGAATGAAGGCCACGGACCAGCAAGCCCAGCGTAGAACGTCCACTCACAAGATCAGGACAGACGACCTGATAAAGAGCTGCGGGTCGACGGTGGATCCCGGTCCGCTTCTGATCGGTCCTTTTGGAAAATTAGGGGGATGTCTTTGTCCAGCAATGGACGTCCTACGGCTGACATGAAGAAAGATTGGGTGAATTATTGCTCATATATTTTTGTCAGGTGTTGAAATTTATATTTATAGATTATCCTTCGGGAACTGTACTTTTTTCTGGATGAAAGGTACCCTGTGGCTCTTTCTGTATCAATGACAACGTGTATGAAAACATTCATGATGATCGTTTGAGTAGTTAGTGTCAAAACACAAATAAACAAACTCGCTTTCGCATATACGTATTAGGATTGTTACGTTAGAATTAGAAACTATTGACTTAACTCACCTTTATGATTGTTATTATTATTATTATTATTAAAACTCTTTATTTATTTATTTATTATTACATAGCCTCCAACGGCTTATTAGCAGAAGGGCAAGTTCCGAGGCAGGCAGCGAACAAAAACACACAGCAAGGTACAAAAAAAAATTACATGGCAGATGCCAAAGTAAAGTAGGATCCCGGCAATAAAATTAGAAAAAAAATTATCAAAAAATTATCAAAAAAACTATGAAAAAAATTATCAAAAAGAGAAATTATACATAGAAATATAATTAAATCGGAAATTTGGAATAAATGTCAAAAATAAACTAATGTTAATTATCTGAACCACGGACAAGAATCTGACGAATCTGACGATTTGTACTATAAACATAAAAAAGAATAAAGAACAGAAAGAAACAACAAGTAATAGTACAAAAGGCGGCCTTATCGCTTTATAGCGATTTCTTCCAGGCAACATTAGGGTAAGATGTGGGTGGTAAAAATCATAGTAAAGTCATCATTGCCTTAATGCGAACTTGCCCTTCTGCTAATAAGCCCATAAACTTACATTCTACTTAATAAGTAAATACTAGTAGGTACATAAATTGAATATAAACAAATATTAATAACACAATTAATTATTATATTAATTATATTAATGATTCCTGTTTTTTCCTTTTTACGTACATTCCTCTCTCTGGGTGTTCAGAAACTAAAATTTCTTCAACATCGCCCCATACTGATTACAGGCAAGCGATCTGGTCCCGGTTTCCCGGAGGTTTGGAGGGATGGTGTAACGACTCGCGCGTCTTTCTCTGCAACCCCGGAGGCGCGCAGTTTGAGCAGCCTATGATGTACCTACTCCATGTCGTGTCATTATGCCATAGTCAATTAGTTTATGAGAATTCTATGAAATTAGACCTACTACGTCTTTGATTAATAATTTTTTGTTTCATTTATATCTTTTCGCCTCATCTTTTTATATGTGTAAACTATACATATGGTTTTCGCCAAAATTTTATGCTTTTTTAGGGTTCCGTCGTCCGAATAAAAAAACGGAACCCTAATAGTCAATTATCTCGGAATCTACTACTTCTACTAGACCGATTAAGTTGAAATTTGGTACACATATCAATTTCTGTGACACAAACGCAGAGGTGTGACGCGAATAGATGAAACTACTGAACCTAAAATTTTGAAAAAAGAAAAAAAATACAGAAATTAGTTTTCTACTTATAGATTATAGGAAAACCTATAAGAAGTCCATGATATTAAAATAACATGGTAATATTGTGCGGAAAGGTAACATCGTGCGGAACCCTCTTCACGCGAGTTCAACTCGCACTTGTCCCGTTTTTGAAGTGAATCTTGTTTGTGTGTAAAATTTCAAAGCCGGATATTGTGTGACGCTTCAGTGTAACGATCACGTGACCCTTATTGTAACGTTTCTGCATGACATCTGCTGCTTACTATAATAGGTATATTAGATCGCGTACTCTGTACGCGCGCAAATTTTAGTTTACTCTTTAAGAATCGATTTCCATTTAAGGCCCCGGGTGGGAAATTTTATAAAGAGTTGAATTAATACAAACGTCAACTAAAAAGCGTTACGTTATCTGTCACTTTGATATTTGTGCGACAGCTGACGCATGTACTTATGTTCCCTAATTCTCTGGGCTTATAAAAAAGCTAACGTCGAAATCTTGTAGGAAAAGTAGTCCGCTTTGAAGAACGAAACGATAGCGCGGTATAATCTGCCGACGCAGTCGTAAAAATTGAACTATTTGAACTTATAAAACGTAGTGACATCTGTGTGTACCGAACGTAACTAACAACTTTTGTTGGAACACGTGACACTGAGTATGCAGAACGTGACTAAATAATATAAAGTTATTGGGTATCCAGTTAACTATTTACACAAGGAAAATTTTATATATCTTTAAATGTAGACTTCAGTCGTACGTCGGAGCTTTTTAGTTTTTTAGTTAACGCTTGTATTAATTTTACTCATAAAATTTCCATACCTCATATGGGGACCTTATATGAAAATCGATTCTTAAGGGAGTTAACTCCAAAAATAAGGAAAATGTTTTGGCTGAACTTATATAAGAAGGGACGAGTTTATAGAAGGCACAATATGAGAACAGAAGGACACAAATAAAAAAAAACGGGACAATTGCGACTTGAACTCGCGTGAAGAGGGTTCCGTACAATGTTACCTATCCGCACAATATTGAGTGATTTACCATGTTATTTTAGTATCATGGACTTCTTATAGGTTTTCCTATAATCTATAAGTAGAAAACTAATTTCCGTATTTTTTTCAAAATTTTAGGTTCAGTGGTTTGGGAGATAAGGGGGGGATCAGACGGATACACAAATGATCCTATAAGGGTTCCGTTTTTTTATTACGGAACCCTAAAAATTAACCCTATTGATGAATTTCAAAGTAAATGAAAATAGTTTTTGTGAAGCCATCTGCGACAGTGAGTAAGCGACACATTGAACGAATTAGCGTCAACATTGGCGAGTTTAACGGTAGCCTCGTGATATTTGGAAGAAATCTTGTTCTGCAGGAATAAATCAACTCCTCTCACCCCGCACGTAACAATATGTAAGGATATGTATAGAAGATAATAGGGATTGTCTCATGTTTATTTTGAGAAGAATGACATAAGGAATGGTATCCTAAGTTCCTTTCGAAGCTTTTTCTCAGAATCTGAGTGTTTTCTAGTCAATATTATAAAGAGAAAAGATTTGTATGTATATTTGTAATGAATAAACTCAAAGACTACTGGACCGATTTTAAATATTCTTTCACCTATAGAAAGCTACATTATCAGCGAGTAACATAGGCTACTCATCCTCCCACCTTCTCCCCCCTTTATCCCCCTCCATACAAATGTATGTTTAAATGAATAAACTCAAAGACTACTGAACCGATTTTAAAAATTCTTTCACCTAAAGAAAGTTACATTATCAACGAGTAACATAGTATTTTATAAATAGACTCGGACGAAGTCGCCCGCAACAGCTAGTTGAAAATAAAACAGTGTTTCACTGTTGATGTATAGAAAGTTTTCAATTAAACCATTTCGCGACCAATTAATTTTATTGTTAGAAGAACCCAATTAAAGAAAAATAAAATATTAAAATTAACGAGGTAAGTTAAGGTAACCCAATTAATTCTGCACAAACCACTCGTCTTCTGTCGAGTGTGGTGGTCTCTTAAAAATGATACTGTCCTGCGTTGTGGTGAGTTTTGCAGATGTAATTTTGTAATGTGTAGTGTATATATTTCTTTCCAATCTGTTTATAAACAAAAAAGTTACGCGTTATTCCGAATACCACGCGTACGAAGCGCGGGAACAGCTAGTTAGAAATAAGCATGATTTTAAGCCGTCACACTAGTTCCTCGACAAAAAAAGATAGAGAAAAGAGATATGCGATTCAACTTAAAAAAAAAACGGAACAAGTACGAGTTGAACTCGCGTGAAGAGGGTTCCGTACGATGTTACCTATCCGCACAATATTGAGTGATTTACCATGTTATTTTAATATCATGGACTTCTTATATAGGTTTTTCTATAGTCTATAAATAGAAAACTAATTTCTGTATTTTTTTTTTCAAAATTTTAGGTTCAGTAGTTTCGGAGACTTACACACGAGTGATCCTATAAGGGGTCCGTTTTTTTATTCGGACGTACGGAACCCTAAAAGTTCAGCGAAAGTTGAAAAAATAATTTCAGCAACTAAAAACTTAATTTGTAAGTTACAGCTTGCTTCAATGGCTGCGGTCGTGAGCGCTGATCCTGCGGCGAGTTTAAACTTCAACTATCACAGGGTAAGTGAGAAGTACCTATTTATTTTCCTCTACGACCAGATTCAGAGGATACTTGACCCTCTGTATCTACGAGGCCTACTGAAGCAGGTACAGAAGACCGCTCGCGGTGCTTCATTAAACAATTTCTCGTGGAAAAAAAATGTGAGATATATTTTTTCACTGTAACACTGCACACGGCCTCTCACCGCTTATATGAAAAAAAAAATTCCCTTTCCTTATATGAAAATCAATTCTTAGAGAGTCTTATTTACTTATTTATTTACATATTTAAGATACACCAACAGCTTACATGTTGCACATTCTCTATACAATGAGTCACAGAGCATCTCGACAGACACGCATGCCAATTACAGGCGTACCACAACATTTACCACAAGAACGGTAACAAAGTAATACACGATCAACTTAAATAGTTCACAGTATTAAATACAGATATAAGAATTGAAAGTCTTAACCCCAAAAACGATCAAAATAGGGAATATGCGTCTAATTCAAAAAAGGCTTAAACATATTTTTTTATCAATATTTTTGCTTTAGAATTATGTCTATGTAAATATTTTTTAATATTATTTCTTTTTCGTTAAGTAAATAATTATTAAAAAGTGCATAAAAATGTGGGAAATAAAAAATTCTTTTTCTTCTTTTTATAAATAATGGCGATTCTGCTCATTTTTAAAAATGGCCATTGTCCGCCAATGTCAAGTAATTTGATTTCATGTCTGTTGCACTCCGCCACGAGCTCCGTTGAACGTAGCCCGCTCGGAGCCCACGTCGTGTGGGCCTTCTTTGTCCCCTAAACCAATCCGGCGGGACGAGCAAAGGCCGATGCGGGTAACAAGCACCCAGAAATAAAAAATACTTGAAACGGTCAGATCGAATGTGACGTCAACGTCTATGAAATGTCAACGAGCTTGTAGATGTTTGTGATTTTTAACATTTGATTGTATTGTAGACTTTGACGTCACGACAAGCGCGACAAAAGGGCGGGTGTTTAAAGTGCCCGTAGCTGTTAGTTAATTTTAACTTTTTTTTTTGTTACCAAATTTCTGTTTTTTGGCGCTGAATATTTTTTACGGTTATATACCGATATAACCTATCGTATGAAAATATAAAAAAAATGTGCATATTCCCTATTTCCCCGTTTTCTGAATGTCGTGTTTTGAACCGTAAAATCATCAAGGATATTAAAATAAATACTAGCTGAGCCCGCAACTTCGTACGTGTGGTATTCGGTATCGCGTAACTTTTAGTTTGTGAACCGCTTAGAATGAAACAAACACCAAATGTCACGGGTGAAAACCGCATTCAAATCGGTTAAGCCGTTTCTGATATTAGCGTGCACAAATGCAGACACACACAAATGCAGAGAAGAACATTCTAGATTTTTTTTTTGACCTCTGTCATAAGTACAACGTGCACTAATGGAAAGAAGGATAAACGGGGAATGTTTATATATAAAAATTACACCCCGAGCGAAGCCGGGGACGGGTCGCTAATTATATATATATAAATAATGAATGAATGAAATCAAGAATTTTTAATTGTTTACCGTTGAATTAAAAATAGGTTAACTTAGCCTTAAAATAAAGAGTTGCAGTAAGGCTTTTATGGCTATCGTCCTCAAGAAACTCAATTTATAATTATAATTTATAAGGCTTTTACGGCTACACAGAGGATACAAATGAGCTGCCGATATTGATAGGATTAAAGGTATACTTAATAGGAGTTGCTTGTATTAATAGACGACGGTAGATGGTCACCGTCGCCTATGACACGAGCAACGCCACAGATGCTGCAAGTGCTCTGTCGACCATTAAGGTTAAGGGACTAGGAAAGCAATGGGCTCTTACATCCTTTACTCATTCACCGAAACACAACAGCACACGTGCTGTTATTCCACGGTGGTAATCTGTAACAGAATGGTTACTGCCGCCAGACGTGGTGCGCTGCCTTTTTTGTATTAGAATTTTCGTTTTCAAATTTACAGATAAACGACGACATATATGAAAGTCCAGTTAACTTCATGGCTTCGAAGAAGTTGCCGCATTCAAAGGTGAGTAAGATTTGCTTAGCGGCTGACGAGAGTGAAACTATGACCGGACGATCATACTCGGTCATACTTCAGTCGATCCCGCTTGCAGTAGGACACAGTGCGTTGTAGGACGGAGCTCCGCTAAATTCACTCGTAATGCCTACGTACATGATTATTGCTTGTAAGATGTGTGAGATGGCTTATTCGCCGTTCCCATTCCATTCCCTTAAACTATGATGATTCTTACAAAGTTCAGGCATTGATGACCTTACAGGACAGACGCACTGTCTCCGATATGTCATTCCTTCACGAAATCTGTTCTGGAACTGTCCAAAACTGCTGTCTGAAATGTTGCGGCTTCACTTCAGGCCATTGTTCCATGTCCCGGCTATCTCGAACTAATTACGATCTTAACTCAGTATACCACAGATTACCCACAACTTACAATGACAAGTTAGACTCGGAAATTTTCCACCTGCCGAGAGCGTCCTCCAAGCGCAGTGTCGTGAATACGCTGAAGGACAATAAATATTCACACACGCGAACACGTTAAAGAATCTTTGAACCATTATTTTACACATTTCCTAGTTAAGCTCGGAGTTGTATACATTTCCTAGGAATTGTATACATTTCACATATTTCCGGTAAAATATACAATAGTAACTAATTTTTTTTTTTTTTTTTTTTGAAAAAATTAATTTGAAAAAAAAAACCTATGCATAGATAATGTTTTATAGATAAGAATAAATGTTTAACACCTACGAAAAAGGGGCCCGGACGAAGACTAAATTAACAGATAGCTATTCTGTCTATGCTTCGACATGGAAGAGTTAGAATTTTTTTTTTTTTCGTCGCAGGATGAAACAATTGATGTACAAGGAAGAATGGACCCTGGAATTCCGTACGACTTCACCAAGTTCCAAGAGTATCTGAACGAGAATGGCAACGACCGCGGCGAATCTCCGGACCACAACAGAATCAAGAGACGCGCCAAGGTGAGAGTTATTTTTTTTATTGTAAAATCGACGGACAGGCCAACGGTCCACTTGATGGTAAGTTGCAGTCGCCTATAAAGCAAACAACGCACAGGTGGTGCAAACGTGCGTTGCTGGATAAGAGATTGGGAAGGGACAGAGCAATGGGTTCTAGCGTCCTTTACTCACTCACCGAAACACAACAGCACAAATGCTGTTATTCTACGGTGTTCTACTGCAAAGGGATGGTAACTGTTGCCAGACGTGCTCCCCAAATGACTGCAAAACGCAGTGGGTCCTGCCATTACTTTCCAAATCCAAATCAGAGCCAACTTCATTTTCAAGCCAATAGAAAAGGTCATTTTCAAAATTGACCCTGCCAAGATTCGAATCCAGGACCCCCGTTAAAGCAAGCACCCTTTTTTTTGCGTGGGGAAAATCTGCGAGCCAGATCCACCCAGATCCCCACCGACCATGGGGATATCGGTGGGGTATGTGGGACTTCTACCCACTAAAAACCTTCCTCCTCGTGTTCCTCGTTCCTTGTTCCTCGTGTTCCTCGTGTTTCCTCGTGTTTCCTCGTGTTTCCTCGTGCCGTTTATGGGAGGGGGGTTAAGGGATCTTGAAAACATACATCTGCCTCCCCCCGCCAGACGAGGCCCGCACACTTGAAGGTCTACCTCGATTAGGCCCGGAGTTTGGCCTCCGCACCGTGGAGAGACGTGCCGGAAACACACAGCACGGCTCCCCTCGTTACCCGGTGTTGTGATGTTGTGATGTATAAAATATTCCCTATCCCCTCCTAATCCCTTATCCTTAATCCTACTGTAGTCGGCAGCGCACTTGCAGCAGCTTTGGCGTTGCTTGTGTTATAGGCGACGGTAGCCACCTATCATCAAGTGGACCGTCAGCCTGTCTGCCGATCTTAACATAAAAAAAAATAGGTATAACATACCGAGTAAACGAAATTCTATTTTACACATACTTATTTTGCTTTAATCGCTATAGTAAAAGTACTATAGTTTAATCACTATAGTATCCGCGAAGTTCATATCGAATTTTTTGAGTCTACGCATAACGCAATTTGATTATAGGTCTATTTTACTCACTCAAAAACGGTCGCATGTAAACGAATATTTTGTATTTTGTTAAGAAATTATTTAATTTTAATGTTTTAAACGAATGGTAAATGATTCCTTGCGCCTTGATTTCTCGTCTTGAGTGACTTTTGCACGATGTTTAAGACATAGGAAGGCATTTTAAAAACATTTATTTCCCAAAAACTGTGTTACGTGTGTGCAAGACAGTGTCGTTTGAGCGACTGAATAAAACTGAGTTCACTGGACTCACTTTATAAGGTCTGTGAGCGGATAGTGAATCACGTATCTTCCTTCTTTTTCCGATCTACGGTGAGAGACGAAAAATCCGAGGATTTATTGGCAACATTTCGTAATTGTTATATCCTTTAACAATAAGTTTTTAAGAAAAAACAAATATATATTTTTATTATATATTTGTACATACATGTACTAATTATCAGTTTTTTAGCACTTACAAATCCTATTCAAAAAATCTGCCTATTTTTTTTAAAGGCTTGACTACTAAAATTTTAATCCAATATGAAATGTTGTCAATTGTCTCTTTTGTCGTAGACTGTTCACGACGCGCTCAACGGACCGAAGATTCGCGAAAGGCCACATCACTACGTGTACCCGGAACCTGTTAAAGACACGCCTTTAGTCTTCACAACGACCACCAAAAGACCGTCCGTTCTACCGGAACACATGAACGCCGGCGTCATATTCAGAGTGAGAATGTCTGACGCCATCTTGAGAATAAAGCAGCGCATGTACGAAGACCCCGAGAGGCATATAGAAGCCGACATCATCTATACGAATCTCATAAAGAAAGTCGTTACCGATGAAATAACCAAATTCCACAATCTCCTACTCATGTACAAGACAGACAGAAGCATCAAGGAGCACTTGGGCGAATGCGGTGGTAGGATATACAAATTTATAAGTTACATGACAATCAAAGTGCATATATACTGCTTGTTCGATGCTCTGTGGATCGATGGGACCCCATACGTGATAGGGGATGAATATTCGGTTACACCAGTCGAAGTGCCGCCGATGTTACAATGTGACGCTTCTGAATGCAACTCAATAGTCTTTGTTGACTCTATAACGGAGCCTAAGGATATAGATGAGTGATTTTACAAGTATTTAAACAAAGATTGAATTCAAAGCTATAGTTTTTTTTTTTTTTAATAAAGTATCCCTAGCAAAAAAAGCTGTTTCGCAAAACAAATAAATGAAATTTAATTAATTTTATTTGTATATTTTATTAGTCTCCCTGACTACGCACGAATGCAATTTGACGAGCCCGTTAGATTAGGGTGCTTACCTTAACGCTCTGTTCTAGGGTTCCCGGGTTCGATTCCCGACAGGGTCAACTTTGAAAAATGAACTTTTCAAATTTGGCTTTGTTCTGGATCTGGAAAGTAGTGGCAGGGCCACTGCGATTTCGCAGTCATTTGGGCAGCCCGTCTGGCGGCAGTAATAACCCCCTTACAGAAGACCACCGTGAAATAACAGCACGTGTGCTGTTGTATTTCGGTGAGTGAGTAAGGGATGCCAGAGCCCATTTCCCTATCCCCTCCTAATCCCTTATCCTTAATCCTACTTAGTGTTGCCCAAAAGTCTTGCAAGTCTTGCAGTCTTGGTCTTGTTCTTGCATTTTTGCAAGACCAAGACCAAGACCAAGACTGCCTAATTGTAGCAAGACCAAGACCAAGACTGACCCTGCAAGATTTAAGCAAGAACAAGACTAAGCCTGCAAGACTCTTGCGTCTTGCAATTTAAATCAAACCACTGAGACCACGCGAGCAGAACCGCGGACACAGCTAGTTCATTATACATCATAGGTATTGTTTTACTATATTTACATCCGGTAAATTGCTAGGATGTATTTATTTATTTGGGGTGTTATATTGATTTATTTTTTATTATAATTTACGTAATAACTACGTAAATTATAATATAGTATAATTTACGTAAATATCTAGTAGAATTTTGCTCCGCCCCTTTATTTAAACATTTTTTCATTAAATTTATAAACTGAACTGTTATTGGTAACGAATTGTATTATTTGATAACCGAAAAAATAAAATGTAACTACTGTACTGGTGACAAAATAACAAATAAAAAGAAGTCATAATCTGGCGACGATACGATAATTGATATATTTGCTGACAGATGCTACTATTTTGTTTTGAGTACGGAGCTATTATTTAAGGGACAAATCTATTATTTTCACAACAAAGTTTTATTTATAGGACAAACTACGATTTTTTGATAATACATTTATTATTTTAGATATATATTGACATTAATTTGTAAATTCATACCTGGCGACCCATTTATTTAATTGACAATGAAAATATTTCGTGCCGACAGATCTATTAATTAGATGATAGGTACAAGTTGATGACAAAATATAAATTTTGATGACGGAAAATATAGTTCCCAAAAAAAATTTAGGTACCGTCAATGTAGGTAACTTTGCCTGGTCAACAAACTTTGCCTATTGAGGTGACTTGTTGGAGGAAACTCAAACAATAAAAAGGAAATAAATATTAAAATATTTATCCATAAATTGTAAAGCCATAGATCTGACATTGTAATCTAACCAATAGAATAGACTACTGCATTTGAAAAAAGAATAATTAAGTAAATCAAAAGTAAATACATAAACATAAGTAATATTTCATGTACATAGATGATTTCATTACATTTAAAAATTTAATATTAAGAAGACATCAAGAATAGGTAGTAAAAACAACTTTTGACTCTATTTGATTTTCGCCGCAATTGCGTAGTTGTATCGATATGTGTAACCAAATTCAGCTCTTAAAAGTATGAGCACTTAAGTTAATTTTCAACAAACATACGCGCGGTGAAAATTCCAGTTCAAAGTGAATTTAGACATGCCTGCCTCGCAGCTTCCTTGTGTAGCTAATGATGCCCTAAATCTCTACGGTTTAAAGTCTAAATTAGTTTGCACTGTCATAAAGCGGCAACTTTTGTCGGTTCTCTTTCTAGATTCTACACAAAATTGACTTAACTTTTAACGTGTTTATGAATTTATTTAAAAAAGAATTTAGCAAGTTACAATCTATTTTAACATGGTTTTAACCAAATCAATTGCATACTTGATTGTGTTATTTATTTAGTTTATTTAGTGCCCGCAACTTTGTCCGCGTGGAAAAATCATGGGAAAATAAAAAGTTTTTTATTAGAAGACCCCTTCGGAACAGTACTTTTTCTGGGTGAAAAGTACCTATCCTATGTCCTTTCTTGTATCCCTGACAACGTGTGTGCAAAATTTCATGATGATCGGTTGAGTAGTTAGGGCGTGAAAAGGTAACAGACAGACAGAGTTACTTTCACATTTATGATATTAAAGTATGGATTACGTTTTGCCCGCGTCTTTGTTCACGTAAAGTTCGATTGGTATAGGTAATGATTATACTTATATTAGGTAGGTATAATTATTACTTAATGAAAATTTATCTGCAAGTAAACGAACAGCCACCCTCGTGATCATGACCCTCATGTTGTGGATGTGTCCGGTCCGCGTAGATACTGGATAGGTAGGTACTTACCCACCTACTTACATCATAGGTATCTGATTAAATTATAGACTAGCTTTTGAACGCAACTTCGTCTGCGTCTGCCGTCTGGATAAAAGATAAAAATGTGTCTTTTTCTGTACACTATCTCTTTGAAACAATGATACCTATTTCAATTTTATTTTCATACCTACATACGAAGTTCATACCTACCTACGCTCTTGTTCATGCTCTTGTTTAATTAACTTTAACTTATATAACATTGGTACTTGGTAGGTACTTACCTAATTAATTAATGAATTTTAATGCATTTGAAAGAAATTTTGTAGGTAGGGTAGAAGGTACAGTGGGGTACGAAAACTAAAGCGAAAACTTTCGTAAATTCATTCCTTTATCAAGTCGTTGACTCTTAATACCTTTTGAAACTAAAGCACTAAGACAGCTCAAAGACGTTTGATTGAAATGAAATGAAATTTTGGCATGACTGATAATTGCCCTGGTGCATCGATGTTTAGTAGGTTAGTGATAAAAATTGTACCTAACCAATAAAATTATACAAACATTATGTAGGTACTTATCAAGTTTATATTAGTCCTGAACCTGATATACTTATATTGTCTTAGGTTTTATTCTATTCAGCAAAATTTAAAACTCATCGAGTCGAGTATAGCAAGTTAGCAACAGTTTTTGCGCCAGTCAATTTGGTGGTTAATCTCTTTTACTTTACGCGATATAAACCATTGGTCGGTCGGCGGTATTTATGATTACTTATTTCATAATCATTGATGGTTCTATGGGCCTTTTCCATAGAAAATAACACTGGCAAAATAATCCGCAAAATTACGCGTGTACTTGGTTTCATTTTGTTCGTAACGGCAGTGGTGTCCGCTTACACCAAGCTAGAACAGAACAAGGGATCCGTGGAGTGGATGCAGATATTTATAACTGTGTCTGTATAATAGTAATGTCTGAGCGGGTGTTACTTATGAAAATTAATAAAAGTGGATTATACCAAATATAATATATAAAAAAATTAAAATTATGAAAATGAAATACTTACTAAAATTACATGTTTGTTAAATTAACAAGTCAAAGTCAAGTTAAAATAATTTGTTCATTTGAAACTTTTACATGTACTTACTTAATTACTCATTAACGTCAAAACAATAGAAAATTAAAAATGAAGTTTTTGATGGTTATAACGGTTTTTATTTTATTTGTTAAAAATAATATTTATATATAATATTTTTATAATATTGTTATAAAAATATTATATATAAATATTATTTTTATCAAATTCAATAAGTAGCAAACAAAAACATTAAATTACTATAGTTAGCAACCGACTCTACTAATTTCGTTAATCTCGCCGAGCAACACGACCAACCAATGAGTCACTACTTACGTACCTGCAAAATTTTTATTAAAAGACTGCGACACAGCATTTGACACTGTTTGATCGCCGCCGCTCGCACATCAAAGGTTGCCGATATTCCAAAGAATAAAATAAATTTACTGGTGCTCAGAACGAATACTAATACAGATTTTGTTGTCCTCGCAAGAAATATTATAGTCGTAAAAATAGGTACATATTAGATAATTTATTGTAGTGATATTATTGTAGTAATATTATGTTATATTGGACTGTAGGAGTGTAGGTATATCAAATTCTATCATACTCTAGTAGCTAGTAAGTATATAAATACAGCAGGCAACATACCTAGGCAAGTTTGATTTAATTAATGTTAATTCCATCGAAAGAAGAACATAATACACAATATTATTTACACAGCTATTTTATTGTTAAGTAGGCATACAATAACTGGTCACTTCTGTATTTTTTAATCTTCCAAAGAATCATTGTTTTATCAAAGAATGCCGACTTTCCTTTATCGGTGTTTTGGCGTGTGCTTATAAATAGGAGTTATTATTTCAATTTCATTTATTCCCAATTGAGCTTCCCTTCGAGTATAGTGCATTAATTGTTTCTTCCCCATAAACCTGCTCTAATCTATGTTGACATGAGTGAGAGTGACGAAGATTCAAATAGTTCTAGTCGGAGTAGTGAGAGTTGGAGAATTAGATCTAAAAGACCTAAAAGCAAATTCGATGAGTTTTTCGAAATAATTCATGCGTCCTAAATTGCAAGGTGTAAATTGTGCCAACATAAAAAGGTTGAGATTAAAATGAAAAATAGAAACACTTCAGGCTTAAGGAAGCATCTACTATCTTTTCACGCGAAGGAATCGCAAATATTTCTTCCTTTGAAAAAACCCACATTAAGTGGAGATATATCAAGATTTTTAATAACCGCTGGAAAAAGTAGACAGGTAAGAAAAAATATATTACATAAATACCTACTTAATTAATTACAGTAATTTACCTAAATAAAGTCGCTGTTGTTCGCCGAACAAAACAATTTTTTTTTACTTCTACCAACGGTTATTTATTTGTTTACCTTTGTATTTATCGTATATACCTATATTTTTTTATGTCAAGGTCGGCAGACAGGCTGACGGTCCACTTGATGGTAGGTGATTACCGTAGCCCATAAATAACACAAGCAACGGCACAAGTGCTGGAGTGCGCTGCCGACTACAGTAGGATTAAGGATAAGGGATTGGGAAGGAATAGGGAAAATGGGCTCTGGCATTCCTTACTCTCTCATCGAAACACAAGAGCAGTCAGCATACGTGCTGTTATTTCAAGGTGGTCTTCTGTAAGGGGGTGGTTACTGCCGTCAGGCGGGCTGCCCAAATGACTGCGAAACGCAGTGTGTCCTGCCTCTACTTTCCAGATCCAGACCAGAGACAACTTTGAAAAGTTCATTTCCAAAATTGACCCTGCCAGGAATTGAACCCGGGAACCCTAGAACAGAGCGTTAAGGCAAGCACCCTAACCACTTATCCAACGGGCTCGTCAATTAATATGATTGTTTTTGTTATGTTAAGGTCGACAGACAGGCTGACGGTCCATTTGATGGTAGGTGACTACCGTCGCCTATAACACCAGCAACGCCACAGGTGCTGCAAGTACGCAGCCGACCACAGTAGGATTAAGGATAAGGGATTGGAAAGGGATAGGGAAATGGGATATGTAATTTAATAATAGTATTAAGTTATATGTTTTATTATTTTATTTCAGTCAGTATCTGAAAACCGCAGTGACAACTTTATGACAGCTACTGTTGATTGGATTGTAAAAAAATATCTTCCCTTCTCATTTTTCGATGACGAAGATACACAAGAATATTTTCGATTGATTTGTCCGAATACAGTATTTCCTAAAAGGTCGACACTTAGAAGGAAGGTCAAAGAGCGATTTGAAGAACTACAATCGCATGTTAAAAATCGACTACAACAATACTCATGTAAAATGTCATTTACCATTGATGGATGGACGTCCATTGCTGGTAGGAGTTACTACGGGGTCACTATTCATTATATAGACAACGAATGGAAGTATCGATCTGTAGTCCTTGATTTTATACCATCGCGCGGTGGACATACTGGGGTAGATATTGCAACGATTTTCCACAAATGTTTATTGGAATATGACATTATTAATAAAATACAGGGTATCACAGTCGACAACGCAACTGCAAATACAAAATTTATGTGTGAACTTGGCAAACTGCTACATTTTGATTCAGACAATCAACATTTCCGGTGCTTTGCTCACATTTTGAACCTTGGTGTGCAAGATTTATTGAAGACCTTAGCATTAGACAGTGAAACTGACAATGAAGAACAGGAACAGTATGAAGACTACCAAGACAAAACTGAGGAAGATGAAGAATATGCGCCAAATATTGCAGACTCACGTACAGCTATTACAAAATTACGCAGTATTTCCAGTAAAATAAAAAGAAGTGAGATACTTAAGAGGAAGTTCCAGTCTGCTTGTGAAGCAGCTGGCGTGCCAACAAATCTGAATCCCATACTCGACTGTCCAACGAGATGGAATTCCACACATGATATGATTGGATTTGGTTTAAAAGTTAGAACTGGCATTAACATATTGTGTACTTCTGTCGTCGAATTGAATGTTTTTCAAATCACAGAAATTGAATGGCAAATACTCGAAAAAATATATAAGTTTCTAATAAATTTTAAACTTTTATCAACGAAACTTGGTGGAGAAAAATATGTTACATTACCACTTGTCATTGTATCATTCAATCTCTTGCTCGACAAAATTGAATCCATGGTAAAACAATTAGATGAGAAACCTAATCGAACCGAAGTGGATGAAAGGCTTGTTCTGGGTTTCCAAGCAGCCCGAGATAAAATGCTAAAGCATTATAAAAAGAGCAACTGGATTTACTGTACCACTTTAATTTTAGACCCAAGGCACAAAGCTCAGACTTTTGATATGACATTATGGGGGAAGCAAATTAAAACAGAAAGCCTGTGCAAATTTAATGAACTTTATAAAGAGTATAAAAATCTACACTCGGTGTATAAGTCTCCACCAAGAAATAAAGTATGTGAATATAATGAAGATGAAGATATAATAGACTTTGAGAAACTGTATGCACGTCCCTCTACGTCATCTCGATCTGGATCTGGTCTTCAAGGCTTAGTCATTGACGAGTTGGAGGAGTACTTAAGTAAACCAAGAGCCGCCAGCTCGGAAGACATTTTAGAGTGGTGGAGGACGCACGAGACGGAATATCCGATTTTATCCAAGATGGCTCGTGATTTTCTTTCTATACCTGCAACTTCAGTACCTGCTGAGAGATTATTTTCTGAAGCATCGTTAGTAATTAGAAAACATAGAAATAGGTTAAGTGATGAGTCAGCCAGATGGTTACTCTGTATTAATTCTTGGTCAAAAGAATTAATATAAAGTTAATATAAGTTGCATCATGTCAAAGCTATTACTAATTTGTGTTTTGTTTTTTATTTAAATAAATTGTAAATTGCATAGATTGTTTTTATTCTACAACTCTTCTATTCCATATAAGGTGAGGGCCTATCACTTGACAGACAGTCTTTAAAATATTGTCTAGTTAATTTTATTAATTTGGTTGGTCTTTATTTAAGCCCAAAATGTACCTACTGTTACCTTGTTCTAAGATGTAAACTAACGTGTTTAATAAATGGCAATAGGCTAATAGGTGATTGCAAGACTTGCGAGACTCTTGCTGCAAGACCAAGACCAAGACCAAGACTGTGAGCGCAATACCAAGACCAAGACCAAGACCAGGTATATTGACGCAAGACCAAGACCAAGACTGGCTAAGTCTCGTCTTGGTCTTGCATTTGGGCAACACTAATCCTACTGTAGTCGGCAGCGCACTAGCAGCAGCTTTGGCGTTGCTTGTGTTATAGGCGACGGTAGCCACCTACCATCAAGGGGACCTTCTGCAGATATTAACATAAAAAAAGACATTTGGTATAAAAATGTTAAAATTAGAAAAAAATGCCGCGGTGTGAGCGGTCAGATCTACGCTAAGTCTTAACTATATTTTTTGTATAGGTGATAGTTATGCGTGGTCACAGCGAAGGATGCAAAAAATATCCTTTATTTATTACGAGCCAAATTTTATTGTAGAATTAAATTAAAGCCGGGGGCCGGACGTAAGTATCAAATACGTATATATCTTTAAGAATTTTTGTCAGCAAGAATTGTTAGTTTGCTAACT
This sequence comes from Bembecia ichneumoniformis, assembly GCA_910589475.2. Taxonomy (NCBI): domain Eukaryota; kingdom Metazoa; phylum Arthropoda; class Insecta; order Lepidoptera; family Sesiidae; genus Bembecia; species Bembecia ichneumoniformis. Next base: position 3,252,610 of record OU342550.1, read on the forward strand.
AACATCATGGACCTTTTTTATCTCTACCAGCCTAAAAAATTATACCTAATATTGGGTCCCACTTTTGGGTCCTTCTCGTCAAAGTCTAAAGTTATGCAAAACTTCTATTCTTGGGGAGTGGTTATTGCCGCCAGATAAGCAGCTCAGTGTTTATACTGTTACGACAAACTATGGAACGTTAAGGAAAAAGCGTTGGCGCCGGCTGAAAGTCTGCGCGAATGTGGCGCAGTATACATCGGCACCACAAAACGCAGCATTAACACCCGAATTAAAGAACACAAGGGCAACTGTCGCAGAGGAGAGACCGAAAAATCGGCAGTAGCTGAACACGCCTTTTCTGAAGGCAATCATAAAATCCTTTTCAAAAACACATTAGTTCTGTCATCCGAGGTACACTATCACTCACGCCTTAATCGGGAAGCCATTGAAATTTTCAAGCATCCAAATAATTTCAACAGGAAGGAGGAAAATCTAGGGCTACACAACATTTGGTATCCGGCACTACGCAGGAATAATAATAATAATAATGAAAGAAAGAGAGGGCATTATAACCCCTCTCCTAGTGACCACACCCCACCAATTCAACCACGGGGTGGGGATATAAATTTAAGTTTAAATATAGACACATTCCAGTCGACAAATCAGTCTCGCTCGAGAAGTCGAAAAGTGCAGAAGTGAAGTGCAGTGATGTGATGTACTTTTTCTTCTAACTTGGACTACACCACTGAGGATGTCAACCGCAGTTGTTGACGAAACGTTTGGAAGAATTTCCAACAGACCTGGGCCATCATCCCGGAAACCCACAACTCACATGGATACCGGCCGAGAAAACCTACATTCTACTATATAGAGATAGCTTATAAGGTTTCCTTAGCCCTTCATACACCCCCAACTTGGTTGCGAAATGTTGGTAAAGTGGGTGCTGTGCTCTAATTTACCAATCAAAGCACAGCATCGCGTCAACGGATTGGAACACAGGGTTTAAAATTGGAATTCCCCGCCGGCGGCGTTTGTATTTCCGAGCTTATGCAACCCAAATCTTTTTGAAGTTCGGCATGTTCTGAGTGATCTCGCTCCATTGTCGGCCTCGTCTTTCCTACACGGCTAGATGCTGGTCAAGAGCTATGTTCATAGAATCCACCTTTATTGACATTTGTAGTTCATTACCATGTCTTTTTCAATTCACTGATCATTAAATAGGATTTGAAGATAATTTTTTTTATCTGAAGATTTGAAGATAAAAATAAAATAATCGCAACACTTTTAAAGTTATGTAACTTATTATGTACCTAAGAAAAAAATGTATACCTAAGTTATATCTTTATTGTGATTCTCAAAGTATAAATTAGCAAAAAAAAACACAAGAGGCCTTTATGGGGTTGGTTACGCTAATGGGATCGCACAGAGTCGCGCGCGTCGCCCCAAAAAACCATAACCGATTTTTTTTTTAATAATCTTATTTTTCCATAACGATTTCTTCATTTAACGAAATGATAGAGCCGCGCCATGCAATACTTTTTAACATTATCTTTATGTTATCAATAAATGGAAATGGGAACCAAGGGCTAAGAGAGGTAAAAAAATACTCTAGGATCCTATAGGAGCCGAAACATAAAAGATTTTTCTAGAATCCCACGGCAGCCTAATCGTGAAAGCCAAGTGGACGGAGAGGGTTGCAGTTTGAACACTAGCAAAAAAGATTGTTGGTCAATCTTATTTCACCAACAAAAAACCTTTATAAGAGTTTCCTTATTAAATGCAATAATTATTCAAATTACCTTAGAAAGAAGAAAATAACCACTCTCAAGCATCTTAAAGTTTGTTTTTAAATATTATTTTAGGAATTTATTTAATTCTTCAAGCTTATGAATATGAAGAAGCAAGATTTACAATTGCTGATAGAATTTATCAGCAATTGTAAATTGACAAGATATGAAAATAAATTGTTCGAAATAAGATGTTTTCATCTATCTACATTATGGGCTTTTTAAAGTCATAAATAAATTCCTTTTTTTTAATGATCGGCAGACAGGCTAACGGTCCACTTGATGGTAGGTGGCTACCGTCGCCTATAACACAAGCAATGCCAAAGCTGCTGCAAGTGCGCTGCCGACTACAGTAGGATTAAGGGTAAGGGATTAGGAGGGAATAGGGAAATGGGCTCTGGCATCCCTTCTTGCAGGGTCGCATGCATTTCCCTGGCGACGGTAAATACCCCTCATCAAGTGTGGACCGTCAGCCTGCCTTGCTCTCCTTACAACATAAAAAAAAATAGACAAATCGAGAAAGATGGCAAAGGCAGAGACTCGCGGCGTATAAAAAAATATTTCGTTTTACAGAGACGACGCAATCGCGGCAGGAAAAGCCATAGGATGGAGACTGCGTCACCGACAGATGACAATATTGTAAGTAGTCTTTCATCTATTATTTATTATTATTATTAAAACTCTTTATTTGTACTATAATACATAAAAAAGAATAAAAAAAAGAAAGAAACAACAAGTAATAGCACAAAAGGCGGCCTTATCGCTTTATAGCGATTTCTTCCAGGCAACCTTAGGGTAAGGAAAATTATATATGAAAAATAAAACAATGTGGGTGGTATATATCATCATAAACTTACATTCTAATAAGTAAATACTAGTACATAAATTGAATATAAACAAATATTAATAACACAGATTAATAAATCTTCTCTCTCTATATATAAAACGGAATGGAATCCCTATTTCCCTTGGTCACGGCATCACGCGTGAACGGGTAGACCGATTTTAATTCGGTTTTCACTAATGGAAAGAGGGATAAACGGGGAATGCTTCGCCCGGCGTGCAATTTTTATATATATGAAATATATAAAAATTGCACGCCGGGCGAAGCCGGGGGCGGGTCGCTAGTATAATATAATAATATTTTTTTTTTTTATACGAATCCCTCCAACATCATTGGAGCCTATGTTAGCTTCTTCTTACATACCAGTTCTCGCGATCTCTCTGCTCTTACTTGCATTCTACATACCTTTTCTTTCTTTTATTCATCACCTTTCATTCCATGCGGGTGGGGACTCCCGCCTAACTATTCTACTAATCTTACAATTTATTACTAGAATATAATAATATTAGAAGATAAACAATTTATATTGATCTCTATATTGATACTGGAAGTTTTTATTTATGTTTAGGTCGGCAGACAGGCTGACGGTCCGCTTGGTGGTAGGTGGCTACCGTCGCCTATAACACAAGAAACGCCACAGGTGCTGTAAATGCGCTGCCGACTATAGTATGATTAAGGATATGGGACTAGGAGGAGGGTAGGGAAAAGGGATCTGGCATCCCTTACTCACTCACTGAAACACAACAGCACACGTGCTGTTATTTCAAGGTAGTCTTCTGTAAGGGGGTGGTTAAGTGTTCGTTCGACAAAAATCATTTCGGTGGTGGGGGAAAAACTAATGGTTCCTGGAAATCTTCACTCGAACTCGAGGGTGTTGTCTGCTATAACACCCTCGAGTTGTAATACAAGCAACAACAAAGGTGCTGCAAAAACGCTGCCGATTAAGGACTAAAGTAGGATTAAGGATAAGTGATTGGAAAAGATTAAGGAAGTGGGTTCTGGCATCCCTAACTCACTCACCGAAACACAACAGCACACGTGCTGTTATTTCACTATAGTCTTTTGTAAGGGGTTGGTTACTGTCACCAGACGGGCTGCCCGAAAGACTGCGAAACGCAGTGTGCCCTGCCACTACTAAGATTTCACCACTTGTGAGATATAGAGGCGATATCTAGCCACAAGTCCCCATCGGTCTTTTTCAGGTTAACAACACAGCACCAACCGAAGGTCCTGCCGTTGACCTGGGAGATACTGATGCAAGACGCAGCAGCAAAAGTAGGAAGAGAAAACAGAATAAGTTGAAGAAGAAAACTTTTGATGTCTATGAATCCAATAGCAAGGTATAAATATTTAGAAATAAATTGAAGAACATATAATAAAATCGTAAACGAGCCGTGTCTGTACATTAAAACTGATTTTTTTTTAATGTTAAAATCGGCAGACAGGCTGACGGTCCACTTGATGGTAGGTGGCTACCGTCGCCTATAACACAAGCAACGCCAAGCTGCTGCAAGTGCGCTGTCGACTACAGTAGGATTAATGATAAGGGATTAGGAGTGGATAGGGAAATGGGCTCTGGCGTCACTTACTCACTCACCGAAACACAACAGCACACGTGCTGTTATTTCACGGTGATCTTCTGTAAGGTGGTGGTTACTGCCGCCAGACGGGCTGCCAAAATGACTGCGAAACACAGTGTGTCCTGCCACTACTTTCCAGATACAGACCAGAGCAAAATTTGAAAAGTTCGTTTTTAAAAGTTGACCCAGCCGAGAATCGAACCCGGCAACCCTAAAACAGAACGTTAAGGCAAGCACCCTAACCACTCATCCAACGGGCTCGTCAAAGTCATTTAAATATAAATATTTAATAGATTGCTTACAATTTGCTCCAATTTTTAATTTTATATCTTATTTTTTAATTTTAATAGATTGAGATTAATTAAATTACCTTTTTTAATATTATTATTGTTTTGAGTTTTGATTATTTACAAAATGTGTTTTTAGTACCTTTTTAATATTTTTAGGTGGGATTTTTATTTCTACAGGCACTTTATTAATTAGATTGGGAATAGGGAATATGAGTCCAATTAAAAAAAGGCTTCAATTTTTTTCCACATTTTTGCTTTAGAATTATGTTCTTGTATTAATAGCGCCGGCCGTATTTCAAGGCACCCCAGCATAAATGGCATCACACATCGGTCTCTTGCCACCATTAATATACCTTCGATGCTCGAACCAAATGGTATCATGCGTGATGATGGCAAGAGACCGGATGGAATGTCTCTAGTTCCATGGAAGATTGGTCGTCCGCTGGTGTGGGATGCTACCTGCGTCGACACATTGGCACCGTTCCATCTTCATGAAACACTTACCACAGCTGGTGCTGCTGCGGAAGCGGCCGAGAAACTTAAAATTCACAAATACAGAGATATCGGCACCGATTTATTAAATAAATTTAAGTAAATATTATGTAAATATTTTTTAATATTATTTCTTATTCGTAAAGAAAATAATTATTAAAAAGTACCTACAAAAAAATTGTGGGAAATTCAAAATACTTGAAACGGTCAGTTTGAACGTGACAATGTCAAAGTCTATGAAATGTCAACAAGCGTGTAGATGTTTGTGATTTTTAACATTTGATTGTTATTGTATACTGTGACGTCACGATAAGCGCGCCAAAAGGGCGGGCGTTTAAAGCTGTTAGTTAATTTTAACATTTTTTTTGTTATTAAATTTCTATTTTTTGGTACTGAATATTTTTATGGTTATATAACGATATAACCTGTAGTATGAAAATATTTCAAAAAATGTGCATATTCCCTATTAAGTATTGTAATGTTTTTTACCATACTCATTTAGAAATGATGTATTATCTATTATCAGTAAAGTACACAGAGTACTTTTCATCTAGGAAAAAATGTACTATTCCTGGGGGATCAACAAAAATAAAAATTCAACGCCCGACAAAAATTTGAATAAACTTTGCACAAAGATTATAATATTTTTTATATAACCTTTGACATACCTTTGACCTTGACATACATATAATCTTTGACCTTGACTTATGGACAAAGTAAGGAAATGTATTTCACGTTTGAAACTTACTTTTTCAGCAATTCGAAGCCAACTTTGTGGAGATGCCCAAGGATCTTTACCAAGCGCATTTAAGACCTGGTGTCATATTTAGGATTCACATGTCCGAGGCCATACTCAAGATGCAGTACAGAAAGTGAGTACCAATAAGTATAACCTGTATACACAGTACATGTAGTTAGATAAAGACCAAGGGGTCAACTCTTCACACAATTTTAGTTCGTCGTTGGTTGAATACTGCTATAAAAAGACGAGTTACATACAGTCTCCAAATAGTCGAAAAGAAAAGCTGACGGTAACTTGATGGTAGGTGTTTACCGTCATCAATTAACACAAGCAACAGATGCTGCGATTGTACTGCGAACAACTTGCCCGTTAGAGGAGTGGTTAGGGTGCTTGCCTTAACGCTCTATTCTAGGGTTCCCGGCCGAGTCAACTTTGAAAAATGAACTTTTCAAATTTGGCTCTGGTCTAGATATACAGCATCTGTATAGAGATATACAGCATCAAGATGTCAAGATTTGCACACCGAATATCGGTTGGTCATGAAGGAACAAGAAAACTAAATGTCATCTCTGGTATCAGTTACTCATGGTCATCGCAAATAAATTCTTATTATTATTATTATTATTATTATTATTATTATTATTATTATTATTATTATTATTATTATTATTATTATTATTATTCTCTTTATTTAACTAATAAACATATAAATTATATTTTTAAATATATCTAAAAAAAAAATAATACATTTAAAAATATAAAAAATAGTGGTCCACCGGTATCGGGTACAGGGACCAAGCTACCGGTGGTTAGGGCTCCAAAGAGAGGAATCTCCTCACAATGCGAGCCGTGTCGAGGAGAACCGCCTTCTGCATCAAGCCCTTGATCCAGCCGTCTAACGCAAGCTTCTTAAGGTGTTGGTCGAGGCTCTTGGCAATTAGTCCGTGAACGGATACGACTATCGGAACAATAACAGTTGAATCAATATCCCACATGTCGACCATCTCGTGGGCCAAGTCCAAATACTTTACTTGTTTGTCTTTTTCTGCCTTCACGAGATTCTCGTCATGAGGGACAGTGATGTCAACTATCATTGCACGGCGCTCTACTCGATCTATTATCACTATGTCAGGCTTATTAGCAACAATAGTTCTGTCAGTGATAATTATTATTATTATTATTATTATTATTATTATTATTATTATTATTATTATTATTATTATTATTATTATTATTATTATTATTATTATTATTATTATTATTATTATTATTATTATTATTATTATTATTATTATTATACATTTATTCATCTTTTTTCTTAATTCTAAATTTTTTACAATATATATATAAAAACAATAAATATTATAAAAAACTTAAAATTAGATATCCGCTAATAGCGGGGCAAGGCCCAAGCTACCAGTGGTTAGGGCTGTAGAGTGAGGAACCTCCTGACAATTCGTGCCGTATCAAGAAGTACCGCCTTCTGTATCTGCCCCCTGATCCAGCCATCTAGCGAGAGCCTCTTGAGATGTTGGTCGAGGCTCTTCGCTATAAGACCGTTCGCCGAGACGACTATCGGGACGATAATTGTCGAATCGACGTCCCACATGGCGGTCACCTCGTGAGCCAAGTCGATGTACTTGGTAAGTTTTTCTTTTTCGGCTTTCACGAGGTTTTCGTCATGCGGGACAGCGATGTCGACAAGCATCGTCCGGCGCTGGGATCGGTCAATAACCACGATGTCAGGCTTATTGGCGACAATAGTCCTGTCCGTGATTATGGAGCGATCCCAGTAGAGCGTAGCATGACCATTTTCGAGAACGGGCGCAGGCACGTACTTGTAGTAGGGCACCTCAGACTCGATAAGACCGTATCGAATGGCAAGTTGCTGATGAATAATCCTGGCTACTTGGTTGTGTCTGTGCAAATACTCGCCGTTAGAAAGATGAGCACAACCGGAAATAATATGCCTGAGTGTCTCTCCAGGACGGTGGCATGCCCGACAGATGTCGACCGTACCGTCCTTCAGGATATATTTCCGGTAATTGTTCGTCTTAATAACTTCGTCCGCAATTGCACAGACAAAACCTTCAGTTTCCCCAAAGAGGTCACCGAAACGTAGCCAGTTCACTGACATGAGCGAGTCCACATCAGGTCCTGTCAAGGCCTTGTAGAATCGCCCATGTAGCTCCTTGCCCTTCCATACACTCTTACGGTCTTCGGTGCTTAAAACTACTAGCTTGCGCCAGTTCCCGTTTGCCAGAGATAGTGGCGTGAAGTTTTTGTCGATTGCTACAACGTCGCGATGTACCCCACTCTCGTGGTTCAGGAAATATTCCCTAAGACTGTACACCTCACGGTTATGGAGGTTCTTGGCGTTTAAAAAACCGCGACCCCCCAATTTCCGTGGGATGTACAGTCTCATAACCGATGAGCGTGGGTGTAGCATGCGATGCGCTGTGAGCAATCGACGAACCCTCCTATCTAAACCATCGAGCTCAGTTTGAGTCCACCTTAGTATGCCAAAGGAGTAAGTGAGTAAAGGCATAACCCAGCCATTGAAGGCGCGTACCTTGTTACCTCCTGATAAAAGACTGTTAAGAACTTTTATCAGGCGGCCAAAGAAACGCGTCTTCACTGTCTCTTTTATATCTTTATCACTAATACCCAACGACTGTGACATACCAAGGTATTTGTATGTCTGAACTTCGGAGAGGGATTTAAAAGACACTTCATTTGAAAGTTGTAAATTTGGAGAATTTACGACTTTCCCCTTCTGTACATGCATGACCGCACACTTATCTACACCGAAATCCATCCTGATTGCGTTACTGAAACATTGGGTTATTTTCAGTAACTCTAACAGGTCTTTGGGTTTCGGTGCAAACAGTTTAAGGTCGTCCATGTACAATAGGTGAGAAATGACTTCACCCCCTCTTCGTAGTCTATAGCCTAGCTTTAAATTTCTTAGCAGAGTGCTAAGAGGATTTAAAGCCAGGCTAAACCACAATGGGCTCAAACTGTCCCCTTGGAAGATGCCACGTTTTATTTTTATCGTATCCCTCAGATCAGCGGCGCCTCCCCGATAACAAGGTTGACAAAGGCCCGTGATCCACTGCCCCATACACATAGCTAAGAAAGATCTCAGAGTCGTATCTATTTTATATAACTCTAATATCCTTCTCAGCCACGAATGGGGCACCGAATCATAGGCCTTTTGGTAGTCAATCCAAGCTACCGAGAGGGCGCCACTGTTCCGCCGGACACGCTGGCAAATGGTCATATCTATGAGGAGGAGCTCCTTAGTACCACGGGACCCAATCTTACATCCATTCTGAGCTGTGTCCAAAATATTGTTTTCTAAAATATGCGAATTAATTTTTGTTCTCAGAATAGATGTAAGTAGCTTATAGATGGTAGGTAAGCATGTGATGGGTCTGTAGTTTTTAGCTTCAGTGGTACTACCTGACTTATGGAGCAGAAAGGTGATACAAAGTTGTTAAAAAGGTTGGGAGAGTGCCTAACTCTAGGGCTTCTTGGAATTGCATTGCCAAGCATTCGTGCGAACATTGAATCATTTTAATCCAGAAATTGTGCAATCCGTCCGGTCCAGGACTTTTCCAATTCTGGGTAGAACGGATTGCACAACTTACGTCTGTGGGACTGATATTAACCGCCTTCATGGTTGTGATAGGTTCGCACGCTTGCTCGACAATGGATATCCAATCACCCTCAGTATGCTCGTCGGACACCGACCAGATATCTCGCCAGAACTTCAACATAACTTCTGGGGCAGGTGGATGTCCGACGTTCACACTTTGGTTGGTCTTCTCCCAATCTCGATACACCTTTCTTTGGTCACTTTGAAAGAGACGATTCTGTCGGTATCTATGCACGCGTTCTTTATATCGCCTCACACGATTTGCCAACGCATAAACTTTTTGTTTAAAATAGTCAATGCGTTCCGTTGCCCAGGTTAAGTAGTCTTTTGATTTTATATTTGTACCTACAAAGGCCTGGGCAACGAAACGCATTACTCGGGGTCTAGTGTTTCCCCTACAGAAGGAAATAAGTTTAGCTATGAGAGTCCTGAACTTACTGATACGTCGCTCGATTCGCACTTGCCATGCAGGGACACCCTCGGCGCCACGCGTTGCTCGGTCAAAGTTCAAAAATTTTACACGGGCAACGCGGCACGCCGCGATGGCCCCACAGTACAAAATCGAGTGAGTATCAGTTAAGTCTCTGCTGGCCTTTATGTATGGTGCCAGCAGAGTGTTCAGGGCTCCCATCAGTGCAATATTTTGTTTATGCATTGGCAAACGCGGTAGACGGGGCCTGTCATTAGGCTTGGTGTGATACCGGGAAATCGCCTCTTCCAATTATTATTATTATTATTATTATTATTATTATTATTATTATTATTATTATTATTATTATTATTATTATTATTCATTTATTTATTTCCTTTCTTAATTTTAATTTTTTTACAATATATATGTATATGTCGGATCAGGACGGGCCGAAGTGCGGATCGGGGCGTCATCATGGGCATCGGACATAGCGAAGGGCTTTTCGATCACTTATTTAAATCAAAGAATGCGTTAACTACAATCACTTAGTGTTTATTTGCTTCAACACGGATATCAGAAAACACTTTGTACAACGAACAAGTTTATTAAAATAATTAAACTACTACAATCTTTGATTTCAATTTCAGTTCAATCTCAATTTACAAAGTTGATTGTCTGGTAACCGACAAGTCTCTTGGCGAGCGACGTTTTCAGTCCCTTCTTTTCCTCCTTCCGACTCAAACTGAAACTTGTCCTTCCTTTCCCCCCGTTCCCCGCCAAGAGCCATGTCCAAGCGAGCTTAGCCAATCAGCGCCGTCTAACCCTCGCCGTGTTCCCAGTCAACCAACATTACAATCTTAATAATTGACGTCCAATCAGAAAAAGTATACGGTCATGTTTTCAGGTTGACCAACTTAACAATTTAATTAAAAAAATGAAATGTTGCCATTCTAAATAATAAGCTCAGTAGATACAGAAAATAAAGAAAAACTATGCCGCCAGATAGAAAACAACGCGATGTCGCCACCCACAGACCACAGCCGATCGCTGCGAACTGGTGGCGCCACCCTTACACTCCGACATATATAAAAACAATAAATATTATAAAAAACTTAAAATTAGGTGTCCACTAGTAGCGGGGCAAGGCCCAAGCTACCGGTGGTTAGGGCTGCAGAGTGAGGAACCTCCTGACAATTCGTGCCGTGTCAAGAAGTACCGCCTTCTGTATCTGCCCCTTGACCCAGCCATCTAGTGAGAGCCTCTTGAGATGTTGGTCGAGGCTCTTCGCTATAAGACCGTTCGCCGAGACGACTATCGGGACGATAATTGTCGAATCGACGTCCCACATGGCGGTCACCTCGTGAGCCAAGTCGATGTACTTAGTGAGTTTTTCTTTTTCGGCTTTCACGAGATTTTCGTCATGCGGGACAGCTATGTCGACAAGCATCGTCCGGCGCTGGGATCGGTCAATAACCACGATGTCAGGCTTATTGGCGACAATAGTCCTGTCCGTGATTATGGAGCGATCCCAGTAGAGCGTAGCATGACCATTTTCGAGAACTGGCCCAGGCACGTACTTGTAGTAAGGCACCTCAGACTCGATAAGATCATATCGAAGGGCAAGTCGCTGATGAATGATCCTGGCTACTTGGTTGTGTCTGTGCAAATACTCGCCGTTAGCAAGATGAGCACAACCGGAAATAATATGCCTGAGTGTCTCTCCAGGACGGTGGCATGCCCGACAGATGTCGACCGTACCGTCCTTCAGGATATATTTCCGGTAGTTGTTCGTCTTAATAACTTCGTCCGCAATTGCACAGACAAAACCTTCAGTTTCCCCAAAGAGGTCACCGAAACGTAGCCAGTTCACTGACATGAGCGAGTCCACATCAGGTCCTGTCAGGGCCTTGTAGAATCGCCCATGTAGCTCCTTGCCTTTCCATACATTCTTACGGTCTTCGGCGCTTAAAACCACTAGTCTGCGCCAGTTCCCGTTTGCCAGAGATAGTGGCGTGTAGTTTTTGTCGATTGCTACAACGTCGCGATGTACCCCACTCTCGTGGTTCAGGAAATATTCCCTAAGACTGTACACCTCACGGTTATGGAGGTTCTTGGCGTTTAAAAAACCGCGACCCCCCAATTTTCGTGGGATGTACAGTCTCATAACCGATGAGCGTGGGTGTAGCATGCGATGCGCTGTGAGCAATCGACGAACCCTCCTATCTAAACCATCGAGTTCAGTTTGAGTCCACCTTAGTATGCCAAAGGAGTAAGTGAGTAAAGGCATAACCCAGCCATTGAAGGCGCGTACCTTGTTACCTCCTGATAAAAAACTGTTAAGAACTTTTATCAGACGGCCAAAGAAACGCGTCCTCACTGTCTGTTTTATATCTTTATCGCTAATACCCAACGACTGTGACATACCAAGGTATTTGTATGTCTCAACTTCGGAGAGGGATCTAAAAGACATTTCATTTGAAAGTTGTAAATTTGGAGAATTTACGACTTTCCCCTTCTGTACATGCATGACCGCGCACTTATCTACACCAAAATCCATCCTGATTGCGTTACTGAAACATTGGGTTATTTTCAATAACTCTAACAGGTCTTTGGGTTTCGGTGCAAATAATTTAAGGTCATCCATGTACAATAGGTGAGAAATGACTTCACCCCCTCTTCGTAGTCTATAGCCCAGCTTTAAATTTCTCAGCAGAGTGCTGAGAGGATTTAAAGCTAGGCTAAACCACAATGGGCTCAAACTATCCCCTTGGAAGATGCCACGTTCTATTTTTATCATGTCCCGCAGATCAGCGGCGCCTCCCCGATATCCAGGTTGACAAAGGCCCGTGATCCACTGCCCCATACACATAGCTAAGAAAGATCTCAGAGTCGTATCTATTTTATATAACTCTAATATCCTTCTCAGCCACGAATGGGGCACCGAATCATAGGCCTTCTGGTAGTCAATCCAAGCTACCGAGAGGGCGCCACCGCTCCGCCGGACACGCTGGCAAATGGTCATATCTATGAGGAGGAGCTCCTTAGTACCACGGGACCCAATCTTACATCCATTCTGAGCTGGGGCCAAAATGTTGTTAGCAACAATGTGCGAATTAATTTTTGACCTCAGAATGGATGTGAGCAGTTTGTATAGTGTGGGCAAGCATGTAATGGGTCTGTAGTTCTTAGCTTCCGTGGTACTACCGGACTTGTGGAGCAGGAAGGTAATGCCAGTTGTAAACAAACTAGGGAGGGCACCGAGATCGAGGGCTTTTTGAAATTGCATTGCCAAACATTCGTGTGAGCATCGAAACCATTTAATCCAGAAGTTGTGCAACCCGTCAGGCCCAGGACTTTTCCAGTTCTGGACAGTACGAATAGCACAACTAACATCTGCAGGGCTGATGGTAACAGCCCCCATTGGTTCGATGGGTTCACACGTTTGCTTGACAATGTTTATCCAATCGCCCTCCGTGTGCCCGTCGGAGACCGACCAGATGCCGCGCCAAAAATTTGTCATGGCGTCTGCATCTGGAAGCTGCCCGGCGTCCACACGATTAACGGTTCCCTCCCATTGTCTGTATACCTTCCTTTGGTCACTTTGGAAGACACGATTCTGTTGGTATCTTTCTACCCGTTCTTTATATCGTCTTACACGATTTGCCAACGCATAAACTTTTTGTTTAAAATAGTCAATGCGTTCCGTTGCCCAGGTTAAGTAGTCTTTTGATTTTATATTTGTACCTACAAAGGCCTGGGCAACGAAACGCATGACACGGGGTCTAGTGTTTCCCTTACTGAAAGCGATGAGTTTAGCAATGAGAGTCCTGAACTTACTGATACGTCGCTCGATTCGCACTTGCCATGCAGGGACATCCCCGGCGTCACGCGTTGCTCGGTCAAAGTTCAAAAATTTGACACGGGCAACGCGGCACGCCGCGATGGCCCCACAGTACAAAATCGAGTGAGTATCAGTTAAGTCTCTGCTGGCTTTTATGTATGGTGCCAGCAGAGTGTTCAGGGCTCCCATCAGTGCAATATTTTGTTTATGCATTGGCAAACGTGGTAGACGGGGCCTGTCATTAGGCTTGGTGTGATACCGGGAAATCGCTTCCTCCAAAGCCCTCCTCAATTGCTCTTTCGTCTCAGTACTTACATTAGTGCTCGCACAAAATTCCTGGTCAACAGGATCGGTGAGAAGCGCCGCCGATGTCGGAATACTAGCCGATTCCGATAACGGCAGCGCAGCGCGTAGATGTTGTGTCGCTGCAGAGGTTGTGCGAGCAGGTAGTGAGTCCAAGCGTAGCCGATCAAGCGCAGACTGCTCCAACAGTTGACACCGTTGAATAGCCCGCACTTGATCTGAAAGTCGTTGGGCGGTGACGGTGACGGCTGGTTCAAGGGCCTGAAACAGAGACAGCATCCTGGCACGGTACGCCGTCAGGTTAGTTGCTCCCTCTGTAGCCCCGTAATAGGCGCGCATGCAGTTCTCATTCATGGTGTGAGTCCATCGCATGCGGCGCACTACACCACCGGTAGCGGGGGCCGGGCGCGAGGCGGAAGGCCTCACAGGCCCCAAGCTTGCCGGCAGCGGTGGTCGTCCTCGTCGCGCAGGTCTTCGTGGCGGCGAAGGCGGCGTCGACCCGTCCTCGTCACTCGACGTGCTCTTGTCGTCGGCGGTTAAAAACTCATCCGCCGAAGAGCACGGAGACGACGAGACGGGCAGTGGTGGTGGGCGTGCGCTTTGTTCCGCTGTATTCCTTGTCCTTTTTCGCAGTATCATTTAAATTTCATTTTATTTCTATTAAATTTGTTTCATTTTGATAGTACTTCCGTTCACTGGTTTGACATTTCAATTTGTGACATACTCGTAATATAATTTTCAACAAAAACCTGGAGGATATTTCTAATTAATATTTGTTTATTTCTTCTATTTTATACTGTTTCCAATTTGTTGTTTCACGTAAAATTTGTTTACAAAACTTATTAAATAAAGAAATATATAAAATTGTAAATATGATTGCAAAAAATGATGTGACACTTGACAGCGGTTTTTATTATTATTATTATTATTATTATTATTATTATTATTATTATTATTATTATTATTATTATTATTATTATTATTATTATTATAGATCTGGAAAGTAGTGGCAGGGCACACTGCGTTTTCGCAGTCATTTGGGCAGCCCGTCTGGCGGCAGTAACTACCCCCTTACAGAAGACCACCGTGAAATAACAGCACGTGTGATGTTGTGTTGAGTAGTGAGTGAGTAAGGGATGATGTCAGAGCCCATTCTCCTATTCAATCCCTTACCCTTAATCCTACTGCATTCGGCAGCGCACTTGCAGCAGCTTTGGCGTTGTTTGTGTTATAGGCGACGGTACCCACCTACCTTCAAGTGGACCGTCAGCCTGTCTGCCGATCAAAAGAAGTACGATTAAAGATAAGGGAAGAGATCAGGGGCCTTAGACAAAGTAGCATTCGCTCCGTAGCGATGCGATATCGAAGTTCGTTATCGTCTCAGAGACAAAGAAGTCATGACAAGGTATCACGTGTTTATCACGTGTTACAGTGTCGATTCCTTTGTCTCTGAGACGATAACGAACTTCGATATCGCATCGCTACGGAGCGAATGCTACTTTGTCTGGCATCTCTTGCTCACTCATTAAAACACAATATTTAACTCCTAATATGAGAACCAAATAAAGAACAAAAAACACACGTTCACTAGATGGCGCTAGTAGTAAAGTTGAAAAAAAAGTCGCAAGTGTTGTGTTTTCGTGTTAAACTTGCCTTTGATTGATTGGGGTGTTGATAAATGAGTTGGGGTAGTGTAGAAGCTTAATTAATCATACATCACACATACATGCTGTTGTTTCAAGGTGATGGTCTTCTGTAAGAAAGGGGGTGGTTACTGCCGCCATAACGGGCTATCCAATTTATGACTACAAAATTGACTTTTTTAACTTTTGGAAACCCTAATGGATACCCATCAGCGTGTGGATGACAGACAAGTTATGCTGGACTCCTTCAGGCTGGTTTCTAGCGTGGGGAGGACTGCACTACCTGTCAGACCCTTGGCGCGCCCGAAAGTGGAGTACGCCCCGGCTATCTCGGGGACTTCACGACGGGAGGTAGTCTCTCCTGACCACTCAAGTCTCGGTTAAGGAAGAAGGTGGCGGATATAGGCCAGCTACCTTTCCCGCTGCCTCTCAGCCGTCTCCTTGCGTGACATCACTGCCGATCATCGCTTTCACGACGACCGGCCGTAAAATGCCGACGCAGTATGCCCTGCCACAACAAACTACATTTGATTTGATTTTTTTTTCTTGAAGTTACGGCGAAGACAAAGACGAGTCCGTGATTGAGGCAGACGTGGAGTACCTTCGGTTGACGCGAAAGGTGATCAGCGATGAAATAACAAAGTTCGAAGACCTAAAATGGCTGACGTCGTGGTTCATCAACAGAACTCAATTGGTGCGAGAGCACATCTGCAACACGAGGTACTATTCCGTTGGTAAGTGGTCAAATGAGTTGTGGTTTCGAATGTGGCCGAAGCGGTAGAAACTCGATGGTGCTGCCACCTTTGTTAGTGCGAAGAGCACTATATATTTTTAAAAATGTTTACTGGAATTTACTGCTTTAAGCGTATAAGATTACATTTTTTCCTCGTGTGAATAGATAACTGATGGATACCTAATTACTTTATATTATTTAGTTACATTCTGCATACTCAGATGTCACGCGTTCCATCAAAGGGTATGTTAGTTACGTTCGGTACACACAGATGTCACTATGTTTTATAAGTCAAATAGTTCATTTTTCGACGACAGATGTCGAACACAAAGATTTCGATGTTTGCTTTTATTGTTGACTTTAAACTTAAACTTAACTTTAAAAAATGTTAATATCATAACATATATAAAACATATAGTGTGTCATTCAAAGAGCAAGGAAACAAATCAGTGAGTTCACTAGAAGTATTTATATGTCTTGTAAGGAATGCCCATATTTAATCCAACCGACATATAGGCATAAGAATAAATAATAACAAGTAGAACGGAATCTTCTTTGTCCAAGGCCCAAACGCCGCCATTTATATAACTACTTCCCTCTTCACGTAGTTACGCCCCTCTGTCGCCAGGGTTGCTTACTGTTAAATATTGCTTACGAATAAAGATAATATCGCTAAAATATAAGTTTTTCTTTACTTTGAAACCATTATTTTATTCTAGTTTTATAAAATATGAGATTTATAAATACTTATCTACATTATTGTTACGTGCCTACTTTAAATATACTTATAAATAATAAGTTATTATAGGACAGTGCCATACCAAATGAAGCCATTTATATTTGTGGGTATTACTTACCCACAAATATAAAATAAAAACACACAGGCTCACGTAAAACTATGAAGTAAGTTTATTCGTGCTGAGAAGCCGGCCGTGACAGCCCGACTGAGTATCCCATTTAACGTGTAGGCTAATATGATATAGGTTCCAGGGGCGTAGCGTCGGGGAGCCGGTGGGAGCAGTTGCTCCAGGGCTCCGCGGCCTGGGGGGCGCAATTTTTTTTCTTAAATTTTTATCAATAGCCAAACGAAAATGCCCACCTAATTATAAATATTCATAATTCACTTTTTCGGAACATTTTAGTTTCGAACAGAACAAATCGAATAAAACAAACAGATTAAATGTACTCCAGAAAAGGTAGCGGAAAACGGAACTAAAATCAATTTCAAAGCAAAGAAGCGTATTGTGAGCTTTACTTTTAGCGCCCTGGAGAAAAAATTTTGACGGCCCGTTGGATGAGTGGCAAGGATGCTTGCCTAACGTCTCAGGGGCCCCGGGTTCGATTCCCGGCGGGGTCAAGTTTGGAAATTTTAATGTAATTTTCAAAATTGACTCTGGTCTGGATTTGAAAAGTAGTGGTAGGGCACACTGCGTTTCGCAGTCATTTGGGCAGCCCGCCTGGCGGCAGTGACCACCCCCTTACAGAAGACCACCGTGACATAACAGCATATACGTGCTTGTTGTGTTTCGGTGAGTGAGTAAGGGATGCCAGAGCCCATCTCCTTATTCCCCCTCCTAATCCCTTATCCTTAATCCTACTGTAGTCGGCAGCGCACTTGCAGCACCTGTAGCGTTGCTTGTGTTATAGGCGACGGTAGCCACCTACCATCAAGTGGACCGTCAGCCTGTCTGTCGACATAACATAAAAAAAAGCCTCTCTCTCATATGGACACTTGAGGAATTATACACAAACCTCGAAATGAATCATCTGGAGGTTTGTGTATGATTTTTTTCAGTTTTAATAAATAATGATAATGAATCTGTAATCTTTCAGCACATTTTTCTTGATAATAATAATACTTTTATTAGCTATATGCATGCAATTTTTAGTTACAAGTTCGCAAAGTTACAACGTTACAATCGATCGCTCAAAAAATGGGAGAGGGCGCTTGAAAAATTTTGCTCCAGGGCGCTGAAAGTGTAGCTACGCCACTGATAGGTTCTAATCCTACGTTGGCGTGTCAATGATTACTTGGTATAAATAGCGAAGAAAAACATCATGAGAGAGAGGCTGGAACGTCACAAGAAGCATCACATGATCTTTACACCGTAGCGTCACACCAAATTCGACCTTGAAATTTTACTCTCATCGCGCTCAGAGTAGTTCCACTTCAAAAATGTTAAGTTGTTAATGTGACAACCCTAATTTTAGGGGTGCCACCGACGATGTTCACGAGCACAGAGGAGTACATGAAGCAGATGTGCCTGTTCGACAGCGTGTACATTGACCACATACCGTATGTGATCGGCGAGGATGGTTCCTTGATGGCGGCTGTTGCACCGCCGGTTCTTCACTGTGACGCCGCAACTTGCACTTCAGTGCCCTTTATTGACAGGTTGGTAAACACACACTGTGGTTATAAACTGCACAACACGTCCAGGGACAGTAAACGTCTACATAAAAATTCCCCATATGGCCTAAGAGCCGGTGAAGATCGACCTTCACCGATCTGATAACTCGATGAGACATATTTTTATTGTTTATAAATTATAAACAAATATGCCTATAATGACTTGCCTATCGAAAAGTGTTCATAGCCATTTTTAATTTAATTAATTTTAATCCATTTTCTTTCATCACCTTCACTCTTTTGATAACCGAATGAGTTTTATGTCAACTGATAGTTTTTAACACACAGAGTATGCCTAGGTAGACTTGCCTACTTATTTCTGTGTATGGCTACCTGGCAAGCAGATGTGAACAAGTAAGTCAAAATAGGTTAACCATTCGAAATTGATATCATAGGTAAGATATTTTAATTACAAAACCAATCATATAGGCTTGCCTACAAAAAATCGTACATAAAATATTATTGCCAAGCTATTAAGTTTTAGAATTTGAGCTATTCCGATAGGTGCAAGAGAGAGAAAGTAGAGCGTCCGAGGTCCGGACGCTCTAGAATAATAATAGAATAAATAATAGTACTAGCCTACAGAAGTTGCACTCCTTTCGCATTCAAGTGAGCGACGGTAGGCAATTACATCGCGGCACACACGGAGTGACAGAGGCCTGACCGTGCCACTTTCCCGCTTCCGGACCGCTTACCGCCCAGTGTGTTTTGCGCAATAATCATTAAACGAGGAGGTTTATCTATCTTTTCACCAATAAATCAAAAAATATAATAAAAAAGTGTATGTGTCAGCTCCGACGCACGACTACATATATTTTAATTCTTTAAACATATAAAATTTTCCTTGTATCAATAGATAACCGGATACCTAATTACTTTATATTAATTAGTTACATTACGCATACTCAGATGTCACGTGTTGCAACAAGTCACGTTAGTTACGTTCGGTATGCACAGATGTCACTACGTTTTATAAGTTTAAATAGTTCAATTATTAGGGTTCCGTAAGTCCGAATAAAAAACGGAACCCTTATAGGATCACTTGTGTGTTCGTCTGTCCGACCTTATCTCCGAAACTACTGAACCTAAAATTTTGAATTAAATACAGAAATTAGTTTTCTACTTATAGATTATAGGAAAACCTATAAGAAGTCCATGATATTAAAACAACATGGTAAATCATTCAATATTGTGCGGAAAGGTAACATCGTACGGAACCCTCTTCACGCGAGTTCAACTCGCACTTGTTAAGTTTTTTTTTTCGACAACAGATGACGCTGCGCCGGCAGGTTATAACGCGCTATCGTTTCGTTCCTCAACGCCGACCACACTTTTCTGGTTTATGACGATTGCTTTCATAAGCCCAGAAAATAGAATACATGCGTCAATTATCGCATAAATGTCGAAGTGACAGATAACGTAACGCTTTTTAGTTTACGCTTGTATTAATTTTACTCCTTATACGGAGTAAATGAGGAATATAATTTTTCTACAAATGACTCAGTTGGAAATGCCAGATTCATTGAAGTAGCATAAATTTGAAGGCAGTTTCAGGAGAATTAAGTGCACTTGCAGCAGCTTTGGCGGCGTTGCTTGTGTTATAGGCGACGGTAGCCACCTACCATCAAGTGGACCGTCAGCCTGTCTGCCGATCTTAACATAAAAAAAAGAAAAATATAAATAAACAGTGTTTTATTGTTATTTTCAGTCTTATGTTTGACGAACGTCTGCCCCGTACAAACGTGCGAACGGTGACCCGATGTCAAGCAGGCTGCCGCGCCCACTGCCGGAACGACCCTGACTGTCTCAAACGATGCTCCGATAGATGTTTAAGGGCTGAATGATTTTATAAAATATATATATTTTAGTCCAAAAACTGTCTAAAAATATTTTAGTTTTAAAAACTTTAGTAATGGAAGGGCTATATATATTTTAGTCCTTTCACTATAGCGTGCGCCACCCAGTCTGTTTTATTAACTCCCGACTAAGTTTGACCTGTATGTCTGTGTGTCTGTTTGTGGCATCGTATCTTCCGAAAAGATAGAACAATTTTGGTCGTTTTTTTTTTTTTTTTTTTTGTTGAAGTGATCGAGGTGGTTCTTAGCTATAATTTATTAAGATACGTTCAGGCGACTGAAGATCCTAGTTGATGAAGGGATTCACTAACTTCCACAGGTTCGATCGATTTGAAATAGGAATAAATATTTTGATCAGCAAAATATCCATTAATAATAAGAATAATAATTGTTTATTTGCTGAATGCAGGTTTACAGAACATAGATGTATTTTACATTATTAATTTGGTCGCTACATTCTGCCCTTAAGGCGTGCAACTATGTATTATAATTTAAAAAATAATTATAAAATTACATTATACCAGGAATTAATCACATTATTGGTCATTTAATTAGTTATTTTTCCTTGTCATTAAAATATTCTTTAAGGCTGTAAAAACACTTTTCTATTAGCCATTGGGACAGCTCTTCATCAAACTTGTTCAACAGCCAACTTTTTTTGGCTGACCTAGTACTTGCTGCCCAAATAGGTTTCTTGGCTGATCAATCATTAATTGTTAGGTTAAGTTAGTTTTTGTTTTTGCTGATCGATTAAATAACACCCATTTGAAATTTGGTGTACTGTTACTTAGGTGGTGTTTCCATGACATGGTAACCTTTTGCAGCATCAATAGGTCTGCGGAACACCCAACTCCTAAGCAAGTTATAACAGATATAGAGTGTTTGGGCTCAATGGCGGTTAGTTTATAACTTTTAATTTTAGCTTGTCCATGCTTATAGCTTGACTATTCGAGTGCTCATACTAAACAACCTCTCACATTCTTCAGCCATTTTCAATTAAAATAAAGTTGCATCTTTTGGTAGCATTTGGAAATGGCCTTCAGCAATCATTCAGAATCGATGAATTTACACCTTTGACTCAAGATCCCAGGCATGCAAGACGAAACTTATTTTCTACAGGGCAAAATGTGGGGAATCGAACAGTGTTCCCATGTATTTTGAACGTATGCGTTACTGTTGGGTTGAGTAGAGAGTTTAGAGCTATCAGGTGAGAAAGATGAGTAAAAATAGGACCAACTTTCACTTATGTTCTTAAAGCTGATTTTTAATATGTGTTTTGTAGAATATTATTACAAAATAATATTCAGGACTGCCAGACACTTCCCGTGGGCCATAACTTCTGCTAGACGTTGCTGTTGTGTTTCGGTGAGTGATTAAGGGACGCCAGAACCCATTTCCCTATCCTCTCCTAATCCCTTATCCTTAATCCTATCTGTAGTCGGTAGCGCACTTGCAGTACCTGTGGCGTTTCTTGTGGTATCGGCGACGGTAGCCATCTACATCAAGTGGACCGTCAGCCTGTCTGCCGATCTTAACATAAAAAAGCATCCCTATTCAGTTGATGTTGAAAGTGCAAGCGAATTGCTATAAAACGATTTGGTAACGTTACATGGTTGCGCATGCGCACATAATGGTCAAGTAAACTTAGCCGCTGTCCAAGGTCGTCCAACCGGAATTACTAGTCACATCCTCAAGTTCTTTTAATACTTATTTCGTTCATTACAATTGCGACTTGTAATGACACGCCCCAGTACCGTCTAGTGGCTAAGTGGTGTTTTTTTGGGGTTCCGTACGTCCGAATAAAAAACGGAACCCTTATAGGATCACTCGTGTGTCAGTCTGTTCGTCGCTCAGTCAATTATCTCGGAATATACTAGACCTATTAAGTCGAAATTTGCTACACATATCAATTTCTGTGACCCAAACGTTAAGTGTGACGGGAACAGATGAAATCTGTATATGGGAGGTCATTTTTGAGGGGAAGGTGGAAAATAAAAAATAAAAAAATTGAAAACTGCATGGTGTGACATATCAAGTGGAAGGTCTTGTTGTGAAGATCTTAAATGTATTTTTTTGTAATTTTAAAATAAATGGTTTCCAAGTTATTCAAGAAAATAGACGAAAATTGACCGTCTCCGAACCTTATCTCCGAAGCTACTGAACCTAAAATTTTGAAAAAAAAAAGTACAGAAATTAGTTTTCTACTTATAGATTATAGGAAAACCTACAAGAAGTCGATGATATTAAAATAACATGGTAAATCACTCAACATTGTGCGGGATAGGTAACATCGTACGGAACCCTCTTCACGCGAGTTCAGCTCGCACATGTCCCGTTTTTTTTTCGACAACACAGTTGATAATACGTCTAATAAAGTAGTGGTGTCACTACTATAGTAGACGTATTATCTATAGTAGACTACTATAGTAGACGCGGTAGTTCCGCGGGTAAGTACCGCTATCAAAAACTGAATCCTTCAAACCTTTAAATTTAAAAAATGATAATTTTAAATAAAACAAACTTATTAATTAAATTAATATAATATTTCTTTATTTTTACATTTAATAATCATATATAATATACTTCGTAGACACATTACTTTCTGTTACCATTCCAATCCCATTGATTAGTACCTTTATTGGAAGTAGGGACATGTTTATAATTCTTACTAGTTGACCCAGCAGACGTTGTTCTGCCCGAACCCGAAAATAATTCTGTAACCCGATTGTGGCGCCACCTATCTTATCCAATTTTATTTTCAAACCATATGTCAAAGTGACGCGACACTTCACGTCACTATACGACGGTTAAATTTTCTGGATATTATTCATACAAAAATACTAAAATTGCGATTAAAAAATGGGGGGTGGGGGTAGGAGCAGGGTCATTTCACTCCATACAACCTATATTTCTTAGAAGTTTTAGGTGTCATAATAGTTCGGTATATTTCCATTAGATGACATTTTATTTTTAAAATGTCATCTAATGGAAATATACCGATCCATTAGATGACATTATATTTTCATTATTTAAATATTTTGCTGGTCACACCAACTGTTTCTGAAAATTTTTTGGTGGCAATACTAAGTCTTTCTACGCAGACATTTTTTCCGTCAATTTAAACTTTAGATAAAATATAGTATTTTTCATAAATTTAGTAAACAAAATAATATAGATAGAGAGTTGAAATGGAGTCAAATCATACAATATATGTTTGTTATTACCTTTATTACGTTGAGATTTTTTCCTACCAGCAATCTATTTGTTGCGTATAACGAAACGCACTGAATAAAAAAATGAATGTCAATGTTATGTGTCAATGCCATCTCCTTTACGAATTCGATTCGATCAGTCAGTTGTTATTGTGAAAATTTCGACTTTTGCTTCATCACTGGACTCTTGACGACCAGCGATGCCAGATCTCCTGATTTTTCGGGGGATTTACTGATTTTCCCAGAATTCTACTGATCTACTGATTTGAACTGAAAGTCTACTGATTTTTTTTTTTCAAATACTAGCTTTAAAACATTATAAGTAATAGCAAACCAGAACCACCGTGAAATGAAACACAGATTTATCATGGTTAGGTTGGCACTACAAAACTGTCATCGTAAAATGGACTTAAAGTGATGGACACATAGTTGAATATTGAAACTTGAATCTTGCTCCACAGTTAGCCAACATCTGCGAAATAAACAGGTTTGAAACACAACCCGCTAAGATTCAATATTAATTAATAGGATTAACGGATTAACCACGGAGAAAACAATATCTATTTAATTTATGTGTACCTATTATTTCAATAATATTGTATGAATTTGTTTTGTTAAGTGAGTTGTTGTTGTGATATCAAAATGTCTTGTTCGGAATCAGAAAATGAAAAATACGGATATACGACGCCTCCAAAGAGAAAAAAATATAGTGCTACTTATAAACCAGAATGGGAAAAGAAAGAAGAATTTAAATCATGGCTATCCAAAAGCACTAAAGTTTAGTAAATAGTTCTAGTTATTAACAGAAACTCGCTAGCGGTTCTTATTGTTATCCATATTCTCTATTAAATGTAATATTTATCTGTGGATATGCTTGTGGAATATGTGTTGATTTTTTTATCTTTGTTATTATATTTTTGTTTTATTACTGTTTGTGTCCCAAGATTAATAAAAAAAAAAAAAAAAAATTCTGCCGTCGCATCACCACTGTCGGTTGGGAAGGGAATCAATTTAAATATTATGTGTCGGACCGTATGTACTGTACCCATGGATGTAATAAGTACTATACTGTACCGGACTTGAAATTTGGCGCTCCAAATTCTAAATTCAAAACATATTCCACAATGTCTGTTCCACAAGCGTTTCCACAGATAAATCTAACATTTAAGAGAGAACAGAGAGCCAAACATCAATATAAAAATTTTTTTGCCAGCATCAGGGTAAATTTCTAAATTATTGGTAACTTATTGCAGGTGTGTAAAGTGTGTACATGTGACTTGAATATTGCAAAAGGAGGAAAAACTGACTTAGAAAAACACGAAAAGACCAACAAGCACATCAAAAATAAATTGAAACTTCAGGGACAGAGGAGCATATATCAAATGCCGATTTTATAAAAATCGACTTCAGTGCAAACAAAAGCAAAAGAAGGCGAAATCAGGATTGCTGCTTTTTCAGCTGAGCATAACATTGCACTCAATGTGATGGACCACCTCGTGAATCTCATAAAGTCAGTATGCCCAGATTCAGAAATTGGAAAAAATATTACGTGTGGAAGGACAAAAACCACCAAACTGGTTACTGAAGTACTGGGAAGTTCTGATATCAACATCATGGCTGAAGCAATGAGGAATAATAAGTTCTCATTATCGATAGATGAAAGTACTGATAAGAGTACGAAAAAACATTTGGCAGTAATCGCGAGAGTTTGTCGAAGTAGTAACAAGGTACCATTTTTTTTTTTTCATTTCCATACTTATGGTTTTTAATATCAAAATAGCTATTTTTGGCGAGGGGCGTTTGTTTATTCTATTCTATTTTTTTTCTTTTTTCCCAGATTGAAGATTATTTCTTCGAATTGTTCGAAATTCAAGAAGGGACTGCAGAAAAGTTACACGAAGTCATCACAAAAAAAATGATTGAATTGAAAATCCCATATAAAACAAATATGATAGACGGTGCAAATGTGATGATGGGGAGAACGAATTCTGTTGCTGCAAAATTTAAAGAAGAGATACCAGAGCTCTTCATAATGAAATGTGTTTGTCATTCCGTAGCTCTCGTCGCATCCAACGCTTGTCTAAAATTACCCAGAGAGCCAGAAGACTTAGCACGAGACATATACAATTATTTAAATGACAGCCCGAAACGCGCTGGATTATTAAAAGAGTTTCAAGATTTTCTAGAGCTCAAGCCACACAAGTTATTACAACCGTCACAGACAAGGTGGCTGTCTCTAGAATTAGTAGTGAAGAGACTCTTAGAGCAATATGCAGCTCTAAAATTATATTTTCGTGATGCCATATATAGTGACCGTCTCAAATCGGCAGAAAATATAATGATCATGTTGGACAATCCAATGAACAAATTATATTTCGAATTTATGGAGTATTCCTTGCAAATATTTAATACATTGAACAAAACCATGCAATCGGAATACACAAACGTTCATTGCATTTATAAAAATGTCTTAACTGTAATTAATACCATACTAGGGAACTATATAAAGGAAGAATACATAACTCAAAACACTTACGACAAAATCGATTATAAAAATCCTCGAAAATATTTACCAATAGAGGACTGGTATTTTGGAGCCAAAGTGGCGGCAACTATATCTACAAATAACTTTAACGCTGAAAATGTGAAACATTTCAAGCTACGTTGCCTAGACTTTTACATTGAAGCAATCACACAATTGTTAATGAGGTTCCCTCACAATGATTATATGGCTATTTTACAGAAAATGGGGTTCATTGCTCCTCAAGCTGTCAGAAATCGTAAAATAAAGTCTATCGCTGACATATTAGGAAGATTTCCGAATATTGTGCCCCCAGATAATATACAAGCAGTGGATACAGAATGGCGCCTTCTAAGAAATACACCTCTAGATCAAAATGTAGATAAAAATGAGACGGCCGAATTATTTTGGCAAATGATTGCAAAGATGACAACATTCCCAAATTTGACTGCTGCTGTATTCACTTTTATGTGTTTACCTCATTCCAGCGCATCTGTAGAAAGACTTTTCTCGCAAATCAATTTAACAAAAACGAAGCTACGTAATAAAATGTCCACCGAAGTAATTTCCGGAATGCTGCATACCAAAAACCTTCTGAAAAATTCAAATTGTTATGATCTTAACATAAGCCCTGAAATGTTAGCCAAGCACAACAGTAAAATTTATCGCAACGACAATAACCAATAAAATGTAATGTTAGTTCATTGCGTCATTATTTTATTTAACAAAAATTAGATCTACTGATTTTTTGAAAAATTTCCCCATACATCTCCTGATTTTTCTAGTCGCATCCTCTGATTTTATAAAAATGGACCTGGCAACACTGCTGACGACCCTGTTTATAACGTACGACGAAATCATTGGACCTCGATATTTTACGGATTGGATTTTGTATTAAGGAAAATGGCCGGTGGCCGGCTCTGCTCGAAGCTGTTGTATTATATACCATATTGCGGCACAACACGTAAGTATTTTTTGAGCATGTACTTAAAAGTACACAACAAAAAAGTGCTGGCAAGCATTATTAGTCTGGAGGGGAAGAAGAGGGGGCGGATGGATTATGAATATCCACCTAAAGATAAATACCGGATAACCGGTTTTTCGAAAAAAAAAAGACTAAATTTTCTAACCTCAAAATACATTTAAAAACTTAGCCTAACTCTATTTTTAATAAAAATTCTTCTGGTATGAAAGTAATGTTAAAAGGATACACTCCCAAGTTTTCCATTGAAACATCTCTAAATAATAATAAGTAATTTTTGCTAATAGTAGTGTTCTGCATGTGCTCGCTTCGCTCGCACTTTCATATACGTTGCTGAACCTTACCTAATCCTATTTTTATAAAAATAAGTATTTTATGGTATGAAAGTAATGTTTAATTAAAAGGATACACTCCAAAGATTTCCAATGAACCATCTTTAAATAATAATAAGTACTTTTGCCAAAAGGAGTGTTTTCTGCGTGTGCTCGCTTCGCTCGCATTTTCATATACATTCCTAAACCCAACCTAACTTTATTTTTAGTGAAATAAGACAAAAAAATATGCAAGCAAAGCTACTGAAAAATAACTATACGTTCTGTTAAAACTTAACGAAATGAAAGTAAAAAACGAAAACCTAATATAAATGACGCACCTAAACATTGCTATCTTAACATCATATTTTATAATTTCAATTTTAACAGAATTTTGTCATGACATAATTTTAATTTTGTTTTTATATAAATGAAAACCATTAACACAATTTATACACTGAATTTATACTAAAACATTACAAACTAAAAGTAAATAGAAAATAAATACAAAAGTAACAACTGTGACAAGTGCCTAATTTCCATACAAAATTTAAAACTTTAAAAAATGGTTAGTTTAGTAGTTGATTGGTTAGGTTAGGTTAGGTTAGGTTAGCACAGTTCCCCCTCTAGGTGTGCTAAGACCTTGTCGTGGTGAGGGGGCTTAACCCCAATCCGATCGAGTTAGGGTTAGGTTAGGTTAGGTGATGGCTAGGGCGGATAGGGTATGTAGGTAGGGGCCACCACCGATGCGGGCCTAGGTGATCGGATTGCCAATGGGGAACTAAGAAAGCACACAACAGCGGGTCCGGCGGGTGCTTTAGTGCACAGCCGGACGCAGTTCTGTCTGCACCGCTGTACAATTTCGTAACTCCCTTCGGGGAGCCGAGGGTCCTGCCTATTCTAGGCGGACCGCGAGGAAGAAAACCTCTATAAAAAATCACCCTTGTGGGCGAAGCCGTGGCTTCTTATTAGAGAAGTCCGGAGCTCTCGCCCAGAAGAAGGTGCGCTCGGTGCGAACGCACCGGCGCTTTGGAAGGGGCCCAGCGATGGGCCAGCGGAGCTTCGGCTCGTGGTTTGGTGGACTTGCAAGGTCCACGGGCGCGGCGCGTGACCTAGGTCACCGTCGGGCAACCCGTAACCTCGCATTGAGCGAGGCCGGGGGTCCGGCGCACTGAGCGTCGGGCCGCGTGGAAGAAAACCACTATAAAAAATTACCCCAAACCCAAGGTTTGCGTGCCGAGGGGTTGTGTGGCTGGGGGGTGCTCAGTCCCAAGCGCACCTACGGTCCCTTGGGAAAGGACCGTAGGTGCTCCCAACTTAATGGAAATGTCGGACAAACGAAATGCAAGTATGTCATGCGATCCCGCTGACGCCGGGCGCTCGGAGCTAGCTCGGGCTCCGAGTGAGAAATCTGTTACGAGCGGCCAATGCGCTCCGTCTGGCCAACGGCGTCAACCGGTTTCCGGGCCGGTTGATGTGAAATGGACTACCGGCACACACGAAGATATAAGGGTGAGACAACCGGTCGTGATGCTCGACCGGCTGTCGGTGCGGCGGGCGTCCAAGACGTCCGACGCGGAAGGAGCGGCGTCGCCGTTTCCGAGCGACTTGGAAGGGGGGGACTCAGACATGTCGGCGTCGAGCTTTCGCTCCGCCAACTCAGTCCCCTCCAGGAAGAAGAAGAGGAAGGAGGAAAGAGACTCGCTCTCCGACTCGGACCCCCAATCCAAAGAAAGACCGCACAAGAAGGCGAAGGAAAGCGCCAGGGCGAAGGCCGAGCGCCTGGCGCTCAAGAGGGAGGAGCTCCGGCTGCTAGCCGAACAAGAGCTCGCTGACACGATGCTGCGACAGCGCGCCCAAAGGTTCGCCTCGCCGTCGCAGGAGCCGACGCCCTTGTCGTTGCCGTCGGAGGTGCTGAAGGACCGCGTGAAGGAGGACCTCCAGAACATCGCGCAGGTTGCCAAATCCTCGGGCAACCTCAAGGGTACCTTCATAGCGGCGCTAAACCGGTCGGTGGACTCGCTCACGGCGATAGTGGACGAGCTCGTCCTCCGCACGGTGAGCGAGGAGTCGGCGGCCCTTCGGGCCGATAACGCCCGCCTCAGGGGCAGGGTGGAGGTGGTGGAGAGGGAGATGCGCGAGCTGCGCGCCACCATCTCCAGGGAGACTTCGGCCCCAGCTCCGGCCGTTAGCGTACCCATGACGGTCAAGCGGCAAAGCGGACCGGCAAAGCGGACAGACGCGAGGATCTTCGAGTTGCCAGGCACGTCGGCTGGCGAAAGAGCCGACGCCTTTTGTGGTGTCGAGGCCGGTAAAGACCGCGGACATGCGGATCACCGGTCTCGACGAATCGGTCTCCGAGAAAGAGGTCGCCGAGGCGATCGCCCGAGTGGGTGGTTGCCCTCTCGAAGCGGTCAAGACCGGCGACCTCAAATTGTCGAGGGAGGGCTTCGCCTCCATATGGATTCGGTGTCCAGTCACCGCAGCCGATAAGGTGGCGCGTAACGGCCGCCTGCTCGTTGGCTGGGTGTCGGTAAACAGCGAGATGTTTTAGGTGCCTCGAAACGGGGCACACCCGTCACAAGTGTACCGGGACCGACCGCAGCGCGCTGTGTTTCCGCTGCGAAAAGCCCGGACACAAAGCCAGAGAGTGCACAGGGGAGCCAGAGTGCCCCCTGTGCAGAGATAATGAAAAACCTGCGGGACACAGCTTGGGCAGCAGAGGCTGTGCTGCCCCCCGCAATAAGGACAAAAATAAGACGATGAAGGCTGGCAGCGGTCATAAAACTCCACAGCCCGCCACCCAGCCCGCAACGTCAGCGGCTGAGGAGATGGACGTGGAAACCGCTGCCAAATAATGGCCCTTCACGTCTTACAGGCGAATCTCAACCACTGCGCCAGGGCACAGGATCTCCTGTACCAGAGTCTGGCGCAGTGGTTGATAAACGTTGCAATAGTCTCGGAGCCATACCTTGTCCCGCCCAGGGATGACTGGGTCGGGGACAAGGATGGAGTAGTGGCCATTGCGTCGCGCCCCGCGGCCGGCTCTCCCGTCTTCCGGGACATTGTCCGGGGAAGAGGTTACGTCGTCGCTCGTCTCGGCGGAACTTTTGTCGTGGGAGTGTAACTCTCCCCGAACAGGAGTTTCGCCGACTTCGAGAGATCTCTGTCAGAGTTGGGAGAAATAGTTCTTCGTTGCAGTCCGCGTCCGGTGCTCGTGGCCGGGGACTTCAATGCCAATTCGCCCTGTGTTGGACGAATGGCTCCAGAGGAGACACGGGCCTCTCACGTTTCGCCTGGTGCAGGTGCTCTCGGGGCATGGTTGTTTCGGGAGTTACTTGCACCGGGTGGCTCGTAGGGAGCCCACGCCGGAGTGTCATTCGTGTGCGTGCACCGAGGACAACGCGCGGCACACCCTTGCGGAGTGCCCTAAGTGGACAGAGCAGCGATGTGAGCTCGCTGCTGTCATTGGGCGGGACTTCTCGCTGCCGGCTGTAGTGAAAGCTATGGTCGGCAGCAGAGAGGCCTGGAAGGCGATGCAATGCTCGCTCTCTCTCCGCCGCTTCCTTCTGCGGAGAGAGAGCGAGAGGACAACGTCCTGTCCCACCCTCTCCGCCGCAAACGGATCGGACGGAGGCGACTGGCGTATACCCGCCGCCTTCCTCCCTGACAGGGCTCAGGGCGGTAGATGAGGACTCTACCGCCCGCCTAACACCCTGAGAGGCACGGCGCACCTTGTTCGGGTGCGCTGTCCCATACGGCGTAACCACGCGGTTCCCCGAGGTGGAGTTGCGGTAGTGTGCCCGACCGATCACGCAACTCCGCTAATAACGAGCGAGGAGGAACATGGAGGGGTTTTAGTGGGTAGGACCGGCGGGGCGATTCGTTCCGCCGGGTGAGTCCCCCCCCCCCTCGTCGATGAGTCCTCATCACCGACGAGGGATAGTCCGTAAATGTGATTTCCCCTCCTAAAAAAAAAAAAAAAAGTTAGCACAGTTAATTATCTATTCACCATAGAGCTATTCACAAAAAAATCAAGAGCCATAAACTTGTTACCAGCTATTCTAAAGAATAGCCACCATCTGTGAGTTTGTTTGGCTGTTTTCAGGTAGAGCTTAAAATATCAATAACTATAGTCGGTTTTTGAAATTGTGGTTTATAACTATTGGTCTGTCATTTTAGGGTCGTTTTTATTTATTGATAAAATTACAGGTGATTACTATATTTTTTTATTAAATTGATATGTATTGTTTGCAGTTGCTGATAACATTACTTTGCATGCCTTTCCTCATTCAGAAAAGGAGAAGGCAATTGGGTCATCAATTTATCTACAAAAATAGAAAAATTTGCCATGATCATTTTGAAGAAAGATATTTAACTTGGACAAGAAGATTGAGCGCTGTAGCTGTTCCTACTTTGCTCATTCCTAGTAAGGAATGAGGAATGAGTGGATGACGGCCCGTTGGATGAGTGGCAAGGATGCTTGCCTAACGTCTCAGGGGCCCCGGGTTCGATTCCCGGCGGGGTCAACTTTGGAAATTTTAATGTAATTTTCAAAAAATGACTCTGGTCTGGATTTGAAAAGTAGTGGTAGGGCACACTGCGTTTCGCAGTCATTTGGGCAGCCCGCCTGGCGGCAGTGACCACCCCCTTACAGAAGACCACCGTGAAATAACAGCATATACGCGCTGTTGTGAGTAAGGGATGCCAGAGCCCATTTCCTTATCCCCTCCTAATCCGTTATCCAATCGGCAGCGCACTTGCAGCACTTGTAGCGTTGCTTGTGTTATAGGCGACGGTAGCCACCTACCATCAAGTGGACCGTCAGCCTGTCTGTCGACATAAGATAAAAAAAAAAAAAAAAAAAAAAAAAAAAAAAAAAGTAAAAGATTTTACCAATACTATATCTACACACTATCCTAAAAACTTCTCTTTATTTTTCATAAGAAATTGTACCTCCTTAGATTAGTTGATTGTACTGTGAGTGTAAAGTATACTCAAAAATGCATAACTTTACAGGCCTTCGAGTCCAAGATGTGGTAATGAGAGACATCACAAATATTGTTAATGTGGACCCTCAAGCAAATCATGCTTTAGCTTCAACTTCTTCAGGTAAATTCAATTTACATTACGTATACGTTCAGTATACTTCTATGCGATAAAAGAAGACATAATGTACAGTTATGGGATTTAATTGTGTAGGACAGCAAAAATATTGTTTGTTTCAATTTAAATTAGACTGAATGAGCACAACTTTCAAAAAAGTGGGTATAATCTCTTATTGAATAGGTTGCATTCAATTCTAAGTTTGAGAATTTAAAGAGTTAAATATAGTTTTTCTCCACTGTTAAATCAGATGAATTGTTGTCATGTGATTCGCCATAAAATGTCAATCATATGTTAGTAAACATAAAATAAAAAACTATATGTAAATTATTGCCTACCTTCGTAAAAGTTTGTTTGTCGAATTATATGACTAATACTAAGTATAATTACAAGTCAACCTTCTAAGAAAAACTTTACTGAAATTTTATCGACATCGCAAAATTTAGGCCTAAATTTATACACTTTGTAGTTCAGTGAGATATTCTTTTTATACTAAAAATTAGTTCTGTAGTTATTTAGCTATACGTGGGTATATTTTATTTGTCTATAGGCGAAATACTTAATGAGTTATAATCGTTTTTGTCGCGAAGTTCGCGGACGGCCGAACGGAATGGGATGTTTATATTTGGACTATGGTGTGGTTGTAACCTCACTTGGAACTTCTCCACTGTCAACTGTCTTGTGACATTCGGTTGCTAATACTGAATAGCTAAAATCTTTAGTATTATGTAAAAAATATATATCCACTTGAAAGGTTCTTTTTTTTCCAGAATAGAACATTTTACCTCAAGAATGCCAACACACTGCAGATGTCCTCGAATTTTTTGATCAGCTTTTTGACTCCGTCAACGGAAGCCAAGAAAATGGCAAGAAAAGAAGAGGAAAACCCCTTTTTTCTGCTCTAAAGCTTTTTTTCTTGTCATAACGAAGTATGGTCCAATGCCAAAAAAGTATTAAGTAACATGACATTTGTGAAGAAGGGTAAGGAGGTTAATGTTCGAACAATGAATAACTGGTTGCATACTATTAATAACTTGGAATATTTAAGAGATGTTTTGTTTAATAAATATCAATTAAAATCCATATGGTTACGGCATTATAACCGAGACCCATTGGAAAACTTTTTTGGCGCTATTAGAAGCCATGGGTATAGGAATATTAGTCCATCGCCAGAAGGTTTCGAAGTGGCTTATACTTCAATGCTCATCAATAATTTGACCGGTATCACCCATTCTAAGGGATCTAACTGTGAAGAGGATTCTTGTAAATCCATGTTTAAATCCATGCGAGAACTTTTTAAGGTATCATGTAACACCCGTAATATGCCTCATGAGGTTGATTTGAGTTATATTTTTTTTTGTTTGAAATCTGCAATCAGTCCCAGGACTATAAGCGGATATGATGAGGGAGATGGATCGATCTCATTCAGAGATTTGAGAATATTTTAGTCGATTTTGAAATAAAGAAAAGAGACCAAAGAATTTACGCACAATTAAATTACGTAACAGGATACTTGTTGCGACAAACAAAAAAGAGTATTTTTAAACAATGTACTATTTGTAAAGAAAATTTCTGTAATAAAAATCAAGATAATGACTATCTTAAGGACAGGGAATTTAATAAAAATACAAGTTATTTACAATACCCGAATGAGGAATTTATAAAAATGTTTAGCACAATGCAAGATGTCTTGGCTTGGGTTATGAAAAATCATAACTGCAAAAATAATTTAAAAATGTATTGTAAAACTATTTTATGCATTGAAGTCAATACTAATTTTATGACATGTAAAGAGCATAAAAACAAAAATATTGACTTTATATTAGCTTTAACTAGTAGATTATATATTCACAACTGGTGTAAGGAAATTAATAATATATTGTTATGACTCACCAGGGAAGGTTCTAGTTATGACTCACCATGGAACGTTCGAGAAAAGCGTCTTTTCCTGTTAACATAACTGGAAAGTTCCATAGTAGAATAGAAGTCACGCCACTCCCCGCTTATTGTCAAGAGAAATTAGTCCTTATGCACACAACATAGAGTTCACATTCAACAGAAATAGTGTTCCCGAACCTTCAATGACCTTGTTTACAATACGTGTGACTTGTTTATTTACTTGTTTACCTACTCGTATTTGATTGTTGTTTGTTTGTACTAAATTCGAGAAAGATCTAGACGATTGGCAGCGGGTATAAATAGGCGAAGTGGCGAGCTAGCGACACAGTTCGATTCTGCGATTCGAAAGCGAAACTTCGGAACAGTAAACAAGCGACTCATAAGGGAATCATTGACGACTCTTGGCAAGTTTAACGGTTGTATCGGACCTTTCGTTTAGCCCTATTGGAAGTCATCTTGGTTTGTGGAAATAAATAGTTGATTTTCGCCCTTACACGGCAGATTGACTCACCCCACACGTAACAATATTAAAGGGTCGCCGAAAAGATGCAGCACGTACAGATATGTATCAAAAAGAAGGAAAAATTAATAAAATGATCTCAACTATAGTATTGATTCATTTCTCATCCTTAAATTTTGCTGTTATAGTTTCCAAGTGATGCTCATAAATTGAGATAAATTATAAAAGATATCTAACTCGATCGATCTTGTAAGATTTTCGAGAGATCGACTTAGATCTCTTAAGATTATTTTTCTCAATTTTATGAGCATCTGTTGGAAACTATGAAATAAGATTAATATTTTTATGCTATAAAGGGTGCTAGTATGTGGCTCTTGGATCCACTTAGTTCGGTACAGTATCGATAGATGACGCTGGCATTATATTAACACTGATGTCTTTATCCTCCCTATATATTTAATGTACTTTGTGGGTAGGAGGGTGAAAAATACTTTACGACCTATTCTCATATTTAACCAAATATACAAGAAAAAAATCAATCCAACGTTTTGGTGGAGTTTTATTACAAACACTGATAACACTGAGAATTTTATATATTGGAAGATTTACAAAGTGTAACAAAGGACCGAAGTGGCTATAGTAATTTATATAGATATTCATCATCGACAGCCTGCAGCGATGTCCCCCTGCTCCCACTGCAGGGGCACAGGCCTACCCTCTCCACAAGGGTGTACGGGTTATATGGTCTACCACAATGGCCCAGTGAGGGTTGGTGGACTTCACATTGTGCCTTAGAATTTCTTCTTTGGCGTATGCAGGTTTCTTCACGATGTTTTCCTTCACCGTTTGAGAGCAGTCAGTAAATGTATTAAGTTTTTTTTTTAGAAAAAACCCACATGATGGCCGCGTCTTCCCCATTGCGCAACCACATTAAGATGCTAAAATATATATCTTCCTTACATAGTACAAATTGAAGTCGCTGCTCGCGTCTGTCGCTCCTCCTAACCCACGCAACAGAATTTGATGCGGTTTTCACCATCAGTTAGATAATTTTTCACTGAAGGTATAATAAAGTCGTAAACGAGCCGTGTCTGTACATTAAATATTTAAAAAAAAAAAAAAACACAATTTGTACATGTTGTACTTATGTTACCGAGGTCAAAAAAATAGTTTTTAGAATTTTTATCCATGTGTTTGTGCACGCTATTTCAGAAAC
Source organism: Bembecia ichneumoniformis (assembly GCA_910589475.2). Lineage (NCBI taxonomy): Eukaryota > Metazoa > Arthropoda > Insecta > Lepidoptera > Sesiidae > Bembecia > Bembecia ichneumoniformis. The sequence continues at coordinate 3,288,890 of OU342550.1, forward strand.
GGCTTAACCGATTTGAATGCGGTTTTCACTGATGTATTGCAGCATGCTTTCCGTAACATTTAGTGTTTGTTTCATTCCAATCGGTTTACAAACAAAAAAAGTTACCCACTATATCGAATACCACGCGTACGAAGTTGCTGGCTCAGCTAGTATATAATAAAACTTAATTGGTTCCGTGCAAAGTCGAACACATGGCTCGTTTACGATTTTTTTTATGTATAGATGTTACACATTATTTAAGTATGGGCCGTGACGCAACAAAAAATATATTTAACTAGTGACCCGCCTCCCGCTTCGCTCGGATGCAATTATTTTCTGCAAATTATGTACACAAACTTTCCTCATCGAGCGCTCTATCCATCAGTGAAAACCGTATCAAAAATCCTTTGGGTGGTTTACAAACTAGCGAAGAAACAGGCAGAGGCGGACTTAATTTATACTATTATGTAGAGATAATAACATGGAAGCGGCATCAAAAAATATTAGATCCTTGATTTCATCAAAACACGCAAAAATCGCTCTTACAGCCCTTGAAATAAAGAAGTCGTTTTCTCAAAGAATGTTAGGAGATATTGATACTTCACCATCGACATGTCCTTACTTCCAATGAAGGCATTTACCATTGGCACTAGAAGTAATAACAAAATTTTCCCATTGGATTCGCTTCACGAGACAGTTGAAGCCGTGACGTCATCGACCCCAGTGACTTCACCCATCTCGCTGACTTTGCCGACTTCGAGGCCGGGCACAGCCTCTATAAGAATATTCACTTTCTGTCTTCCGGGACGTTGTGCTGGTATGTCGATGCCGTGCAGTTTCTGAAGGTGCTTCTTCCAGTAGCACCTTCTCGAGAAGCAGGAGTGGCACACTTCACATTCGTATCTGAAACAAATGTTGCCATTGCATCAATATCAGAAGCGTAACAGATTAGAGTCAACTTCGAGAGGTCAATCTTCGAATCCAGCTCGGATGGGCAACGTTCGGGAAGCTCCGAGATAAGCTTCTCGTCCAAAATTCCTCAAAAAGTTTACGATCAATGTGTGTTGCCGGTGATGTCATATGGCGATGAAACGTGGGTCTCTAACTATAGGCCTCACAAGAAAGCTCACTCAACGAGCTATGGAGAGGACTATGCTCGAAGTTACCACTGCGGGATCGAATCGGGAATTCGTAGACGAACGGAAGTTACCGACATAACCCGGAGGATTAGTAAGTTAAAGTGGCTGTGAGCAGGAGAGATAGTCGAGAGCCGAGTGGAGGCCACGGACCGGCAAATAGGGGCTGCGGGTCGACGGTGTGTTAGAATTTAACATAATTAAGGCGTATTCTGTGCGAGTGTCGCACTGGCAACCTAGACACCGCCATCTGGTGGGGAGAAAAAGGTTCGCGGAGAGAAAAACAGAGGCGTTCGAGCAGAGAGGTTGTCGTGAATTATTATAGTTGTGAAAATATGAGTCTGGGATTATAAGATACTTGTGCACAATGTAGAGGAGCTTTCATTAGGCCTCTTACACAATGGCGACCATGGCCGCGGCGACCAGATCACGGCGGCCAGTGAGTTTTGGATTTTAATAAGCAATCGCTTTGAGCCCCTGCGCATTTAGCGGCCAGCATTGGCCGCGGCGTCCAATAGAATGCCGCGCGACCGGCGACCAGCGGTGGCAATCGAGATCATCACTTCTGTATTAAAATTCATCAGTGCAACCGCATCGGCCGCGGTTTGCGTTTTCTTAGTAAATACACAAGCACAGATATGATTATCTTCTCCACGTCCATCTTGCCACACCCTTGGAAGTCGACTGCAAGTTTTGGCCGCCCGACATATCGCTCAGTGCGAAGGCGCCCTATGTACCCCGAAGTAAGGCGTTTCTAACAGGTGGATCCAGGCTGCTTCTCATCTGTCCTTTTTTCAGGCGTTAAATTAATTTTAATTTTTAGATGATCCTTTGCGAACATTACTTTTTTCTGGATGAAAGGCATATGACCTTTTCCATATCCCTGAGTATACAAAATTTCATGATCATCGGTCGAGCAATTAATTCGTGAGAGCGTAACAAACAAACAAATTCACTTTCGCATTAGGATTATTAAAGAAAGCTCCTAAGATACCTTTTGATGTTGTTGTGCGAGTCGACGTGCCGGTTCAGCTTGGTGCTGTCGTAGAAGCTCCTGTCGCATAGGTGGCAGTGGAACCTCTTCACCCCCTGGTGGAACCTGCGGATGTGGCAGGTCAGGTTCGAAGACGTGTAGTACGACGACGTGCAGAACTCGCACTGGTACTGCTTCACACCTGTGCCGCAAAAAAAAAAAAACAAGCTTCTTAATCTTTGCACTCTTAATCATCATCTCAGCTGTAGGACGTCCACTACTCGACAGTCCAAAATTGTCCAAAAGGACCGGTCAAAAGAAGCCTGGATGTACCGTCGACACGCGGCCCTTATCAGGTTGTCTATCCACCTTGTGGGTGGACGTGGCCGTGGCCTCCACTCGAGAACCTTCCGGCCCCAACGGCCTTTGGCTCTCCGAACTCTTAATAAAACAACTATAATTAACAACAACAAGGATACTAAATACAGCGGTTGTTTTTTTGCATTCCAGTAAAATATTTAAATTCAAAAATTAAATTAAAATTAAATTAAAAAGTACTTAAATTGGCTTACAATATCGATGTTTATGACTAAGCCTTTCCGATATAAAGACTTTTTTCATTATATGTAAAAAGTAGGCGAACAAGCTGGCTATGTCTACTAAGACAAGGACTAACATCAGACCGAACACAAGTTTTACCGCAATGAGCTCAACCTAATGACCTAATATGAATTGAGGTGCAATATTGCACAACAAGTTTTTGTAGCTTCTCGGAGATAACCGAATAGAATTAAAATTGGAAGGTTTTATCTTAAATAAATGCACCAGCTGTACAAGCGCGCAAATTGTGACCCTCACGGAATGTCATAAGACAAGCTACTAAGATTGTGACGACGGCTTAAAGTGGCTAAATCAGAGCGAGGTTGATAAAACACATACATGATTTTACTAAAAATCGCACAGACTTTGGTTCCATTAGTCACTCTTGATACAGTGCACGAGTCTCCACGTACTGAATTAGAATTAATATTCTTTTATGAATTTTAGTAGTTCTTATGTATTTTATTGTTCAATTATATCAATGCTATTCTAAGCAATCTTAAATGTTAGTCTTAATAAAATAAATAAATAAAAAATAAAAAATAAAAAAGCCTTTTATTTCATGCACAATCCTTTCCTACATAAGTAACCTCGTTAGGTTTTTTTCTTTTTTTTTTCTTTGTTCAATATTGATAAAAGTTTATTTGCTATATTTATTTCTAATATCATCTATACATTTTATTTTTAATAAGTTTTTTTCAAGTCATTATTAAACAAATTAATATTCGTTGTTAGTAGCATGAACCCCCCTTCAGGTAAAGGCCTCCTCCAAAGATTTCCATTCGTCTTTATTCTCGGCTGTCTTCATCCAACTCGCTCCAGCTATCCTTTTGACGTCGTCTTCCCAACGCGTGCATGGTCTACCGGTCCGGCGTTTACCGGTGGGCCCGTCCCATATGGTAACTTCATATGTCCACCTGTTGTCTTTAAGCCGTGCTACATGGCCGGCCCATTTGAACTTTAGCTTTTGGGCATAACTTCGCGCATCTATAGTTTTAGTAACACTTCTTATTTTTGTGTGACGGATCTTGTATATTTTTTTTATTTTGAGCATGCTGCGTTCCATGCCTCTCTGGCACCTTGTTATGATATTTTTTATTTTTTCAGTAAATTTCCACGTCTGGCAGGCGTACGTTAGGCATGGAAGAATGCAGGTGTCCATAATATTCTTTTTCAGCTCTACCGGTGTGTTGCTCTTCATTACTTCCTTGTATGTCCAAAATTTGTTCCACGTGGCCCTTGATCTCCGCTCTACTTCTAGCTCGTTGCTGATACTGGCAAATCCGATCTGTTTCCCGAGATAGACATATTCGTTGACATATTGTACTGTTTCGTTTTCTGTTGTGATGATGTTCCTGTAGCTGTTTGTCATAATTTTTGTTTTTGACAAATTCATTTCCAAACCTACTTGTCTGCTAACAACGTTTAGAGATTCCATCATGTGTTGCAACTCGCCGCTATTTTCTGATAATAGGACTAGGTCGTCTGCGAATCTCAAATGGCTCAGGCGTTTTTCTCTGATGTTCAGACCACAATTGTTCCAGTCCAGTTTACTTATGACAGATTCCAGAACTGCGATGAATATTTTTGGGGACAGCGGATCTCCCTGTCTCACGCCTCTCTTGATGGGGAAGTTGCAACCCAGTGATTCCAATTTGACTCTGCCTTTATTTTCACTATATATGTTCTTTATGGCCTGTATATATATTTTCTCTACTCCTTGTGATTCTAGTGCTTCCCAAATGCTCGTATGAGAAATTGTATCGAAAGCTTTTTGGTAGTCAATGAATGCTATGTATAAAGGTCTCTGGTGTTCGCGGTATTTCTCTATAATAAGCTCCAAAGTATGTATGTGGTCTATGGTTGAGAATCCTTTCCGAAAGCCCGCTTGTTCTATGGGTTGTTTGCTTTCTATTGTTTTGCTTATTCTCTGGTCTATGATTGAAGAAAAGAGTTTATATAAAGATGGTAGGAGACTTATTGGTCTATAATTACTAATATCGTTTGGGTTTCCTTTTTTGTAGAGCAAGATTATATTTGATTCTGACCATTGTGATGGTGTTTTTGCAGTATTTAATATCTCGTTGAATAGAAAAGTTAGTGGCTTAGCTAGTATTTCGCAGCCTGCCTTTAAAACTTCGTTAGTTATGCTGTCCGAACCTGGGCTCTTTTCTGATTTTAACTTTTTCACAGCATGTATAACTTCCATTTCATCAATTGGGATTATCTGTTTTTCAGGGTTCTCGTCGTAGTAGGTATCTTCAGAGCTGTTGTTATCTGTTTGTTGTGCGGTGTTGTATAGGTTTTTATAAAAGTCCGTAGCAATGTTGATAATATCTATGCGGTTACGTATTGACTTTCCTGACTTATTCAGGCTTTCGATCCAGGTTTTTCTTGTTTGAAGTACTTTGTTTGCTTTTTTAACACTCTTGCCCTGACTTAAATATGTGCGAATTATTTTCATTCTATAGTTTTTGTAATCAAACTTTATATATTTATTGGAAAGTTTGTATAGAGCACTCAGCTCATTTTTTTTCGATCGAGATTTACCTGGAATTCTTTGTAGTTCCTGTCTTCGCTTTAACAGTGTTATGGTTCGTTCTGTTAATATTTTGTGGTTTGTAGCGATGTTGTTTGCTACTCTTGTTTGTTGCAGGCTGTGTCTGATGGCACATAGTAAGTTGTCATAATAGGCTTGTATTGTTTCCTCTGTTTGACAGATCTGTGGGTCAGGTATAGCTTGTTTTAGGTTTTCTTTGTATGTTTTTGTTTCTTGATCTGTTTTTAAGTAGTTTTTTTGTGTATTCAAAAACCCAATACGGCTCTTCTTTAAATTTAATGTCATCGTGGCTCTGACCATTCTATGATCTGTTGAGAAGTTTATGTTCAATATTTCTATATTTAAGAATAGTTTTGGTTGGTTGGATAGGATAAAATCAATTTCATTTTTATGTTTGCCATCAGGTGAGCGCCATGTCCATCTTCGGTTTGATTTCTTGTTAAAGTAGGTGTTTATTACTGATAGCTTATTCTCGAAAGCGAAGTCTAAAAGCATTTGGCCTCTTCCATTTCTTTCTCCAAAGCCGTACTGCTTTGTTATCGTATATTCATCTTTTAGCGGTTGTCCGATTTTTGCATTGAAATCTCCCATTAATATTAGAGTCTTGTGTGTCGACTCCAATGCTCGAACGAGATCTTCATAGAATTTCTTAATGTCTTCTTCGCTGGCCGATTCTGTAGGCGCATATGCTTGAATAATGCTAAGACACTTGCCTTGAATGTTTAGATTAAGCAGCGCAACTCTCTCTGTGATACCTACGAAGCTTTCGATGTTTTGTTTTAGAGATTTATTTATCAAGAAGCCGACACCGTATTTTCCTGGCGTGTGTCCTATTTGGCATAAGATAAAGTTATTGTATTCTTCTATTTGGTTTCCAGGTCGTCTAACTTCGGACATACCTATGATGTCGTATTTTATTCCTTTTAAAGCCTCCTCGAGTTCTATTAATCGTTCGTATGACGAAAGTGTTCTAACATTATATGTTGCGATGTAGAGTTTGCTTGTAGAACCATTTTCTGTTCTTGGGTGGGTGGTAGGTTTATTCTTTGGAGGGTGGTGGTCTTGATCTTCCACGGTGACCAGCCGGCTTGGAAGATATTTATAGTTGTTTTTTTGGATTTGTTTGTTCGTATAATCAGTGCGAGGGGGGGGTCTTGATTGCTATAATAATATTTTCTTGTCAACGTTTTCGTTGTCCTGCTTAGTTGTAGTATTGTTGGCATTTTTGTTAACTAAAAAGTTTAACATATTTGGTTTCAGAACGCCTTCTGGTGTACTATTCGATCTCCGCACTAAAGAGTGTAGCTTCAGCGTTTTGTTCTTTTTATTGACTTGTGTGCTAGTCGCGCCTTGTGGTTGGGAGTTGCTTACCGGTGAAATAGAAAGTGCCCTTTTGTTATTAGGTTTTTGTATGACTAATTTATCATATTTTATCCTCACTTTATTTCCTTTTTCCTTCTCTAGTTTCGCTTGCTCCTGTAATTCTCTCCTCTTCTCTAATATTTGTTTTGGGTAGTCTTCCTTGCAATAGTATTGAGTGTCCTTTAAAAATCTTTTCTGTTTGAGAATGTTTATCTTCATGCCGAGAGTAGAGAAAGTTACAATTATTGGACGGGGCCTATCTCCTTTCTTGCCTATTCTTTTTACTTCTTCTATATCTCTGGGTTCTATATTGATAGTGATACGTTCTTTTATGAAATTGATTATGTTGTTTTGTAAGTTATCGTATGACGCTTCTTTCTCCTCGATTCCAAAGAAAACTATATTCCTCTGTCTCGCCTGTTTTTCCAAGAAATATATTCTTTTCTCTTGGTTATCTACTATCTCTTTCAATTTTTCATATTTTTCCTCCCACTGGAAGAATTTCTCTTCCAGTATTCTGTTGACATTCCGTGTAACTTGTTCCGCTACATTATCTCCGCTTTTCCGAATTTCTATTTTTTGCTTATCCAGTTCTGTTTTTATATTTCTAAGAGCCTCCATAATTTCTTCCATGGTTTGAACGTTTGTTTTTGTTTTTTTTTTTTTTTTCTTTTGCTTTGTTTTGATGCACGTGGCGCCCTCTTGTGTTCCGCCTTTGAACTAACTCGTTGGTGTGTTTATCGATTGCGGAGCCGTAGCTTGGTGTAGTAGCTAATATGCTCTTCTTGCAACAGATGGCGTTGGCGACTTTGACGAGCAATATGAATTTGCAAGTTATTCAGATTTGTGGGTATTTGTTTGGTATCCAGATTGTACTAAGATTGTATGATTTTTTATTGTTTGTTTTCACTTTTGCACTTTTTGGAAAAAGTAAAAAGAAATATATATAATTGTGAAATAGTCCACTAAATGTCCACAAAATGGGGAAAAAGCACTAGCGGCGACCGGCACTCGGTTTTTAGTTTTTAGTTATTTTTGTATTGTTTTTTATCACTATTGAACTTGTCTCTAATATATATTGTAATTCACATTGTTCTCTTGACACTTTGTACTTTTACACTCTTCTAGATGATTTTTAAAATTTTTAAGACTTATTTAAATACAGAGCCTATTTTTTGAAATGTTAACAGTGGCACTGTGGCGCCCCCTCTTTAGTCTTAATAGTTTTGAATAAAAATAATGAAACGAATTATGTTGTTTACAATAATTCCAGCGCATTTACACAAAAAGAAAAAAATTAAGGGCTTCACTGAGGTAAATGACATTTACTATAGAACTCGCTGGCGGCGGCCTAGAAATGGTGTTTTTTTGTTTTTACCATTAGAACAATACACAAAATAAATTTTTTTATTAATACAATTTTTTAATCTGATATTAACTTATTAATAGGTATAATCCGCGCCAAACTTCTAGTCCCCTTTGAAGTTGCTTCGCGCAGAGGTACAGTCACGCACAAATAAATTATATTGTTTTGAAACACAAAACTCTTCTGAACACAAAACTCTTCGTGTCTCTTTGAAACACGAAACACAAACACACACTCTTTTCTGCACGTGCTTAATGTTTATTTTTATGCCTTCGTCCGCTTCTTTTTGCATAAATTTCAAAACATTGTACACAATTTTTCTTGCTTGACGAAGTAAAACCGTATTCCGGTTAGGCATGTTTAAACTGATGTTATTAAAAGAACAATAAAAAAACTAAACAAATAACGAAATAACGAAAACAATAGACAACGAAAACTTAACAAAAACAAAGCAGAATTGTGAGTGACTGTACTTCGCTACGAAAAACAAGCGTGTGTGCTATTCGGAAGAATTCTGAACGCACACAAACACGCACGCACAGGTGAGATGGGTGTGGGGGCGGGGAAGTGGAGTGGGCCCTGCCGCCGCCGCCTCCTGCCGCTCCCCGCTGATACCTATTTTTTGCTACTGCGACGCGGTTCGCGCTGTGTTCAGAGCGGACTAGAAGTTTGGCGCGGATTATACAGGATTGATATGCGCGCAATAAGCCGTTTTCGAGAGAATTTTCAATAAAAGTCAAATTCTTCTTGTGTTCTAACTTTTTTTGTGGAGTTTCTATTACTTTAACGAAAATTCTAATTAATACAATTGGTTCTTCACATGTTTAAGTACAATATATATTTTTTTCAAAGCAATTGTCTTGTCCATTTCTTGTAACATCTTCATTAAACAATGGATATTTTTAGTATTTAGGGTTTGTCTCCCCCTTAATCTCATGTGAGATTAAGGGATAGGGCTGGAGGGGGTCTGCCAAATCTCACCATGGGGGGAGGGGGATCAGATAATCGCCAAAAATGCCTCACGTAATTAATGGCCGCCCCCATATTAATTAGGACTAGCTGAGCCCGCAACTTCGTACGCGTGGTATTAGGAATAACGCGATACATTTTTATTTGTAAACCAATTGGAATGAAACAAACACAAAATGTTACGGGAAGCTTGCTGCAATACACGAGTGAAAAACGCATTCAAATCGGTTCAGCCGTTTCTGAGATTAGCGTGCACAAACAGACATGAATTCTAAAAACATTTTTTTTTATCCCGATAACATAATTACAATGCTTACAAATTGATTTTTTTTTTTTGAAAAAAATATTTAATGTAACAGAAACGGCTCGTTTACGATTTTATTATAAAATATGTGAGTATTACCTGTATGTATCCGGACGTGTTTCGCCAAGTCGTGTTTGTGCCACGTTTTGTAATCGCACTGTTCGCAGGCGTACTGCGGAGGCAAGTGAGATCGAATGTGGGTGTAATGCGAAGACCGATGGACGAACACTTTGCCGCAAATCTTCAAAATTTTAAAACAAATTTTACGGTTTGAAGTGATTAAGCCTATGTAATGTATGCGTTTATTTACTCTCTCTCTCGCTCTCTCTCTCTCACTGGCAACACTGTCTCGTGCGCACCACCGTTTAGTGCGTGTTCGAGCACGTGATTCATCCCACAAGTGGGGCCGCTACAGGCTGATAAGGTATGCCGCATTATCTATGCTTACTATACTATGCCGCTGACGTCGGCTTTTGGCCGTCGTAGGCCGCATTCAAACTCTTTGCTAAGCGTCTTTAGTTATTTCTGAATTTCTAACTGTTGTCACAGATAAGCACAGTTTGTCTACTACTGTTGTGAATGAGACGACGTTCGCTGCTGCGATATGTATTGACCGCTGACGCTGAGCGTGTCATTCAGACGTAGAGCGAAATATTTACACTGAAGCGGATGTCGTATGTAGCTTTTAATACGAGACCGTAGCCTTGTATATCTTATTATATAGGCACTAGAAGGAAATTGCACTACTTTTGATAAATAGTGACGGCCCGTTGGATGAGTGGCAAGAGTGTTTGCCTAACGTTTCAGGGGCTCCGGGTTCGATTCCCGGCGGGGTTAAGTTTGGAAATTTTAATGTAATTTTCAAAATTGACTCTGGTCTGGATTTGAAAAGTAGTGGTAGGGCACATTGCGTTTCGCAGTCATTTGGGCAGCCCGCTTGGCGGCAGTAACCACCACCTTACAGAATACCACCGTGAAATAATAGCATATACGTGCTGTTGTGTTTCGGTGAGTGTGTAAGGGATGCCAGAGCCCATTTCCTTATCCCCTCCTAATCCCTTATCCAATCCTACTGTAGTCGGCAGCGCACTTGCAGCAGCTGTGGCGTAGCTTGTGTTATAGGCGACGGTAGCCACCTACCAAAGTGGACCGTCAGCCTGTTTGTCGAACTTAACATTAAAAAAAAAATACTAGATATGCCTCGCGGCTTCGTCCGCCTTGTAGTATAAAAATTAATAAGCAAATGTGTAATGTTTTCAAGTACAATGTGTATTTCATAGTAGTGGCAGAGCACACCATGAAATAACAGCATATGTGCTGATGAGTTTCATTGAGTTGAGTAAAAATGTTAGAGCCCATTTCACTTCCTACTTTATTTTAAATCCTACTATGGTCGGCAGCGCACTTGCAGCAAGATCATCAGACAAGCTGACGGTCCACTTGATAGCAGGTGGCTACTGTCGCCTATTGCACAAGCAACGCCACAGCTGATGCAAGTGCGCTGCCGACTACAGTAGGGTTAAGGACACGGAGCATATACAAAGAGGAGATGTTGTTATTGATTTTTTCTATAGAGCGGCGCGTGACTACTGCGCGGGGCAAGGAGGAAGTTAGACCCCGTCCAATTATCTTAAATTGCCAATGAATATTGACTGTAGTCTACAACAAACAAGCGCCGCCACACCGTGACCAGTGCCGACAGCAGACTGACCAAGACCACGCCCACAAAAAATGACGTCAGGACCTAGTTTGAAATCAGTGCACAGTTGTTTAGGCCATCTCCTCTTTGTATATGCTCCGTGGTTAAGGATGAGGGATTGGATAGGAAAATGGGCTCTGGCATTCCTTGCTCACTCACCGAAGCACAACAGCACGCATGCGGTTATTTCACGGTGGTCTTATTTAAGGGTATGGTTACTAAAGTTTACCTCACAAACAAAACTGTCATCCTTCTGATGAACCTTCTTCCTGTGATCGTCTGACTGTTTCTTAGTCTTAAACTTAAGGCCGCAGGCCTCACACGTGAGCCGTTTGAACTTGTATTTTCTGAGTCTCTGTGGCGACTTTGTCTTTCTATATGGACCCCTTTTTTTACGAGTTTTTATAGCTCGCACTTGCTCCTTGATGCTGAAATAAAGTTATAATATTTTTTTGTATGTTTATATTTTATACTAGATTTAGCTAGCGACTTCGTCCGCGTATTTACTAATTATTACTCCCTGATAATGTATTTACCTCGCTGATATTTAGCTTTCTATAGGTGAAAGAATTTTTAAAATGATTCAGTAGTCTTTGAGTTTATTCATTCCAAACATACATTTGTATGGAGGAGGGGTAAAGGGGGGAAGATGTGGGGAGAGTGAGTAGCCTATGTTACTCGCTGATATTTAGCTTTCTATAGGTGAAAGAATTTTTAAAATAGGTCCTTTAGTTTTTGAGTTCATTCATTACAAACATACAAAAATACATAGGTCATATAAATCTTTTCTCTTTATATAATACTAGGTGAACTCGGCCACGCCTCGCTGCGGCCCATACGGCGGCGGCGTGCGCATGGGGCGCGCGGTACCGGACACTGCTTATATATAATACTATTTATCGTAACGTAATGTTATATAGCCTATAGCATTCCTCGATAAATGGACTATACAAAACAAAAATAATTTTTCAATTCGAACCAGTAGTTCCTGAGATTAGCCCATTCAAACAAACAAACTCTTCAGCTTTATAATATTAGTAAGTATAGACTAGTATAGGTTCACACTATTTGCATTGGTTAAGTACCTATATAAAACAAAACTAGCTATTTAAACTTCTTTAAAAATTGAATTGTACAGAGAAAAAATTAGGCAATGCTTTTTTATTGTGCATGACTGGTGACGACGGTGGCAACACTACAAATTTAATTAATATTTTTTTATATTTTCAGACGATCCCTTGGGAAAAGTACTTTTTTCTGGATGGAAGGTACCCTTACATCCTTTTCTGTATCTCAAATGTGTACGCAAAATTTTATGATGAATTTTAAGGTGTGAAAGTGTAACTAACTTATTTTCATATTTTATAATATTAGTTAAGATTCAGTGTTTAGACGAGAGGTTCCCATACATTTTCTCTCATAGACCACTTTCAAAATTTAGCTGGTTCCGATGGACCCCCCGCAGCTACTTTTCTATCATATTCCCAAAAAATTTGAAGATTAGATTTAACTATGGAAATTTGCATTGCGGCTGAGTTCCAATCACAAATGGGGTGTTTTCTAAATAAAATAAGTGAGAATTGATTGGTTTTTTTTTTGTCACCCTCATTTTTTGTCACACCAACGCAGACCCCCGTCGAGTCTCCCGTAGACCCCTGGGGATCCACCTGGACCACTTTGGGAACCAAGGGTTTAGATTAACACCCATTTTACATACCTAAACAAACGTAGGTACTACGGTGGTTTCTTTACCTTTCACTTTCACTGTCTTCTTTTAAATCATCATACTCGTGCCTATCACCATCATCATCAGCGTCATCACACTCATCCTTCACCTTCACCTCATTACAGAAATCATCAACAGTAGAACTGTCCGTTTCATTTTTTATTGCACTCTTAGATACAATTCTATGAAACGTTTCCTCCGCCAGCAGACACGTTCTTTTGAATCTATGAGCAACAACTAAGTCGTTAAGGCAACCATCACATATTTTTGTTGGAAGACCATCTTCTTTGGATACCTGCAATTGAATGACCAAGACGATTAACAAGAGATGTAAAAAATTTTTCATTAAATAGGACATTAAGGGAGGTCGCACATTGGTTCCTATCGAGTGAGCAACTGAGTTACTTTACCGGATTTGCACTGAGGCCTTACATTAGCTACTACTCTATGCATTTCATCTAGGTTCGGCTTCCATATTGTTGCTTGTGCCAACTTTGCTACCGCACAGACAAATGTGTTTTAGTCACTTTAGCGACTGAATTTGTGAGGGAATTGATCGCTCTAGCGACAGCATAATCGCTTATGCAACAGTTCTATCTATTGTGTATGCCAGGACAGTGTGAGCGGACTGTTTTTATCTTTATCTTGTCTTAGTGGCTATTTCTGTCTGCTAGAGTACCAGTATCACGTCGTCCATTGCTGAAATATTGTGATCGCCACTAGAGAGCGGACTGTTACTTTAGCAACCAAAAGTGAGCTTAAGTTGCTAAAGCTTAATTGACCTCCCTAAATAATTCTAAGAAATCATTTGCAGTCGAATGACTTTGAATCAATCATACAACGCCGTCTCCGATAAAAAATACAAAAACAATGCTTTGCGAATTGTTTCGATTCACTTCAATAAAGAAAGTTTCATTTAAATGTAATGGATTTTATTTTGATTTTTGTACATTTATTGAACTTAATTCATTTTGAGTATTCATTTATTATAATTAGAAATTGAATTTAATTCAATTAATAAGTTAATTTGACATTTACTGATTCTGAGGTCAACTAGTTATTGAACTTCCCCAGTTCAGCTAGTATTAGTACAGAATAAGTAAGAGTAAAGTCCATCAACAATATTCTTATTGTCTCTATTAAGGGGAAGACACTTTGTGTTCTTTGTAAGTAACAGTAACTTTACTACGAATCACTATTGTGTCGCTACACTTTAGAAATAGTGTTTTCACTAATAGTGTTGTCACTATTAGTGATATGTAGTGAAATTTAGTGCTACTTGTAAAGAATACAATAACAAAGTGTCTTCCCCTTAATAGAGACAATAAGAATAGTGTTAGTGGATTTTATTCTTAGTAAATACTAAGAAGGAAAGACGGAGCCTTAACACTATCTCCCAAGGGTCCCAAATTTGATTCCCTGTATGGTCAACTTTGGAAATGAACTTTTCAAAGATGACTAGCCTGGATTTGGAAAGTAGTGGCAGGGCACACAATGTTTTGCAGTCCTTTGGGCAGCCCAACTGGCGGCAGTAACCACCATCTTACAGATGACCACCGTGAAATAACAGTATGTGTGCTATTGTGTTTCGGTGAATGAGTAAGCGATACCATCAAGTAGACCCTCAATCTGTCAATTTAAAAAAAAATAGTAAATTAAGGTTAAATTATAATCTTATGGCTAGACTGTAATTTTTTAAGAATTTTCCCAAGTATACTGTTACGAAAAAAAAAGTATAGACAACACAATAAGACTTACAAGGAGACCAGTGCAAAATTGAATCTTATCCACTATGTTCATCTTTGTATCAAACATTTGTATCATTTTGGAACTCTGTGCCATGCACACCCTGCAAGACTCCAACTGTTCCCCGAGTTCAACTATTCTGATGGAGATTTTTTCGTCATCACTTTTTGAACAATTTGTAGCACTTTCCATAGTAAATTGTTGCAACTATTTATTATGTAAAAATCAATCGGAATCTTATTAGAGATTTAAAATTACTGCGAGTTCAAGTTTTTTGTATATAAATATTTTTATAGAAGTAAATTATATATAACAGAAACACAAAAACACGAATTGTTTCACTTATTTTTATTATTATTTGTGTACGTACTTATGACCAGTGTGACCGTTTCAAATTTTATAAACCTACTAACGAACTGTATGAAATATACTAAAAAATACCAAAACCAAAATTCAATTATACCAAAATTCGACTAAAATTTTTGCTTCATATTTTGAAAATATTGCAAATAAAACACATATTTTTTAATCCAAATTGTTTATTCTAAATCAATAGTATAATCATTATTACTTAATTTATTTACTTTAAGCATGTCTGTCGTCGGATCAAAGGAAGTACAACTTCTGTCAAACCTTGTTTGACATGTAGGATAGAAGAAATGTGATTTGATGTAAACCTGTTTCTGTATTTAGTTTTGACCATGTTAACTTGCGAAAAAATTCGTTCACACTGTGCATTAGAAATAGGCAAACACATTAAACATTTAACAAAATTGGCCAAATGTTTATATTTTGGAATTTTTTGGCTATCAACCATATTACCAACCTTACTCCAAAATTGTTCACAATTAACTGTACTGGTACTAGTACCACACATCAAATTTTACTAGTACCACACATCACAAACACCAAATAAGCAAGCAAATTTTTCCGACAGCACACACGATCAAATTTAACTCTACTACAGGGAAAAGGGAATCCCCTGAAATAAAACTGACAAACATTCATTCATTTCATTCACTCGGTCGGCGTGTAAAAGAGAAAGATTGCTTCAATAACACAGTGTGCGACAAAGACAGCGCAAGAAACGATCTTGACTGGGTTGCTAGGTGAATATACCAAAAAAATACCACGAAAGTTGAAATTGTACCAAAATTATACCGATTTATAGTAATATACTAAAAATATACTATCGTCATTCTTCGAAGCCTCAAATATACCAATTTAGTACTGAAAATACCAAAAACGGTCACACTGCTTATGACTTATGTGTATGTTGTATTGTACAGTGTAATTTATTGTTCTTGTATTTGTAGCAGTGCTGCCAACTAGTCTTAACGAAAACGCGCTGTCAGCGCTGTAAAAAAGCTTGATTGCGCTAAATGGCTTTTTTAAAAAAAGTGCTATATTTCGCGCCAACTACAAATGATTTTACTATTTGCTCGTTAAAATGAGTAGATAAAACAAATTTTATATTAGCATGAAATGAAACAAAGATAGGTATACAAAATCAATATTTTTTATACTGAAATACAATAATATTAGAAACAATATTATTGACTTAAGGAACAATCAGAGTTAAATCTTCATAATCGTCGGATTCTTCGATTTCTTCTTCTTTTATATTTAGAGAATGATCGTAGCGTAGTAAAGTTCGCTACGGAGGAATACAAAATAATACGCGGGGAATCCCCTATCGTTTTCATAAAGGATGACTCTGTGACTCTGTGATCTACTTGTTCGTAGAATTTATGATATAGATCTATATAATTTATATATAGATGGTGTGGCAATGGGGAGTGCGCTCAGCCCTGTCGTGGCCAACTTCTACATGGAATCGTTTGAAAAACTTGCTCTAGAAATAGCATTTCAGAAACCTTCATGCTGGTTTCGATACGTAGACGATACATTTGTAATATGGAGCCACGGACAGGAAGCACTGAATATGTTTCTTAAACATACCAATAGCATCCACCCAAGGATACAATTCACTATGGAAACAGAGAAAAATGGCACACTCCCATTTCTGGACGTGTTGGTCTCTAAAAACGAGGATGGTAGCCTGGGACATAAAGTCTACCGGAAGCCCACCCACACATATATTAAAGGAGTAACGGATCGCATAGGAAAAATGTTACAGAGCAGAAACATCAAGGCCATATATAAGCCCACGAGCCAAATCAGAAACCTGCTCGGTTCAGTTAAAGACCCAAGGGATCCATTATCCTCGACAGGGGTATATAAAATACCTTGTGAATGTGGCGCAGTACCTATATATCGGCACCACAAAACGCAGCATTAACACCCGAATTAAAGAACACAAGGGTAACTGTCGCAGAGGAGAGACCGAAAAATCGGCAGTAGCTGAACACGCCTTTTCTGAAGGCAATCATAAAATCCTTTTCAAAAACACATTAGTCCTGTCATCCGAGGTACACTATCACTCACGCCTTAATCGGGAAGCCATTGAAATTTTCAAGCATCCAAATAATTTCAACAGGAAGGAGGAAAATCTAAGGCTACACAACATTTGGTATCCGGCACTACGCAAGAATAATAATAATGAAAGAAAGAGAGGGCATTATAACCCCTCTCCTAGTGACCACACCCCACCAATTCAACCACGGGGTGGGTATATAAATTTAACATTCCAGTCGACAAATCAGTCCTTCACTCGGTGTTACACTCGACCGGAGACTTACCTTCGGTCCCCACATCAAGCGTGTCAGGGACAGGGCAGCGTTCGTCCTGGGTCGCCTGACGTGCCTCATAGGCAGGCGGAGTACAATGGCCCTTAGAGATAAGGTGACATTGTACAAAGTTTGCGTCAGACCGATCATGACGTACGCTAGCGTTGTCTTTGCGCACGCTGCTCCTACCCACATCGAATCCCTTCAAATCATTCAAAACCGTTTTCTGCGGAGAGCCGCGGGCGCCCCATGGTTCATCCGCAACGTCGACCTGCACCATGACCTCAACCTCCCCTCAATTGTCAAGTGCATCAAGGACTTCTCCTTGAAGTACTACGACAAACTTCCTCGTCACCCCAACCCACTAGTGGTCAGTTCCCTCATCTATACTCCCGATCCCAATAATACTCTTTCTCGTTTCAGAAGAAGACCCCGACACATCCTGTTGGACCAGGATGACCCCATCACTGCAGCAAACGCGGCGTTTGCTGATGATGACAACGACGTGCAGCTACCCCGACATCGTGAAAGAAGAGGAAGACCGCCGCGCCCCTTCTCACCTCCGAGGCGCGACCTGGCAGCGCCTGCGAGGGACCTCCCGGCCCGGGGACCACTTGTACCGGTCGCGGCTGTCGCCGTGGCCGTCGCAAGTGGCCCTCCAGGGCTAGCCGGTCCCTCATAGCTTAAGCATTAGTTAAGTTTTTATTTGTAAGGGCCGGGCGCTTCTCGCCCCCCCAACGCCCGGTGACGGTTCCAAAGTCCCCTATGGACTAGAACCACACCCATTTCGAGGTGAGTTTTAGTGCGGTAAGAGTCCCACATAACCTCTATGGGCATTTGCATTGCATGCGGCATTTGAGCATAAGGTATCTTTTGAAGATTTCTCTCCTCGGAAAAAAAAAAAAAAAAAAAGACAAATCAGTCTTGCTCGAGAAGTCGAAAAGTGCAGAAGTGAAGTGCAGTGATGTGATGTACTTTTTCTTCTAACACGGACTACACCATTGAGGATGTCAACCGCAGTTGTTGACGAAACGTTTGGAAGAATTCCCAACAGACCTGGGCCATCATCCCGGAAACCCACAACTCATTAGGATACCGGCCGAGAAAACCTACATTCTACTAATGTAACTTGAATTAACTTGAATTATAAAAATATTGAAAAATATTATTATTATATAGTGTTCTGTGGTCATCATGTGACATTATAGTGTCAATTGTAAATGTCAATCAATTGTAAACGTCAATCAATATTCAATTGTCATTTGTCAAATAAGTACAAACATATAGATCTCGACAAGCTGTAAACGTTTTATTCTATCGGAAGTGATTACAAATTCTATTGGGATATTTTATTAGTGGCATTGTGTTGTTCGTGCTCATTTCGGAACGAGCCGGCGAATAACCGTAAGTTTAATTGAATAATGATACAATTTTATTATCTAACCAAGAAAAAAAAAATTATGTTTCCCACACAATATAAATAAATCACAGTTGTGTGCGTTATATTTTGTGATGCAAGTTCGTTTGCAGATTAGAATGCGATTGTAAATCTGCTAAGAAAATAATCCGTTTGTTTGTACAATATTGCTATCAATTATGATAATACGGTGATTGCGGAAAGGCGTCATTAACCTTGTTATCGCCGAGTTGATATCTAAAGTTGATTAAAAATATCTTTGACCTTTCTAAAATATTGATCTTGTATAGGATTGTTTAGGTAAGCAAATTTTTGTCCACTTACTCCAACGGTGTCTTTAATCTGAGTGAAAATTGGGTAGGTAGGTCGTTATATCAAACCAAACTTTCACTTCGGAAACTGGATCATACTTCTTTTTAACGCTCAATGCAATATTAAAAATCTACTAATAGATCAATGATTTATTCTGTTAATGATTATTTAATTGATAAATAATTTAAATTAATGTCTTCATTAATTAATTAATTAATATTTGTATGTATATACCTGATATATATCTATTTGTATGTATATTAATTAATTAATTAATATTTGTATGTTCTACTGTTAAGAGCAAAATTGTCATTACTTAAAAACATAAGTAAAATTTGACTTACTTTTTACTAGTACTGGCAGGGCACACTGCATTTTGCAGTCATTCGTCAGCCTGTCTGCCGACCTTAACATAAAAAAAGTAAGGAAGCTTACTTATGTTACCGAGGTCAAAAAAATAGTTTTTGTAATTTTTGTCTTTCGTAGTCTTTGTACTTAATTGGACACTTTCGGTTCGCACTGTACTAGTACAGTCCGAGTAAAGTACTAGTACAACTTATTAGTTCTAATAGTACTTAACAGTATACAGAAATAAAGTTGTTACCTATCCACACTGCTGACCTGAATAAAACGCACAGTCGGCATAAGCGGTTGATTTGCTATCTCACATAATATGTATTTAAGTGCGTTTGGCAGGCAACAACTATCTCGCTTTCTCTTACATACAGTATGTTTCTTCTTTTATTCTCGCTCGGTCATTCGGAGGACTTCAGACAAGCGACTTGAGTTGAGTGTAGTGGGAGACGGTGAAAACCGCATTCAAATCGGTTAAGCCGTTTCTGAGATTTTTAATTTTATGACACGAATGCTTTATGATTCTATGACGAATTTAACATTGGTGTTGCCTTTTCTCGTGACAATTGGTGTTGTCTTTTTTGTTCAGGATTCAGGAAATCATTTGTCATCATTGACGTGACTTTCTGCGAAGATCACACAAATAATTAACTGTCTTTACAAAATCTTCGCATAGTTTTAGAAGTAAATTTTAATTATATTATAATAAATCTAATATTTTTGTCATCTCGTAACATGTGTGATCAGAGGCTTAAATAGTAACAATTGTCAAAGTTCTCCTAAATTTTTTCATTGGAAATGAATTACTTTCTTTTGAATATATTATCAGTGTATTTTATCTGTCCGTCAATTATCTCCGAGTCTACTGGACCGATTAAGTTGATATTTGGTACACATATCAATTTCTGTGACCCAAACGCAGAGGTGTGTCGTGAATAGATGAAATCTGTAAATGAGAGGTCATTTTTGGGGGGAAGGTGGAAAACAATAAAAAAAAATTTTGAAAACTGCATCGTGTGACTTATCAAATGGAAGGTCTTGTTGTGAAGATCTTAAATGTATTTTTTTTGTAATTTTAAAATTAATAGTTTCCAAGTTATTCAAGAAAATAGAAGAAAATTGACCATTCCCCCCCTTATCTCCGAAACTACTGAACCTAAAATTTTGAAAAAAAAAATACAGAAATTAGTTTTCTACTTATAGATTATAGGAAAACCTATAAGAAGTCCATGATATTAAAATGACATGGTAAATCACTCAATATTGTGCATAGATTTAAAAAAAAACATGATAGGTAACATATTACGGGACCCTCTTCACGCGAGTTCAACTCGCACTTTTTTTTTTGTTAATAAATATGCAGACAAACGGTGAATTAAATAGTCAATTATTATTTACTGTTTTTAAAATATGTTGATACCATAACCAACCATAATATTTATTTGAACCTTTGCGTTATTGCGGGCTCCCGCTGGATTAAAACAGTGCTGGATCGGAATCCCTAGTTCTGGGCTCAGCTAGTTCAAAGTAAGCGTAGGGCTGTGATCTATTATAAATCACTCCTGAGGCAATGCCGATAGGACAACAATGTCACAATCTAAGTTCAGCTAACGTTCACTATATTATTATTTATAGTGCAACTATCAAGGTGAACTTCTCTTATGAAGCGTGTCACAAATTACTATACTAGTCATATAGTACATACTATACTATTGAACCGCCTCCGGCTTCGCACGGTGTTGAAATTTTAAAATAAACCTATGTTCCAAATTAAAAATTTTTTTTTGGTTGATACTCAGGACAAATGGTTTTATAAGTATATACATACTAGCTTTTTAATGCTGCTGTGCTCCCTTGATTGATTAAAAAATAATCCATGTCCCACGTTAAGGTCTCATTGTTCAGTGATGGAGAAAAAAAAATCTACATAGAACTAGAAACCATCTAGTTTAAAAAAATAAAGTACGGAATATTATTCCATGAAAATTTACAACAGAGATATAATAGTACATTACTGCAGAGTCCAGGAAGTGAAGGATTGCCGGACGAAGTGGTTTCAAGGCCGAGCTTTAGCGATTTGAGTCCGGCAATCCTCATTCCGGTCGAGATTATGTTTTGATTCAGGCCATGGACAAACTTGTGTATCGAGTAAATACAAATATTACCGCGACTAAATCAAGAAAGTCAAATACTTCTCTTTTATTCAATCAGATTCAAATACTACAATTTCTTTTTAATAATATTTTTTCGTAGTCTTGCAAAATGCAACCGAAAACGGCAACAACGCCAGTGGCGTAGCTACACTTTCAGCGCCCTGGAGCATTGTAACATTGTAACTTTGCGAAGGAACTTGTAACTAAACATTGCATGCATATAGCTGATAAAAGTATTATTATTATCAAGAAAAATATGCTGAAAGATTACAGATTCATTATCATTATTTATTAAAACTGAAAAAGATTCATACACAAAACTCCAGATGATTCATTTCGAGGTTTGTGGATAATTTATTTATTTATTTATTTTAAAATTTACAGATAGTTTACACATATGAAGAGTTTTTCGGTGACCTATACACTAAGCATAGCTTGTATTGTAAAGGCCAGAATTTAATAAGATATAAAATTTTAGAATTAAAAATAGTCATTAAAAGAAACGGAGATTTGGGTGTCTATCTATCTCTCTCTCTCTCTCTCTCTCTCTCTCTCTCTCTCTCTGTGTGTGTGTGTGTGCGTGCGCCAGCAAAATCCTGTTTCAGATAGTAAGTTAGTGTTGTGACTTATTGGATGCCTTTCAGTAAAAGTTCAATATCGTCATAATGAAGTCCGAGAAGCCAATTCCGAACAATGGGTTTGATGCTCTTGGTATTTTTGTCTTTTATATCACAATGCCGGTTTGTTTTGTTGTAAATATAAATATGTGAGAAGTTAACAGAACGCCGACCAAAAGAAGTATTAATATGTGGTAGTGCAATTTGAAATGTCCGCTGCTTTAAATATTGCTTGTATTGAGTAATTAATTGTATAATTAATTCCTTACATGCTCATATGAGAGAGAGGCGTTTGAAAAATTTTGCTCCAGGGCGCTAAAAGTACGCTTCTTTGCTTTGAAATTGATTTTAAATCCGTTTCCTGCTACCTTCTCTGGAGTACAATTAATTACCGGCTATTTGTTTCATTTATAGATATTTGTTCGAAACTAAAATGTTCCGAAAAAGTGAATTATGAATATTTATAATTAAGTGGGCATTTTCGATTGGCTATTGATAAAAATTTAAGAAGAAAAAAACAATTTGCGCCCCCCAGGCCCCGGCGCCCTGGAGCAACTGCTTCCACCCGCTCCCCGACGCTACGCCCCTGAACAACGCTCTACCAAGTGAATCTAATGCTACAAATTTAAATGAATTTGAGCAATTTAATGCTTACGGATCCTCAAGCTGTTGCGAGGGATCCGCAGCTCCTAAAATTATGCTGGATTCCGCTGAATTGTGGGATCTGGGTTTGCTGGACGCGTGGTATTCGGTATAGCGCGTAACTTTTTTGTTTGTTAACCGATTGGAAAGGAATAGACACTAAAGGATGATTCATAATTACACCGTGCCGCCACCGAGCCGTGCGCTCGCCGTGTTTTTCTCAAAGGCCAGGACACGGCCGGGACACGGACACGGCCCGGTGAGCATGATTTGGTTCATACAAAAGTATACTATGAATATCTTGACCGGGCCCAGGACGGGACATGGCCCGATGTAATATAAATCCACCTTAAATGTTATGGGAAACTTCTACTATATATCATTGAAAATCGCATTCAAATCGGTTAAGCCGTTTCTGAGTTTAGGTGCACAAACGCACAGACGAACAGACAAAAATTCTAAAAACTATTTTTTTAAAACTTAACAACTACAACATGTACAATTTTTTTTTAATATTCAATGCACAGACTACTTTACGATTTTATTATACGTATAGATTATGAATTTATTCTTCAATGTGTTGTCTCATCATCATCATCACGAACACATGTCTCCTTTGTTGGATACAGGCCTCTCTCAAGACTCACCACCACACACGGTCCTCTGCCGTTCGCATCCATTTATTCCATAGTGGCCATGCCAGATATAACTTATTTTCTAAGGCTTTTATAAAAACTGTATGGACCTTTTATGGCATACAACTGTGGGGATCTATCTGTGATTCAAATATAATAAAAAATCAGAGAACCCAAAACAACATCCTCGAACAAATCAGCAATGCTTCTTGGTTTTATAAGAAACCCGGGGGTCCACAAACATTTAAAAAATATACAATAAGGCTAGAAAATCATCCAAATGAACTTGGCTCACTATGCCTGATACCATAAGTCGTCTGAAATGTCGCAGGATTCCAAAACTTGGTGGCCCTGACTGAGCTACCATAATAATATAAGGAAGAGTTCCTAATGGGGAACAAATCATTACCCGTCAATTTTCTCGCCACTCATCTGCTCATAGCTGATTGATAATGATGTCAGGGCGTTCGTTATATTACCGTGTTATACATATTTTTCAAATCGGACGTAGTCGCGAGCGCCAGCTGGTATAGATACCTATATTTTTGTCTAGTTTAGCAGTGGCGTTTAATGGGCAACTCAACTGACGGCAGTAACCAACCCTTACACGATGAAATCGTGACATAACAGGGTTTCCATAACTGGCCTCAATAACAGTTGACAAAAAGGCTGCCTCGTAAACAGAAAAATATCGACTATCGATATTGCGCTATGATAACATAGATAGCTTTTTGCATCGAACCGACGCGACGATCTCCACTAGATATGAATGAGAACGAACACAACGCTAACATTTGACCTCTTTACGTCAGATAATGTTGCTTGACGTTGACATTCACTATTTAGAGGTCGCGTTAGAAAACATGTACCTACAGTCAGATTCACTGAATTTGTACATTACGTAAAGGTCGCCAGATAGGCTGACCGTCCACTTGATGGTAGGTGGCTACCGTCACATATAGCGCAGAGTCTTAAGACCGCCTCTGACGGTCAGTTTTTGGATGTACGTCAGTTCATTGATCAGTTTAACTGACCGTGTATGTCCCAGCACAGCGGCGCTCTCCCGGTTCTGGTCGGAGTTTTGCCCGCTGACCTGGAGGTGAGCCGTGCTTGTCGCGTGGCGGAGGCGTCCGAACGCCTGGTCCCACGGGAGAAGCGGAAGCTGAGACGGGTGGAATGGCAATGAGTGGTTGACGAATGGCAAGAACGTTCGGAGAATGAGATGGGACGTGAGCTCTACCGTTACTTCCCGAACGTGGCGGATCGACTCCGGGCAACTTGGTTCGAACCGAACTGTGAAGTCTCGCAGATCCTCACCGGTCACGGATGTTTCAGGAAAAGACTGTGTGATATGAAACTGTGCGAGGAGAGTAAATATGTGTGGGTGCGGCACGGAGGATGAGGACTTGCACCACGTTCTGTGCTCTTTTCCTCTGTACGACGACCTGCGGAATGAGATGATGGATGGGATCTGTCAAGGTAGCGGGGTGGCCGTATACTACCGGGATCTCGTTTCCATGGCGGCGAACTATGCTTGAGAAATTCGCGCACAAATGGCACAGGAGAAGGAGCACCCACTAATGAGCGAGAGTGAGCCACGCCCGAGGCCCGCGCGTCACTCAACAGTGGTGTGTGTATCGGCCCCAGAAGGGGGAGAACGACAGGGGACAGAAGTTACGGCCCGTCATCGGCCCGTATGACTAGACTGTCGATAGGGCCATGGGTTGATGGAGGGTCTGACCGTGTGTGTCGACCGACACATAGGTGCTGCAAGAGCGCTACTGACTTTAGTAGGATTGAGGATAAAGTATTATAGGAAGGAATAAGGAAATGGGCCCTAGCATAACCTTACTCATCGAAATTCAGCACAAGTGCTGTTATTTTTCACGGTGATCCTCTGTATAAGTGGAAGGATACCGCTTCCCAGTGACTTTGAAACGAAATTTTGAATTTACAATAATATTTGTATTCCATTTGAATTTTAGTGGTAGGGCACACTGTCTAGAGCAGTCCTTAGCGCTCCATCTCAGGGGTCCCAGGTTCGATTCCCGGCAGTTGGCCCAACTTTAGAAATGAATTGTTCAAAGTTGATTCTTTCTGGATCTGTCAAGTAGTGGCAAGGCAAACTGCGCTTCGCAGACGTTTGGGCAGACCTTCTGGCGACAATGTATCGGTGAGAGATGCCAGAGTCCATTTCGCTAGCTTTTGCACTTGCAGAAGCTGTGGCCTTTCATGTGTAGGCCTACCTATCATTAAGTTGACCGACAGCCTGTTTAGGGCCAGTGAGGAATATGAAATAAGAGACGGGTGAATGGGTAATTTTATTGTAGGTTTTAATAAAATTATTAAATTCACCCGAGCCAATGGGTCCTAAATCTGTCTGACGAACTTACCATAAAAAAATACAATTTTTGTAATTTTTACTTCTCGTCAATAACAAACAAGTATAGCAGCCTTGACTATGAAACTTTTGGCACTTATGACTTACAGACTTTTGACATGAATAAAATTTATTCCCTTTTGGGCTCTGGATAGCCTAATATCTGGAATAATTTTTCAAACAGTTGCAGTTGTTCGGGGGTTATCATATTGTATTTAAAATTTGTATGATAACAAGCTATAAGGAAGAGGCACTTCATATAGATTCCAAACAAATGAGTACAATTATTAAAAAAAAAACCGGGACAAGTGCGAGTTGAACTCGCGTGAAGAGGGTTCCGTACGATGTTACCTATCCGCACAATATTGAGTGATTTACCATGTTATTTTATTATCATGGACTTCTTATAGGTTTTCCTATAATCTAAAAGTAGAATACTAATTTCTGTATTTTTTCAAAATTTTAGGTTCAATAGTTTCGGAGAATGGTCAATTTTCGTCTATTATCTGGAACTTGGAAACTACTTATTTTAAAATTACAAAAAAAAATACATTTAAGATCTTCACAACAAGACCTTCCATTTGATATGTCACACGATGCAGTTTTCAATTATTATTATTTTTAATTTTCCACCTTCCCCCCAAAAATGACCTCCCATATACAGATTTCATCTATACACGTCACACCTCAGCGCTTAGGTTACAGAAATTGATATGTGTACCAAATTTCAACTTAATCGGTCTAGTAGATTCCGAGATAATTGACTGTGACGGACGGACAGACATACACACGAGTGATCTTATAAGGGTTCCGTTTTTTATTCGGACGTACGGAACCCTAAAAAAGATATCAAAAACAACTATGGTAAAGGTACTTGTGGCAAGATTTTGCTAGGCGGCGTATGTATTACGGCGTTGTATGACCCCACGTGTAACCTTTAAGAGCGCGAATAAATAGAAATAGTTACTTAGCTAATCCTAGATTTGAATAATGTCTAGTATATAGGGTCAGAATAAGAAAATATTTATATATATGGATTAATTAATTATAAATAAAAGTGAAATGTCGACAGAAAACATTAATACAATGAAATTTTCTCGATAGAACAAAATCACCAAGTTACCTCTCATTTTTATCGTTTTTTGTTTTATTTTCAAAATGACACATATTAAAAACCTAAAAAATTATCAGTAATCTCACTTCACAGATTATCTAGGCCTTTGAGTATTAATTTTTCATTTGACATTATAGTTCACGAGTAATTAATATTTAATACTTTTGGCACTTATAACATTTTTATTCCGCGAAATGCGCTATTTTCCGTCTCGTGTCATGCATAATTCAATGTGTATTGTTTCACATGATCAATCACAATCCACTCCACTGAGACGGGAAGACTTATGTTTCTGTGCGCAAGAATATTTAGACCTAAATTTTTTAACAACTCTTGTTTGTGAGTAGATTATAAATTGTTTCATATTATTTTAACAAGATATGGCCAATAAAAGGAACTCTATTGTGTTGTTATCGTGTCCATTCAATTATGGGGCCACGCGGGTGAAATTAGAATTTATTTAATCGTCAGAAGTGGCCGTGAAAATCGTTATTTTTTATCACATATTTAACCATTGTCACGATTCTGTTTTCAATTATGCACATATACTATGTATAAATAAATATTTAGTTCAAATTTAGTCCTTTAAAAGTATTTAAAGGTAAGATTTGTATTAAAATCGGTTATGATTATTTTTACCAAAATTATGATTATTGTTACCTACTGTGCCGGCAAGTTTGTATGCGCTGTAGTTCGTTTTACGAAAATCCCACAGAAACCTAACAGGTTTCCAGGATAAAAGGTATCCTATATGTTAATCCAGGCAATGAACTGTCAGTGTGTCAAATTTCATCGAAATCCGTTCAGCGGTTTTTGCGCGATTGAGTAAGAAACGTCCAACATAGAACTCGTTGAAAAATAAAAATATATAACACTATTGATGGCGCCATCTGTTATACTGACAATAGAATTAGTTGAAGCGGCGACATCTATCGGATTTGGGTAGAACTGCTTGGTGATACACCTGTGCGTGTTGTGCTCCAATTTGCAAACCTATGGATAAAATGATTTATACACCTATATAGATCTGTCAGCAATCACTCTGTTGACGGATGAAAACCGCATGAAAACCAGTTTAGTAGTTTTTGAAATTATCGCGAACATACATACATACAGACGGACTTCGTTTTATAATATGTAATGATTAGGATAAATACTGATACAATAAAGCTGAAGAGTTTGTTGTTTGTTTGGTTAAATTAGGGTTGCCAACCACAATTTCAAAAAACTAGGATTTGCAGATGAAAAAACCAGAACAATGCGTTTTAAAAACAGGACGCAGTAGGTAGAAAAATAGACTAAAATCGGTTAAATGAAACTCAAGTAATAATAATAATCATATTTTTCATTAAAAGAATTTGAAGAGATTTCTTTGAGTTGAAAACTTGTTATTATAATATATAAAACAAACGCTTTAGTTTGTAACAAAATACATTACCCTTATCAGGGCGATTTAAAAATCCAGGACGCCGCTTAAAAACTATCCAGGACTGCCCAGGAGATTATAAAAACCAGGACATGTCCTGAGAAAACAGGACGGTTGGCAACTCTAGTTTAAATGCGCTATACTCTGGAACTGTCAGTCGGATTTAAGACAAGGACTAACGTCAGACCGAACACAATTTTTTTTTTACCAAAACCAGCGCAACCTATACGAATTAAGATGCAATATTGCACAACAAATGTTTTGTAGCTTCTCGGAGAAAACCGAACAGGTTTAAATATGGTGTAAAATATGAAAAAAAGAAATAAAAGTAGCCGATTAAAACTTTAGTACAGAACTTAAATTAATTAATTAGCTTAAAAACAAATGTAATTGTCGCTGAAATTTTTAATTACTGAGACCGGAAAGGTTTTTTTGGACAGTAATATACATTTTTTTTCTATAAATTGAACAGTTATTTACAATTTTTTTTGTATAAATCTGTATTTTTTTTTCTATAATTGGATAGTAATTTACAATATTTTTAGGGTTCCCTACGTCCAAATAAAAAAACGGAACCCTTATAGGATCACTCGTGTGCCCGTCTGTCCGACCATTCCCCCCAACCCCGTATTTTTTTACCAACGAATTTTTTTAAGGAGATGTCGCATCGTAGCTGTTGGACATTTCGAACATTTGTTATGAAAAAAAAAAAATCGTTGTTATTATTCTGTTGTTTTATACATATTATTTTTAAAAATTTAGAACAGTTAAATTATTTGTATGAATTTTATAATAATTAAACTGGTGAACTGCATTGCTAGCTTTGTGTTTGTCTTTGAATTGATAGAATAAGTCAAAACTACCATGGTAACGAGTTACACGAAACAACTTTCTTGGAATTTGAAAACAGAAGGCACGTGGTATTAAAGTGATATTTTCATTTTCCTAATTTTTAAAGTAGATTTTGGTCAGAAATCTTGCAGATATTTAAATGAAATTTGTGTGACGTATGGACAGGATATTAAAGAAGTTTTTAAGATAGTTTTAAATTATTATTTTATAGTAATTTTTTTTAGTTATAACCTTAGAAAGTTAAGTTGTTATTAAGTTAAGTAGAAAATTTTCTAAAAGCGAGTGTTTTTAGAAAATTTTTGAGAACAATATTTTTTCATTCAGTGTAGTTCAATAGTATCAATTAAATTATGTTTTCATGTGATAGCTATAGTATCAGGCTATAAGATATAAAAATAAATTATAGCTTTAGTAATAATGGATTACTCATAATAAAAGAATTTTTTTACGAATTCGGAGTTACATAACAGCAGCACAAAAATCTGAATAACTCGAAATCTAATAATAATAGCTGAACATACATGGGGGTCCATTGGATAGGTATTGGGCCCCTCTACCGCCACACCCCATTTGATCTGTCGATTTTGGATCACGCTGTATATTGCTCTGAGACGGAAGATCAGAGAATTGGGGAAAGTTTCCCAAAACTGTAACGAACAAAACGACACACAGTTCCAAAATTATGCCGACTTATATAATGTTATAGGTAATTTTCGTTAGAAGGATTTTGAGGTCAAAACGCGTGACGTGCTCTTACGTAAAGGTGGCTAGGTCGGTCGCGTCGACATTGGTGCGACATTGATGTGGTCTCTGGGGTTATCTGCGCGCGCGCAGGTCACTCTCCTATCAGGAAACGGTCATGCCGCCGTGTTACCACCTCATTGGATCTGTTTTTCACGTGTTATCTGCTATCATAAAATCCGATGGTGAACCGATGACGTCGCATTGGTGATTCCGATGGTGAACGATTATCTTTATCGTCATCGTCGACCTAGTTAGCAAACGTCACTAGCACTAGCAAACGTTTTTTGAGCACGTCACACGTCGAAGTTGCACCTAGAGCGAGCAATTATGTGGTAAAGTGTTCATTCAATGGTGTATTAAGGCGACTCCAGCCGCAAAACTCGTCCCGCACTGAATTGACGGGACTGCTGAGGGGGAGTCGCTACTTGCAAATCTCGGAAATATCTATTTAAAAATTAAATAAAGTTTAATTGAATTTTTTCTTTGGATGAGACTTCAGATAGTGGAACTTAAAATTTATCTTAAGAATTAGCTATTTAAAATATTGATTATTAAGCAAATCGCACGGTTACAACATCGATATCAGACCGCAAATTATATATATATATAATTAAATATAATTTAAAAAATAATTATGATGATTCCCTTTCATATATCCTGCAGATGATTTGAGTATTTTTTAAATTATAATTATTATGATAATTTAAAAGTAAAACGGTTACAAATTAGTGTATTTTTTTATCATTAGGGGCTGGCGTCGCCTTAATATGTTTTATGATGTAAAAAATTCTTAAAGGCACTTAGGATGGGGAAAAATGCACTGAACTCTGTACATATATATAATTCTCTAACCCGATTGTGGCGCCACCTATGGGGTTAAATTTTATTTACAAAAATATGTCAAAGTTACGCTACACTTCACGTCAATGAAATTATTTGGATATTGTTCATACAAAAATACTAAAATCGCGATTAAAAAATGAGGGGTGGGGGGTAGGAGTGTGAAAAATACTTTACGACCTATTCTCATACCTACAAAATATACAAAAAAAAAAAAAAAAAAATCGATCCAGCCGTTTCGGAGGAGTTTTGTTACAAACACTATGACACGAGAATTATATTATACTTAAAAATTTTTTTTTTTTTTTTTTTTTTTCAGAGAATGTTTTTTATATATGGCGAGTTTACTTTCAATGTATGGAATTATAGAAAAGTGGGCGAATTTACTTTGTGGCGAATTTACAATAAACAAGGAAACAAGCACCAAATATTACGGGAAGCTTGCTACAATACATAAGTGGAGCCCTCATTCAAAGATTAGTCATTTCTTTGAAATATTTATAAAAAATAATAATATATCAGATGACAGTTTATACGCTATTACTAGCTGAGCCCCCAACTTTGTACGCATGGCATTCGATATAGCGCGTAACTTTTATGCTTGTAAACCGATTGGAATAAAAAAAAAATGCGGCACGCTTGTTACAATACATCAGTGAAAACCGCATTCAAATCGGTTAAGCCGTTTCTTAGATTAGCGGGCACAAACGCACAGACAAACAAACAAAAATTCTAAAAACTATTTTTTGACCTGAGTAACGTAAGTACCAGTACAAATTGTTTTTTCTTGAAAAAAATTTTAATGTATAGAAGACACGGAATAGACTCACGTATAATATTAATATTTATATTATATTAATATTTGTATTTTTAATATTTTATTTAAAACTGGGGCAGTTTTTTAATTTGAAACTGTGAAAAAAAAATTGAAGAAAAGTTAATAATTTGCAGTCACAGGATCTTGATACTTACTAACCTGTTAAAGTACATGGCCAAGATTTTTGAATAATTTTTTCTGATAATTGTCACGAGTTGGCCTATCACCCGTATCCGGCTTGGTTTCTGGTACACGCTAGTACTTACTAGTGTAATGTATGTTACAAATACATGATAGGGAGTCGAATTCAGGCGTCCTAATTGTGTAAATGGCCGCTTGGCGTTCGAGTACTTACTTGAAATTTTTATTGACGATTACCCTTTAGCCTGGGCAGGCCAGGCCGGGTCTGGTGGTCTACCTAAATACAAAAAGCTTATAATTATCTTATAAAATTCACCTCTTATATTCTATACTTGGTAATACATAGGATCAAATCGCTTCATGATATTGAAAATAAGTGTAATCAGATAAGAAACAATTTCCTTGCATATCAATTAACCATAGATGTAGGGGGCGTACAAAGCATAAAAAAATACTAATTGTGGGGGTAACTGTTGTTACCCCCACAATACAACATTCATTGCGTCGGACCCATTTCTATACGAACACTATACGCGATCACTTGTGTTTATTTTCACTATTACGAACTGTAGGTTGTCCCGAACACCCTTCACATATAAAAAAACTACAAAATCTGCTTTCTCTCTGTTTCTCTCTTTATAATACTTATCTACCTTTTCATCTCTATCTTCTATATACCTACATGTTTAGTCCAGAAAAATTTAGTAACAAATCAAAAGTTTAGTCCCTCAGGGGCATTTTTGATATAAGGTTCTAGTAGATATGTAATATCGATTGGTGAAAGAATTTGTTGTACACTCTGTAGAAAGGGGTAGAAATAAATGAAAATTTGTGTTTTTTTTTCTTCCAAATTATATATAAATCATAAAAGAAAACAAAGTTTCAGACATATATTGTGGAGAATTTTGTATTACATAAAAAAGTTGGTATTAACTTTTTTTGCTAAAATTAAAATTAACAGAGTTAGGGAGGTTAGAAAAATATCCCTGTCTCTATCCTTCCACAGGGTTAAATCAAAAATGTCTTTCACCCATCGGTATTATTTAAAAAATAGACTCAAACTTTTTTTATGTTAAGATCGGCAGACAGGCTGACGATCCACTTGATGCTAGGTGGCTACCGTCGCCTATAACACAAGCAACACCACGGGTGCTGTAAGTGCGCTGCCGACCGCAGTAGGATTAAGGATAGGGATTGGATAGGAAAATGTGCTCTGGCATCCCTTACTTACTCACCGAAACACAACAGCACGCGTGCTGTTATTTCACGGTGGTCTTCTGTAAGGGGGTGGTCACTGTCGCCAGACGGGCTGCCCAAATAACAGCGAAATGCAGTGTACCATGCCACTACTAAAAACTAAACTTGATTTATTTTCCTGTGGACTATGTTGTTGAGAGTTGTGTTTATCTTTATTTCTTAAATTTATATTACAAAAATGGCTATTTTTCTTAAAATTTGTCAATATTCTTATGAACGTGCATTAAGATTTTTCATGAACCTCATTCCCGTGCGACTAATTGGGATCCATTTTATATTACGTAGACAGCATGAACTGCTCTCGCTTCTTCTGCACAAGGAATTTTTGTCAGCGGCTTTGATTTGTCTTATGAGTGCTAACACTATATAAATATATAAAATTCTCGTGTCACATTGTTTGTAAACAAAACTCATCCGAAACGGCTGGATCGATTTTTATGATTTTTTTAAATATATTTTTTATATACAGTGTAAACTCCATGTAACGTCCCTCGATTTAACGACAAACTCCCTAAAGCGTCGAAATCACTCGTCTTTGGTTGATTTAGCTTGTTTTCCATACAATGATACACTCCATATAGCATTACACCCACTCTCAATAACAACAACAATTAAGTAATAAAAAGTACCTTTTAAGTTGCCGCAGCTGTGTAAGTGTGGTACGTTCTTTTGTCGCTTTATCCCAACCAAACTTTCTAAGAAATTCGTTCTTTTGTTTACAAATTGGGATTGCACGTGTACACTGTTGTTGACCATGCAAAACTGAGGATCAGGAACAAGAAGATGAAGATGAGACGGATGAGTCGGAGCCTCCGCCAAGCATTAAAGAAGCTCTAGAAGCGGCTAAATTATTGGAGAAGTACTTCCTTTACCTATCACCAAGATGCCTCAATATCGCAAGATGTGAACAAAATAAGTAAAAAATACAACAAAATTACTGGTGCCGCAAAAGACGTCAGACAAAAATAACAGTACGCAATAGCGTTCAAATAACATTATTTTTTTATGTGCATAACTACTAGCTTGAAATAAGCATTTTCTTTTCATAATTCTGATTTTATTCATTCCATTTAATGACAACTCTCTATAACGCCATAAAATGTACAGTCCCCTTAAGTGTCGTTATATAGAATTTACACTGTATTTGTTAGGTATTTTTCACCCTCCTACCCCCACCCCCATTTTTTAATGGCAATTTTGGTATTTTTATATGAACAATATCCAAATAATTTAACCGTCGTTGATTGACGTGAAGTGTCGCGTCACTTTAACGGTTTGAAAATAAAATTGGACCCGATAGGTGGCGCTACAATCGGATTATAGAATTTTTTTCGGGTTCGGGCAGGACAACGTCTGCTGGGTCAGCTAGTATAAGAATATTGAGAGATGAGTGCTAATAGTTTAGTTTAGATCAGTGTATGAGTGCTGATAACCCGTTCAATAGTGAAACAATACAAAATTCATGTACGAGTATTGATTCGTTGATGATTTACCAAAAGCTTTATATCTTAATCGTGGTCTTATAAGCAGAGGATTATTGTATTTATTGTCTTACTCATTTTTAATATCTCCTTATTAATATGAATTGTTACCACGGTTCACCCAAAATAATGGCAATCGTTCGATAACGTTATCGTTGCCTATATAAATAAGTGAGTGGCCGAAAATCGCGTGGGCAATTTGGGTTCATGCACCCGTCAGTTGTAACGCACGCGTTCGCGTAAACGGAAGCGTTGAGTTCGCGTATATGCGCATGCGCAGACGAAGCGTTACGACGAGTTGAATTAAAAATCCACTTGTCTTGTCAAATCAATCAGTCGACCGCCGACAGCCGCACCGCGCGGACCTGTGTCACGACGAGCCGCGAGTGTCTTTAACACGCGTACGCGTTTTTTTTTTTGGCGACTTTATCCTAAAGTTGGCGCTAAAGTG
The DNA here is from genome assembly GCA_910589475.2 of Bembecia ichneumoniformis. NCBI lineage: Eukaryota > Metazoa > Arthropoda > Insecta > Lepidoptera > Sesiidae > Bembecia > Bembecia ichneumoniformis. Next base: position 3,323,633 of record OU342550.1, read on the forward strand.
AGTGAAGTATTATAATGTTCGCTTCATTAGCAAAACATATTATGCTAATAAGATTGTGCCTCAAAAGTATTCATAGTCATAGTATGATCGTATGTTTAGATGTATTATATATGTATGTGCGTAAAACAGGAATCGAATTTGAATATTTTTTTGTAATGTCACGTCAAACGCTTCGTAAACTGTTTCGTTATGTTTAGAACTTGCCTTTTTTTGTTGCTTTTTTTTTTGTATATTCCGTGTCTTCAGTGATTTCATTGGTAATTTAAGATTTTTTTACTGATAGGATCACTGGTGGCAAATGGAAAATCCTCCCAATCATCGCCAGACTTTTCAATCTTCTTCCCACCCCCCATTGAGGAATTTCAAATCTTTATATACTTCAAATCTTTAAGGTTGCCTGGAAGAACCCCTGGGGTGGATCGGAGTTGTTGCCTCGGCAGAGCCCGGTCCACTCCTCTCGAAGGGCAAGGAGACACCGGGGAGTTTTAGTGGGTAGTGCCAGTGCCGCTATGACTTAGCATAGCATGGAGCATGGAGCGGTAGGAATTCTGTAAATGGATTTCTCCAAAGGTTGCCTGGAAGAAATAGCTATAAAGCGATAAGGCCGCCTCTTGTACTATTGCTTGTTGTTTCTTTCTTTTTTAAAATTCTTTTTTATATGTTTATAGTACAAATAAAGAGTTTAATAATAATATAACTTTTTGAATACGAATGATCTTATAAATACTGAAGTGATAGAGACACGATTGAAATATTTTATTCATTATGAATCTTCATTTATGAAGGATAAAGTTAGGTTTTATTAAAATAATAAATTAAAATAAATAAATAAATCAATATTTTTAAAACGAGAACTGTGTGACTGAACAGCTGACTAATGAAAAAAAAAAGAAATCGCTTAAAACTGGACGCAAAAACGTTATCGATAGAAATGAAGATTTTTTATTTATATTGTTTTGAAAATATCTTAAGGCTCGAGTCTCCTAAAAATTAGTGTTCTTGCATAATTTACAGAAAATAAATGTTTTTTTACAGTTACTAACAAAAGAATAAATGAAATATATTTTACATTTATTGAAAGTGATGGATTTGAAATTTCAAAAACACTTTTTTAATTTTATTTTGATGCACATTTTAATAGCTCTATTGGGCGTTAAAAATGCCTCTATTTAGGTTGAACGCGTTGAAGGTCTCATTCAAGCACGTGCTACGTAAAAATTATAACAAAAATACGAAATATATTCAGTTTACATTTATTCTCATATCGTTAGCAATAATCTAAACTGGTTACTTTTTTGATAAACGCTTTAGTTTTCTTATTTAAAGAGGTTTAAAAACTTGTAGTTTCATGAATTTTACCACTGCAAATACATATATTTTTCTGTTGAAAATTTTTTTTAATGCAGTCGCTCTTAAAACCACTTGATAATGACATATTTTTTAGTAAATTAATGGAAAAAAATACAAAAAATATTTTTTTTATGTACTTTTTAATAATTGCAATTCATAACAAAAAAGACGCGTGAAAGTGCGCTTAGTTCTGTTTTTTAAGGTAGAGCGAGACCGGAGCCTTAAGAATAATAAAGATTCTTGAAAATATCTTAAGAATATAAGTAATATTTGCCCAGGCGATGTCTGTTTTGGGTCGGGTAAGTTTTTGAAGTGTGATAGTTTTTTTTTTTGTCGAAAACACTCCCAAAAAGTCATAAAGAAATGATAATTTCGCAATGCGCTCGCGTGAAATCATGGGCCAGTTTTTTTTATTGCGAAAAAATGAGAATATTTTGAAAAATAAGACGTTTTTATTTCTATTTTCTCATAATGTCTCAGTAAATATGGGAAATAATTATATTAAAAAAAAACGAAAAAGTTTTGTAATTATATTTTACATGAGATACATAGGTACAATTATTTGCAAAACAAAAAAATCGTTTTTTACTGTTGAAAAAATACTAATGACACTAGCTGTTGCACGCGACCTCGTCCGCGTCTCTTTATAAAATATTGTTAAGTGTGGGGTGAGTCAAATTGCCGTGTAAGGGCGAAAATCGTCTATTTATTGCCACAAACCAAGATGACTTCCAATAGGGCTAAACTTCTTCTTTAAATCCGTTAAACTTGCCAAAAGTCGTCCGTAATTCCGTAATGAGTCGCAGGTATAGTTCCGTAGTATCGCTTTCGAATCGCAGAATCGAACTGTGTCGCTAGCTTGCCACTTCGCCTATTTATACCCGCTGCCAATCGTCTAGATCTTTCTCGAATTTAGTACAAACAAACAACAAACAATTAGAAGTAAACAACTTTTGTAAACACGTATTGTAAACAGGTCATTGAAAATTCGCGAACGCTATTTCTGTTGTATGTGAACTCTATGTTGTGTGCATAAGGATCAATTTCCCTTGACAATAATTTTTCCAGAAATTGTAGATAGGCGAAGTCGTTTTTCTAGAAAGTTCCACAGTGAGTCATAACTAGAACGTTCCCTGGTGAGTCATAACATTACCCCCCTCTTAGTTATGATCGTCCCGATCATCATTCGTGCCGTGATATTTTGTCAAACGATCGATGTGTACGACCTTTGGTTTTCCTCTTTGTCCCTTTTTGATCCTATAGGTGATGTCGTTGATTTTTGTAACTACGTTGTAAGGTCCTTCCCATCGCGGTTGCAACTTTGGGCTCTTGCCCTTTTTCCTGAGGGGATTATGAAGCCATACGAGCGTTCCTTCTTCAAAACCGTTGATGTTTGCTTTCCGATCATAACGGGTCTTCATTCTTTCACCGGTTTTGAGACTGCATTCGCGAACTAATTTGTGCACTTCATCTAACTGTTCGCGAAGATCGCTTACATAATCCGTTATAAGCTTCGGGCTATTCGGGGGAGAGCCTGTTATTGCGTCAACTGGTAGTCTTATTTCTCGTCCAAAATTCACTCTGGCAGGGGTAACACCAGTACTGTCGTGTACAGCGGAGCGATAAGACAGCAGGAAAAGAGGAATGTATTGGTCCCAATCTCTCTGATGTGAGTCGACTACTTTAGCCAGGTTATTTTCCAGTGTTTGATTAAATCTTTCAACCATTCCGTCTGACTGAGGATGAGCTGGTGTCGTACGGGTCTTATGTATTCCGAGGAGGTTGCACATCTCTTGAAAAAGGGCTGATTCGAAATTTCTTCCCTGATCGGAGTGTATTTCCAGGGGTACGCCATACCGACAGATTACTTCCTGAACTAGTTTGTTGGCAACAGTTTTAGCTTCTTGGTTGGGGGTTGCAAATACTTCAGGCCATTTGCTGAAATAGTCTTGTACTACAACTATGTATTTGTTGCCATCCTCAGTTTCCGGAAAAGGGCCGGCCACGTCAATTGCAATACGTTCCCATGGCGCTCCTACATTGTAGAGCTTCAGTTTTCCTCTACATCTTGTCTGCGGTCCCTTGACCGAAGCGCACGCGTTGCATTTACGACACCAATCTTCGACGTCTTCCCGGCAATGGATCCAGTAGAACCTCTGGCGCACTTTCAACAGCGTTTTCCTCACTCCAAGATGACCACCAGACACCCCGTCATGGATATGGCGTAGTAGAGGAGATACCTTGCTTCGAGGAACTACAACCTGTACCGTAACCTGATGTCCGTTATTAGACTCCCATTTCCTGCACAAAATTCCGTCTTCCAGGGTCAAACTATCCCATTGAGCCCAATAACTCTTTGTGACAGGACTGGAGGCTGATACGTCCACCCACTCAGGCTTAGTCCCTCTTTTCATCCAATCCAAAATCGGTCGCAAGTCGTCATCTTCCTCTTGAGCCTTTCTCATACTTTCGCCACTCCAATCGTCGTCTAATCCTTGGGTCCGGATAATTTTTACTGACTCTTGAGATTCTTGTCTTCCACAGTGTTTACAATCTTCAGGACAAGGTCTTCTCGACAGAGCGTCAGCATTACCATGACCTTTTCCGCTTCGATGTTCCGTTACAAGATTGAATTTCCGCAATTGCTCAGTCCACCGTGCTACCTGTCCTTCCTCAACTTGGGTCTTCATCTCTGAGACCCTCGTTCTTTTCTTCTTTGGACAGTCCAGCCTAATGTGTCCTTTTTCACCACAGTCGTAGCATGTCGGACCATAGCGAGGTCTTCGCTCCTCAGCTACCAGCCCTCTGACCTTAAATGGCCTTATGGCACGCCGTACTGCTTCTACTTCAAGCGCATGTGCCTTTAGCTGCCCTTCTTCAACTTGGGTCCCCACCTCTGAGACCATCCTTTTCTTCTTTGGACAGTCCAGCCTAATATGACCTTTTTCACCACAGCCGTAGCATGTCGGACCATAGCGAGGTCTTCGCTCCTCGGCTACCAGCTCTCTGACTTTAAATGGCCTTGTGTCACGCCGTACAGCTTCTACTTCTAGCGCATGTGCCAGTGCATTTTTCAGGGTCTGATGGTGACCCAATCGCACTGCTGCACGAACTTCGCTATCCCTTATTCCGTCCACAAAGGCTTGAAGCAGAGTTATTTCTATTGCAGACGGTGTTGACACATAAGCGCGACGAACTAGTCTTTCGATCTCGTCAGCCCACTGCTGGAGTGTTTCCGTGGGCCTCTGTATGCGATCTCGTAATTGAGCCCTATATGTGTGCTCCATATGCTTGTCACCATACCGTGTCTCTAGAGCTTCCAAAAGGGCTTGCAGAGACCTACCTTCTGTAGGAAGTCGCTCCAGGATCAGTTGGGCGTCTCCTCTTAGAGCAAGAGTCAACGCCATGAACGCTTGATCCTCGGTCCAGCCGCTGCAGTTAGAGAGGGTTTCGAACTGGTACTTGTAGGCTGTCCAGGATGATGTGCCATCAAACCGTGGCAGGTCCAATCTGCCTTGTGTAGGTACCGGTGCAGCGAGGACTGCCTCTCTCGTCATCAGCTTCTGCACTTTCTCGGCGAGCACTTGATGGCGACTGTCGGTTTGTTCAAGTCTCCCTTCCAGGCCTTCGACTTTCAGTGAGACCTCTTTGACTTCGGATTCAACCTTCTTAACCTTGTCACACATTATTTCCAGGCTTGCGTCCAATTTAGAAAGCATTAGTTGGCTAGCAGATTCCTGTCCAATGTGAGCGGCCTCCTGACTTGCTTGTAAGTTCTTTATAGCGGTCTCCTGTTCTCGGCGAGCGGCCTCCTGACTGGTTTGTAAGTTCTTTATAGCGGTCTCCTGACTGGTTTGTAAGTTCTTTATAGCGGTCTCCTGATCACGGCGAGCGGCCTCCTGTTCACGGCGAGCGGCCTCCTGACTGGTTTGTAAGTTCTGCATGGCAGCTAGCAGTGCAGAAAGGTCCATTGATGGGTTTAATGGAGGCGCTGTTATAGGGAGCAATTCAGCATCGGAGCCTTCCTCCGGTTCCTCACGTGCCCGTTGCCTCGCAGCATCCATCTCCGCTTGTCTCCTGGTCCGTGGAGTACGAGTTCCGTCGTCCCGTGGCATTAACGGCATCCCACTTCTGACACCAGTTGTTAAGTGTGGGGTGAGTCAAATTGCCGTGTAAGGGCGAAAATCGTCTATTTATTGCCACAAACCAAGATGACTTCCAATAGGGCTAAACTTCTTCTTTAAATCCGTTAAACTTGCCAAAAGTCGTCCGTAATTCCGTAATGAGTCGCAGGTATAGTTCCGTAGTATCGCTTTCGAATCGCAGAATCGAACTGTGTCGCTAGCTTGCCACTTCGCCTATTTATACCCGCTGCCAATCGTCTAGATCTTTCTCGAATTTAGTACAAACAAACAACAAACAATTAGAAGTAAACAACTTTTGTAAACACGTATTGTAAACAGGTCATTGAAAATTCGCGAACGCTATTTCTGTTGTATGTGAACTCTATGTTGTGTGCATAAGGATCAATTTCCCTTGACAATAATTTTTCCAGAAATTGTAGATAGGCGAAGTCGTTTTTCTAGAAAGTTCCACAGTGAGTCATAACTAGAACGTTCCCTGGTGAGTCATAACAATATTATATTAGTGAAAAATGGCAATTTTGTATGAAGGGGGCTTCTATAGGTGAAAGAATTTTTAAAATCGATTTAAAAGTTTTTAAGCTTATTCATTACAAACATACAAAAATACATACATACAAATCTTTTCTCTTTATAATAATTAGTAAAGTATAGATTAAAAATGTTTATCCTGGAAAAAATGTCAGGTCTCCGAGGAATCGTCTAAAATTATAGAAAATTGGCCCTTTATGGGTTTGCTCTTGACCAGCATCTATCCATGTAGGAAGGATGAGGCCGAAGATGGAGCGAGCTCACCCAGAAGATGCCTATTCACTCGAACCTTGATGTTATTCAGATGTTTTTTATTTTTAAATTCAATTCAATAAATTGCATAAATATTAATAAAATAACTATAAGCTATTCAATAAATTCAATAAATTGAAATTAGCTGAATTACAATAAATACAAATACCATTTTTAGCAATAAATCATTTGGAAATGTCAAGACAGGTTTTGCACGTCAATATTACACAATAAGTATGGCATATAATTACATATCCAAACAGTTAATGTTCAAAGTTCGTGTTTGTTCTAAACTTAAGTGCCAGCGCGTCTTCTAACAGTACATTTAATAACCAGTTTTGTGGCTTACAACAGTAACAGTCAAAGTGTAGTCTCATTGCTGCCCCCTTCATAGAAGTAGATAAATATACCTTATAGCACAGTATAATAAAGAGTACTAGCGTATAGTATATATGTATATGCTATAAGGTTTATAGTATACAATATGTATATGCTATAATATACACATATACATATAATACATATAAGGCTTCCCTCGGAGTTGAAATTTTCAAAAATCCTTTCTGAGCGGATGACAAGTTATAAAATAAACCTACATTCCAAACAGATTTCTAGACTTTCTAGTTTTTTTTTTTTGTTGCGTTCAAAATCAAAATCAAAATATTTATTTATCAATTAGGTTTCCCCAAGAAACTCTTATGATCGTCATTTAGAATTACCACTTAAATTTAAATTTACCAGGGTTTCGGAAAAAAGCCAAGATGACGATCCTGAGAAGAAACCCCGAAAGAAACTCAGGATACTATTCTTTTTGTCATCTTTACAATATAAAAAAATTACAATTATAATCATACACTTAATACCTAAAGTAAATATACAATACTAAGCATAGTATGAGCTCCGAATCCAGGCTTTAATTCATGTTGCTAGACATACCTAATTATCTACCTACTCAGAAATCGAACCGGCTAAAATCCGAAAAAAAAAATGTAATACCCTGTACTTTTATGGCATAAAAAGATTGGCTCAATCATTAGGATCAAATCTCTAACAAACATGGTAAATTAAATGGAAGGAAAACAATGAAATCTATCACATATCCATGGGATTGCTTATGTTAGTAATTAAAATAAAATCTTTGACATATCTTATTTATTAAAATGAAATCATGGTTCATTATTGTATCGTACTTATAAGTAACTAGCTGTGTCCCCGGCTTCGCCCGCGTGGAATTCAGATTGTTTCTCGGTATCGGGTCCTACCCCGCTGTAGTGTTGGGCAAAATTAAATTTTAAAAATTAATTAACAATTGATTAATTGTTGATCATGTTTGTTGCAATTAACAATTAATTAATTGTAATTTTAAAAGCCTGCAATTAACAATTAATTGTAATTTCAAAAACTTGCAACTAACAATTAATTAATTGTTAATGGTAAGTTTCGTAATTAACAATTATTTAATTTGTTAATTGATTTGATGTTCAATTAAAAATTAACAATTAAAATTTATTATTATATATGGATGATAATAAGCAATAACGTCTTAATCAATATTTCTTTCAAAACTTATCGAAAGTATGTTTGGGTTCAGAAATATTTTTTTATGAAAATGCATCAAAATTTTTCAAAAATGTTGGTTTAGCGTATTGCTTATTAACGTCTGTATGAAAATCACAGTTGCGTCAAAATTAAAATGTTATGTAAGTTATGAATAAAATTACACTAATATGAACCTATTACACTAATATGTAACTATTACACGCTATTTATACCAATATCAGTTCACTTAAAGTCATATATTTTTTCCATATCAAAGTAAGATAATTGTTAATTTTAATTGTCTTTTAAAACAATTTAAAATGTTAATTGCAATTAATTTCAATTGCAATTAAATTAATCCCAATTGAATTTTTAATCAATTAAATAATCAATTAAAATTTTAATTGATTAATGCCCAACACTGCCCCGCAGTCGTTGCGTACGCGTCTTGACCCACTTCCACTGCCTCTGGCTTCACGGCGCGGTCGCGTTTTATCCCTTCATCCATACGTCCCATACACATGCGGTAAAATTTGTTTTATTGCACGATTCATAATTGTTGATAATATGGCTAATGAACATCTATTTTAATTCTTTATTTAATACAAAAAACTAGTTTCTTGTGGCTTAAATACAAAGGTTAGATATATGATGTCGCTGACTTTTTTGTAGGCATCATCAAGCTCCTACAACTTTTCTATAGAAATCAATCTCTCACCGTTAAAGAGGCGTTCGAAAGAAACTTTTTCGTTCGACCGGTTTTTTTTGTCGAGTTACTTTGTAAATTCGTGTACCACGAAAAAGCCTTTTCATTTTACGGGTTAATATAGAGGCTTTGTCCATCTTGAAATTCTGTTCTAACCATTGCTAAACTAAATTTTTTTTTAAATCGGACCAGTAGTTTCAAAGATTACCACATACAAAGTTTCAAGATTACTACATACAAACACACAAACAAGCTAACATACAAACCTCATCTCTTTATAATATTAATATGGATATAAATAAATATTAAAAGCCTGCACATGAATTGAAACTACTGTTATAATTTCTGAAATACCATAGTTCCAAATTTGAGCCAGCCGGGAATCTAACCCGAAACCTTGAGTTAGACGGGCTCGACCAACGGGCTCGACTTTCATTATAATCAGAGAAGTTATCTGTGAAAAAAAAACTAGGTCAATGTTTTTTTAGCTTAATAAACTTAGCTAAGACCTGTGATGTCACAAAGATGGTGGCTTCAGGTACATATAAATTTTGTCTTTTAGGTGTAATTTTTTTTAAATACAAAAACCTTCCTCGTTTATCAATCAATCAATCAATTTATTTGTAATTTATAAAACATACATTTAACAGACACAGGGAAAAAAGAAATAACAGTAACAGCAAGAAAGAAAGTTACAAAAAGGTCCCTACTCAGCATTTTGCTGGCATAGGCCAGCACTGATCTTCCGTAGGAACCCTTAGTTTAATACACAATACACACACACCATGCATGTACACGCTAACAAATGAAATTAAAAATATTTATTTAAATTTATTTGTTGTCAAAAAACACAACTGCTTGCACGAATATTGAAAACATTTACTCCAGTGCCCTGCCGCACATAATTAAATATTAATTTTATTATTAGATGATATTTAAGATGCTCAAAAAAATTATAATAATAATAATACCTAACAATAACAATAATTAAATCATTTTAATTTTTTGGCTGAGTGCGAGGAGGTTGGTCCTGGAATTTATAAAAAACTACTCTCTATTCTTAAATTCTCCTCTTTTTTCTGACTGTTAATTAAATTTTTTTTTAGATTTGCTCTAAATCCGTGAACAGTGCACTGATTCCGTATTGGCAGTGGAATATTAGTGCAATTTACATTAGTGAAAACCGTATCAAAATACGTAAGCTAAGAAACAGACAGACGCTAAAACCGACTTTGTTTTATATTAATTGGAGATTAGAGAGATAAACGATTTTATGTCATCATCATCTCAGCCGTAAGGCGTCCACTGCCGGACAAAGGCCTCCCTCCTAATAGGTGATCGGTCAGTAATCAGATTAAAATCTAAAATGTACTTAGAAAGAAAATATATAATTTTTTACGATTATTTATCGAATAATAATTTAATATAATTCATTGAAATATTTTCAAATGAAGAAATAAAATTTTATTATTTACAATATTTTTTATCTATATTGAAACACCAATCACAGTACGTGACGTCATTTGTGGGCAATCATTGTCTTATGCCAATGCAGCTGTTTTGTTATGATATGACCACAAATGACGTTACGCGCTCTCAGATGAACTATCGTGGCGTTTTGGCGGCATTTTCAAACAAACAATATTAAAACATGATTTTGAGTACCTAAAAGGCTATAAATAAATAAAATAGTATTTTTTATGGGAATAAATATCCATGAAGATTAATTTAAAACACTTTCTGAAAATTTGTCCGATCCCCTATTCGCCAAACCGGTCAGAAGCAGCCTGGATCCACCATCGACCCGCGGCCCGTATCCTGATAATTGTCTGTCTACCTCGTGGGTGGACGTCCTACGCTGCGCTTACTGTTCCGCCTTACCTGGGCGGAACAGTAAGTTGAAGTGGCACTGGGCAGAACACATAATATGGAAAGAGGACGGCCGATGGGGGCCGAAAGTTTCTTGAATGGAGGCCACCAGGAGGTGATTCTAGCTCATGTAACGCCCGTGTACAATCAATACCCTGGCACCCTCTCCATCAGTATGTTGAAACTCTTTTTTTTTATTTTTTTTTATAACATTTTAAATGCTTTAAAACTGTTGGCCGCTTGTGGCGCGCCTTGCTTTGCTACCACGCCTCGCGTTGGTCATAACATGGCGACAGTGTCTTTGAGAGCGTCGTTACCGCGAGAGACACAAGCTTTTTGGGCGTTTGCTCGGCACCCCCTAAGACCCTGCGCCCGTGTGCACGGCACACCCTGCACTATAGGTAAAGCCGGCCCTGGAGGCCACGGTCCTGCAAGCGCAGCGTATAGACGATCGCGGGTCGACGGTGGATCCAGGTTACTTCTAACTGGTCCTTTGTCATAAGAATAAATAACATGTAGAACGGAAACTCCCGCCCGGACGCGCTCAAGGTCGCAATATTAACCTACACGTTAAACGGGTACTCAGTCGGGCTGTCACGGCCGGCGTCTCCGCATGAATAAACTTACTTAATAGTTTTACGTGAGCGTGTATGTTTTTATTTTATATTTGTAGGTAAGTAATACTTACTTAAATTGCTTCATTTGGTATGGCACTGTCTTATAATAACTTATTATTTATAAATATATTTAATTTAGGTACGTAACATAACAATGTAAGTAAGTATTTATAAATCTCATATTTTATAATAAAACTAGAATCAAACAATAGTTTTAAAGTAAAGAAAAACTTATATTTTAGCGATATCGTCTTTATTCGTAAGCAATATTTAACAGTAAGCAAGCCTGGGCGACAGAGGGGCGTAACGACGTGAAGGGGGAAGTAGTTATATAAATGGCGGTGTTTGGGACTCGGACAAAGAAGATTCCGTTCTACTTTTTATTATTTCTTCTTATGCCTTTGTCCAGAATTGGACGTCCTACGGTTGAGATGACATATTATAAATTGAAATCGCTGTCCGCCTCTGTCTGTTCCCCGCTAACTTTTAAACCACCAAACGAATATTGATGCGGTTTTCACTAATGAAAAAAGCTATAAACGAGGAAGCTTCTTGTGTATACAATTTGTAAAAAAAATGCATCCGAGCAAAGCCGGCGGCGTGGGTTAGTTAGTAATAAATATTACGTAAATATACTTGCATAAAAATGAGCTCCCTACTAATTAGGAATGTTGTAACGAAATAATGGAATGTATATATTTCAACAGTACAACGGCACTTCGCTTCGCTGTAAATAAACGTGTTGTTGCGTCAGGTCATAATACGGTGGTGCAGGTACTCTCGGGGCACGGTTGTTTCGGGCGTTACCTTCACCGAGTGGTGGCCGTGAGAGAGTCAACCGAGGAATGCTACCACTGTGGCTGCGCGGTTGATACTGCGCAGCATACATTGGCTGACTGCCCCGAATGGGCAGAGCAATGCGCCGCTCTGTCCCTCGTCGTGGGTGCCGACCTCTCGCTGCCGGCCGTCGTGAAAGCGATGTTCGCCAGTGACCTTGCGTGACAGGCGATGTTCACGTTTTGTGAGCACGTTATGTCGCGCAAGGAAGCGGCGGGAAGTCAAAGCTGCTTTGTGGTCAACCTTTAGCCCTTTAGCGTTATTCTGAGTACGCAGAACGAAAGGGGTCTTAAAAGTGTCTGGTAGTGCTGAGTATTATTTTGTAATAATATTCTACAAAACAAATATCAAAAAAATCAACCTTTAAGTTGGTCCTATTTTTAATCGCCTTTTTCACCCGATAGGTCTAAATTGGCCGTCTACCCAACTAGGCCAAGCTACGGAGAAGGTAACATCGTACGGAACCCTCTTCACGCGAGTTCAACTCGCACTTGTCCCCTTTTTTAATCGACGAGCCCGTTGGATGAGTGGTTGGGGTGCTTGCCTTAACGCTCTGTTCTAGGGTTCCCGGGTTCGATTCCCGACAGGGTCAACTTTGAAAAATCAACTTTTCAATGGATTTGGAAAGTAGTGGCAGGGCACACTGCGTTTCGCAGTCATTTGGGCAGCCCGTCTGGCGGCAGTAACTCCCCCTTACAGAAGACCATCATGAAGTAAACAGCACGTGTGCTGTTGTGTTTCGGCGAGTGAGTAAGGGATGCCAGAGCCTTTAATTGAGCCTTATCCTTAATCTGCCGTGAAGTAGTGAGTCAGGATGTCTGGCGACCTTTGTCTACTTTAAAAAAAAATGTATATATAGAACATAAGACAGTCTGAAATCTCTTGTTGTTAAATCTTAAATTCAAGAACGCGAGACGCAAAAAATAAAACTTTTCAAAAATAAAAAAAAAAGTAAAAAGGTAAAAAATAAGTTTACAATTTCAAAAAATAATTTCTAATTGCCCGATCGCCAACGTTTGTTGGTGTAATGTATTCTTCGGAGGTCTCCCACGTCAAGCGGGGTCGCGGGTCAATGCTTACAAAGGTATCTAAGTACATAAAAGATACAAGATGTGTTTTCTATCCGTGAGTTTCCGCCCGAAATTAGCTAATTAAAAGATGGCGATTAGTATATATTTATTTACTAACTAGTTGCCGGCGACTTCGTCCGATGTTATGGGTGATCTCTCGGAAACCTAACATTTTTCCGAGATAAAAAGTATCCCACGTATTAATCCAGGTAATAAACTATCTGTGTGCAAAATTTCATCCAAATCTGTTTAGTAGTTTTTACGTGATAGAGTAACAAACATCCTCATAAATTTTCGTGTTTACCAGTTACGCCGTGAAACTTTTAATCGACACATCGTATGCACCAGAGATTCTTAATCTTTTTTGGCTGGTTGACCAACCTTGTTTTTATTTATATTTTATGAATGAATCAACAGCTTCTATACAAATCATTAAAATATATAAAACTACATAGCTCTTGACCACGTCCACGCCCCTTTTTCTTAATTATTAAAACATTTATTCAATCTTTATATTTAGATCGGCAGACAGGCTGACGGTCCACTTGATAGTAGGTGGCTACCGTCGCCTATAACACAAGCAACGCCAAAGCTGCTGCAAGTGCGCTGTCGACTACAATAGGATTAAGGATAAGGGATTGGGAAAGGATAGGGAAATGGGCTCTGGCATCCCTTACTTCACTCATGTGCTGTTATTTCACGGTGGTCTTCTGTAAGGGGGTGGTTACTGTCGCCAGACGGGCTGCCCAAATGACTGCGAAACGCAGTGTGCCCTGCCACTACTTTCCAGATCCAGACCAGAGACAAATTTGAAAAGTTCATTTTTCCAAAGTGACCCTGCCGGGAATCGAACCCGGGAACCCTAGAACAGAGCGTTAAGGCAAGCACCCTAGCCACCCATACAGTGGGGCTCGTCAAAAATAAATAAAGCTATGTTTCAAATTTCAGCTTTCTAGACATAGTAGTTTTAGCTGTGCGTTGATAGTCTTGTCAGGACAAACGTTTTTATAAGTATAGAAAGATTGAGATGTAAGTTACAGCCTAAATAGTTGACCAGTTCAAAATCACGGTCGCGCGGCCGTTCATCCGACGCGTGTGTTCGGTGGGGGGAGTGGGGGGGAATATAGTACAATGAGCCACATAAATTGTCTGTCATCACTAATCGAATTGTTAATATCGAACAACGATCGTTAACGAATCGAATGTTTAATATTCGTTTTATCAAAATAACAGTTAAAAGGAATCTCGAATCGAAAAAAATATATATTAGACAGATAAAACAGTGTTCATGTTTTTGTTTTTATTCGCGTCTCATCATAAAATGTTATGTTACTCGTTGATAATGTAGCTTTCTATAGGTGAAAGAATTTTTTTAAATCGGTCCAGTAGTCTTCGAGTTTATTCATTACAAACATACATTCGTATGGAGGGGGTAAAGGAGGGGAGGATGGGGGAGAGTGAGTAGTAGCCTATGTTACTCGCTGATAATGTAGCTTTCTATAGGTGAAAGAATTTTTTTAAATCGGTCCAGTAGTCTTCGAGTTTATTCATTACAAACATACATTCGTATGGAGGGGGTAAAGGAGGGGAGGATGGGGGAGAGTGAGTAGTAGCCTATGTTACTCGCTGATAATGTAGCTTTCTATAGGTGAAAGAATTTTTTTAAATCGGTCCAGTAGTCTTCGAGTTTATTCATTACAAACATACATTCGTATGGAGGGGGTAAAGGAGGGGAGGATGGGGGAGAGTGAGTAGTAGCCTATGTTACTCGCTGATAATGTAGCTTTCTATAAGTGATAGAATTTTTAAAATCGGTCCAGTAGTCTTCGAGTTTATTCATTACAAACATACATTTGTATGGAGGGGGTAAAGGAGGGGAGGATAGGGGAGAGTGAGTAGTAGCTTATGTTACTCGCTGATAATGTAGCTTTCTATAGGTGATAGGATTTTTAAAATCGGTCCAGTAGGTAGTCTTCGAGTTTATTCATTACAAACATACATTTGTATGGAGGGGTGGGTAAAGGAGGGGAGATGGGGGAGCGTGAGTGCCTTGGGAATAAAAAACCTTAAAGTACAAAATTAATGGTACTAATGAGAATAAAAAGCCTAGTAGTACCATCAATGGTACTGCTCAGTGGTACTTCTGGGAATGTGGCTATATTACTCACTGAAAATGTAGCTTTCTATAGGTGAAAGAATTTTTAAAATCGGTCCAGTAGTTTTTGAGTTTCTTCTTTACAAATTCATTACATACATACAAATTCGTACTTTGCAAATTCGATCACCACGAAAATGTCTTTTCATTTTACGGAATAATATATGATTTATAGCTTATGTCTATCACGAAATTCTATTCTAACTATTGGTGAAATATTTATGAGTAATTTCGAAGATTACTTCCCTGCATACAAGCTTTAATATTAGTACAGATTCCATACTTTTTATTTTGGCTAATATGCTCACACTAATATACTTGCTGATTATATAACTATAAGTTTGAAACTAGCACGATTGAACATACCAAAAATGTTCTCAATTCAAACCATTTGAATTGGAAATGATCGTTGGCTAATTTTGCTGGCCGACTGTACAAATATAAGATAACGGAATTCTATGACAATCTCTCTGACAACAGGTGTCGATTTTTTAATAGATTTCTTTTAATAAGAAAAAAAACTTATTCTCGTTAATATTATATTTCAAGGGAATTACATACGTTGTTTTTGAGGTATTGGAGCGTTTCGACAGTGAATTTTTATGCGTAGCTTAAATACTTAGTTCATTAGTTTCTATAATTAACTAGGTATTTATTAATTACCTTTAAATGTGTTAATAAATTTAAACTTACATTTTTGAATTCTTAAATTACATATAAATCTCATTTGATTCCAAGTACAAATTGGAAAGCCAGATCGAAACCAGTCTGGCTGTGTGTTGTGGTGTTGCCTTTGCCTCGGAGAAAAATATCACGCGACGCCGTACCACAGCCCTCTCGGCCAATCGCAGCTTGGCATCTATTTTGAATATCGAATCGTGTGGATCGCTATTAATTTATTAGCTATAGAAAAATTTGAATATCATTCGGTTCAGTGTATTAGGGAATTATTAATGTATGATTTTATTTATTCATGGAGTGATATCGTTGTATGTATGTATGTATGTTTCATGAAATTTTCAAGGTCATGTAAGTACATTTACTTTATAAAAATCGATTTTCATATAAAGCCCCCGGTATGGAAATTTTATGAGGAGTAAAATTAATACAAGCGTTAACTAAAAAAGCGTTGCGTTATCTGTCACTTTGACCAAAACTTTGACATTTGTGCGGCAGCTGACGCGTGTATTTATGTTCTCTAATTCTATTCTCTCGCCTTATAAAAGCAAACGTTCGAAATCTTGTATGAAAAGTGTAGTCCGCTTAGAGGAACGAAACGATAGCGCGTCATAACCTGCCGAAGCAGTCGTAAAAATTGAACTATTTGAACTTATAAAACGTAGTGACATCTGTGTGTACCGAACGTAACCAATATAACTTTGTTGGAACACGTGACATCTGAGCATGCAGAATGTGACTAAATAATATAAAGTAATTAGGTATCCAGTTATCTATTGACACGAGGAAAATTTTATATATTCAGTTTTATACGTTTAAAAAAAAAGAGTAAACTCTAGCCGTGCGTCGGAGCTGACACATACTCACCTTTTTTTAAACACGTTATTTCAAATATTTGGTTTTATGGCAAAAAATCTTATTTGTATATCGTAAAATTTCAAGATTTTTTGTACCTATCTACAAGGTTACGTCAATTGACAAGTCGGCCAAATTCCATTTCTATATATATATATATATATATATTTAATTTTTAAACGATTCATTCAAGACACTTAAAACATTATAATATTTTTTTAAATAAAGTAGGTACTTACGAGGAAATAATCTCCTATCCTATATCGTCCCCTTATCCGTTTTTCTTTATCCCATCATAAATAGCAGTTATAATGTAGTATTTTAAAACAAAAGTTTTCGACCGCCGCAGTGATGACATATGGCGCTGAAACATGGTCTCTAACTATGGGCTTCGTAAGAAAGCTCAACGAGCTATGCCTCATGGGCTATGCTCGGGGTGTTACACTGCGGGATTGAATAAGGAATTAGGAGATGCGTAGGCGAACGAAAGTTCAAATTCAAATTCAAAACAATTTGTTTGCAGAATATGGTATACACAAGTTGTAAATTTTATACATATATGTCCACGTATTTTAAACATATATATGTCCTTAAAAGGCATAGTTTGCATCGTTTGCAGTTTGCACTATATAGTCTTATCACTTAAAAATTCGTTGACGGAATAATATGCTTTCTCCACCTGAAAATTACGTAATTGTTACACTGCCAGATTTTTAATGGAATTTTATTGTATAAGTGTGGTGCCATACAAAAGACACTTATTTTTTCATTCTAGTTTTGGCAGAGACCATACAAAGCTGATCATTATGTCGTGGACGGTCCACGAACTTAAATATGTTAGAAATTTTCTTTTATGAACATTAGGTATATACACTCAAATATAAACAATGAAGTCAAAACAACTTTTTGAAGTATATTTTACATGATTCTCTTTGTTTCAAATCGGAGATGGCTTTTTGAGCTTTAAATACTCTTTGATTATCAGTAGAGTTTCCCCAGAAAATGAAACCATATCTAATTATTGCAGTCGCTTGGCCATGGTAGGCAGTAACTACTGACAGAACACATAGTACGGATAGCCAACGACCACTGGCTAGAAGGTTCTCGAGTGGAGGCCACGGACCGGCAAGCGCAGCATAGGAGGACGTCCACCCACAAGGTAGACAAACGATCTGATAAGGACCGAGGGTCGAAGGTGGATCCAGGCTGCTAGGCTGCTTCCATCGGTCCTTTTGGAAAACTAGCGGGGGAGGCCGCCAGTAGACGTCTTACGGCTGATATGATGATGATATCGCATTTGCAACTCTCCTCGCGTTGCTTGTGACGGTAGCCACATACCATTAAATGAACCGGTCAGCCTGCGTGCCCGCCTTTACATAAGAAATGCTTAAATATTTAATTCAATCAAATATTTTCTTTATTGCAGATAAGCCAAACAGCCATATGACGCGAGAGCGGTCAAGACAATCCTGTAAATAAAGCTATAGAAAAATAAAAACAAAATGTCTTCAAAGGCCATATACGAAGCGACAGGCAAAGACCTCATAAATAGGTGAGATTTTTCATTATATTTTCCCTTTGATAGTGTGACGGACCATTGGTTGCATGGTTGGTTACGTTGGTTACATGCAGTGTTGGGCAAAATGAAATTTTTGAACAACTAAAAATTAACAATTAATTAATTTTTAATCATGTTTGTTGCAATTAACAATTAATTAATTGTAATTTTAAAAACCTGCAACTAACAATGAATTAATTGTAATTTCAAAAACTTGCAACTAACAATTAATTAATTGTTAATCGTAAGTTTCGTAATTAACAATTATTTAATTTGTTAATTGATTTGATGTTCAATTGAAAACTAATAATTAAAATTTATTGTTATATATGGATGATAATAAGCAATAACGTCTTGATCAATATTTCTTTCAAAACTTATCGAAAGTATGTTTGGGTTCAGAAATATTTTCAAAAATGTTGGTTTAGCGTATTGCTTATTAACGTCTGTATGAAAATCACAGTTGCGTCAAAATTAAAATGTAATGTAAGTTATGAATAAAATTAGTACTATTACACGCTATTTATACCAATATCAGTTCACTTAAAGTCATGTATTTTTCCATATCAAAGTAAGATAATTGTTAATTTTAATTGTCTTTTAAAACAATTTAAAAAGTTAATTGCAATTAATTTCAATTGCAATTAAATTAATCGCAATTGAATTTTTAATCAATTAAAATTTTAATTGATTAATGCCCAACACTCGTTACATGGTTATACTGTACGCCACCGACGCTCTAAAACGGCGAAGAAAAACGTCGCGAGGAAACCTGCATTCGCCAAAAAAGAAATTTTAATGCACACCTGAAGAACATCAAGCCGCACTGGGCCAACGTGGTGGACCAATATGGCCCGTATGCCCTTGTTGAGAAGGTAGGCCTGTGCATTTGCAGTGGGGACGTATAATGATGGGCTGAGTGTGACATCGGATCGGCTGCTCTTCGACACCGGAGAGGTTGCCTTAGCATGCAGTCCATGATTTTTTTTTAAAGTTAATCTTGTGAAATACGTCCCATGTATTTAATAAGCTTCGCTGCGGTGCGTGCGGTACTGGACTTGCATTATATTGCCAGCTGGACCCATTTATTTTTTTAATTTTTAGACGATTCCTTGGAAACCTAACATTTTTCCAGGATGGATAGTGTCAATCCAGATAGTAAACTATCTGGGTGCCAAATTTCATGCAAACCCGTTCAGCCGTTTTTGCGTTATATGTTTGGATGCGACAAACATACAAACATTCACATTTATAATATTGTTAGGATATTATTTTTAATTTTTCTTAAATAAAAATAACATAAGCTTCTGTCAGTAAAATCGGATTTTTTTTTGTTAAATGTACTGTATATACTTTGATATAGATTCAGTAAAAAGCAGTTATTTTGACATTACCAAGGGACAATTCAATTTTATTTATTAATATAGACAAGTAAGAATAATTGTCATTTAATTTCAGGCATATATCTCCTGGCACAGCGTACGTGCCGTGTCGATTCGCCACCTTCGAACAGAGCACCGTGTGGGAAGACGAATTGGGAAGGAATCCATGGCTGTCTAAAGAGGTAAAGCAGTTAAATTTAGTCCTTGAGAACTTATATTCTAAGTCTACCTTTTTAAATAATTGAAAGATTTTGTATGTAACGGTCCACTTGATGAGACATACTAACGGTCCACTTGATGGTAGGTGGCTATCAGGGCCGGCATTACCCACAGTGCAAGGAGCGTCCTGTGTGCTATCTTGTACACAAGCGTAGCTCTTAGCTAAGCTCAAAACTTGGAACGTATGTAGCAAATGAATGTTGTTTTCCAGCAATTGGTGGTTAAGCCGGACCAGCTGATCAAGCGTCGCGGTAAGCTGGGATTAGTCGGTGTGAACAAGAATGCGGCGGAAGTCCGCCGTTGGCTCAGCGAGCACATGGGCAAGGAGCAGCAGATCGGGGCCGCAGTCGGCAAACTGAGGCATTTCGTGGTGGAACCTTTCGTCAGACACGAATCGGTGAGTCACTTCTCGACTCGTTTTTTTTATGTTAAGATCGGCAGACAGGGTGACCGTCCACTTGATGATAGGTGGCTACCGTCGCCTATAACACAAGCAACGCCAAAGCTGCTGCAAGTGCGCTGCCGACTACAGTAGGATTAAGGATAAGGGATTAAGAGGGGGGATAGGGAAATGGGCTCTGGCATCCCTTACTCACTCACCGAAACACAACAGCACACGTGCTGTTATTTCACGATGGTCTTCTGTAAGGTGGTGGTTACTGCCGCCAGACGGGCTCCCCAAATGACTGCGAAACGCAGTGTACCCTGCCACTACTTTCCAAATCCAGACTGGAGCCATTTTTCAAAGTTGACCCTACCGGGAATCGAACCCGGGAACCCTAGAACAGAGCGTTAAGGCAAGCACCCTTTTTTTTTTTTTTTTTTTTTTTTTTTTTTTTTTTTTTTTTTTTTTGCGTGGGAAAATCTGCGAGCCAGATCCCCACCGACCATGGGGGCATCGGTGGGGTATGTGGGACTTCTACCCACTAAAAACCCACGGTGCTTCCTCGCGCCGTCTATGGGCGGGGGGGTAAGGGATCGTGGAAAACATGCATCTGCCTCCCCCGCCAGACGAGGCCCGCGCACTTGCGGGCTCCACCTCGATTAGGCGCGGAGTTTGATCTCCGCGCCGTGGAGAGACGTGCCGGAAACACACAGCACGTCTTCCATCGTTGCCCGGTGTTGTGATGACGGCGGACAACCCCAAGTCCACCGCCCCCGGGCCAAGCGGCACGAGCCGCCCATTCTCACCTCTCGCAGCGGGCAGTCAGCGAGGGGCTTCACCTCTGAAGCACCCTTCTCTGCGGCACAACCTACCACAGAGTCGGAGGCCGCTTCCACCTGAAACTCTCGGATAACCCCTGCTCATGTGGCCGCTCATCTCTACGGCATTAAGGGTGGGCGGCCCAAGGGGGTTTCCATCTGACATTTCCACAGCAATCGCGGCAGCCCGAGAGACGGACTCCACCTCGTGTTGTCGTCGCGGAAGAGTTACTAGGCCGGGTGACGAGGCCGGGTGTTCACTCTTCCGGACGACTGCGAAGGGCGGTTACTAGGCCGGTGGCCCTGACCGGGTCTTCACCACCCCCCACAAGGCCACGATTGCGGTACTCTGCCAGACGGTCCTTCCCTGCCGTAAAGCTCCGTCTTCGCGTGCGTTGCCCGACTACCACTGAGCGACAGAGCCATCCGAGAGAATCCGCCCGCTGCGACCCGCGCCGGTCCTCATGCGCAAAACCGAGACCCATACCTCGGTCCGACGAACAAGGACCGGGGGTGCCGTCTCTCACCGGCCCACACCCGCATGGGCCGAGTACGGATCCTCGGCTCAGCGAGCGGTGACCGGCGAAGCTCCAACTCACCGTTGGAGCCTCCCAGCAAACGCTCCGCCACGAGCTCCGATGTTCGGAGTTCGCTCGGAGCCCTCACGGGTGTGCTTTCTTAGTTCCCCAGCGACAATCCGGTCAGCCAAGCGAAGGCCGGTGACCCTACCGACCCCTGCAACCGTCCGGATTGGCGAGGGTTAAGCCCCCCCACCGCGACAAGGTCCCAGCACACCTAGGGGGGGAAGGCAAGCACCCTAACCACTCATCCAACGGGCTCGTCAATGGGTCGTTCTATCTCACTCGCTCATTAAAGAAATGGATTAAACCGGCGACGCTTCTATTCGCCTCTCGCTCACAATATACTGCTGTCTATATTCAGTTACACGCATGTCAGTAGGTACAATTAGTGTTGGTATGAATCTGCACTTTCAACACTTCGCTGTTCAATATGGCCCAAGATTCCAGGTATGCCAGACATAACTTATTTTCTAAGGGACAAAATGTGTGGAATTGGGTAGTGTTCCTATATACTTTGAACGTATGCGTATCTGCTAAGTTGGGTAGAATTTAAACTGAGTAAATATTTTTAATCAGTTTACAAAACTGAGTAAAAATAGGACTATTTTCACCAATGCCCCTTGGTTTGTCACAAACGAACAGCTACATCACGATCTACATGTAAATACCGTTGCGGATGAATTCCAACGACATGCCAAAACTTATAAAAAACGGATTATAAACCACCCCAACACCTTGGCGAGAGTTCTGATGGATGATAATCTTTTGGTTCGCAGACTGAAGCGCAAAGTTCCTCAAGACATATTAAATAATAGTACAATTAAGTAGGATGTGACACGGGTCACATACCTAGCATGCCAGTTTCAACCCCACATACCTACTATTTATTGTCCCACTATGGCGACAGATTGTAGTACATATTAAGAAAAAAAAAATTTCACTTATTTTTATTTTCTAAAGGCTAATTTTTATATGTTTTGTAGAATATTATTACAAAATAATATTGAGCATTGTCAGACACTTCCAGTAGGCCATAACTTTTGCCAGACGCTTTATAGATCCATTTCATTGTGCAGAGTGTCGCCGCCGCGCCGGTCGCATGTGCACGCGGTCGGCGCAATTTGTATGAAAACAATGTCAGTTTTCAAAACCTTCATAAGATATCTCAGAAATGTCATGTTTATAATGTATTGCTGCGACCAATAACTAAGAAGTAATCTTGAGATTTACGTATAGGACCTTGGTAAGCGGCTCTCGTTGGCAAGATTACCTAAGAAAAAAACAAACCAGTCCTGATTCTCATTGTTATAAAATTATAATTTGTTATATTGTATTGCGATTGTCCTCGAGTAGTTGGCTCAAATTGTATTTTTGTATAAATAAAGCACATTTTGATTACCGCTACTTTAAAAAAAATTATGTTGAGGTCGTCAAACAGGCTGACCGTCCACTTGATGGTAGGTGGCTACCGTCGCCTATAAAAGATCACAGGTGCTGCAAGTGCTCAGAACCAACATGAAGATAATAAAAATAATAGCTCTTCAAATTCAACATCTCTTACTCTTAGCTAATTTCTTAGATCTGATGGCTCCAGAACAATTTTATTCTAAAAAATAACCTATTTCCGCTTCGCTGCGTTTACCGTTTAAATTAAAACGTATATTTTACGAGTATGAACATAATAAGGTGACATTAATGTTTTCTTTCGCAGAATGAGGAGATGTACTTATGTATCCAGTCTGGTAGACGATCAGATACCATCCTGTTCCATCACCAGGGTGGCGTCGACGTTGGAGACGTGGATGCCCTGGCCGTAAGACTTGAGGTGATTAGATTTTTTCGATAAGATTCGTTATATACTAACAGTATTTTGACAGAACATTCATGAAAGCTTATTGTACGTTTGTTGGAATATTGTTTATACAGAAAAATAGTTATGAAATAAGGATAAAATCAACTACTCCTAGTTCTGGGTTTCATAAAATAAGTATTTATTTTAAAGGTATAAACGAATGAATAATTTCTTTATGATATATTGCAAGCGCACTTCCAACCACAACGTGGACAGACAACCTGATAAGAGCTGTGGGTCGATGGTGGATCCAAGCTGCTTCTGATTGGTTCTTATTAGGGAAGAGGGGGGGGAGGAGGTCTTTGTCCAGCTGTGGACTTCCTACGGCTGAGATAATGATGATGATGGTAATATTGGAATTCTTTTATTCCCCGAGGCCTGGTGCAAAATAGGGTGTTATAAGTTTGGCGATTATGTGGGTGTATATTACCATAGATAAAATACTACTTAACCAGTATAGATGGTCACTCACGTACATTGAATCCGTACCCTATCCAATTTCGCTTATATCTAGATGCCGCCTGTGTAGTTTGTCGCTTATTTGTTGTCATTAAAAATCCGCTAGAGTCGCTGCAGTCGACCATTCAGTCAATTCTCATGTACAAGAGATGGCACTACTAAAATTTATTTAAAATATAAAAGAAGTGGGCACGAACAACGATAAAAGGGCCGTATGAACGGTATAGGTTCTGTTCTAAAAAATAGGGCAATAATATCATACATAAAAGTCACAGATTAATGATAAAAGTACCTCTCAGCAACGTCGCCCTCTAGTTATTACCACGATAATAAGGAACTATAACTGCGTGATTGAATTTGTTGGTTATAATTTTTAACAAAATACACAATAATGTTAAATTCGAGACTCTTAGTGACATCTAGGGAGTGGAAATCCCAATATGAAATTGGCTTCAGATCGTTATATGGAGGTTGACCATCTATACTGGTTAAGTAGTATTTTATCTATGATATTACCTACTCCGTAGGTAGTGTGTACAGGAATGTCTTTAATTCTAAAATTAACCTATTTGTATACACTATTTACATTGGAATAACGATATGTATTAGATATGTGACGATGTATGCCTGTTGCGCAACGCATGCATGTGCGCGTAATGTTTGCTTATATCCGCGCGTACACACTCCGCAGCAATGCGACGAAATAAATATGGACCGCGTAGGTATTTTGTCCTTTTGCACAGCCGAGACATCGGGGAGACAACATCTCGTCGAGAAGCCAATCGATATCGTTGAAATTCCGAAGCGATGGCTGTGAAGGCTGCTGCTGGCTCTCATTCATCCTCCGTCGTGAATCCAACGATAGTGGTTAAATAAATATACAAAAGCATGCTGATAAACAGCTCTTTTCAGAGCCATTCCATGTTATCCGATAATGGGTTGTTTATATATTTATTTCCACACCTTCACTCGGTACGGTAGCTACATAAGTTTGACCTGAGTTAAGCTTAGTATGTTTCTGTGTATCTATCTGGCTGTCTGTAGCGTCATAGCTCCCAAACGGATGGTCCGATGAATATCTGTTCGGGCATTTGAAGATCATCAGCTAATTTCCTAGTTGACGAAGCGATCACAGTAACTTCCTTGGGTTCGATTGATTTGAAATTTTATGTACTGTTACTACGGTGGTATTTACATGACATGGTACCTTAGCTTATGCCATGACATGGTACCCTAAACTTGATGCTGCAGCATCGTGTAGTCTGCAGGATATCGAACTCAACTTACAGCAGATGTAGCGTGTTTGGGCTCAATTGAAAGTCGGGGGTTAGCCTTACTCTATTTAAAAAAAAATTATAAGTTTGGTATTAAATTTTCAGGTCCCCGTAGACACATTCCCCAGTCACGATGAAATTGAAAGAGTCCTACTGAAAAACGTGAAGTTGGCTTCCAATAAGAGGTAAATTGTTTCATTTATAAATTACTGAAACGTGACATTTTTAGCGAATTTTTTTAAATTTTAAGGTCGACAGACAGGCCGACAGTCCACTTGATGGTAGATGGCTACCGTCGCCTATAACACAAGCATAGCCACAGCTGCTGCAAGTGCGCTGCCGACTACAGTAGGATTGATAAGGTTAAAGAATTTTATAATAAGAAACATTAATTCCTTTATTAATATTAATATAGTTTACAAACAATTAAACACAAATATTTGCATGCCCTTGGCGGGTAGAACATACTTTGTACTGTAACTGCTGTATACAAATTAAAATCCTGTAAACATGTGTTCGCGCAAATAAAGATTTATTTTGTTTTATTTATTTTTATTTTAGGAGGGGATAGGGAAATGGGCTCTGGCATCCCTTACTCACTCACCGAAACACAACAGCACGTATATATGCTGTTATTTCA
Organism: Bembecia ichneumoniformis; assembly: GCA_910589475.2. Taxonomy (NCBI): domain Eukaryota; kingdom Metazoa; phylum Arthropoda; class Insecta; order Lepidoptera; family Sesiidae; genus Bembecia; species Bembecia ichneumoniformis. The sequence continues at coordinate 3,349,402 of OU342550.1, forward strand.
CGATGGTATTCTGTAAGGTGATGGTGGTTACTGCCGCCAGGCGGGCTGCCCAAATGACTGCTAAACGCAGTGTGCCCTACCACTACTTTAGTATATTCAGCTCAATTAAACTTTTGTGAGTACAAAACACCAGTTTTACGACCTGGCCACGGGACATTCGCTGCGGCGAATTGCGAACGGTCAGAGACAAAAAATGTACCTACCAAGCACGCCACGCGTAGCGGTTGTTTGGTTTAGCGTTCAAAGTTATATATGTACAAAAATATTAAACATAGAATATGAACACCGAGTGTAAAACGAGATTCATAAGGATGTAAATTTCAATATCAGTTTTATACGAGGAATGAAATGAAACAATCTTAACAAATACTTCTAGCATATCTTGCTTAATTTATAAAAATAAATGCGAAGGTTTGTGAGGATGTTTGAATGTTTGTCACTCTTTCACGTAAAAATTACTGAACGGATCTGGATGAAATTTGGCATACAGATAGTTTATCACCTGGATTAAAACCTGGGATACTTTTTATCTTAGATTCCCGAGGGATCGTCTAAAAATATTAAAAAATTGGCGCCACTGTCGTCACGGCGAGAAAGATGTCTGGGTTATTTTTCAACGCAGGCGAAGTCGCTGGCACGAGTTATTTGTTATATATACCTGTTATGGATTTTGTAAAGCTATAACAAACACGACTTTTTTTATAAATATTAACAGTGCAATAACAGAGATAAATTATTCTTCAGAATATTGGCGACATTCATCCTATCCCTGTACCGGGTGTACGTGGACCTGTACTTCACATACATGGAGATCAATCCCATAGTGGTCGCCAACGAAAGGATCTACCTCCTGGACCTCGCGGCCAAATTAGATCAGACCGCAGACTTTATCTGCGCCAAGAATTGGGGGGAGATAACATTCCCGCCGCCTTTCGGGAGGGACGCGTATCCGGAGGAGGCTCATATAGCTGACTTGGATGCTAAAAGTGGAGCCAGTCTCAAGGTGAGGGAATTTCTCGGTCTTTTTCGCCTGTCTATGTTTAAAAATTGTTTACACAACATGGAGAATCTGTAAAATAACTTGCTTTTATATTTGAGTAAACCACAAAGTAATTGGAAATCATAAATTTTATATACAATAATTTTTTTTTATATAAAATGAGGCCTTACCTAACTGAACAGTTACGTTTTCAGTACCTTTATAGTACCCGGCAAACTTCTTGGCCATCGCGTGAGGTGGTGGGGGAAAGTTTGCGCATGGTACAAAAATATTTTTTCATTGAAAAACGCTATTTTTTTTATTACTGGGTTTTATTGATTGAGCTAATAACGTTTTAGTTGGTGGTATAGAGAGAAAAGAGATCACGAGAGACAAAGAGACCTATTTTTCGTTTCTGCGCATTCAAGGTCGTTTGTCCAAGAAGTTTGCGGGCTACTTTACCATGATTTATAATGACCGCACTCGCTAGCGAGAGCGTAAAACATTTATAATAATATGAAAAACTATCAACTGTCAATGTCAAATTGACAATTTTCCATCTAAATATTTTACGCCAGCGAGTGCGGTCATTATAACTCATGGTAGAGGTACTGCTTGTGGAGTCTCTTATTTTATATAGATTCAATTACATGGATACGGATTTGGCAATCACTGCTTAATGTATATAATTATAAGTGTCAAAATTATTTGACAGCTGACAATCCTGAATAAATCGGGTCGCATTTGGACCATGGTGGCCGGAGGCGGTGCTTCAGTAGTGTACACTGATACGATATGCGCGCTCGGCGGAGCCGGGGAGCTGGCCAACTACGGGGAGTACTCTGGGGCGCCCACCGAGAGTCAGACGGCCGACTACGCCAAGACCATTTTCAGTCTCATGTGCAGAGAGAAACATGCCAACGGAAAGGTATGTTTAATTATTTTTTTCTAAATCACAAAATAATAAGAAATGTATTTCATTTGAACAAATTTTAATCGCGTATAATATATTTTTCTTGAGACAAATAAAATAACACAATACTCTTTTATTGATACTATAAATTACTAGCTTTTCCCCGCACCCCATTTTCTTGGGTGTTAAAACACTTATTCAGTATTTATTGCTCATATATTTTTGTCAGGAATTGAATATTTTATTTTTAAATAGAAAAAAAACCGAGTTTGCATTAATTTGTAGGCAAAATTTTTAATTTTTGTTTATCCGATCGCTACTAAACTTCACAGGGTCACCCGTTGGGTTAAACTAAAAGATTCCTGAATGAAGGGTTAAGATTTCCTGAAAATTTCAGCAAAATCTGTCATGCAGTTTTAGAATCCCCGCAACCCTCCAGGAATTTGTTAACGTCTCGCTTCAAGAAGCCCATATTGTAGTTAGATGGAAACAACTCCGAAGGGAGATTTTTCCAAAGTTTTCTCGTTTTCATCTAAATAAAGATGGCAATCTTTATTTGCATGCACCAGTACCTCTACCACATATATTGCTAGTCCCCGTAAGTGGCAGCGTTGCCGAGACGGAACTACAATTTTCTCTCACTCGTTGATACTTGACGAGTTATGCGCATGCGTTGCGACAGTAGTGGGAGTAGTGGGAGAAGCCCAGCCTATAAGATGCTTATAATGTAGTTCTCGGACATGCGCACAACGTTCAAAGTCTTCATGAGGGAGACAGACATATATATGTCTTCACCGTTCGGTCGGCATCGGTTCTTTGCACCCTACTAGCAATATAGAAGTATTAAATATATGCTCTATTGTATTAAATTTTCAGCGCTGTACCTTCTTTACCATGAGTTTACAATGACAATTTGACATTGACAGTTGACAGTTTTTCATATAATAACTGTCAACAAGTGTACAAGTGCGGTCATTGTAAACTCATGGTAAAGAAGGTACAGCGCTGAAAATTGTGCTGAAAGTGAGTGTACCATAGCAAGGACGTCGTAAGCACTGTCATCTTAATGTGTACACGCTGGTTCTGATCACACGCTCTGTCGTAGTCACTCCGTAATAGACTACGGTTCCCAACAATTATACATTGAAAGTTCAGTTGATTGTATCATGTACAACTTTCAGGTTCTCATAATTGGTGGTGGCATCGCCAACTTCACAAACGTTGCGGACACATTCCGCGGAATCATAACCGCTATAGAGACGTACAAAGATGCCCTCCTTCAGTACAACGTCACCATCTTCGTGAGGAGAGGGGGCCCCAACTATCAGGAGGGATTGAGGTATATATATATATATATTTTAAGCTGTTCTAACTCTGTTCTCTATCTTAAGCTAAAACTGTTTATGTTATTATTCATCTTTTTCAAAGGACTAAATTACAGTCGCAGTCTTCATTTGTAATTATTCTCGTTTAAAACTAGCTACCCGTCCGGTGTTACAAACGATTGAAACGTATTAGTGGTAAACCGTATTAAAATTAGTTGGGTGGTTTGGAACTGTGGCTTGGGTTCTTTATTTAGACCTTAGATGGAAGTAGTGGCAGGGCACACTGCGTTTCGCAGTCATTTGGGCAGCCCGTCTGGCGGCAGCAACCACCCCCTCAAGACCACCGTGAAATAACAGCACGTGTGCTGTTGTGTTTCGGTGAGTGAGTAAGGGATGCTAGAGCCCATTTCCCTATCCCCTCTAATCCCTTATCCTTAATCCTACTGTAGTCGGCAGCGCACTTGCAGCAGTTTTGGCGTTGCTTGTGTTATAGGCGACGGTAGCCACCTTCTATCGAGTGGACCATCAGCCTGTCTGCCGTTTATTTATTTATTTAAAAGGCAACTTAAACAGTTAATTCTAAATTATATGTTAATATCCTAATGTATTTCGTAATAGCAATATGAGGCCTTATGTACACTGCTTACTCTGTATTTCCAAATTTGTAGAAAGCCAGCAGCAGCGGTTCACGTGTAGGCAGTTGAGTCTATTGGCAATAGGCATAGAATGCTGTCGGGGCTAGCCCGTACCCTGCGTGCCAGGGGGAAGAGCATCTCTCTTTTGCATTGTTGTGTGAAAACAATCCATTCGGGTTTCCGCGAACATTGCCGACACATATAGACTCTGGGCAGCCCCATCAGCAACCGGAACGCATCGTTGTACTGTATACGAAGGCGCCATAAGATTTTTGAGTGTACTTCTTTAGCTCAACGTGCAAACCTACGAGTTTTAATTTAAAAAAAAATGCAACCTTTAATAAAAAATAAAAAAAGAGGTATTAGTTTAAGTTCACAGAATTTTTCCATTACGTAAAAAAATCCAACCTTTAATAAAAAATAAAAAAAGAGGTATTAGTTTAAGTTCACAGAATTTTTCCATTACGTAAAAAAATCCAACCTTTAATAAAAAATAAAAAAAGAGGTATTAGTTTAAGTTCACAGAATTTTTCCATTACGTAAAAAAATCCATTTTTCTTACTTTTTTTTACGTTAAGGTCAGCAGACAGGCAGATGGTAGTCCACTTGATGGTAGGTGGCTACCGTCGCCTATAACACAAGCAACGCCAAAGCTGCTGCAAGTGTGCTGCCGACTGCAGTAGGATTAAGGATAAAGGATTAGGAGTGGATAGGGAAATGGGCTCTAGCGTCACTCACTCACCGAAACACAACAGCACACGTGCTGTTATTTCACGGTGGTCTTCTGTAAGGGGGTGGTTACTGCCGCCAGACGGGCTGCCCAAATGGCTGCGAAAACGCAGTGCGCCCTGCCACTACTTTCTAAATCCAGACCAGAGCCAAATTTGAAAAGATGATTTTTCAAAGTTGACCCAGCCGGGAATCGAACCCGAGGACCCTAGAACAGAGGGTTAAGCCAAGCACCCTAACCACTAATCCTATTTTGAGAGTGAAATTGGAAGAAACACTCAAATCTGGTATTTTAGAGCATTAATCACTTTTTTTAGCGTAAGCAGTTTTGGTATATGATTGCGGTGTATACTTTTACTTTCTAGGTATATTGAATTTGAAGCCTAAAGCCATGCTTACTTTGCTTCAGACAAATGCGGGAAGTCGGCCATCGGCTTCGCATCCCGCTGTACGTGTTCGGACCCGAGGCCAACATGACGGCGATCGTTGGCTTCGCGTTGGGCCAAGCGCCTATTCCCGCTGACCATCAGCTGGACTACGCGCCCAAGCAACTGCCCAAACCTCAGCCAACTGTGAGTCATCGACTTTTGTCTTTGACGTGTACTCAAGCGTCAGTTCACACCGAAACGTTAAGCTATGTAAAGAAGCGTTCTCGCTGCATCTCAAGTCGCAGCGACGCCACGCTGCGTAACGGGATGCCCGCGCTGCGTCCCGTTACGTATCGCGACGTCGCGTCGCGTCTTCATGAGACGCATCGCGATGCGATAAGCGTGTAGTCTCCGTCACCACTTTCGCGTACTCACTGAATTGTGTACCTTTTTTTGTAGTGAATAAGTTCTATTTTGTATTGTTACCTTAACGTCGCGTCGCGTTTTAGCTGAGCCATTGACGTAATATCCAACTAGACTTCTAGTACAGGGCGAACGCATTCAGACAACACATTAGAGAAATAGATATTATATAATTCCACGCCCGGTAATGTTCGACCAATAGAAGTTACTATGGGCAGTAACGACCAATAGAATTTCGTCGTGAACTTGATCGGACCAATTGGCGTTCAGTACCCCGCGCCCGCGCACCTCAGTTAGTTGCCAGAAAAGTTTGCATTGTGAATAAATAGGTATTAGCCGTCTACTTGGATATTACGTCGATGAGCTGAGCTGACGCTTAGTTCCAAAAGGCCTGTTTTTTGCTTTGTTTAGCAATAAGGCTTCGACCGCAATACAACTTAATAGTTTTAGTATAAATCTATTGTTTATGTACGAAAGCCCAAATAGTAAGCAGTTTCTTTTAACTGGTGCCATGTCATCTAAAACAGTCAGGGGTGTGTTCCAGCACTTCTTCGGCTAAGGCTAATTTTGCTCTAACCGCGGTGACACACCTTTCCAGCACACCATTCGAGCATAATTTGATCTGGACAACATATTTGACCATGCCGGAGCTATTATGCTCTGGTATCTATTATGCTAATCAGAGCATAATAGCTCTGGCGACCTTTCAAGGCTATTATGCTCTGCCTGCCGGAACGAATATGATCAAATGACAGTAGAGCTAAATTAGCCTTGGCCGAAGGAGTTCTAGAACACACCCCTGGGGCCTTAGACAAAGTAGCATTCGCTCCGTAACGATGCGATATCGAAGTTCGTTATCGTCTCAGAGACAAAGAAATCATGACAAGGTATCACGTGTTTATCACGTGTTACAGTGTCGATTCCTTTGTCTCTGAGACGATAACGAACTTCGATATCGCTTCGCTACGGAGCGAATGCTACTTTGTCTAAGGCCCCTGGATAGGCTGAATTTATAATGTGACGACAGAAGGCAGTACAACTCCATTGCGCGCATTGCCTGCTAATTTTCAAACTGACTTGTCTGTCATGGTGACGTTTTACAAGGTGGCGAAGTTAGTTTCGATTTTTACCACATGGCATAAGATCCTTCTAGCATTGTAATCACAGATTTTTTTTTACTCGAGTAACAATTTTGTTTTATTAGCTGCCATCTATTAAAAATTTTCAGTTTTTTTTTAATGTTAAGGTCAGCAGATTGGCTGGCGGTCCACTTGATGCTAGGTGGCCACCGTCGCCTATAAAACAAGCAGCGCCACAGGAACTGCCAACTACTGTTAGGATAAGGGATTGGGAAGGAGTTAGAGAAATGGACTCTGGCATACCTTACTCTCTCACCGAAACACAACAGCACAGTATGCTGTTATTTCATGTTAGGGAGTGGTCACTGCCGCCAGACGGGCTGCCCAAATGAGTGCGAATGGTAGTGTGCCCTGCCACTACTTTCCATATTCAGACCAAAGCCAACTTTGAAAAGTTCATTTTTCAAAGTTGACCCTGCCGGGAATCGAACCCGGGAACCCTAGAACAGAGTTTTAAAGCACCCTAACCACTCATCTAATGGGCTCTTCATTTAAAAATATAGATTTGTAAAGCCTTAATGCTACTGCCTCATTGTCATGTACATATTCTTCGAGAATAACCCCCAACATGTATGTATTATAATATGTTGTCTATATCTTTCGCAGCCGGCCCCCAAACTGGAGATCCCTGAGCTAACCCACAAGCTGTTGGACCTGGTGTGCAGTCAGTCCCCAACTCGCCAGGACCTCGGCCAAAAGCTGTCCACCTCGATGCCTCTCTTCACGGACAGGACCAAGGCCATCATCTGGGGAATGCAGAACAGAGCCATACAGGTCCGTCACTGAAAATATTTCTGAGGCTTATTTTTTTACTCATTATTTTATCACATCTGTTTTAACCTTTTTATCACATCCTTTTATTGATTTTAATTTCTTTGTTAGTAGGTTTAGATTAAAGGTAAGTCAGAGAGGCTGACGGTCCACAGGTGCTGTATGTGCCCTGCCGAGTAGACTTGTGCTTACTCGGTCACTACAATGATTCACTCAATATCGGTCACTGATTTAAATGAACTAGGTCGGTCAAATCGTTCAGATCGGTCAGTTGACTCACTTGTCTCTTTTCGGTTTTGGTTTCAAGCGCTCAATTGAGCGTTGAGCGTATGCCCAATATTCTGAAGTGCAAAGTGGGATAGTGTAATTAAGTTTTTAACAAGAGCAAGCGAGCAAGGTAGACTAAAAACGATACAAAACGAGACGGTATTGGTAAACGAACGATTTCACATCGCTAAGAAAAAGTAAACTTTAATTTCAAATAATGAGAGCTCAATTTGCGAAAGTGAAGTGTTCCGACGACTGCCATATTAACGAACGAACATGAATCAAGTGAGCTGTTTTGTTGAGATTTTTTAGCTGACCGACTTAGTAAAAAGAGATGGCTCAGTTCGGTTGGTCGTTCGCGAACGACACAAGTCTACTGCCGAGCATAGGAACCAAGGATTAGAAAGAGATTGGGAAATGGGTCCTGGCATTACTTATTCCAGGCGTCGGTGGCGCAGTGGGTATGACGCGCCCTGTCATGTCGAAATGTCCGAGTTTTAATCCCCGGTCATGCCATGTACCAATAGGTTTTTTCTAAAAACATAATTGCATTTGCTAACTGCTCTCAAACGGTGAAGGAAAACATCGCGAAGAAATAATTGTGAGACGCATGTGAAGTCCACCAACCCGCACTGGGCCATCGTGGTGGACCATATAGCCCGTACGCCCTTGTTGGGAGGGTAGGCCTGTGCCCCTGCAGTGGGGACATATAATACGCTGTTGATGATGGGGATCCCTTACTCACTAACCGAAACAGTACACGTGCTGTTATTTCACGGTCGTCTTCTCTGTAAATGGTTGGTTACTGCCGCCAGACGGGCTGCCCAAATGATTGTATTTTGAGTTGTATGTGTAAGTAAGGTTCATAAACTAGTTTGATTGTGTGTTGATATATAATGAATAATTAGTTAAGGTTCCCGAGGGTTTGCAAATTAGAGTATAGTGCACAGATGTATCACCATGCAGTCCTCCCAAATTCGATAGATGGCATTGCAGTATTGCAATATAATAGATGGCGTCATCAGTAGTGTTTTATTTTTTTATTTTTCAACAGCACTATCTAGAGAATAGAAATTTATTTATGTCACTTTTAGCCTGTTTACTATAGAAAAAGATATGTCTTTATGTGTGACCCAAATAAATTGTAAATTTAGTTTTATTTTTATTTATTTATTTATTTAAATTAATTTCCAAACAGTTAAATTACAATACCACAAGTTATCGTTGACCCCCACACTAAGCTGTGCTTGTATCGTGGGAGTCTACTACAAATACATGAACTCTGCATATGCTTACTTAATCTAAAATACCTACAATAATACAAAACAAAAATTTATAGAATACTTAATAATAAATAGAGAGTAACATATTTTAGTATAATAAGAGAACATATATAAAAACATAGAAAAAGTGCCTATTTATAAACTTAAAATTAAAAAGGTAAAAACCATTACAATATAAATAATTATTAATAGAAAATAGAAAAAGGATAGACCATAGCACACCACAGCTACGCCGGCACAACCCAAAAACATACACAGACTTACTCTAACAGAGCGAGCGAAGGATGCCCTCGGTGTCGGCATATGACAAATTCAGAAGCCAGCCCTTAACAATAAAAGAGACCCTTTTGCAATTCAGATGCCCAACGTCGCAAAGATCAACTACCCTATTATAGATTAACGGATGAAGGAATCGGCCAAATCGCCTTCCGAAACCAGAGGCCACCCGGGGAACAGGAATCCTGAATGATAGAATGATTTGTTTTTCTCAGGGAATGCTGGACTTTGATTACATCAGTCGTCGTGCAGAGCCCTCCGTTGTCGCCATAGTGTACCCGTTCACAGCAGATCATAAGCAGAAGTACTATTTCGGCAACAAGGAAGTTTTTATACCGGGTAGGTGTTTTAAATTGGTTATTTTAATCAGTTCTAGCCTACGTCATTGATGCTCTAGCCAGGTAATATTTATGTATTAGACATACAAATAATCTTCAGGAAGAAATAAACTTTATGATAAAGAAACTTGTAATAAAATTTGATATGTTGTTTAGAAGAATTATTGATTATTTAAGAAGGGTTAAAACTAAAAACTATATTATTAACACTAGCTGAGCACGCAGCTTCGTACGCGTGGTATTCAGTATAGCACGTAACTTTTTTGTTTGTAAACTTATTGGAATGAAACAAACACTAAATGTTACGGGAAGCTTGCTACAATACATCAGTGAAAACCGCATTGAAATCGGTTAAGCCGTTTCAGAGATTAGCGTGCACAGACGCACAAAGTTACAAAAAATCTAAAACCTATTTTTTTGTGCTCCGTAATAACATGTACAAATTGTTTTTTTTTTTTTTTTTAAATATTTAATGTACAGACACACGGCTCGTTTTCGATTTTATTATAAGTATAGATAAAAGTCTTGGTTCTTGTTTTTAAATATAATTTTTAAATTAACTGGGACGCCTTTTCTTATTCAACAGCTAAACGTTTGTACGTTTAGTCATTATGAAAATACCAAACTTATTTGGTTTAACTGGTTAAATTATCTGTGGGTGACTTACACTTAGAGAGCATACAATGCTCTGCACATCCAGTATAATTATGCCTTCAGGATACTGTTGACGCTGCCGGGCTATTGCAGAGCGTCAGAAATGTTTGCCCAGGAACAAAGAATAAGAAGAAATAGGGTGATAGGATCCCTATGGCACAAGATGCGTGGCAGTACCAATAGGATTCTGAAAACGTTTATAGATAATGTTGTCTGTCCCATGCAAACATTTTGGACAAACATGACGGAATAAATAGATGTCATATCCATACTAATACTAATATTATAAATGTGAAAGTATCTCTCGCTGTCTGTCTGTTACCTTTTCACGCCTAAACCGCTAGACCGATCATCATGAAATTCTGCATACACGTTGTCAGGGATTCAGGAAAGAACATACCACCTTTCATCCAGAAAAAAGTACTGCTCCTGAGGGATCATCAAACGCCTGTCAAAGTTATAACTACAATAAAGACGTTAGGTGTTAAATTGCTCATATATTTAGTTATTCGCTATTTTTTGTTTTTCAACACGGGCAAAGCCGCGTACATAAGCTAGATTGAAATAAATGACTATTGTTATATTTGTTGAACGGATTCTTGTTAAAAAGCGTATAATACAATTGAATATTATTAAGCAGATAAAAATGAATGGGATTAAAAAGAACGATTGTTGGACGGTTTCTTTCGCCGTTTCTTCTCTTCCAGGACGCCATTTTGTTTCCGAAACGGTAGTAGTATTTTGACTTAAAAAAAAAGTGATCTTGTTGTCCTGTTTTTGAGAAATAAACGATTTGATTTGATACAACAGTGTTCAGCGATATGGACATGGCGATGCGAAAACACCAAGAGGCCACGGTCCTGGTGAACTTCGCCTCGCTGAGATCGGCCTACGACAGCACCCTGCAGGCGATGCAGCATCCGCAGATCAACACGGTGGTGATCATAGCCGAGGGCATCCCGGAGAACATGACCAGGAAGATCATCAAGCAGGCGGACGCGCTCGGGGTGAGTTGAATGATGATCCACTCGATAGTGGGTGGCTACCAACACAAACAACACCACAGGTGCTGCAAGTGGACATGGTAGGTTTAAAAAATGGGATTAAGAAGAGGATTGGACTCTGAGTTAGCTTACTCACTTAGCGAAAAAAAAATTTTTATGTTGAGGTTGGCAGACAGGCAGACGGTCCACTTGATGGTAAGTGGCTACCGTCGCCTATAACACATGCAACGCCAAAGCTGCTGCAAATGCGCTGCCGACTGCAGTAGGATTAAGGATAAGGGATTAGGAGCGGATAGGGAAATGGGCTCTGGCATCACTTACTCACTCACCGAAACACAACAGCACACGTGCTGTTATTTCACGGTGGTCTTCTGTAAGGGGGTGATTACTGCCGCCAGGCGGGCTGCCCAAATGACAGCGAAACGCAGTGTGCCCTACCACTACTTTTCAAATCCAGACCAGAGCCAAATTTGAAAAGTTGATTTTTCAAAGTTGACCCTACCGGGAATCGAACCCGGAACCCTAGAACAGATCATGGGGTCGGTTACTGCCGCTAGATGTGATCCTCAAATGACTGCGAAACGCAGAGTGCTCGCTGAATCTTACTCTGTGTATACTTTACCTTTTAAGGTCAGACCGCACTTGCGCTGCGCGACACGACACGTCGCTACAAATATTAATTTGTATTGATTCATATGAACGTAACCGCACTGGAGCAGCGCGGCGCTGCGCTGCGCGACGCGTCGCCGCAGAATTGTCTCGGGAGGCACCTCTGCCACCCAGTGCAGCGACTCTCAGCGCAACGCTGCTCAAGTGCGTGATAGCATGCAGCAGCGATGATGCACGGCGTGGCCATATTTCTTTCTATTCTAGTCTGTTCACGAGCGCATCGCATGTCGCGATACGATGGATGGCAAGAAATTAATTAATCTGGTTAGCAATTATCCGGAATTATACGATTTAAAAAATAATTATAATATCACAGAACACTAAATGACTCCTTGTGAGTATAATTAGTGCTCTGTGATATTATAAAGAACTCTGTGATTGCTACTGAGATCAGAAAATGTCGCGCCACATAAGTGCGGTTTGACCCATAGTAATCACACTCGTCTGCGCGTTTATTTAAAAAATAATAATACCTCTCCAGGTAAATATAATCGGTCCAGCGACTGTGGGTGGCATCAAGCCCGGATGTTTCAAGATCGGGAACACTGCTGGCATGATCGACAACATTATTGACAGCAAGCTGTATAGAGCCGGAAGGTAAACATAATTCATACTTAGTAGCTAATATTCATACGCTTTTATAGGTGATTTCGTGGGATAAGTGAGAATAATTTTAAATTTACGCGCATGTACCTAAAATTTCCTAAATTGATACTGAAACCAACGATGGGACTTAATTTTCATCAGTTAATACAAGTGCATATGCAAAACAAACAATCTAATCATCATTATTTCAGCGGTAGGATGTCCACTGCTGTATAAATGCCTAATTTTCCATATTATGTCCATCCGCCAGAAGTTACGGACATATCCGCCAAATTATGTCCGTAATTACTCTACGAATCGCCTCATTCCTGATTCGATCTCGCAATGTAACCCCGAGCATAGTCCTCTCCATAGCTCGCTGAGCGACGGCGAGCTTTCTTACGAGGCCTTAGTTAGAGACCACGTTTCAGCGCCATAGGTCATCATTGGCAACACACGTTGGTCGAAAACTTTGGTTTTAAGACACTGAGGTATTTTGGACGAGAAGATGTTTCGGAACTTCCCGAGCGCTGCACATCCGAGCTGGATTCGATTACAATCGCAAGTTGAAATTTAAATTTACTTGAAAAATTCAAACTTTTTTTCAGTGTGGCATACGTCTCTCGTTCGGGTGGAATGAGCAATGAGTTGAACAATATAATATCGAAGGAAGCTGACGGCGTCTGCGAAGGTGTGGCCATAGGCGGAGATAGGTACCCGGGCACCACTTTCATCGATCATCTGCTCAGGTGAGCCTATGCAATTATTTGCTATAATTGATAATTCATTTAGTAGAGTACATTGCATGAACAGTAAGGCTGACCGGTCCACTTGATGGTAGGTAGCTACTCTCGCCTATAACACAGATTTCACTGCGTTCTATAAGTTCAAATAGTTTATTTGTTCGACGACAGATGTCACTGCGCTTGCAGATTACAACGCGCTGTCGTCTCGTTCCTCAACGCGGACTACTCTTTTCATACAAGATTTCGACATTTGCTTTTATAAGCCCAAAGAGTAGAATTAGTAAACATTAATACATGCGTCAGCTGTTGCACAAATGTCAAAGTGACAGATAACGTAACGATTTTTAGAACGCTTGTATTAATTTTACTCAAAGTTTCCATACCGGAGGCCTATATGATAATCGATTCTTATGAAGTAAACTCCAAAAATAACAACATATTTTGCAATTTACAGGTTTTTTTTTAAATATAAACAGTAATTAAATTTTAAAGTTCAAATCAATCCTAAATGATAGAGGGTTTCACTACAATCATGTGATGGTTACCCTAAATTGAATGAACGATTGAAATCCCGTTTGTTGAACAGGTTCGAGGCTGATCCCAACGTGAAAATGCTGGTACTCCTGGGGGAAGTCGGTGGCGTTGAGGAGTATCACGTCTGCAGAGCCATAAGGGACGGATTCATAAAGAAACCCATGGTCGCATGGTGTATTGGAACTTGTTCGGGTAATGAATTTATTTTTAATATTTTTTTTTATTATTTCGTTACATATTTAAAGCAAATGGCAATCTTGATTATATAAAATACTATCTGGGCCCAAGAGTTCGTCCACGTTGAAAAAAATAAAGGATGCAGCGCCTGACGCTGACGAAGTGTGCAATAAAGCAATATAACGCCTGATATCTTTAGTGCTGTCACACATTTCCCAGGAGTCGAATCTTTATTTTTAGATAGCTGGTGCCTGTGGGGATATTTAGCCCAAGTCTATCCTGAAATTCTATTCTTCCTGATGGTGAAAGGTGAAAGTGAAAGAAGTGGTCTATGAGAAAAAAAAGTCTGGGAACTTCTGTTCTAAATTGACATTGGTTAAATAGTATGTGTAGCAACCACTCCCAATAGCGCTCGAACGAAGCGAAAATGCGTTATTGTAATTTTCGCAGTGATCTCTAAATTTTTTAAAACTAAAATACAATTAATGTTACTCGCTGATAAAGCCGCATTTACACTACACATTGTGCGGGGACATGTCGCCGGACATTTACGTGGCATGTCTCTGCGATTTTGCGGGACAATATTGCTCGACATTTGTCCGAAGAGTATGTCGTAACATAAAGCGACACGCGTCCACTATTTAAAGCTTGTCGGGCGACTGTCGAGGGACACGAATGTCGCGCATGTTCGATACTCGCCAGAGCATTGACTAACGACATGTAAATATCGCAAGCAACGTCTGGCGACAGCATTTAAGGGGGAGACAAACCCTAAATACTAAAAATATCCATTGTTTAATGAAAATGTTACAAGAAATGGACAAGACGATTTGAAAAAAATATATATTATACTTAACCATGTGAGGAACCAATTGTATTGATTAGAATTTTCGTTAAAGTAATAGAAACTCCACAAAAAAAGTTAGAAAACAAGAAGAATTTGAATTTTATTGAAAATTCTCTCTAAAACGGCTTATTGCACGCATATGAATCCTGTACCTATTAATAAGTTAATATCAGATTAAAAAATTGTATTAATAAAAAAAATTATTTTGTGTATTGTTCTAATGGTAAAAACAAAAAAACACCATTTCTAGGCCTGTTGAATTGGATCCGCCGCCAGCGAGTTCTATAGTAAATGTCATTTGCCTCAGTGAAGCCCTTAAACAAGTTTTCGCTTCAAAAATTCACGTTGGTCTTCTTTAAGGACCACTGTAAACCTAACACGTATTCAAAGTCGCCGATAAAGGCTCGATTTTAAATGGACCTTCCTATCTTCCTTCAGATATGTTCACTTCGGAGGTGCAGTTTGGTCACGCGGGTTCGCTGGCCGGTTCGGCCCTCGAGAAGGCAGTGGCGAAGAACGCCGGCCTGAGGGCCTACGGGGTCACGGTGCCGGAGACCTTCGACAGCTTGGGGGCGGCCGTCAACCAGGTGTACCAGAAGCTGGTGGCCGATGGCAGGATCATAGTCAAGGAGGAGGTGGAACCGCCCAAGGTGCCAATGGACTACGATTGGGCGAGGGTAAGTCGTTTTATTATCTTTTTAGGGTTCCATATGTCCGAATAAAAAATCGGAACCCTTATAGGATCACTCGTGTGTCCGTCTGTCCGACCATTCCCCCCCCCCCCCCTATCTTCGAAACTAACTGAACCTAAAATTTTGAAAAAAAAATACAGATATTAGTTTTCTACTTATAAATATAGGAAAACCTATAAGAGTCCATGATATTAAAATAACATGGTAAATCACTCAATATTGAGCGGATAGGTAACATCGTACGGAACCCTCTTCACGCGAGTTCAACTCACACTTGTCCCGTTTTTTTATTTAGGTTATGGTCGACAGACAGGCTGACGCTACTGCCTCCACTACTAGAAATGCAGTGTGATATACCACTACTAAAAAGTCTTTAAAAAAGATTCTTTTAAATTCTCCTAAATTGAGAGCTCTTTTTTAAAGTTAAGGTCGTCAGACAGGCTGATCGCCACTTGATGACAAGTGGCTACTGCAACACCACATATGCTTCAAGAGCGCTGCCGACCATAGCAAGGATAAAAAACTTTATTCTTGCCAAAATCCAGACCCATACAGACATTGGAAATTTTATTAGTTATTTTAATGAAACTAATTTAAAGTTTTTGGAACGAATAAAAAATACAGGAGTTTTTTTTTTAATAAAGTTTGTGTCCTGTAATCGAAATGTCTGTCGTTGAAGGAATCGCGCTGAAGGAATGGCTACTTGCGCTAATTTTAGCAACTGTCCTGTCGCACGTAACTGTTTATCGCTCGGCCATTTATCGCAAGCCATAAGTTGGCCATGCTCAATTTTATAGCTGCTATTTTTCGATCAGCGGTTTTTAGCTCGCGCACTCTCACACGATGCTAATTTTCGTTTGCGAAATTTAGCGGCTATAAATCGCTACGTGTGGTGACTGAGGCATAAGGGTCAGTTTACACCGAAAGGCGACACAACACGAAAGTGGTTTAAGAGGCAAAATGCTTGACGATGCGTATCAGGCACTGGGTCTCAGGACGCTACGTGAAGCCGCCGACAACACTATCGCGTACTCAGTAAATTGTGTACCTTTTTGCGTAGTAAATAAGTTATATTTTGTATTGCATACCTTAAGGTATAATAAGTTATACCTTAAGATCTCGTTCCCACATGTCGTGTGTCGGATTCTTATATTAGTCGGATGTCGGTCCCTATTGCAGCTGGAGCCAATTTTTACCGTATGTGTGCGCGCGATCTGTGCCAGAAAGCAGCTAGCGACGGGTGGAACAAGGGGGAGCGGGGTTAGGGCTGCCGGGCCCGACAACCATCTAATGTGAACGGTTTCATATAAAATGTTCAGCGATTAGAGCACCCGCTATTTTATCGGATTCGACATCCGACTAGTGATGGGAACCACTGACGCTAATGTATAATTGCACACTTTTCAGAAATTGGGCTTGATCAGGAAACCGGCAGCGTTCATAAGCACAATCTGCGACGAAAGAGGCCAAGAATTGAGCTACTGCGGAGTGCCCATCAGCGAGATTCTGAAGAGACAGCTCGGAGTCGGCGGAACCATCAGTCTACTATGGTAACAACTCGTCGTCACCCTTATCTGCATATTCACAGAGTTTATTGTTAAGCGTCTGCGCCTCAAAACAAAACATACTTAACCGTAAAGGAACTGGTACTGGTAAAGTTAGAGGTATTAAAGTTATATCTATGCTTAAAGATAGATTCCAAAAAGATTAGAGTTGACTCAGTTTCATCGAAAAAAAAAAAAAAAACAAATAAGGCGTTAATCGACTTGTCCTGTAATTTTTTAATGCCCTTTAATTTTTTTTATCTCAAAAGGTGACTTCTTTCTGATAATTTCGCTCTAACTCTCGATTTTTTTCTTCAATTCCTTTTAAAATTAAATGTATTTCAACGGCATATCATTACAATATGAAGTGTCAAAATACAAGATGAAATAACCTATTTTTTTATATCTTAACAAATATCTTAGAAATATGTCCAAAAAGTACATTATATCAGCAAACAAATAAAAAAAGAATCCATGTTCCATCTCTTTCACATCTCACATTTCTCTTTCATTATTTTGGGTATGAAGTAAGTAAGGACCGATCATCAAAACACAACAGAACATGTTCTTTATCCTACGAGCTACCAAGTTTATGACTGGTGTACCACTACTAAATATGGATACATCTGCAGGTTCCAGCGTGAGCTGCCCGAGTGGGCGTGCCGGTTCTTCGAGCTGGTGATGATAGTGACAGCGGACCATGGGCCGGCGGTGTCCGGGGCACACAACACCATGGTGACTGCCCGGGCCGGGAAAGACCTGATCTCGTCGGTTGTCAGCGGTCTCCTCACGATTGTGAGTTGAATTTTCTCCAATTTGTTCACCCAAAATAATATAGGCACTCTTTAGCTATGAAATTCAAAAACAATTTTTCAATCAAATCCGACTACTACTTCTAAGTAAGTTAGGCACTACAAGTGCTCTTGATACTTTATTTTCTTAGATATCGCACATTTAAATCGAAAGGCCCGTTCACTTTCATAATTTGAATCAGTATCTGAAGTAGATCATTGTTCATCTGAAGTAGATCACGACTATTAATTAATCTAAATTGACAATTGGCGTCAACAGTACGATGTTGTTTGTTGTCAGGGCGACCGATTCGGTGGTGCCCTAGACAGGGCTGCCGCTGACTTCTGCGCGGCCTACGACAAGGGACAGCATCCGCAGGAGTTTGTCAACGAGAAACGAGCGAAGGGCGAGCTCATCATGGGCATCGGACACAGGTGAGTCATCACCCAAGCCGGTCTTGTTGTCTGGTGCAATCGGGACATGTCCACTATAGCTGGTCCGTTCGTTTGTGGCAGGGTGAAGTCGATCAACAACCCGGACAGCCGCGTGCGCGAGCTGAAGGCGTACGTGACGTCCCGCTGGCCCGCGTGGCCCGTGACACGGTACG
This sequence comes from Bembecia ichneumoniformis, assembly GCA_910589475.2. Lineage (NCBI taxonomy): Eukaryota > Metazoa > Arthropoda > Insecta > Lepidoptera > Sesiidae > Bembecia > Bembecia ichneumoniformis. Next base: position 3,367,699 of record OU342550.1, read on the forward strand.
CGCTCGACGTGGAGGCAATCACCACGCGCAAGAAGCCCAACCTCATCCTCAACGTAGACGGCATCGTGGCCGCCGCCATGGTCGACCTCTTCAGGCACTGCCAGCTTTTCACTCAGTAAGTACCATATTTCGCTTCGGGCTCAAGATCATACATACACACCAATTTTTTATATATAAATAAAAAGCGTAGTGGTGCGTTTTAAATAGGTCCCTGACTAGCATAATGCGGTGGGTGGGACCCACAGTACTGATTTTCAGTCAAGGCTTGTAAAATACCTCATGGAGCAAGGTAACAATAAACAAGGAAGAGAATACGTGGTTACTATGAGAAGGAAAAAATGTCATTTAAGGACTATTTTTGAATTTTAAACAATAGTAGAGACAATCAAAAGTTTTTTTTAAACTAGTTGACAGACGTCAATTTCAAATAAAAATACCACCCAAATTTCCGACTTTTCCCAAGGATTTAAAAAAAAAAAATCTTTCATACAAACCTTGTCCTGCCAATTACGAATACAACAAAAAAAGAAAAACGTCAAAATTGCTAACAATTAACATTTATTAAGATAAACTATGCTCTATCTTCTAAGCGACAAAGTGCTTACCAGTATCTACTATTAAATAAATATGTAAATGTTATCAGACAGGCTGACGGTACATTTTAAACACTAAAAAGTAATTACTGTTAATAGTTAATAGTAAAAAAATATTCAAACTTAAAATCAAAGTAAAAATAACGCCTTGGCTAAAGAACTTGCTTGTGTTCCAGGGAGGAGGGCAACAACTACATACAAATGGGCTCCATCAACGCTCTATTCGTGCTGGGCCGCACCGTGGGCCTAGTGGGACACTATCTGGACCAGAAGCGCATGAAGCAGCCACTCTATCGCCATCCGTGGGACGATATCACCTACATGTCGCCTCTCATCTAGACTCTTCAGTTTATTTTACGCGAGGCTACCCTCATTGCGACACCGATGCTTCAACGACATTCGCCATTTGTACAAAGTTTTGTAAGAAAAAAAAGTGGGTATTTTTGTTTCAATGATAAGTTTTTATATGACTATTGTAATTTTAACACATTAATATAGATCAAATAGAGATCAAAACGACAATTTTTTATTCCAAGTGCAAATTGATGTAAAACTCTTTATTTAAAATATAAAATGGCGATTTGAATTTTTATAATTTAGGAGGTAGATTTGAAAACGTGATTATTCCAAGTTATAATTTGTTTTTTTTTTAAACTGCTTTTTATTTTTCCATTAATTAGCTGGTAGTCTAATTAATGAAGATTAATTAATTAATAATAATTAATTATTAATAATTGATTAATTAATAATTAATGTTATATTAATAATTAGCTGGTAGTCTTCGTCCGCGTTGAATGTAAAACACTATTGATGGCGCCATCTATCACACTACAGGTGAAGCGGCGACGTCTATCGGATTTGGGTAGAACTGCTTGGTGATGCACGTGTGCACAGTATGCTCTAATTTGCAAACCCTCGGGAGCCTAAGGACAAAACCTTAACGAATCAGTAGTTTTTTGAGATTATCGTGAACGTACATACAGACAGACGGACGCGGCGGGGGAATTTCTTTTGTAATATGTAAGGATTAACTGATACTTTAGATTTATAAGACAATATTTTTAATTCTAAAGTCAAAAATATTAATTTATACATTTATTTATGTGAAAATGTTTGAATTGGAATAAACACGTTTTGAACGGTACCTCCTTAATTACTGTGCAAGAACGGCGTTAAACACCATTTAGATTATGACTATTATTTTAAAAAAAAAATCCTAATTTTTATAATATGCTTTAAAAAAAAACTATATTGTTTAAAACTGCTTCCGGTGTCTACGGCTTTAGTATTGAGGTAACTTTTAGTTGAATTAAAAAAAATCGATGGCCTATTAGACTACAAAAAATAGTAAAACGCACCGTAGCATCATTAAGGTCGTTTCACGTTATCTCCCAATAAGGGCACAGTTTGACTAGATCGCAGCACATGTTGATGTCCTAGAAAAAAAATTAAAAAAAAATGCGTCCCGGTGTTTTTAGAATGTGTAGCCTCAAAAAATAAGTTCTTCATGTCAAAATGGCTTCAAAAAAAACGCTTGTTGTGAATTTATTTTTTAAGTATAAAATTATTATTTTTATAATGACCGCTTAATCTGACTAGCTGAACTCGGCCACGCTTCGCTGCGGCCGATACGGCGGCGGCGTGCGCATTGGGCGCGCGGTACTGGACATTGCTTATATATAATACTATTTATCGTAGCGTGATGTTATATAGCCTATAGCCTTCCTCGATAAATGGACTATTCAAAACAAAAAGAATTTTTCAATTCGAACCAGTAGTTCCTGAGATTAGCGCGTTCAAACAAACAAACTATTCCGCTTTATAATATTAGTATAGATTGTAATGAAAAAAAAAGCCTTACAATCGTACAATTTTACGTACACATTAAAATGGCTTAATTTGACATTTTAGCGTGAATCGGGACGCGAAATTTAAAAAAAAAAATAGAAAACAAACACATAACCGACAGGACGCAGTTCTGTTAAATTATTAATTGATTTATTTTAATAATTATTATTTCAATTTATTTTAATAATTATATTAGGGGGTTATTAATGTGATTTTTTTTATGTTAAAATCGGCAGACAGGCCGACGGTCCATTAGATGGTAGGTGGCTATCGTCGCCTATAACACACAACGACAAAGCTGCTGCAACTGCGCTGCCGACTACAGTAGGATTAAGGATAAGCGATTAGGAGGGGATAGGGAAATGGTCTCTGGCATCCGTTACTCAACAGCACACGTGCTGTTATTTCACGGTGCTCTTCTGTAAGGGGGTGGTTACTGCCGCCAGAATGGCTGCGAAATGCAGTGTGCCCTGCCACTGCTGTCCAAATCCAGACCAGAGTCAAATTTGAAAAGTTAATTTTTCAAAGTTGACTCAGTCGGTTCAAGTTCAAAGTTGAATCGTACCCGGGTATCCTAGAACAGAGCGTTAAGGCAAGCGCCCTAACCACTCATCCAACGGGCTCGTCATTATTGAGTAAATGATCATTTATGTATTTATGGTATTACATTTAAAAAAAAAATCTAATGTACGACAATTACTTGTTTATTATTTATTTGCGTTTTAGGGGAAAATTTTAAACAATTCGACGGTAGTAACAGACGCGCGCAAGTTTTAAATTTGTTTCAGGTTAGGTTAGACCTATGTATTTTTAAATATTTCTAATTTCAAACACGGAATTGCCGAGCTTCGTATAATAGGGGATCGGACAAATTTTCAGAAAGTGTTTTAAATTAATCTTCATGGATATTTATTCCCATAAAAAATACTATTTTATTTATTTATATAGCCTTTTAGGTACTCGAAATCATGTTTTAATATTGTTTGTTTGAAAATGCCGCCAAAACGCCACGATAGTTCATCTGAGAGAGCGTAACGTCATTTGTGGTCATATAATAACAAAACAGCTGCATTGGCATAATAAGACAATGATTGCCCACAAATGACGTCCGGCACTGTGATTGGTGTTTCAGTATAGATTAAAAATATTGTAAATAATAAAATTTTATTTCTTCATTTAAAAATATTTAAATGAATTATATTAAATTATTATTGGATAAATAATCGTAAAAATTTTTATATTTTCTTTCTAAGTACATTTTAGATTTTAATCTGATTACTGTCCGATCCCCTATTTCGTGTTTATTTTGGAAATTTAAATGTCATTCCATACGATTACTTATTGTAAAATCGAGAGCATTATTCAAGCATTTCGTCGTTGTGGATTTTTTTAAATAATTTAAGTTAAAATGTCCGTTTTGATTATGTACAATAAAAATACATTTTTTTCTCTCTAAACACTTAAGTACAACGTTTAGATCTGAGCTATAGGAAGACTAGTAGACTTTCTTTTTTGATATTTGTGAGCTTAGAATGCCTGTAAAGTCACGAATCGTACTCCAGTCGATTTGTACAGATGAATGTTTGTGAGACAGCGTTTGGTTCGTAACGCTCTAATAATATTTTGAAAATTAATCAAATTACTTAATATTGACGTAACGCGACCCATATTTGGTAATGCTTGACTTAAACACGACCCAAATTTGGCACTGCGTGATGTAACACGACCTATGTATGGTACTACGTGACGTAATACGACCTATTTATAGTACTGCGTGACATAACGCAATCCATTTGGTGCTGCGTGACGTAACGCGATCTATATGGTACTGCGTGACGTAACACGACCTATATATGGTATTGCGTGACGTAAACGACCTATATATGGTACTGCGTGACGTAACGCGACTTATATATGGGTATTGCGTGACGTAACGCGATCCATATGATGCTACGTGACGTAACGCGATCTATATGGTACTGCGTGACGTAACACGACCTATATATGGTATTGCGTGACGTAAACGACCTATATATGGTACTGCGTGACGTAACACGACTTATATAAGGGTATTGCGTCACGTAACGCGATCCATATGATGCTGCGTGACGTAACGCGATCTATATGGTACTGCGTGACGTAATACGACCTATATATGTTACTGCGTGACGTAACGCGACCGTTGATCGCTTCTGTTAATATGATAATAATATGATGTATCAATTTGTATCTGTAATTCATCTGTACAAATTTCCATAAAATTTTGAGTCAGTTTTTTGTATAATTCCATATTTTCTATATTTAAAAGTTTATATGTATTGAAGGGATTTTGACGTGTACAAAACACTGGCTTGGAAACGACTTGTTCGAATATTTGAAATATTTATTGACCTGGTTGTTCGTAGATCGGCACAGTTTTATAGACGTATATATAGTATGATAATAATGTAATGTATATTGCGTAAATAAATGTGGCTGGATGAACGTTTTTTTATTATTTATTTTTCCTGCACCTTTTTTTGGCTCCAACATATTCTTCATGTCAAATTGATTATTTAAATTTATGCCAATGACTAAAGAACAACATATGGACCGGGCATATCTACGGCGTGACTAAAATTGACTATAATGACTGCCTTTTGGATATACTCTGAGGCGTGTGTACAGGATGTCAATCGAATATCGATATTTTGTATAGTTCAACAAGTAGATAGCGATGGTTCTTATAGTATTTTCACTGTATGATGATATGCGTAACAGTGGCTCTAGCATGAGTTTACGATACTACACTCGCTAGCGAGAGCGTAAAACATTTATATGGAAAATTGATAATTTGACATTGACAGTTCACGATTTCCCATACAAAAGTTTTACGTTCTCGCTAGCGAGTGTAGTATTGGTGTAGTATCGTAAACTCATACTAGAGCCTCGGTTCTCACTTTTTCACGTCACGCTTATTTTTTATATGTTAAGGTCGGCAGTCAGGCTGACGGTCCACTTGATGGTAGGTGGCTACCGTCGCCTATAACACAAGCAACGCCAAAGCTGCTGCAAGTGCGCTGCCGACTACAGTAGGATAAGGGATTAGGAGGGGGATAGGAAAATGTAACAAATAAATTAATAATAAAAAAATATCATTTTTATTATTATAATAGATAAATGTCATTAAAAACATATATTTTAAGTGTCAAACGCATTAAACGGAACTTGTGGGATATTCACTTATATTCGATACTAGCGGCCCGCCCCCGGCTTCGCCCGGCGTGCAATTTTTATATACCCTAAAACAGCGGTTCTCAAACTTTTTTGGTGACGGAACCATTTTGGAAAGCGAAATACTTGACGGAATCCTATAATAAAACAAAAATGTACAACATAGATACAATACAGAATACAGCAGTAGTAGAACACTGAACACTTCGTTTTAAGTTAGCAATTCGCTAGCTAGTAAGTACTTATCGCTCCGAACGCTAATCGTTGACTTTACTCGTGATACGCCTCGCGATATCGTGGAACGGTCGACCAGAGAGAGAGAGAGGTGTTTTTAATATTTTTTTCTAAATTCTTGCGAAGCCCCCACAGGGGTTTCACGGAACCCTAGGGTTCTGCGGAGCACACTTTGAGTATGGCGGCCCTAAAACATTCCCCGTTTATCCCTCTTTCCATTAGCGAAAACCGAATTAAAATCGGTCTACCCGTTCACGCGTGATGCCGTGCGTGACCAGGAGAAATAGGGATTCATTTTTATATATAAGATATCGAAAGTACTCTATGTTTGCCATGGGATATTCGGAGATTTAACAAATATTTATTCTATTCTATATATTTATAAAAACATCGTATTTTGATAATAATAAAACTAAAGCTGACTAATGATAACAATAAAACAAAAGTAAATTTTGTTCCGAGTCTGATACGAGTTGTCAAGTTTCGAGTTCTGACAGTAATGAATAAATTAATATTGTTATGACTCACCAGGGAAGGTTCTAGTTATGACTCAACAGGGAAGGTTCTAGTTATGACTCACCAGGGAAGGTTCTAGTTATGACTCAACAGGGAAGGTTCTAGTTATGACTCACCATGGAACGTTCGAGAAAAGCGTCTTTTCCTGTTAACATAACTGGAAAGTTCCATAGTAGAATAGAAGTCACGCCACTCCCCGGTTATTGTCAAGGGAAATTAGTCCTTATGCACACAACATAGAGTTCACATTCAACGGAAATAGCATTCCCGAACTTTCAATGACCTTGTTTACAATACGTGTTACTTGTTTACCTACTTGGATTTGTTTGTTATTTGTTTGTACTAAATTCAAGAAAGATCTAGAAGATTGGCAGCGGGTATAAATAGGCGAAGTGGCGAGCTAGCGACACAGTTCGATTCTGCGATTCGAAAGCGAAACTTCGGAACAGTAAACCAGCGGCTCATAAGGGAATCATTGACGACTCTTGGCAAGTTTAACGGTTGTATCGGACCTTTCGTTTAACCCTATTGGAAGTCATCTTGGTTTGTGGCAATAAATAGTTGATTTTCGCCCTTACAAGGCAAGTTGACTCACCCCACACGTAACAATATTTTAAACAAACTGCACTGAATTCTATAATTTATTTAACATAACCTGTTTATTAAGATTTAACAATTTATTTCTAAATCTAAAATCGGCAGTTCGATTCCATTTGCTTGGACAATTGATTCGATATTTTCAAACAATCGATTAAATGTTAGGTTGCATTATTAAAATTGTCTAGTTTTTTTCTTTACACAGCTGCACGAACTTCGCGGCAACTCGGCATTTTGCCCTAATAGTTATTGTCAGAAAAACATGTTGACTGGTAATACATTTTTTGCATCAAGACGCCGGCGCCGGCCGTGACAGCCCGACTGAGTATCCCGTTTAACGTGTAGGCTAATATCCTGACCTTGAGCGCGTCCGGAGCGGGAGTTTCCGTTCTACAATACGTGTTCTTATTTATTCTTATGTGCAAGGTAAACAAAACTACTGTTTTGTTTTGTTTTGTCCAAGAAATTGCAGCAAAAACTTGCTAGTGGACACATCTACTTCAGCGTAGACTTCAGACTTTAATTAATTAATTATTTAGACTTTAAAAAGAAAACACTAAACAAATTTGTAAAAAAAACACTATTTATTCATAATTTATTTACAAACTCGTCGCGACGCGACATTTAAGACAAACGATACAGTTGCTCAAACTCATACACAACAGAAACCGTACAACGTTCATTCAACAGCGATCTCTTTAGCCTACGTATCTATAATTATAGTAAATTAATTGTATATCACCGATTTGGGAATACCAACACCGACACCAGATGGCGACACTCAAACTGAAACATCAAAACCAAATTTATGACAACTACACAGCAAAAAGGGCACAACTGAAAATCAGCGCTGTAACAATGTTGCAGCTTAAGCTGAGTTGTCCTTTTCGTGTTTACTCATTGTTTTTTTTTTGTTTTGTTCATATATTTCTCTTTTTTAAATGCCAATAAATGTTTCTTTCTTTCTTTCTTTCAAAAAGATTCGATTTTGATAGTTTACGTTTTGAACAGCCCCATCTGACGGTGTGTTCAACACGTCCCTGATTTACACTCATTTATTAAAATTATAATAAAAAAAATAATAAGATTTTTTATTCAATAAACATTAACAGTAATACGTGAACACTATGTCTCTTTTGCATATTATTGATAAACAAGACAAAAAAATAAAAATAAAAAAGGGTTTAATTTTTTAACATTTAAAATACAGAAATTAAATTTTGTTCAATTTGCTTCAACTAAAGCAAGGCCATAGAGACAACGCAAACAATGTAAATAAACTTTCAGGAGTTCACAACATTTTTTAATGTGTACTTTTTTCTGGCAGTACAAAAAGTATCATGAAAATGTGACCGAGCGTTGTCAAGGTCGCTCTCCTGTACCACGAACCAGCGCTGCTCGCTTGTGACATTTTTTCACGTGCGAGAGAAAAGGATAGTGATACATATGACTTACTTTTATATGACGCTCTTGCTGATTCCGTGGTGTCACATGGGTTAAGCAGCTATGGTCGTACTTAATATGACAGATTAATAGTACTCATATAGATCTGAGGTCAACTTAAATTGGACCTCTAAAATCACCTAAACTGACTATTTTTAACTTTATAAAAACTTTCAATCATCATCGTTTTACATATTATAATATATAGTTAACTAAAGTTTCAGCCAATTCAATTATTTTATTGCATTTTATCGAAAAAATGTTGGACGTGATTGTTTAAATTTACATAACTTTTTGTTTGTAAACCGATTTGAAAGACACAAAGACACACATGTTACGGGAAGCTTGCTGTAATACATCACTGAAAACCGCATTTAAACCGGTTAAGCAGTTTCTGAGATTAGCGCGAACAAACGCACAGACAAACAAAAAAAATTCTAAACAAATTTTTTGAGTTCGGTAACATAACGTGTATAATATTCACGGCTCGTTTACGATTTTATTATATAGATAAGTGTTCGTCTTTTTCAATCTTTTGTATTTTGACGAGGCCTTCGTGGCCTTTGAAATACTCTTATAAACTTGTAATAATAAATTATGTATCACCATAGTAATAATAATTAAAAAATCACTCCCATTTTGAAAAACTCAGAATGGGTCGGATTTGTTTACGTCGTTGGCTCAATGGATTTACTTTAGGCGAAGTTTTTAAAATTTAAAAGGTTTCGCCTTCGCCTTTCCTTGCGCTTTCGAATTAAGGGCTTCACTGAGGCAAATGACATTTACTATAGAACTCGCTGGCGGCGGAGACAATTCAACGGGCCTAGAAATGGTGTTTTTTTTTGTTTTTACCATTAGAATATTACACAAAAAAAAATTTTTTATCAATACAATTTTTTAATCTGATCAACTTATTAATAGGTACAGGATTCATATGCGTGCAATAAGCCGTTTTCGAGAGAATTTTCAATAAAGGTCAAATTCTTCTTGTGTTCTAACTTTTTTTGTGGAGTTTCTATTACTTTAACGAAAATTCTAATTAATACAATTGGTTCTTCACATGTTTAAGTGTAATATATATTTTTTTCAAAGCAATTGTCTTGTCTATTTCTTGTAACATTTTCATTAAACAATGGATATTTTTAGTATTTAGCGTTTGTCTCCTCCTTAACTTCGAATTAGCTTTTACCAAGTTCACGTTTTAAAACTATTAATTTTCCATTTGAATTACTATTTATATTTGAATTTAAATGTAACCACACTAAGAGATACTTCACAAAGAGTAGTTCGCCCAAACAGGTTGGAGCATGCAAGTCAGAATTTGCTTTATACAATATTCGCTGCGGCCCATACGGCGGTGGAGTGCGCTTGGGGCGCGCGGTACTGGACACGGCTTATATTGTATAATGCTATTGATCGTAGCGTGATGTTATACAGCCTATAGCCTTCCTCGATAAATGGACTATTCAACACAAAAAGTTTTTCAATTCGAACCCCAGATTAGCGTTCAACCAAACTCTTCAGCTTTATATATTAGTATAGATTTAAATTAAAAAGTTTAAACTTTGATTTTTTTTCCAAATGTTACGTTACCGCAATAATATTTCGACAAAGAGGATTTTACCGGTTCTGAGTTCAGTATCTAAAATTTAACAATACTTTTTAATACCAACAATGCCCAATGGCAAATGAAACGCCGATTTGTCTACCTAGAATATCTTGCGACTAACTCTCGACGCCCAAGAAGCAGAATGCCTAAAAGGGTCGCTTGATATTAAATTCGGATTAGTTTACTTTCTAGGTATTAAAGTATGATCTAAAATAGATTCAAAGGGGTTCCAACTCTTTTGTATGGAACTGGCATATCGACCTGCTGCCATCTTTACCTCCAAATATATCATTAACGTGACACTTTGGGGTACCATGTTACTTAGTATTGTTCATATGTCCTCTACTTATACATGCCACTTTCACCGTGCGTCCCGATTAAAAAAAAAAAAATGGCGGCGAGTCGATATGCCAGATCGGTTCAAGGTCTTTTAGCACGAAGAGCGGAAGAATTTTATTTTTAGAAATTAAATAAACGATTGAATTTATTCTCAAATTTTATCTTTAACCAAACAAATAAAACATTCGTTGCTTAAAAGAGAAACATTTTTTTTTAAGTATTTTAAGAAATAATATAAAAAGAATTCCCATAGAAAAACAATTTGTAGACGAAATAATATCTAGACAATAATAATTGCAAGTTTAGGCATTAAAAGGTTAGGCAAAGTCTAATTCGCAGTTATGATGCGTAAGTTCACTTCATTTTAGGTACTGACCTCATAACCCGACTTTACTTTGGGGTGAAATTTCGTAATAAAAAAAAAGTGAATCTATTTCGACGGGACTTCAATTGGTAGATAGACTACAAATAATGTTGTAATATTTATAAATATTCATAAATGCGTCGTCAGATGCAAATCTATTCGGCGCTGGGATACCAAAACGCCCTCTGCTCTTAGCGATACATGTCTGTGGTATTTTTTCTTTTTTTGGAGGAAATATTTCTCAAAAAACTTCGTCCGAGAACATTTCTCTCGTGGAATCATTTTTAAGTAAGGAATCCCTAAAGAACATATCTCCGGTACAAGCGAGACCGCCTGTACACCTTAGTGTTTGGGTTCGATGAAGTTTAGTGTGTGTGTAGTTACGACGTCATCATGTCGTTGTTCAAGCTGTTCGGCGAAGGGGTGCTGCCTCCTCGAAGGAATCCATTGATGTCGCGTCTGAATATCGACAGATTCTGTGTGAATCTGAAATCACCATAAAGAAAAATTCATATGATTATAAAAGGTGTTAAATTTTCACGACTTTTGTTGCGAGTTGGACTCTTGTTTATTATTTGAACGCGTCAAACGCATCAATAAATTCTCAGACTATTGCAATATTGGAAACGAAAACCCCGTTTTTGGGCCATGACTGTACAAGGCAAATTTTACCATTTACCAAAAATAAAATGTGTGTGTGTCAGCTCCGCTGACGTTAAAATTTAAACGTATGAATTTAAATATATAAAATGTTCCTCGTGCACTACAACAGAATTAGGGACCATAAATACGTGCGTCAGATGTCGCACAAATGTCAAAGTGACTGATAACGTAACGCTTTTTAGTTAACGCTTGTATTGATTTACTCCTCATAAAATTTCCATACTGGGGGCCTTGTACGAAAATCGATTCTTAAGGAGTAAACTTCAAAAATCTCTTTTTTAAAGTGAAACTTCTTTGCTTGCGATGAAAATCAAAATTTCAATGCCTAATATTGTGTGACGCTTCAGCGCAACGATCTCGTAACATCTACCGCTCACTACATATATGATCGCCACTGACACACGCATACTCTGTACACGCGCATGTTTTTTTTTATTGCCCCACCTAAAATTTTGCCTCACATACAATGGCCAAGAAGTCGTTTTTCCATACTTCATTTCTATTCCACAAAAGAGTGAACATACTCTTTTGTGTGTTTAATCCACAGAACTTTAATTCTTGCATAAATAGACAATTGTGTGATTGTATTAGTTAAAATGTCACAATTAATCACATTACATCATTGCAGACCTATTTTTTTTACAAACTTAGCCATTGCTGATATTTGTAAAAATTTGACTAATGAATACCTAGATGTTGCACATCCTATCATTGACGTGCGAACGAGGTGTGTCGCCCGTAGTTTTAAAGGCTAATGGTAAAAATTAAAGACACGCTTATAAAAAGAGCTCGATTGTTTTGCTTTAATAAACTTGAGTATTTTCTAACTCTTTATTCTACCACCAAAAGGCGTTGAGTATTATTGAATTATTGGTCACATTAAACTAAAGTCAATTTGAACAATTCAAAAATATAAACTGAAAAGTTAAGAGAAGTTTCATTTAGCGCCATCTGTTTTAGATATTATGCGGAAATATTTCAGTTTATAAGTTTAAAGGATGCGACTCCGTTGATTGTAAAGGCCAATAAGAATCAAAGCATTCTGATAACTTTTTCAAGAACAGTTAGAAATTTCGTTTAGAGGAACAGCAATATTGATACGATACATGTACACTTAAATTGATTCTTACCTGTCCCTGTTCTTGGTGAGCAAATTGGGTTCCACCGAGTGCATTAGCGCCGCGAACCAGGCGGCCAGCTGGGGCTGCTTGTCCCTCGGCTGCTGCGCCACCAGCTCGGCCCTCAGCCGCGAGAACTGCTCCTCGTTCAGCAGAATCAAGCCCAGCAGCGGCCGCGACATCGACCACTGGTTGCAGCACTCCGCGAACATTATCACGTTCAACAGCTGCAGACAGTCATTAAGAGTGAGCCTAAAAGGGACCAGCTGTAGTTAAAATCTGGTAAGCGACGTGACGCGATACAACGCGGCGCGGACTTTTTAAGGTTTTTAAGGCAACAATACAATATAGAACTTATTTACTATACAAATAAGTACGCAATTCACTGAATACCCAAAGCGATGACGGTGGCTTTACGCTGCACCGTGTGGATGCTACTTTTCATAGCTTCACGATTTTGCCTCTTCAAGCATTTTCGCGTCGCGTTGCGGACGTTCGAACCGACTCTAAACAGTGACGTAGCTTGCTGCAGATGGGCCCTGAATCAAATTTTATCTGAGGGTTCTTCTGCGTCACTGTTCTGCGTCAAAGCCCAGATAGAGGATAAAGATTTTTTATACAAGAAACAAAAAAAAGTTAGCAGTCAAAAATTATATACGTATTAAAAATACACGACTATTCGTTAAAAATTCAAGAGAGATTGTAGACAACATTTTATGAATTTTATGCTTACAAACCCGGGCTACAGGAGCCCCCTGTATAATGAAATCGTAAACGAACCGTGGCTATATTAAATATTAAAAAAAAAAAACCACAATTTGTACACGTTGTACTTGTGTTACTGAGGTCAAAAAAATAGTTTTCAGAATTTTGGTTTGTTTGTCTGTGGGTTTGTGTTCAAAAACGACTTAACCGATTTGAATACGGTTTTCACTCATGTATTGTAACAAGCTTCCCCTAACATTTAATGTTTGCTGCATTCCAATCGGTTTCACGAACAAAGCAAATATTTAAAGTTTAAATTAAAGCAGCACATGTTTGTTCATATAGAAAAATCCAACGCTCAATATCCGAAAGATTTGAATGAAAAAGTATCTCACCGTCGACAACAGCTGCTGCAGTATCTCCGGACGTCGATGCAACAATATCTCAATGAACATATTGCTCGTCTCGGGCGGCGGTTGGCGCGGGTTCGACACTTTATTGCGAGCTGTAATCGAAACACGTCGAGCTTTATGAAGTGTGGACTAAAAGCCATACAAATATTAAAAAAAAAAAATCAACACCTGACAGATATATATGAGCAAACAATAAAGATTGAATAAATTTATTGCTCATACTAATATTATAAAGAGGTACTCTGTGTATGTATGTTTGTTTGTATGTTTGTATATAAGAATAATCTTCGAAATTACTCATCCGATTTAAAAAATCTTTTACCAATAGTTACAATAGAATTTCAGGATGGACATAGGCTATATACTATCCCGTAAAATAAAAAGGCTTTTTCGTGATAATCGAATTTACAAAGTAAGTCGATGAAAAAACGGTCGAATGAAAACGTTTTTTTTTTGACGAGTCCGTTGGATGAGTGGTTAGGGTGCTTGTCTTAACGCTCTGTTCTAGGGTTCCCGGGTTCGATTCCCGGCAGGGTCAACTCTGGAAAGTAGTGGCAGGGCACACTGCGTTTAGCAATTATTTGGGCAGCCCGTCTGGCGGCAGTAACCACCCCCTCACAGAAGACCACCGTGAAATAACAGGACGTGTGCTGTTGTGTTTCGGTGAGTGAGTAAGGGATGCCAGAGCCCATCTCCCTATCCCCTCCTAACCCCTTATCCTTGATTCTACTGTAGTCGGCAGCGCACTTGCAGCAGCTTTGGCTTTGCTTGTGTTATAGGCGACGGTAGCCACCTACCATCAAGTGGACCGTCAGTCTGTCTGCCGATCTTAACATAAAAAAAAAACGCAGCTTGAATGGTGAGAGATATATGATTGATTTCTATAGAAAAGTTATAGAGCTCGATTAATGCCTTAAAAAAATTAGCGACAGAATATGTCTAACTTTTATATTTAAGCCACAAAGACCACTTATTTTCTTTAAAAAATTAAAATCTTTAGGTGACGCTTATTGGGCATATATCAACAAAATTATGAATACTTATCAAAATCAACAATTTTATTGGTTGGTGATACATCTATGCATGGCGAACCTCCAATTTGCAAACCCCCTGGAAGCTAATACTCCCATAAAATTAATTCCTCCCATAAAACAAGCTGTGCGTGCTGTTGTGTTTCTGGGAGTGAATAAGGGATGCCAGAGACTATCCCGTCCTAAAAACCCTATCACACTATGGTTTGCAGCGCGCCTGCAGCACCTGTGGCGTTGCTAGGCAACTAGGCGACGGTTGCCTACCATCAAGTGACTCTCTTGTAGAACCTACTTAAAAAATAAAATTAACAATATACTGACTCTGTTGGACGAGCTGCTTAAACAAATATGTGACTATATGGTCTAAGGTCGCGCAGCATCCTGTGCTGACACTTGTATCTGAAAATGAATAAATATTAAAAATTTAAAATATTAAATATTAAATAAATATTGTATGTAATATAATAATAATAAATAAATAATAATAAAAATATTTATTTGTTCCAGCAAATTACAGTGGGTAATATTAAGTCTAAGGTCACAAATTAGAAATCTTGTTATTACACAAACTATCCTTACATCTAAACTAGGCCGAGCCTGTATTTTAAATGTAAGCCACTTCCGATGGCATCATTGTTTAATATTTGGACATTATGCTTGCTTAAACATGATTACACTTTAATAAAAACAAATAAAATTTAGTAGGTAATTTAAAATTTTAAAGCGTTCCTAGTTTTAGAGCCACCCGCACATTACAATTTATTCCTAACAGTTGTTCATTTCTCATGGTTAGATTACTATATGTTCGAACTTAAGATTAGTTTAAAAAAAAAAATTCTTCTTATTATTTATTTACATTTTTAGTTCATTATAGTACACATTACACTTTATATTATTGTTTGTTAGCTTAGGATGGCAAAAATAAAAGCAAATAAAACATATATTTACTAAAGTATCTTTTAAATATGGCAAAAAAATCCTTAAGACTATTTTTGCCAGACAATATTAAAACGTTATCTTTCCCTAGTTTTAATATTAGTCCAGGAAAATTTACTAATAAATCAAAATTTGAGTACCTCTGGGGCGTTTTTGAAGTTTCTAAAAGATATCGATATATATGGATGAATTTTTTTTCCAAGTGAGTAGGTATGGAAAAAACAGGTTTTTTTTTTTCAAATTATACAAAAATTGTAAGTTAAAAAAAGTTTTCAGACGATTGCAGAGAATTTGTTTTTTTACAAAAATGTCCATAAATTTCTTTTTTGTACAATTAAAATTAACAGACTTACGGAGATTAGAAGATGAAGGGGTTGATGGATACATTTAAAAAAATCACAATATAAGCTAATAATGTTTTTCGATTAAAACATCCCAGCTAGCTATAACGTACATTTTTCTAAAATTTTAGAATTGCTGGCCTATGTTTTATTATTTTCAAGAGTACGCGATAAGTGGTGTACATTATGTCTTGCGTCGCATTCCGTCTCGCGGTCACTGAAGTCAAGTAAGTTGAGACAAAAAATTCTCCCAAATACCTATTACCCATTTCAATCTTAAAAGCTCCGTTCAAGAATACAGTTTTTGGAGTTACTTCTTAAGAATCGATTTTCCTATAAGACCTCCGGTATAGAAATTTTATGAGAAGTAAAAGTAATAGAAGCGTTGACTAAAAAACGTTACGTTATCTGTCACTTTGACATCTGTGCGACATTTGACGCATGTATTTATGTTTTTTAATTCTATTTATGTTTTTTAATTCTATTCTCTGGGCTTATAAAAGCAAATGTCGAAAACTTGTATGAAAGATACGTTCCTTAAAAATTGCCCGTGTAGGTTTGTTTGTTTATATAATTTACAGCTTCTCGTGACGGCGACTATACGTATAATAAAATGATAGAGTTTCACTATAAACAGTTTCTCATTTAATTTAAGAGTTTCAGCAAAACAAAGGAGTCGGTGTAGAGAGCCCAGTTGCCCAACGTTTCACATATAGGCAGTCAAGTCTATTTACAATTGTGCACAGAATACTGAAGGGACTGGCCGGAAGCGCATCTCTTTAGCATTGTTCTGTGGAAACAATCCACTCTGGCTTCCGCGAACATTGCTTACGCACACAGTAGCGGGGCAACCCCATCAGCATCCGGAACGCAATTATATCTATTTACTGTACGCTACTATACCTCATCTAGTAGAAAAATATAAACAAACCCAATGCCATTAGACCCGCGGTGACCGTGGACAAGATGAACAGGACAGCGTCAGGCTGCAACGAGGCCAGGAAGGGCATATGATCTTGCGCGAGGCGCTCCAACAACACATAGTAAGTCTGGGACATTTTCGGGTAGTCCTGAAAAATACGGTGCCTTTGACATTTACGTACAAAAGAGATAGTCTCACGCTAGGCGTACAATTAATGCCAAATATGCCAATTAAGTTTTTAGTAGTACTTTGGCAACGTATGGTCTTCAAATAGTGGCAGGGCACATTGCGTTTCGCAGTCAATTGGTCAGCCCGTCTGGCGGCAGTAACCAACCCCTTACGGAATACCAGCGTGAGATGTGTGCTATTCTGTGTTTCGGTGATTGAGTAAGGGATGCCAGAGCCCATTGCCCATCACTTATTCTTAATACTATTATGCCGCACTTGCACAGGTGCTGCAAGTGCGGCAGCGCACTTGCAGCACCTGTGCCATTGCTTGTGTTATTGGCGACGGTAGCCACCTACCATCAAGTGGACCGTCAGCCAGTCTGTCGACCTTAACATAAGAAAAAGGCTGTTGTGGTGTTGTACAGATGTGTGTATGCAGGTGTTGTGCAGACCTTACTCGTAACATAAACAATAACTTCTTTAAACTTTTTATATACTGTTATATCGATCTGAAGATAAGGCATTACGTACGTATTATTGACGCGCTGTATACGCAACCGCTTCTTTGAAATTGCCCTATTGCAAACAGGATGTTCCATAACTCTTTTCAAAGTTTCGTTGAAATATTGTTCCTTCAGTAGTGATAAAGTAATTTTTTTTAGTTATTGCTGGGAGAAAAAAAAACAGAAAAAAAATCAACTCACCAGCAAATCACTCTGTGGTATACTTAACAACAATTTCACGAACATATTTAAAGCATTGTCGAGGGCATCGTCGCCGTATAACCTGCAATAGAAAGAGACGAATACATTTAGGAGATATCGTAAAGACAACTGTGTTAAAAATAGTCGTTCAGTACACGTGCGGAACCGTCATTGCAACTTGTTCCGACTGTCAACCCTCGCCTTCGGCTGCGCCTCGGCTCGGGTAGACATTTGTCGGAACTCTTTTGCAATGACAGCCTTTCCGCACTTGTAATGAAATATACTATTTTTAATAAAAAAGTATATAGTATATTTTTTTTAAAGTATTTTTTTTTTAATATTTTCATACGATAGATTATATCGTTATATACCTGTAAGAAAATATTCAGCGCCAAAAAACAGAAATTTAGTAAAAATAATGTTAAAATTAAGTAACAGCTACGGGCACTTTAAACACCCACCCTTTTTCAAGAACATATTTTGAATTTCCCACATTTTTTTTTGCACTATTTAATAATTATTTTCTTTACGAATAAGAAATAATATTAACAAATATTTACATAGACATAATTTTAAAGCAAAAATGTTAATAAAAAAAACATTTCATCCTTTTTTGAATTAGACGCATATTCCCTATTGAAATTAAAATTAATGAGAACAATACTCTGGATTCTCGTTAGGGAGTAACTAGACTTTTCAGCTCCATTCGCGATTGCAGAACGATTTTGGTTACACTATTGCAATTTCGCTTCTATCAGCCTCATACGGCCGTCAAAGCGTGCTGTCTCCGCTGAATAATTTCTATCGACCGTGTACAGCGCTAAATAACTGAAAATCTATGCTAATCGCTACATGTCGACGGAGAATTAAGAACTATCCGCGTACAGAGCGCTGAAGGCGGCGAAATAGCGCTGTTCACTATCGTTAGCATGCGAATGTGAAAAAACACACTTGTCCTCAGTTTCTGCCTATTTAGATCGCAAGCTCAACGGACGCGAATGCATTTATATATGTCGGCGGCCGATCGTACAATCCGGCAGTTCGTGATGTGCCTAGGCAGATCGTTATATATGGCGCCGTTTCATGAAGTTTCTGCTTAATACCTAGCCAATTCATGAAATGGCTAATTAAAAATCAGGCAGATTTATCAACGAATGAGGTTTAAAGAAAGAAAGAAAGAAAGAAAGCATCTTTTATTCCTCTAATAAACACAATATACATATATGAACAAATAATAATTACAAACAAACAAATATATAAACAAAGTAAGAAGAGGAAAAGGAACCCTGACTCAGTATACAGTTGTGGTGCGGACCACAACACTGATATTCTGCCAGGGACCAGAAATTCAAAGAAAAAGAAAACAAAAAAACATTTACGCGGGACAATTCATAACACGATTACAATCCATGGCTGAAATTATTGCAAATTTTCTTAAAAACTATTGAAGGCTTTCACGAATTATTTGAAAGATCTACGAACGATCTGACTGTATTAAGCAGAAATTTCACGAAACGGCGCCATATATAACGATCTGCCTAGGCACATCACGAACTGCCGGATTATACGATCGGCCGCCGACATATACAAAACTAGTGTTTTCTATGGACAAAAGTTAAATTGAGCTGAATAAATATAGTTACTTCCTTAGTCGTTTTAACTGTTTGAAGAAAGAACTCACCTAAACACACCGAAATTGGCGTAATTTCCGCACAAAGCTGCTTTTAGTATCGAAAAACATAACGAAATGCCTTTCAGTTTCATGGCGTACATTTGTTTTTTGTTCACATCTATGGTTAATATTCGGCTTCCTGAAAATATAAAAAAAAAATCTAATTTATACAAGGTTAAACGCTACAGTAATCGTGTATGGTGCCGAAAGGTGGCCTCGTGTTCTTTAGGATCAGAAATTCCGAAATTCGCCGAAGAATCAAATTTATCGACATAGCCAAGAGAAATTAGCAAGCTCTTGGCTATGTCGATGGGCCGGTCACATCTGTTATAGAGCAGATAACCGTTGGGGTAGACAAGTTCTCGAATGGAGGTCACGAATTGGAAGACGCTTTCAGGACGCCCTGCGGTAAAGTGGACAGACGACCTGAAAGGAAACGACTGGATGCGAAGCGTAGAAGACCTATGTGGTGACAAGCCTTCAGAGGCCTTATTCAACAGTGAAGAGACACAGGCTGACAATGATGATGAAACACTGTGCAGTGTGCCTTTACTTCTTTGGACTTATGTATTTTATGCTTTGATGTAACAAAAAGGTAGGCAGAAAGGTTGTCGATTACTTTCATGGTATATAGCTACCGTCGCCTATTAACAGAAGCAACGATTTAGGGTTTAAAAATGCACAGCGACCTGGATAAAATGATATTTCGCCCTTATCCCATATGGATAAGGGCAGAGGCGACTCTAGATCATGTAGCGCCTGTGTGCAATCAATACCCTGGCGCCCTCTCCATCAGTATGTTGAAAGTCATTAATATGTCTTATTTTTGGTTTTATAGCAATTTAAATGTTTTAAACTGTTGGCGGCTCGTAGCGCGCCTTGCTTTGCTACCACACCCGGCGGACAGAGTCTTTGAGAGCGTCGTTACCGCGAGCGACACAAGCTCTTTGGGCGCTTACTCGGCGCCCTCAAAGACCCTGCGCCCGTGTGCACGGCACACCCTGCACTATAGGTAAAGACGGCCCTGGGTAAGGGTAAGTTCACGACGAAACACGACGCAACGTGATGACGCTTGAAGATGTCACTTGTTTAGCGCCGCTAAACTATTCTCTGTTCCTGTATACAAAAGCCTTTTTTGAGACATACAATAACGAATCCATGGATAAGCATATATTTGGTAGCAATTTGTCTGATTATAGAAGTGAACCACACAATAAACTCTTAAATTGTATAATTGGTCGTTGATTGTAGTAAAATGTTTCATTCAGTAAGAAATATTTTATTTTTTGCCTTATAAAGTTGTGTAATGATTGTTTCCTGAATAATAAAGACATTAATTCGTTATTGAGCTTTATAGAGGCAAAGCACTGACCGTAAGCACATATGACGTTCGACAGCTCCCTGAAGAGCAGGATCCCATTGGGCGAGGAGATATCAAAATGCAATCGCTGATTCCGGTTCTGGGCCAACTCCGCCATAAGCTTGAGGGCCGGAGTGGTGAGGGCCGGCTCGGCGAACCACACCTCCACACCGCGCACCACCACCTTCATGTAGACTGGGTAGCTGCGGAACAATCGTCATCATCAAACACACATATATAGAGCACGAAACAAAAAGTTAATCCGTTTTTTTTTAGTTTGAAAGCTGACGTGATTGTGATAGTTCTTAGCTAAAATTTATGAAGATGTTCTAGGCGTTTGGAGATCATTTACTAATTGACGAAGAGATTTCACTTACTTTCACAGGTTCGATTGATTGGAAATTTGGTGTACTGTTACTTAGGTGGTACATCCATGATATGGTAATCTTGATCTTGAGTCTGCGGGATAGCCAACTCCTCAGCAACTTACAGCAGATATATCGTATTCGGTCTCAATAGAATGTCTGGGGTTGGTTTTTAATTTTTAATTATAGCTTGTTTATAATATGTATAATTTTGTAGCTAAATTTTAAATTTCAAAGACATTTTATAAAGTTTTTGAAACATTGTTTTTTATTTGACTAAAAAAAAAAACAACACTAACAGTCCACTAGCATTGGGTTTAAAACTGGGATTTAAAGTGATTTTATTTCCGAAATGGCCAATAAATAAAAATAAAATAAAATAACGTAGCAACTAGCAAATATGTAAAAGAATATACTAACATCCAATCGAAGAGCATCATGTACGTAGTCTTCGTGTTGAAAGCGAACGCAAGTCCGCGCAAGTCTCTCGCCAGTCCGATCAGAGTCTTCTTCGCGTCTTCTGAAGTCGCGAACATCGGACTCTCCGGTGGGCCGAGCAGATTTAGTATACTCTCGAATGCGGCTGAAATTTAATTATTCAATAATATACCATCATTAACTAACCTAATCCAATGGTGAAAATAAACCACGATTTTAAGAGCTGTACAGGATAGCTTCTATAGTATTATACCTCAATGGCGACAGCAGTGACATTGCCCTTAGTCGCCTATACCTCAATCTTACAGTACCCAGGGATGAAGAGGGATTGGTCCAACTTTTATTTATAAAGTATGTAGGGATAAGTTATAAGTATAAGTTTGTATGGAGGGGGGGTGTAGTGTAAGGGGGAGGGTGAGTAGCCTATCTTACTCGCTGATAATGCAGCTTTCTATTGGTAAAAGAATTTTTAAAATCGGTCCAATAGTTTTTGAGTTAACTCATTACAAACATACAAAAATAAATTCATACATGCAAATCTTTTCTCTCTATAATATTAGTATACATTGAGATCTGCGTCAACCCACCTGTGAGAGGCATCATGAAGGCGTGAAACTTATCCTCGTCCTCGCCGAGTTCCACCATGAGGAGCCGGCCGAGGGCTGTGTACAGCATCGTCCTGCATCGCATCTCCGCAGCGCCCACTCCGCTGATGCCCAGGAACGGGAAGTGTTCGGCCTAAACACCAATCCCTCATGTGATTAACCAAACTAAGGGCCGGCACAAATTGGAGGATAGCACGGCAAAGTATTTATATTTTTTTAGAATTTTGTACCTAAAGTGATTACAATATAATTCCAATTTCATTGTATTATGCTAGAACAATAATCGGCGTGCTGTCACAGAACTAATAATATTACTAGCGTACAGAAGTTGCACTCCTTTCACATTCAATGTGAGCGACGGTACGCAATTATATCGCGGCACACACGGAGTGACAGAGGCCTGGTGCTGTGGCATTTCGCAATAGCATAACACAATGAAATAGGGAACATTACGCAAGACTCGGCGCAGAGGGCGCCACAAGCACATACAGTAAAAAAACCGCCATATTGCACAATCTCGTATGTTTGTCGTACTGAGTTAATTTAAATGTAACAACTGGGTATTCACATGGTATTCACTATTCTGTGAAGATATATCAAAATTTTCATTATTTTTGTATTTTAACTATATATTATGACATCCTGCGGCCATTTAAAAGTGGATGATCTAAAGAAACTGCTTCGCGAACGTGGTGCGAGTTTGAAGGGGAAAAAAAAGGATTTGGTGGAAAGGTACGGCAATAAAAATAATTAACTGAATAATTAACTTCCCATACATCCCACAAAACTAAAAGCCGAAAAATACAGGAAAAAAATAATATGGCTATAAATTATGTCAGCCACTTCGCCAGCACAATGCCATTTAAGCATACAATTTCTCCAGCAAATATTTCTGGTGTTGTAAAAGACCATAATTATGCTGCAGACCTGGAAAAAGAAATTTTGATAAACTTACATCATTGTGATATAACTGCTTCCCATAGTTTTCGAACATTTTTTTGTTTTAGAAATGAATGTATTGCATTATTGTATAATAATACACTCTTTACAATTGTAAACTTAACTAGAGGTTATCATTATTTTTTTAAGCATCGGCGGTCTATACTATTCCATACGGCCATTAAAAAATTTCTTTACTGTATGCGCTAGTGCTGCACTCTGGTGGCCGAATATTGCAGTATTATACCCTATTGGAATGACATTAAAGTATTTAAATTTTTTCATAGTTGAAAATTCTATGACAAAAATTAAATACTTTGACTTACCGTCCTCCAACGTGCGCCGACCATAATAAGGGAGTAACTACATTTATTCAACTCAATCAGCTTTTGTTCATATAAATAAGCAGTTTCGTATAGAGATGCGTACTCGCTTTAAAGCTGAACAGATCCATGGACAAAAGCTGAAATGAGCTGAATAATAACTCCCTGAAGAGGGATTAAATTATAAAGGGTTTTCATATTTTGAGAAGTCTGCCCGAGTCAACCGTCAACGTTTTTTTTTTATTAATTACTATCGTGATACATATTTTACTATTGCAAAATTATAACAATATTTCGAAGGCCGCGAAGGCTCATCAAAGTACAATGAGAGAAAAATTAAAAATTTCTCATTAAAACCCACCGTATGATGCGTCAGCATGAATTGCACTTCTTCCAGCTTAACCAGCTTCCTCACGCAAGCGTATCCGCCGCTCAAATCGCTCAGCAGACCGAGGGTCTTCGTTATGATCTGCTCGGAGCCACCCCAATATTTGAGGTTTGTTATGCTGAAAATTTGAATCGACAATTTTATTATCAAAAAGTGGACTGTGTATGCAAACTTTTACATAAAAAAATATCTTAAGAAATTAATTTCAATTTGGTTTGGATCATCTTTGGTTTGAACAAATATCTTAAGAAATATTCAAGAAATTATTCACACCCTTTGGTTGAGTATTTAAGATATTTGCTTTAACGCTCTACCTGGAGTGCGGGTGAGTAAATGCCGTGTAAAGGTGAGAGGAGTCGATTTATTTCTGCAGACCAAGATTTCTTCCAAATATCACAAGGCTTTTCGATTAAACCTTTAAACTCGCCAATGTCGTCGCTACTTCGTTCAATAACTCACTGTCGCAGATGGTTTCACAAAAACTATCAACTTTCGCTTCCATATCGCGTACAGTAGCACACTGCCCCTCAAGCGCGCATGCCCGTTTTTATGTTGGCGCTGGATAGTATTAGAAAATTCTCGAAGTTTCAAACCAGTAAATATAGGGCGTCGGTTATTCTATCGGTTCTAAAATATTGCTTCGGTTCCTGGAATATGAACCCTATGTTGTAACAGTAAAGACCAGTTTGCTTTTGCACTTGTTAAAGGGGTGTGGTCATCATCTATGGGTAAACATTACTCTTCTACCTGAATGGTCCATGCTCCTAACGTTAAAGCAAGTTCTGGGTTCGATTTCCGGCAGGGAAATGAACTTTTAAAAGTTGGCTCTGGTCTGAATCCAGCAAGTAGTGGCAGGGGGCATTGCGTTTTGAACCCCCCCTTACAGAAGCTTACAGTAAAATAACAATGTTGTGTTGTTGTGTTTCGATGAGTGAGCAAGGGATACCAGATCCTTCCTAATCCCATATCCTTAATCCTACAAAGCTCGGCAGCGCACTTGCAGCATCAGTGGCGTTGCTTGTGTTATAAGCGACGGTAGCCACCTACCATCAAATGGACCGTTAGCCTCTCTGAAAACCTCAACACAGAAAAAAAGATACACTACAAAATTAGTTCAACATAATTTGTTCTTCGGCATGGAGCGAGATATAACTTTAGCTAATAATAACAATAATAAAATAACCTTCATTTGAAATGACCATGGGTAACAATAATACTTACATTTTCCTCATAAATACACTAAGCAGCTGGCTCTCATCACTGAGTCCTAGAACTTCGGTAAGCCTTCGGTACACTTTACTGTTCTTCTGGACCTGCTCGCCGACGTATATCTTGCGGAACTGCTCGAAGAATGACATCATGGCTATCTCCAGTTTCTCACATCCACTCTGGAAAAAAATACATCAAATTTTGACTTTTGCAATTGCCGATTTTTTTTTAAAAGTGTTTAAACTTAATTTATTGATCAATTTTAAGCTATAATTCTATTGTTTTGCATAAAATAATAACCAGATAACAATGACAAAATACAAAAAAAAAATCAAATTCAAATTTTGCCACAGGTTGTTTCCAAGTGTGCCGACAATGCCAGTCATACTATTACACTATTTTGTATATTTTGTACTATTTTGTGTTTTGCCAGTTCTACTATTTTATATTTACTATCCAAATACTTTGGGTGAGTCATGTCATAAGCAATAGACTATGAATACTTTGACTGGGCCCCGCGGCCGGGGCATGGCCCGGTGTAATATGAATCATCCATTTGAAGTCCTTCTATAACCCAAACTAATATTATTATAGAGCGCCATCTATTATAATAAAATAATAGATTTGGGTAGAACTGCTTACAAGAACATAACACTTTTAACCAGAGGCCTTATATGAAAATCGATTCTTCGATCAATTCAACGGCCTAGAATTTTTTTTTAACATTGAATGTACTTTTGAGAATACACTTAAAAGAAGAAACTGTCCCCAAAAGCACCATACCCTGGCCAGTCTGGAGTCAGTGAGGTCCATGAGCTGAAGCACCCGACAGACGAGCTCCCCATCCATGGCGTCGTGTTCATCGCTGGTGCTCACCGAAGCCCGACCACCTATGCCGGCGCCGATTATGTACACTAGCCACGTCAGCTGACCTGCAACAAGCAAACAATACTTAGCGGACACGTCTCATCTCAACCTTATCTGGGTCATCACTCGTTTTTATTTATTTAAGAACCAGCATTGTAAACATTACACAATAAAATGTTTTACTAAACTATTTACTGTAGCAGACACAAAGAAGAGAATTATTCCCCACCACAACTTTTTCCTTAATAAGTGTGTTTACCTTACTAAAATAGTATGTTTTTATTACTAAAATAATAGTACTTTAATTATTACTGACGATTAGTTTAGTATAAATTTTTTATTACTAAACTAATCGTCAGACAAGCTGACGTTCCACTTGATGGCAGGTGGCTACCGTCACCGGGACCTGGGCGGCAGTTTTAGGGGAGACTACCGCTCGTCGTGTAGTTGCCCGAGATGGCCGGCGTACCTCCAATTTCAGGTATGCAGAGGTTCGAGGTTCATAACGTTCCCACGACCCCGCCTATATATGGCCGCGCTACAAGATCGTTGCGTTTCAGCCAGTAGGAGTCCGGCATAACTCCGCAATGTCCCCTACGCTGGCGGGCATCAATTAGTTTAAAAAAAAGGTGGCTAGCGTCGCCTATAACACAAGCAAATCCATGAGTGCTGCAAGTGCACTGCCAACCACAGTGGGATTAAGAGTAAGAGAAATGGGCTCTAGCATTCCATCCTAACTCGATGAAACACAACAGCACACATGCTGTTATTTCACGATGGTCTTCTATAATCGCTGGCTTCGAATTCGATGGCTTACATTTAAAATACAGGCTCGGCCTAGTTTAGATGTAGGGATAGTTTTTGTAATAACAAGATTTAAAATTTGTGATGTTAGACTTAATTTGCTGGATCTAATAAATATTTATTATTATTTCACATATTTTATTTATTTCTCTTAGTTTTAAATATAATTATAAAAACAATAAATATAAAAAAACCTAAAACTAGAACGCAGGTAGCGGGGCAAGGCCCAAGCTACCGGTGGTTAGGGCTGCGGAGTAGACATGTGTAGTTTCGGATCGTAATAGTTCCGAGAAATATGTCCTCAGTCCTATATTGCGCATCTCTACTACGGAGTGAGGAACCTCCTGACAATTCGTGCCGTGACAAAAAGTACCGCCTCCTGTATCCAATATCTAACGAGAGCCTCTTGAGATGTTGGTCGAGGCTCTTCACTATAAGACCGTTCGCAGAGACAATTATAGGGGACGATAATTGTCGAATCGACGTCCCACATGGCGGTAACCTCGTGAGCCAAGTCAATGTACTTGGTAAGCTTTTCTTTTTCGGCTTTCACGAGGTTTTCGTCATGCGGGACAGCGATGTCAACAAGTATCGTCCGGCGCTGGGATCGGTCAATAACTACTATGTCAGGCTTATTATTAGAAGGGTGTGGTTATTGTAAGTGTTCCCTGCCACTAATTGTTAGTAGAATGCTTTTTATATACTAAACAAGTAAATCTTACTTATGTCTATCTTATCATAGTGTGTGTCTTGAGTGACGACTCGCTTGCAGTCGATAGGTCGAGTATTTGATTCGTGCGCAGGATTCGCATCCGCGATACGCCGTCCGTCACTCAGGACGTGGTCTTCTATAACGCCATCGGCCGCTCCCAACGTCACGTCGTACGCAGCGTCACAATGCTTATTATAGAAATGCACCTTTGCGGTCTCAATTGCTTTACGCTGCCTTTAGTGTCAGTACAAAATGACATATGAGTACAGGTAAGCACCATTTGTCGACGCCTGTTGCGAACAAGAAATCGTTCGCTGCTGAGATACGTATTGACCTGTGATATTTAGACTTCGAGCGAAACTTTTTCGCCTTATGGGGTGTTGGTGGGTGAAAATGGTGTCTATGAGACAACGCAGTAAGTACCTTGCAAGACTGCTATTCTCTGAGGTTGGGTCTCCACGCTGTAGGCCGCCGCGGCTCTATCGAAGTGTGCCACTAGAAGCTGACAGGTCTTGCCGTACTCGCAGCGGGCGATCACCGTCATCTGGTCCAGTTGCTGTTGAACTGTGCCCACGTCGTCCAGGGGATCCTCTAAGCCGTCCCTGGTGGGGTGAAAATTTTGCTTTAAATTTCTTTCTAAGACCGCATTCTCCGCGATAAGTAAACGGATAGTTAACAGAAAAAAATATTAAAATTCTTATAAATCTTTTACACGTATGTTCGAGAGTGCACTTGCAGCACCACCAGCTTTGCTTGTTTTATTAAGAACCTATCAACAAGTGGATCGTCAGTCTGATGTGTGTCTGAAAACCTTCACATAAAAAAAATCAAGGAGCTCCCATTCCCAGATCCATTCAACCAAAAACCACTCACCTAACAACGGCCTGAACGGAGTCGATCTTGGCAGCGATGTACGCCGCCGTAACACCCGGCACGTAGGTGTCTAGCAGATGGGGTTCCGTCGCCTTCACGTACGGGACGGACGCTATCATGCGTTGCCACAGTGACAGCAAATAGTGTATGGAGTTCGGCGCAAATTCCCACATCTGAAATTGTCAATTTGACACTTTATTATTGGTCAAGTTTGGGAGAAAGGGAAGAGTGTGGGGGAGTAAGGCGAGAATTGAGAAAAAAGGGGGGTCTTCCACGAGTTTTTACGAGAACAAATAGTATTTTCTCATTATTTAATAAAAGAATACACCAATCGATTCTTTTCCGAGATTGCTGGACAGTTTTAAAAAGCGCAACCAACCAGATCGGAAGAAGACGACCGCCGTTTTGTTTTATTTATACTGTCAATTCTATTCTGAATCTATAAAAATGTACATTAAATATTATTTTAAAAAAAATTGTACTTATGTTACCCTGGTCAAAAAAATTATTTTTAGAATTTCTGTCTGTCTGTGCATGCTGATTTCAGAAACGGGTTAACCGATTTGTATGCGGTTTTCACTTATGTATTGTAGCAAGCTTCTCGTAACATTTAGTGTTTGTGTCATTCCAATCGGTTTACAAACAAAAAAGTTATGCGCTATACCGAATGCCACGTGTACGAAGTTGCGGGCTCAGCTAATTAACAAATATTTTGAACATTTAGAAGTTGTTAAATAAAAAAAAATGTATTTCATCGGAAGAAATGGATTTTAGAAGTTTCAGCTATCTTCGAATTGTACAAGTTGTAATATAACTTTTAACATGAATTTAATTTTGTTTCTTGCACGTTTTTGCCTATTATTTCCTTGCAACTTTGAAAAAAGTACTTGTAATATAACTTTTAACATGAATTTAATTTTGTTTCTTGGACGTTTTTGCCTATTATTTCCTTGCAACTTTGAAAAAAGTACTATACAAGTCTCGGCCGAAGTAGCAATTAACGGCCTCTTTGGTTTGAAAGTTTGAAACGCCTCGGCCTTTACTACTCTGCCGATAATTGCTCTACTTCCAGCCTCGTAATATACTATTTTATTTGGCTAGTTATTACAAAATTATACCATTACTCGTATATAGATTGTTCTTATTATTATTCTATGTCTAGACATAAGTGTCCAATGAATATTTAGTATAAAACTGGCTATGTCCCGCGTTTTCACCTGCCTATGTGAGCGAATGGGACGCGGACGCTACGCGAGCGCGATATGCGATTTTATCTGTCGCGTCGGAAGCTGTCTCATATACTATGAAAACCTATATACCTACCTGTAAACTCTGTATGGTGAATTTTGCGATGAGCTCTATGAGTCTGGGATAATTGTCCACCATAACCAACTCGCCGAGCTGGTAGTTGGACTTCAATCGCGCCAGAAGACGGCAGAATTCGTGATAGTTCGTCGGATCCGAGAGACCCTGCAACAAGGGGCGTCCGGATCACGTTGCTATTCAGATCGAAGGACCACATTTCGAGTACTCAAAGAAAAAGAGAGTGAACATTATGATTTTTATATGTGATACTACGACACCATCAATCAGTATGTATTAGGCTGAGGTTACGAATCCAGCGGAGCGGATCCTTGAGGGCGCCCGCTTCAGACTGTCTCCGGTCGCCACCAAGTTAAGTTCCATACGTAGGTTTCCATAATCGCAGCGATATGTGTTGACTTTTGGCGGTTTTGATGTGAAATATCTTTTGCGAATGGCCAACATTTGGCCAACTTTCTGGGGCTGCCTCGTTACTATAGTGCATCGGGGATGTTTGCAAATGCAAGAGTATATTGTGAATGAGAATAGTATCCCTGATGACTAGAGTACGGGACAGCCCCGACACGCTCTTGAAGGTAATTGCTGGGAAGATGGACTGCCCAATAAATAATAAAACATTGGGTGATGTTACAATCACCCTCAATAGAAAGTGATAGGTGGCGTCAGTTTAAATTTATTAATTTAATTTTCTTTCTAATTTTTATGTAACATGTAAATGTACATACTATTTACAGTATTTGTATAATTTTTAAAAAGCTATGGACACATGTCTGAAATAAAGCTATTATTATTATTATTATTAAGGTTTCTAATGCCAGGTGAGATCTATTGAATGCAGACACTTCGCAAGGTTCCATGCATTTATTTTGTGTTAGTTTAAAAAGTTACATATACTTCCTATACCTTGCTTGTATATAAAGACGTTGTGTATATTTGTTAGAAAATATCCGAACTGTTTTGTCGAAAATAACGAAATAGGAACCAAAATAACTAGACAAGGTAATTTATTGCAAAGACCAAAATGTAGATTAGAACTATTTAATAGAAATGTTTATTTACAAGAACATTAACAAAATGGTTATTAGATTGTTGTTATTATGATGTTAAAGAATTTTATAATAAGAAACATTAATTCCTTTATTAAATATTAATATCGTTTACAAACAATTAAACACAAATATTTGCATGCCCTTGGCGGGTAGAACATACTTTGTACTGTAACTGCTGTATACAAATTAAAATCCTGTAAACATGTGTTCGCGCAAATAAAGATTTATTTTATTTTTTATTTTATTTTTATTTTCAACATCAACCGATGTACGCCATAAGAGAATGCCACATCTAAGGTTCGAAGTTCAACAAAAAAATCTTTCATACCTGAGTATTGTCCAATATTCTCAGGACTCCGGCGGCGAGTCTGTTGAGGAATTTCGCCCTCTCATTATTGCTGAACAGGGACCGTCTGACCGAAGCCAATTGCACCAGACACGCTATCGACAGGCTGGCTAGGGAACCTCCCAACTTGTGGTACAGCTCAAAGAACAGATCCAGCGTGCTGGATTCGAGGATGGTTGGACGCCATGTCGTCGGTATCTGAAAGGGAATACCAATTACAAGATGAGTTATGTCATTCTTTCGGTATTTCTATATTGTTGAATTTAAAATATAAAAATAATAAAATACAGTTTTTTTAACTTAGTAATAATAATAACAATCTTTATTTGCTATTACCATGGGTATGGTAAATACCATTTGACATTCTATTTTGTTCCATCATGATCAACCGAATAGCCACCTACCTGCACAGTGCACAAATCGTCCGACGATTCGTCATTAGTGGTGCCGATGAAGTCGAACGTGAGACAGTTCTGCGCCAGTTTGAGTAGAGCCGCCATTAGTGCGTGCTGGCTCTCGTTCGAGAGGTCCAGCGTGTTCGGTTGCGAGTCACGCGCGGCGCTCAACAAGTTGCACGCCAACCGGAACATCTCCAGCAACTGTAGATCTCTGAAATAAAAAATAAAAAAAAACTAATCTATTTTCCAAATATAAAAATAAATCATTTTAGATATTTTAGACATTTATTTTACGTTTTTATATTGCGTGTTAAAGTTAATTTGAAATTGTTGCCTTCTTATCACAGTGTATATTTAAAATAATGTAAGTAGCATAGACCTCAGTTGAATCACTGTGACAATTCAATTAACTCTGTGTGTACTCCTTTATTAAAATGTGTGTTTGATCATCTCAATTTTTCATTTTAAAATAGTTTAAAATACAACTAATGTCAATAATGTTAGGTTTTAGTAAAAGAATTAAAAAAAGGTATAATAAGACTTCTTTATTTATTTACTTTTAGGTGTACACCTAAGAGTACCGTACGTCAAAACTTGCCTGGCAAATCGCTAATCTGACGAATAATAAGCAACACTGTTTAATTTTTCCTTGAAATTATTGTAACAAGTTGTTGTATTTTATTTTGATCACTAGCAAATGCCCTATGTCAAAATTGTACTTTGACAAATAAATCTGAATCTGTATCAATGATGTGATGTAACATCACTATTTTGACGTGTCCCAAACTGAACGTTAGATAACGGGGTCCAATAGGGGATCTGACAAATTTTCAGAAAGTGTTTTAAATTAATCTTCATGGATATTTATTCCCATAAAAAATACAATTTTATTTATTTATAGCCTTTTAGGTACTCAAAATCATGTTTTAATATTGTTTGTTTGAAAATGCCGCCAAAACGCCACGATAGTTCATCTGAGAGCGCGTAACGTCATTTGTGGTCATATCATAACAAAACAACTGCATTGGCATAAGACAATGATTGCCCACAAATGACGTCACGCACTGTGATTGGTGTTTCAGTATAGATTAAAAATATTGTAAATAATAAAACTTTCATTTTTCATTTAAAAATATTTAAATTAATTATATTAAATTATTATTCGATAAATAATCCTAAAAAATTATATATTTTCTTTCTAAGTACTTTTTAGATTTTAATCTGATTCCTGTCCGATCCCCTATTTATCATTGACCTTGTGACATAGATATATGGTTGCCGTTATAAACCTTAAGGTGGTTAAAATTTACAGACCGCGATAGGACCTAATTTATCGACATTACGACCACAGGTTCGAACGCAGCACTAGCGCATACCTCAGAGCTGCGCTCATGTCGCGTGCGTACACGTACAGTACCTGAAAGATGCAGCTATCCGTCTGTACTTGGGCATGGCCATATTGCAATCCGCTTCCGAGGCCTGGTTCATTTCCACCACCAGCTGTGACAGAAGCTGCACACCTATTGTGCACAGTTCTGCTGGACCCTGGAACCAAGAGTATACATTCATTAATAATAATAAAGTTACCATCAGCCATGTAGACGTGCGTTGTGCAGTCCATTCTACCTAGAACTGGAAATCCTGGACCAGACGGATTGCCACAACTTTTGAATTTCAATGCTCAATGCCAAGTGCTTGGGAATTCAATTCCAAAAAGCACTAAAGTTAAGTACTCTACCAACCTTTTTGACAACCGGTGTCACCTTTCTGCTGGTAAATCTGGTAGTGCCACGGAAGCTAAAACTATAGATCCATTACATGCTTACCTACCATCTATAAGCTACTTTCATCTATTCTGAGACCAAAAATTAATTCACACATTTTAAAAAAACAATATTTTGGACACAGCTCAGAATGGATGTAAGATTGGAGCCCGTGGTACTAAGGAGCTCCTCCTCATAGATATGACCGTTTGCCAGCGTGTCCGGCGGAACAGTAGCGTCCTCTTGGTGGCTTGGATTGATTACCAGAAGGCCTATAACTCGGTGTCCCATTCGTAGCTGAGAAGAATATTAGAGTTACATAAAATAGATACGACTGTAAGATCTTTCTTAGCTATGTGTATGGGGCAGTGGATCACGGTCCTTCGTCAACCTGAATATCGAGGAAGAGTCGCTGGTCCGCGTGACACGATACAGATAGAACATGGTATTTTCCAGGGCGACAATTTTGACAATTATCGTCCCGATAGTGGTTTCGGCGAACGGTCTTACAGCGAAGAGCCTCGACCAACATCAAGAGGCTCTCACTAGATGGCTGGATCAAGGAACTGATACAGAAAGCGATACGTCTTGAACGAATGTTCCCTATAATAAAACTGCTTGATAGTCAACACACTGTTTATTCTTACACTGCTTGATACAAACTGTCTCATGTTCTATGCCAATTGCTTTGCCTTGCTTCGTCAGCCAAGTGTTCCCCGTTCTTAAAACGTTAAAGTCCTCATATAAAATATTAAAACCCTACACTCGACCGTCCTGACAATGTGTATGTCCCCATACACATACCAGATGGGGATCTCAAAACCCTACACTAAGTTTTTTCCAATCTTTTTTAATGTTAAGGCCTTCAAACAGGCTGACGGTCCACCTGATGGTAGATATATATAACAAGCAACATCACAAGTGCTGCAAGTGCTCTGCCGACTATAAGAATAAGGGATTAGAAAGGCATATGGCAATGGGCTCTGGCATCCATTACTCACTCACCTACACACTACAGTACACACACTGTTATTTCACTGTAATCTTCTGTGGGGAGGTGGTTACTGCCACCTGACGGGCTGCCCAAATGACTGCGAAACACAGTTGCCCTGCTACTTATATAAATAAGATCCTACCTGTAAAAAGCTGGTTACATCTTGGATGACTCGGTGGAAGGGAAACTCTTCCTTCACCATGTCGAACCAGCTCAGCTTTGTGATACGAGCGAACAGCGACACAAGAGCCTACAAAAACAAAAATCCATATAATCAAAAATAGGTGGTTTGATGAGATTAAAAAGATAGCAGAGACAAATGGACATCAAAAGCCAAAAATAGGAGTAGAATGGAGGAGGTCTCTACTCGAAAAGAGGTCCTTACCAAAAGATAATTCATATAAAAGAAAAATGAAATTCATAAATTAATATATTTTTGTAAATTACTATAAGGATAAATAAATGGCTTATAATTATATTATATTATTATTATATTTGTCAGGTGTATATAACTCACTTTCGCATTTATAAATATTAGTTAGGATTGAAATGAATAAGCGACACATACCTGGACGACATAACTAGCCAATTTGGGCCTTGTTGCCAAGTAATTGAGTACATAGTTCCTTATGTCCAACCGCTGTTGTACTGACAATGTTGCTGCCGGTCTGAAAAAAAAAGTTTACAAATTCAACTCCTACAAAGATAGAACACAAATGTTTTTGGTTATTTGAGGCGAGGTCTCATTTTAGTTTTAACGAAATTAAAAATGTCTTCCGACAATTACTTCACGAAATAACTTAAAATGAACAATTCTTGTACAATTATATTCAGAAAATTTCTTCATGATCATCATCTCAGCCGTAGGACGCCCACTGCTGGACAAAGGTCTCGTCCCTAGTTTTCCAAAAGTACCGGTCCGAAGCAGCCTGGATCTACCTTTGATCCGCGGCCCTTATCTGGCCGTGTGTCCAACTTGTGGGTGGACATCCTACGCTGCACTTATCAGTCCATGGCCTCCGCTCGAGAACCTTCCGGCCTCAGCGACCGATCGGCACTCCGTACTATGTGTCCTGCCCACTGCCACTTCAACTTACTAATTTGCCAGGTTATTTAGGTAATTTTCGTTCGTTACAGATCCCTCATTTCCGATTCGATCTTGCAGTGTAACCCTCTCCGTAGCTTGTTGAGCGACGTTGAGCTTTTTTACTAGGTCCACAGTTAGAGACCACATTTCAGAAGTATATGCCGTATTTATTAATTATTTTTTTTATAACTATTTATTAAAGCGTCATTTCCTTTTATTGTTGCCGATAGATGTGTTAACGCCAATGGTCAATTCAAATTAATTGTTAGTAGTTCGCTGTGGTATGTGCTGTCTCACTTCCACCATATACCTATCCATATATCTGTCGCCACCGTAAGCCGCGCGAGCGGCCACTAAAACCGCAGTCAGTCTAAGTAAAACATCATATTGATAATACGCGTACAGACTCATCCCGCCGATCCCGATCCGCGAGATTTGAATTTATTTATCCGCTAATATTTCAGGCATTGTGCTTGTAATTTATCTAATTGGTCCCGCTTCCTGCTCCCCGAGTGTAATCATTTGAAGTGCTGGAGCTTCTGGACTCTGTGTATGACGGGCCCGTTGCAAACTTCGCCGCTGGAAGACCAAGGACCTGGTGATTCACGAGGTAGGTGGTACATTTTGATTCATTTCCTCGCCCTTTGATTACATGTACCAAAACAAAAAAATACAGTCCATTTTTTACAATCGAAGATATTCGACATAATCGTACTCGAGCAGGACCAACTGGTAACCAACTGTTACCTCAACATTTTGTTAGATGGCGCAATAAGAATATGTCTGGCGTACATCCAAATGAAATTTGTGTAAACCGGCGTCCGTTGCAATGCAATCATTGCGACGATCTTAAGTCAACGTCGGCGTAAAATAAATCCGAGTGCAGAATGTACCGTGTTAATGAGAGGTGTAACTGTGAACGATCAACATTATTAACTAATACTTCAACTAATCAGCAAATGGTCACCGAGATCGTAATGGACATGATCAACATAATTACCTTGAAACAAGTTTCAAGAGTGTAGTGGCCGCGAGCAGCTGCGAATAGCTGGAGTCCGCTCGCTCCAACAACGCCTGACATTTGCTTAATGTGTCGGGTGACTCCTGGAAATATACCATCAAACATTTAAGCTTGTGACAGTTTACCATCAATCTCTCCATCACCATTTATTAGAGGGTTAAAAGCATTACTTTTAACCAGCTTTACAATAATTATATAATCATAAGGCAATTATTTACAAAAACGTCATTCCCAAGTATACTTGCACAATAAATACCATTTCTATGAAAGTGAGCGCCCAGGTGGGTTATGCCACAGTATATTCATTTTTTCATACAGTAGGCCGACGGAGGTCAATAGTGCAGGGCGTGAGGGGTGAGACGCCAGTGGGACGAGACCGAGCTGCATACTTCGTCGTTCTTGGTACAACTTTTCTAGGGCTATCGGGTCTTTAAAATTTAAATTTCTTAAATTAATATGGTACGTACGGCAAATCTTTATCTCGCATAAATAAAAAAGTAAGATTTCATCTATTTCCGCACGATGAAGAAAGGTAAGCACATTTTATATTACTTGATTTAATTTTATTGCATTTTGTTGTATCGTGCTCTATGTGTGCGAACGTGTAAACAAAATTGCGGTTGTGAAAATACGTGTGTATTTGATCATTTTGGAGAATGTTTTGGGTTTATATTTTATTTATCAGAATAAAGCTTATAAAAATATAACCGGTAAACAAACAGCTTAATTTAATACATTTAAGTATTAAAATCTAATGTTCAAAGCCATTTATTGATATATAGATATGGGTGTGATCGAGGTTTCTTGAGGTGCCGATTATTAAAATAACTTGCATCTTCAAATCCAAGATATCATTTTTGAGGTTTCTTAGGGTGAAGATTATGAAAATGACACTCATTTTGAAGTCCAAGATGGTGGCCATGCATTTTTTGATAAATACAAATATGTAAGTGCTTTAGTATTACAAAAAAGTTATTGTCATTCAATTTGTGACAACCATGTGAATACCTACACAGGTGGCGGCATCGCCCAACTTCAAAGGCGTCGGCCTACTGTATGAAAATTAATATACTGTGGTTATGCGATGGATGACACTTTGGCAATAGTTGGCTTAATATTTTCTACAAAAAAACAGAACTTTATATATTATGTATTATGTATATTCAACTTATGTGTGCCATTCATTTTTTTAACAATAATATCACTGTTACTGCTTTCGGTTCACTTTTTTTAAAATATTGTTCGATTAATTTATTGTGAGCAGCTGCTTTTTTTATCTCTTTTGTGATAATTTTTAATTTGCTAAATACTTTTGTCATATTAATAAAATCATTTTTATACACATTAATAAAATCCTTCAAAACCTCTCGTACTTCATGCCTTTCCGGTCCCTCATTAGACATTTTGACGCGAAACTGACCCCAGGACGTGCGTACAAGACGGCAGCTTGTATAAATATCACTAAAAATTTGGACATGGTACTGCCACACACGTTCAAGTAAACTGCGCAAGTTTCGGAATCGAAAATCTAAACTTTTTTTAAACTTGTGCAATATCTTCCCACACACGTTACCATCGCCTATAACACAAGCAACACCACAGATGGTGCAAGTAGAATTGAGGATAAGGTATTGGGTAGGGATAGGGAAATGGGCTCTGGCATCCCTTACTCACTCACCAAACACAACAGCATAAGTGTTGTTATTTCATGGTGGTCTTCTGTAAGGGGGTGGTTACTGCCGCCAGACGGGCAGTCTGAATAGCTGCGAAACGCAGTGTGACTTGTCACTACTTTCCAGGCCAGAGTGCTTGTAATTTTGAAAAGTTCATTTACAAATTTGAAACTGAATCGGGACACCTGAGAGAGAACATTAAGGTTAACGGTCACCTTATCCTTTATTTATGCTTTTATGCTCACCTGAAAAGAGACCACGGCCTTCTCAGCCTGATCCCTCAAAACAGGGTCCTGGGTGTCATACAGCTGTTTACACAGCAGTTCTATCTGAACCACCTCCTGGAAAAATAAAAAAAAAACACAATGAAATAAAAAAATTATCCACAAAACTCACTTCAAAGAAAACTAGGGACCCCCCCCCCTGGCTTCGCACGAATGCAATTATTTTTCTGCAAATTATATACAAACTTTCCTCTGTTTATATATATGTATAAGATACTAGCTGGATAAGATACTAGTTCAGACTGCCAAGGAGTGGAACTCATTGCCTGCGTCTGTGTTCCCACAGGACCACAACCTCGGGGTCTTCAAAAACAGGGTAAATGGGCATTTACTAGGTAAGCGTGGTCCACCTTCGGCCACATCTGCACCTAACATCAGGTGAGATAGTGGTCAAGCGCTACCTTGAATTAATGAAAAAAAAAATGTAGAGGGGGAGATGGGGGAGGGTGAGTAGCCTATGTTACTTGCTGATAATGTAGCTTTCTATAGGTGAAAAATTTTTTAAAATCGGTCCATTAGTTTTTGAGTTTACTCATCTAAAAAAAAATCTAAGAAAAATGGGTGCAGACAAAGTTGCAGGCAAAATCTAGTAAATTACTAAAATTAAACTAAGGTCACAAAACCAGACATCATTTGCCTGTAGAATCACACGTCTCTCAACACTATTTAAAAAAATCCTATTGCATCCTGTAAATTGAAGTCACTGCCCGCGTCTGTCTGTTTGTATATTCTTCAATCACCTAAACCATGCGATGGATTTTGATACAGTTTTCACTAATGGAAAGAGCATTAAACGAGGAAGGTTTTTATAATAAGTCGGGGAAAGTTTTTTTTCACATTTTACTTAAAAACTCAAGACATTTTTTAAAAGTTTATTTACATTTAATTACTATATGGGTGATTCTACGATAAGAGGTTTCAAGTGCATAGAGGATGCGGCCAAGGAAAAAAGTTGGAATTTTTTCATGAAACCTTTATATTATGATTTTTGTCCCGTTCATTTACCTTTTCACGTAAGGGCAAGTCACTTTATACGTATTTTATTACTTTTTCGAAGACCAGGGTAAATACATCGAGCAGGGGAGAGACACCAAGATCAGGGTAGATACTTATTTCACCAGGGGAGAGAATTTGACACAATAAAATAATTAACAAAATCAATAAAATCAACTTTTATTAAACATTTTTCTTAACATATAATCAGACTATCATATTCATCATTAATTAAGTAAACTATTAAGTAAACTAGCGCTTCTTAAGTGATAATCAGACTTCATAATATTGCCTATACGGTTCACGGTGCGCTTTGGCGACATTCTATATACGGTTCATTAAATGAACATGTTTTAATCATATTATAAAATCAAAAATAACATTAAAAAATTTAGGCACTCTATTGCCTACATGAACAAAAAAATAAAATTAAAAATCTTAAGCATTCTCAAATACATTCACCGACTTTTTAAAGGAGTAAAACATCCTCTGCCCTTTCAAAATAAGATTTGGCATAGCGAGTATCTGGACAACCTGATCTTCTGAGATGAATGAAATATCTTGTTCATCAATTTGTCTGGGGTTTGCACTTTTTGGTGTATTAATCAAATTTTTCTTCACTGTGTCTCTAGCACTTGGAGAATTCATCACTTGTTCTACTTTGCTGTTAGGTATAAGTTTTTCGGGCTTTCGTAATCTTTGTAACCTTCTTTTGTAACGTGCTAATTTAGTCTTTAATTTATTTATAGTCTCATCTTGATATTTTTTTATTAATTAAATATCTTTGTCTTCTAGCTCGGTCTGATTTAACTTTGGCTATAACTCTTCTACGGAAATTACTTTGCGGCATCTGATGATTAACATCTTTTTGATGGTGTTGCCGGAACATTAGTTACACTTTGAAGAGCAAGTCGTTGCCTATGCTCTTTTGCTTTTTTGTCATATCTTTTTTGCCTTACGATGATCTCTAAGAGTCATTTGTTCGACAGTTTGGATGATTCCTTTCTCCTTCTTTTTTAAATATTTTTCTTTTTGTAATTTATACTTTTCTGGATCATTTTTAATCGTTTGAGATCTTAGCCTCTCTGCTTCACGTTTCTTTTGTAATCTTTCTTTACGTGTTAACTTTTTCCGTGGTGCCATAATCTGTAATAATGACAATAATATAGTAATAATATGAACCAAGAACCTCCTTTAATTTTTTAAATTTAATAACAATTTTCATTTGCAATAATCCTTTAAGTCATTTAAAACTGACGTTGATAGTAGTTACCTATATCTGCGTATACCTATATCTATGTTGACAGGGGATATACGGCAGGGGAGAGACGTTTTCATGACAAATTCAATTGTTTTAACTGACTGAATTATTTTTTGGGTTAATTGTATATCTCACATTAATTATCACAGTATTGTTAAATTAGGGCAGTAAATGCAAATAAATTAAATGAATATTATAAGTTTTATGACTTACCAGTGGAGAGACACAATCACCTTACGAAACCACTACACCGCGCGGTCGCGTCGCAACAAATAAAAATCGCGGCGTTTAAGCGGCTTGCCCGATTAGTATTGCTAACTTCTCGCCGATAGGTGTCCTTGAGCGCTATTTCCAATATGACCGTCCTTGAATTTATGTTTGTATTAGCGGAACGAATTTTGGCAGGGTAGATACACAAAAAAAACGGGACAAAAATTAATTTCAAAAATTATTTGAAACAAACAAAATTATTATATTTTTTATTTAATTATACTTAAGTATATTTATTTAAATTCCGATTAAACATATTTTAGTTTAGAATCTGATACAAAAAAGATCTGTATTGTCTGAAAGTTAAATTGAAACCAGCATGGGGACAGACCAGGGTAGAGACTTTTTTAGGCTTTGTAAGGAATTTCAGAAAAATGTGTTTTCATTAGGCATTCAATCGTGATGTTATTTAATAAAGTACATTAAGATGAAGTGATTAATTGCAAAAAATAACAACAAATAGAATAAAATAACTGTTTTAGACTGATTGCCGCACAAGTTACCTCTTATCGTAGAATCACCCATATATATGTGCAATTTTGTTCGACGACTTTTTGCCTTCTTGTAGGTAGTGACATGATCCCGTTGCTGTAGAAATTTTGGAACTTCTGATCAAAAAAATGCGACAAGTAGTTTTGTCTTGATGTTAACCAGACACTATCTAAAGAATTCTGAAGAGACCAAACAGGTGGAAATCTGAAGGTGCAAGGTCAGGGCTACATGGCGGATATATTAACACCTCCCAGCAAAACTCTCTTAATTTTTGCTGAGTGGCGAAAGATGTGTGTGGTCTGGCATTGTCATGATGTGGCCCTTTTTATTGATCAATTCAGTTGTTGGCAGTAGAGATCTGAATCGATGATTCTGCCCGGCGGTAAAAGTTAAGTTCATAATGAACAATGCCCTTCCAATCCCATTGGTAATATTA
The DNA here is from genome assembly GCA_910589475.2 of Bembecia ichneumoniformis. NCBI lineage: Eukaryota > Metazoa > Arthropoda > Insecta > Lepidoptera > Sesiidae > Bembecia > Bembecia ichneumoniformis. The sequence goes on from OU342550.1 coordinate 3,409,401, forward strand.
GGTTGGGGAACTTTTTCCCCGACCTAATATTAAGATAATAAGAGACTAAATACAAGTAGGTAATATATATTTTGTTGTGGTGATCTGTACATTAAGATTCAGATCAGACATGGGTCCTTATTAAGATATCTATTTTCAATCCGTAAAATAAACATTTATGACAGCATAAAATCTATTAGAAATTAACTAACACAGATAAACTCAATAATTGATATCTAGCTACAAAATGACTGAAACATCTCAATTATGGATTAATTTCATGGAAACATTTAAAAAAGCGACGCGTTAAACTTTCTCTCAGTGAAATATAAATTGAAAAAAATCATAGAAATGGCAACGAATGAAGGTGACAATATGTATTGTAACGCAACGCAATAGTTGAACGGATTCATTTTCAAGGGTACAAAATGTCAAAACGGCATCATAATATAACCAAAATGCCGGCAATAAATAAAAGATATCTTTAAAAACGTAATTCACAAGGAGTAACAATGATACACGCAAGTTTTTAATTAGAAATTTTGAAAAAAAATATAGAAGTCTCTGAATGAAAGAGCTTGATATGTAAAAATCGTCACCCATTTTATTCGAAAAATTGATAAGTAGGGACGAAATTCTTTTTATGTAATATTTATTGTTATTTCTGGTGTTTTGTGTGTTACTAAAAAATTGAAAAATTTAGTTAAAATCACAATAATAACACAATATTTTGATGCTCACCTGTTCTTCAGCCATCTTTGTTATTTTTCAGGCATTGGTAATAACGTTCCGTTATAGAGTTTTCCTAAACCCAAATCAATGTCAGAAATTGAACACTTACTTTAAAAATTACTCAATCTTATTATTACTTATTATAATTATTTTATTTTTAATGTATTTTGCAATAGTAAGAGTGATATATTTACTGTTCGATCGGTATAAAACGAGACTTGTTTAAATTTTCGACGCTATGGAATGTAAAAAAGCATTTAGTTTTTATTAAAATCATTAATTAAACGAAATAATATTTTGTGTGTATTTTAGTAAAATTTGTTAGCTTATTTTAGATGTATACGTTTCTATTCATGTAATCATATTTTTTGTTATGTTTTTAAATGTTTTTAAACGTATAACGGAACGTATCTTATGGATGCGTTCAAAAATTGAGACACAATTAATTATTTTCTGCTTGCTTCAGAAGTGCGGGAAATTAAAAAAAAAAAACATTATTCTCTAATAGTGAATTGAAGATTTAAATTTTAAATGTCCTAGTATGATCACAGTAGACTTCGATGCCATAAACAAATCTTCAATGAATACCATAAATCTCCGATTACTGGCAGAGTATTTGAAAGAACGAAGTCAAAAAAAAAAAAGAATATAACATTTACGCTGCCAATAATGTCGAACAAAATAAATGCACGGTTTTCAAATTTTATAGTACAACAGGATCTCTTAGAAGAAAATGTAATTTTATTTTCGCTGATTACCTACTAAACATAACTGTTTAATGCAACAAGATGTTTAGGACAACATTGTACAAAATTAAGAAGTCATGGACTCAAGCTTTGCCGTCTCGTCATCTGCGTTTTTGCTCGAAAAATTTGCGCTGCACGCCTGCTGGGACACAAAAATGTAAGTACCTTGTTAATTATTATTTTCAAGGGAATAGTTATAACATGAGAGTGTATTCCACCGGGTTTATTAATACCTACTTTATTGTTAACATAGGCGTCTAATGCTTGATAAAAATTAAATTTTTTTTAAACCTATTTAACCATCATGTGTTTCGCAGTCATAAATCATAATATTTATTATTTATTTATTTATTATACATGAAATAATTAGAAAAATATTTACAATAGCACAAGAATTTGTTGTATTTCGGTGAATGGGTAAAGGATTTGAGATTTTATTACTTATCCCCTTTTTATTCCTTACATTATTACCTATCAGGTCACCAGTGCACTTAACGTCCTCTGATTTTGGCCACTCACCATACTTAGGTTTATAGACCACTGTAACCACCTACCATCTAGTCTATGATAACTGCCATGTAATAACTTGAGCATGAAATATTAGAACAAATCGTCGCCTTGGTGGTGAAAAGAGCTAACCCACACTTTTGACTAAATTGAGTTATGAACATCATCATACTCAGCGTTAAACGGAGATTCTAGTGGTGAAGAGATCTAAGAGATAGCTGAAATAGAAGTTGTTTTTTTCCTTCAGAAGATAAAATAAAAAACATTTTTTGTGGGTGCTTATTTATTTCAATTGTCATTACGTGGAAACAATTTAGTGTGGAATAGCCATATATTTAATACTCCTATATTGCTAGTCCCCGTAAGTTGCAGCGTTGCCGAGACGGAACTACATATTTTCTCTCACTCGTTGATACTTGACGAGTTATGCGCATGCGTTGCGACAGTACTGGGAGTAGTGAGAGAAGCCCAGCCAATAAGATGCTTATAAAAATGTAGTTCTCGGACACAACGTTCGAAGTCTTCATGAGGGAGACAGACATATATATGTCTGCACCGTTCGGTCGGCAGCAGTTCGGTGCACCCTACTAGCAATATAGAAGTATTAAATATATGGGAATAGCTCACTTCACCACTAAGGCGACGAAATTAATATATTACTATATTCAAAAAAGTCTTTGTTTTGGTGCTACATCATACTTTTATTGTCAACTGTGTCTAACTGTCATCTATCAACTGTCAACTATCAACTGTCAATTGTGTCAAATTCAATTCCAATGGAAATGTTAATTGGATATCAACACAGAACACTATTACTCCAAGAGGATATCAATTTCAACAATTTCAACTACTACTACTATTTTACTATTGGAGTCAATAAAATATGTAAATCTATATCTATATGTCATAAACTCAAAAGTTTTCCAATTTTAGACTTGGTATATATTAATTATTCTTATAATTTCATTATTGGTGCCTTATTAGACTTCTCGAGGACCTTTGACTGCATTAGCGTGCCCTTCCTGTTATTTAAGATGTCCTATTACGGATTTCATGTCACAGCGTTGAGGCATCGTTGAGGTGGTTCAACAGTTGCCTACTTGTCTGGTCGTGTGGTCGTGCGCAGAAGATTGTGTAGCGTGGGATGATGGAATTGCTCTGCGGTCCAATAGGTCAAAAGCAAGAGCTTTTGTCCGCAGGGTTCAATCCTGGTTCCCCCTGCTGTTTATTGTCTCTACTTTGTTAAAATCTTCGCGGTAAATATGTTTAACATTATTATTCAATGACTTGAAATTCCTTTCGAAATGTACTGAATTATGACGAAGTACTTAGTATAAAAAACAGGGTAATAATATTTTACTAAGAATTTGTTACGTACTTGACACATATTTGGGCGCCCTAGCCGATGCGGGACAGTTGCCTACACCGCTTAATGAATAATCCGGCCCTGATGTATTTTATTATTCAATTTATCTACCTAGGTACCTACATAACTATATGTAAGCAATTTATAAAATATGTTTGTATGGTGTTTCGCGAGTTACAGACGGTGTTTGCTGAAAAATCTAGCACCTCAACGTAATGCAGAGCCAGTATCCATTCACTCTTTTAGGGTTCCGTACGTCCGAATAAAAAAACGGAACCCTTATAGGATCACTCGTGTGTCCGTCTGTCCGACCGTTCCCCCCTCCCCCTTATCTCCGAAACTACTTTTTCTACTTATAGATTATAGGAAAACCTATAAGAAGTTCATGATATAACATGGTAAATCACTCGACATCGTACGGAACCCTCTTCACGCGAGTTCAATTCGCAATTGTCCCGTTTTTTTTTAACTTACCTACCTGTTCTTCTATTAATTTCTGTCCTATTATATTTATATAATGTTTGTATCTTTCGTGCACAAACATGATATATATGATACATATATATGTATGTTTTTCGGAAAGTTCTCTGAATCTTGAAAAGTTGTGAACGAATTTTGTTTCTGATTGGATCAATGGAAAGAGGAATTTCTGAGAAAGGTTTATGTGCATAATTCATGAATATATTATTTATATTTATCGAGTTATCACGGTTTTCGTCAAAGAGGGTGTCAATCGTAAAAGCGCCTAAGGGTTTAAAAATGCAAGTCAACTTTGAAAGGTTAAAGGATAAGGAATGATGAGGGGATATTAAGGCCCTGGCATCCCTTAGTCATTCACCGAGTGACAACAGCACATGTGCGGTAATTTACTGTAGACAAACGACAGGGGTAATTTAACTTTTTACACATCGGGTAACGGTATTTTGAAAACGTATCGTCAATTATTTCTTGACTTATATTTGACTAGCTTTTGCCAGCGATTTCGTATTTCTTAGAACCTTTCTTAGGTGTTAAAACATTTAATACGTGATGATTTTGTGATATTGCTCACGCGCAATATGCTGATATCATAATTGCTGATATTATAATGCTGATAATAAATTGTGGTCACCCGTCCACAAATTTATTCATATTTTAAGGAGTTAAAAGATTTATTAAATCTTTGTTGCTCATATGTTCTTGTCAGGCGTAGTTTTTTTTATTTTTAGACGTATCCTCGGGAACAGTACTGTTTTCTAGATGAAAAGTACCCTATGTCCTTTCCTCTACCCCTGACAACGTGTATGCAAAATCATGATGATCGCTTTCACACACGTACAATAGATGATAGACAGGACTTGGACAAATACTGGGAAAAGGCAAAACGACTTGCATTCAGACGTGTAGTTTCTATTCTGATACCATTGAGTAGACCTTCAGTCTACCTGTGGACGTAACAAAAAGTTCATAAGAGTTCGGTACACCTAGAAGATGGTCTTGCCGCAAAAGGTTCAATTTTAAAACCGCTCCTAATTATCAAATTAAAGGATTCTCTTATCCTTTGCCAACTTGTGTTTAAAAGCGAACGGTGGTTGGCCAATTATTATGCAGTGCTTTTCTCTTTTTTCAGTGCCCACGTGTGTGCTGCAAAAAGAGAAAAGCACGGACGTGACGAGAGATGGCAACGAAAATTGCATTTGTGGACATTGTCTTGGCCAGCATTTTCATTGCAACTGCGACAAGTGTTTAAGGACACTTGATAGAGCTTTAGGACCGCACTGCCCATACAAAAACTCTTCCTGTAAATGTATATATAGAGGGCAAAGGAAAAAACATTTACAAAACTCAAACCACAGACAAATAGAGGACAGACGCTACGGTAAAATACAAGAGGATGACATCAATACTGAAACGAAGAACAATACTTCATGTAACGAAAATGTAGCATTTATTGAAATAGATGAAATATTTGATAAAGATACACAAACAAAAGTTAATGTGGAACAAAATATTTCAGCTAAACAATGTAAAATGAATGCAAATCATTGCAATAATAGAGATCATTCTCAGGGCAAAACAACACAAAATCATTTAGATTCATGGACTAATAAAATTAATAAGCTTAAAAGTACTAGAAATAGCGATGTCTATTTAAATTTTAATAAAAATATCAACAAAGATACGGTTTCCGATTTAGACGAATTGGCGATACGCTGTCTTGATTCGCCTCACTGCGAAATAGATCAACGATTGCTGAAAGAAATGTCCATTAAAAACATAGCGAAGGACAAACTACGAAGCAAGTATAAAGTTGATGCAGTTCAGAGCGATAAAACAGTCCAGCCAAAAGAACCTGAAGAAATAAAGGAGACGCAACTTTATAATAAAAATAAAAAAGCAAAAAGTAAAAGCTGTGCAAAAAATATCGCAAAACACGAAAATGTAAGCATATTGACACATCATGCATATTATAAGAAGCCTTCAGTGTATAATAAATACTACATAAAAGATAATGAAAATAAAAATGAGAACATAAGGAAAGAAAGAGATGTAACTTATGGAGAACACATACAATCATCCAATAAAGATAGTAAAACCAAAATTGAAACTAAACTGAATCAAAATAGTTATTACACTTATTACAGAAAGCCCGAAGTGAATAATTTTAAAGAATATTACGTTCACGAGAATAGAAATGTACCTAAAAGGGAAGTAAGAGAAAAAACTAATTCAGAACTCTTACTAGCATGCACCGTTAGTGAAGCAGAAATTGAAACCTTCTTTAAAACATCTAAATTAAATCCAAGTAGTTATAATACATACTATAAAAAGCGTGAAGTGTCCAATTTCAAAGATTATTACTTAAAAGGTAATGGGTGTAAAAACAAAACTATAAATGAATCTAAAGAAGAAAGAGAGACAAGAGATGTTAGTGAAGTAGCTAACGATAATTCTTATCCGAGTTGCATTCCGACGGGATATCAAAACTCTTTGAAGGTAATCCCATCGGAAGTAGAGAAAGGTCTGAGTGAAGAAAAACTAGAACCACCTGGTAGACCAGCCTGTCTTTCACCAGATTTAGTCACGGGTAATGAAAACAAACGTAATGCAATTGATGATGGAATTATTGAAGCTGTAACAGTACATGTAGTTAAAACATTAAAGATTGATTCCTTAAGTACTCTAGACTCTGAAAACTCAAATGGCGGACAATCGGGAGCTGTGACTTTAAAGAGTTCCAGAGCAACGAAACCTTTGTCTGAACTGCTCCAAAAAGTGAGGAAGCAAAACAGGATGACGTATGGGAAGGAAGTGAATACAAATGGAAGAAGATTTTGTTGCAAGAAACAAGGATTATTTAAAGATGAACTAGATGAAGCTGTTGGGACTTGTCAACCGCAGTGTCCGCCGCCGCCACCTAAGCCATGTCCACCACCTAAACCCAAATGTCCTCCACCGCCGCCAAGTTGTCCTCCTCCACCGCCACCGCCACCTTGTCCTCCACCGACCTGTCCGCCGCCGCCTTGCCCCCCTCCGCCCGTTTGTCCGCCACCACCAAAAAAGGATCCATGTAAAAGGATCTGTCCAATACTCTCCAGTCCACACATGTTTAACGAAGACAAATGGTTTCCAAAATCGACAGAGTCCTTTTGAAGTGCCAATGACTTGAAAAATATTTGTTTTTTTTTTTGGGTTTGTTTAAGATCATTCATTCCAGATTCATTGTAAAGACTCTAAAAACATGGAAAAAGTGACATTATGGAAAACAGAAAAAATAAAATTTTGACTTAACTACGACTTCTTGTTTTCGTTTTTTTTTATGTTAAGAACGGCAAACGGCTGACGGTCCACTTGATGGTAGGTGGCTACCGTCGCGTCGCCTATAACACAAGCAACGCCCAAAACTGCTGCAAGTGAGCTGCCGACTACAGTAGGATTAAGGATAAGTGATTATGAGGGGGATAGGGAAATGGGCTCTGGCATCCCTTACTCACTCACCGAAACACAACAGCACACGTGCTGTTAATTCACGGTGGTCTTCTGTAGAGCGTTGACGTACTCGCCAACTCTAAGGGGGTGGTTACTGCCGCCAGACGGGCTGCGAAAACGCAGTGTGCCCTGCCACTACTTTCCAGATCCAGACCAGAGCCAAACTTGAAAAGTTAATTTTTCAATGTTGACCCACGTGGTACAAAATCGCTCAGTTCATCGCCAAGTTTACAAGGCTATTTACTCGTAGCTACGCCATGGCCGGTCTGATTACGGCGATCTGGATTAATATTTTTGTAGGAAATTTTTCCGAATCCCCTCTTCTTTCTTCTTGAAAGATTTCTTGACTTAAAAACTATTTACAGTATAAAAATAGTTTGTATATAAAATATTTTCTTCTCCACCACCTCTTTCGAAATTAAAAAAAAAAAAAAAACTCATTTTGAAACAAAAGAATATACGATTATTCGAATTTGGCGGGTGAAAAGTTAGTTCATGTTATTATTACAATATAACAGTGAAGTTTTGAAAAATTAAAAGCGATTTTCTTTATTCTAATTTAAACGTGTGTTAGATTGATTGTTATGTCACGTCGACATTTGACAAGGGAAGAGCAGATTAGAGCTGTAGGCATGTTGGAAGCTGGCGCTATACAACGCGTGGTTGCTGAAACTCTGCAAACCGGCCAAAATGTAATCTCCAGGTTATGGTCACGTTATCGTGCCACAGGCGATGTCGCTGAACAGCATTCAGGCAGCAATCGCATCACCACTCCTAGACAGGACCGTTTTCTTCAAAATATCGCTAGGAGACAACCCAATATTACGGCCATGCAAATGGTTCAAAGGCTACAATCTGACCACCAATTGTTGGTTAGTGACCAAACTGAAAGAAGAAGATTACATGAAGCTGGTCTTCATTCTCGCAGACCATTTCGGGTTCCAGCTTTGCGGCGTGGCAATCGCGGGCGGAGACTATTGTGGGCTCGAGAAAATTTCGTATTATTAATTTAATTAAATGCCTTTTTTTGTTATTTTTGACTTTAATTTTCATAATTCCCTATATAAAATCCATTATGTACAAAGTAAAAATTAAACATAAGAATAAAATTACAAAAAAATTTATTAAAAATCTTTGATGCATCTCTTTTTACATATCGCAAGCATAAACCATAAAATAAACTTTAATTTCATATATAATTGTTTTAACAAAATATTTACAGAATTTTGTAAAATAAGATAAAAATGAAATTTCCCTAGGCATTGTTGATTCTATATACCTATTTAATCTTTTTGAGAAAAGGCAATTTTTTTCAAAATTATAAAAATGCTCTTTGCACTTAAAGCCAATTTTTTTAATTCTAATCACTATAAACCGGTCAAACTTTTAGATCACATTAAAAGTACAGAAATAAAGTGAATTGTAAAATTAATTTTCATATTTTTTTTGTCACCGAAAAAATAGGGACCAACATTATTTTCTCACTTAGTTTTGATGTCGTGGCTTTTTTTCAGGCACTTCAAAGAGAGGTTCTATGAGTTTTCCCCGAAAAAGGCTTTGTTTTTTTTAGTTATTTTCGACTTATTGAACTGTTTGCACAAAATTATATCTATGCAAAGTATCGTCGTATTTTACCGTTTAAATGTAGGAAATGTTTGTGCTAGTTTACGTATTAAATATCCTATCTAATTAGCATTATCATTTTCTGACATTAAATTATTTTTGTTTTTGTGTGACCGAGAAAGCTCTTGACCCGAATGACTCTTGACACTTATTATATTTAATTTTCATGTTATTTTTATCAATGTGCCGAAACGTACATAACAACAAAAAAAAAAAATGGAGTTAATTAAAAAGGTTATCTGAAACAAACATGTTTTCTTTCACCTAATGGTAACCATAAAAGTAGTCCTATTAAAATTCCAAAATATGTATTGGGAAGTCAATTTCTCGAGATGAAAATGTTTTTTAGGGGAAATGTTTTTTACGAAAATGAAAATGTTTTTTTTTTATAATTGGTTTTAGTAAAAAGGATTTATGTTATGTTGATGTTGATAAATAGGGTTATTTAGAATACAGTTGCCCAGTATCCTGTCCAAATATATGTAAAACCTCCAAGAAGGATTTATATTTGAAAAATTAAAAAATTAGATTTTTTTTAAATGAATTAAGCCAATTTCCCTAATTCTTCTCAATCCCTTATCCTTATCTTACTGTAGTAGGCAGCGCACTTGCAACAGCTGTGGCGTTGTTTGTGTCATAGGCGACGGTAGCCACCTACCATCGAGTGGACCGTCGCCACCTACCATCGAGTGGACCGTCATCAGCCTGTCTGTCGACTTTAATATGGTGGAGTGTAATATAATTAAAGTGGAATAGATTTCTTGCTTCACCTGTTACAGAGTATTCCTATTAGGTAAAATAATATAAAGAAAATATTTTCAAGGCATTTTCTTTTTCAGTATCCGCAAGTCGACTAAAGAATAGACGAGAAGAAAATAAAACAAGCGACAGTAATGAGAAATGTCTTATTTGTGAAAAATGTAGACAACTTATAAAAATAGCATTTGGCTCAAACCAAGACGAATATTACTACGGAGTGAATCAGCATGAAATACGCAAAGAATCGTCGATTGAACCTATTGATGAAGTTAATTTTGAGATGGAAACGCAAGAAGAAAGATGCTATAGAATACTGGCGCAAATATTTCCAAATGAAGTATCAACTAAAGAGGAAAGGGGAATAATTGGTGAAGAATACTTATACGCTACAACAAGTAACGAAGAAGACGAAAAGTTGAAACAAAAAATTGAAAACATTCACGAAACTCCGTTGGTGGAAGCTGAAAAATCAAGGCTTGTCGAAATTAATACGCCACCAAAAGTGTTAGATAAATCCACGTTGGAATGTGAAGAAGTCAAATCTCCGTTAAAAACTAAAATTAATTATAATCTAGACGAATTAGCTTTACGGTGTAGCGGTATACCGAGTGATAACATTGACAAAAATATACTTGCTGAAATGGAGAAGGTTGGTATAATAAATGTGACGGAAAAAAGACCCCCAAACAAAGGGTTAGGGTTTACACCAGATGGAGACATTATTAATCTGGATAACTTGGCAAAGAGGTGCCTCGATGCACCAAGCAGTGAAATCGATAAGCGATTGCTTAAAGAAATTGAGAAACTGGGTGTTCCACAAACATCTCAAAGGGCTGGTGTGGCTGAACCTTTAAAAGTTAAAACCAATATCATACATAATGAAGTGAAGAAACAAGGAAAACCCATTGAAGAGACTGAAATTGACCTGGAAACTCGGGAGTTTGAATATAATCCAGACGTACGACATTCAACGTTTACACCTAAACCAGAAATCAAAGAGCTACAAATGGATGAAGTTACAGATTATGGTAAAGAAAAGCAAGCACCATCTATAGATCCTTTAAAACAAGACAAAAGAATGTTTGTCAATATGAAGACAGAAGAAATGGACGATACACAAATTAATGTTAGAGTGAAAGAAGAAAATAATAGTGAACAAGTTAACCAGAAAGAGTTAGTCTGCGAAGAACCTTGTAGTAATAAAAAATATGTAGAACCAAAAGAAGTTCCTGTAATCACCTCTGTTAGTAACATTAAGTCAAAGTTTAATTGTGAGGAGCCTATTATAGACCCATACGATAAAAAATGTATAATTCAAGACACCGAGGATTATGGTTATGGTCCTTTAGATTTTAAAAGCAATTTATCTGTATGTGCGGAAGACATTAAAAAATTTAATGAATTAGAAGATACAGTCGATCCATTGTTATACCCAGCATGTACGCCATTGTTGATATCACAACCATTGAACGAAATAGAGGATGAACCTCTTACGACAAAGGATAGTAAAATGGGACCACCTTATATCCCTCTTACAGCGCTCTCGCCCCTTTTAACTGACTTTCCAGATGAATTAGCATTGCCACCGCTGCCCGCAAAGCCAAAGTTGGAAGAAGTATCGGTAGCTGCACCAAATGTAGACGAAAACTTGCCAGACAAAGCGGCTTTGAATCCAGGAGTTGATAGCAATTTAGAAAGTGGTTCCACACGTGCAATTGGTCCTAGTATTGATTTGAAACAGCCGGTAACACTATCAAAATTGCTTGAGCACGTAAGGAAACGCAGCCAGCAAGAGTTCTGTGAAAAAATTGAGATGGAGCAGAAATCTTTAAAGATGGCGTCTGAAGCTGAAATCGGTAAATGTGGACCGCAACAGCCTAATCCGACGAAACCGTGTCCACCTCCGCAGTCGTGTCCACCTCCACCTCGTCCAATTTGTCCTACTCCTTGTCAGCCAAAGATTCCGCCGCCTACTTGTCCCCCATCAAAGCCCGTTTGTCCTCCACCAACACCTGCTTGTCCTCCGCAAAATCCATGCCAAAAGTGTTGTTCGGTAAAAGATTTTATAGAGCCAAAAATATTTATTATTCCAGTACTAGCGAGTGCAACAGAAGGTAACGGTCTTCTGTCGGATACTGGAGAATCTCACGAAGGCACAGTTGAGGTACATGGCAGAAAAAGAATTTTTAAAATGTTAATGAACAGCAAAGATACTGAAAGTTGTGGATCCACTGAAGATGTGGTTAAATTGGCGAAGGATTACGAACCATGGACGCCGATACCGAGTTGGCCAATACCGAAGAAGGAAAAGAAAAGTCCGTTCGTGTGTCCAAAAGACGGCTGCAAGCATCTCAACCCGCCCCCTAAACTAAATCCTCCCTGCACACCATCCGAAAAGCCCTGTACAAATATGCCTAAACGAATATTTTCCTTGTTGGATTACTTTCGTATACCACTAGAAGCAAAAACTTTATATTTTCTTGGAAAATTCTGATAAGACATTTGTGATAAACAGCGAAAATAAAATGACATCATTTCACTGATTTTTTTTTACTTGAATATTATCAGGTTCTGTCTCCTCAAATTTCCCAATCACTCTCAAAATCTGACCATAAAACAACACACCTTGGCTTATAGTTAGAACAAGAACTAACCTTCCTCGTTTATCTCTCTTTCCGTTAGTGAAAACCGTATTAAAATTGGGTGTAAGTAAAAAAGTACCTTTATGAATAAAAGTTTTTATTTGTTTGTGTTTATTTATACACAGAACTGTAAAATAAACTATAATAAATTAATTGTGACAAAATAAACTATATTAGCAAGCAAGGTTGAATAGATCTCTAACTTTTAGTCTCTACATTTTTTAATTTCTTCAGATTTTTATAAAGTAACTAGCGGCCCGCCCCCGGCTTCCCCCGTGGGATAAACGGGAAAATAAACATTCCCCGTTTATCCCCCTTTCCATTAGTGCAAACCGAATTAAAACAGTCCGCGGGAAATAGGGATTCATTTTTATATATAGAGATATTGTTATTGATCATGCTTGATTATTTAAATACCAGGAATTATTTACATTTTTGGTTAAATACTTTTGGATAAAACATTCCCCAATAATAGCATTCTTATTTTCAAACAAAGACGCTTTTCACGCTATGAAGTCGAATTTACCGAAAACCGGTCGCAACATGTGTGACATCAGATAGTACTGCAGACCCCATTAGCATTTCTAATGGATGGGGGAATACAGTACATGCGCTGTTATTTCAGAACCACCTTCTTACAGAAGACCACCGTGAAATAACAGCACGTGCTGTTGTGTTTCGGTGAGTGAGTAAGGGATGCCAGAGCCCATTTCCCTATCTCCTAGTCCCTTAGTCCCTTATCCTTAATCCTACTGCAGTCGACAGCGCACTTGCAGCACTTGTGGCGTTGCTTGTGTTATAGGCGACGGTAGCCACCTATCATCAAGTCGACCGTCAGCCTGTCTGCCGATCATAACATAAAAAAAGTTAAAAAAGAGACAGGAACTTTGTTATATAATATATATGTATACACATAAGGATATAGAAGATTATAATTTACAAATATGCTATCGGTCCCAGCAGACGTTGTCTTATCCGAACTTGAATAACACGATTGCAGCATCATCTATCGGATCAGGGCACCAAAATTTCATCAAAGTCGATCCAGCCGTTTAAGAGGAATTCAGTCACATACACAAGGACAGAAGAAATGTATATTTTGTTTTGCCATTTTGGAACCGTGAAAGTTACCTCACCGACTGCTCTGTCATATTACATGAGACCTAATACCCCAGGGCGCCGGCTATCCGAAGGGTGGCTGAATGAAAGCACCGCTTGTCACCCAACACCTTAATTACGAAACATACTATTCACCCTAAAGGAGCTGAATACATTTAAAAAAATATTAAATTACACCAAGAAATAGTTTTATTAAAATTGCATTAAGGAAAAGTACACCCTTCTGTACGGTGTGCTGTTTCACGCCAAGACTCCATCTTATCTCAAGAACATTGGCGGATACAGGGGGGGGGGGGGGGTCATGGGGACCAAGACCCCCCCAAAAGACCCAGGAATTCGATATTTTTGACTTAACTTTTCAATTCAATTCAAGTACAATTCAATTCATATATGAACTGAACATAGAATAATATAATCCATATCAATCAAAGTTATCGAAAGTTTCATAATTAATGTCAGACATTTGAGACAGTTCAAATACGCGATTACGCGGGTTAAAAGTATTTGCAATACAACCATAATGCATCTCAACTAGTAAAAAAAATACACAAAAAAATTACTTGTGATATTAACCCTAACTCCGAACTTTGTCAGAATGCCCCCCCCCCCCCCTCCCCCAAAAAATGAAATCCTGGATCCGCCCCTGCTCAAGAAGTTCAAGTTTTTGGTGTGCAGGCGTGGACATAAGACCTTGGCGTGCGCTTACCCTGCAATGCATTCTACACAAAACAAAATTCGATGAGGGGTCATTTACTGTACGACGTGCCATCAAACTTTGGAATGCATCGCTTTTAATCATTAGACAATCTAAATCGCTGGACATATACAAAAAATTCTGTCAAACTGAAGACGACTTTATTTGTATAATTTTTGTATGTAGGGTTATCTTCTAATACATATATTATATATTTATTAATCTATCTTATTAATCTGTGTTATTAATATTTGTTTATATTCAATTTATGTAATAGTATTTTCTTATTAGTATGTAAGTTTATGATGACCTTACCATTTTTTTTTGTCGAGGAGAAATCCATTTACGGATGCCCTACCGCTGGCTAGGCGATAGGGGTATGTGGAACTCACCCAGTCCTGAAGGGACTGCCTACCCACTAAAACTCCCCGGTGACCCCTTGAAGCCCTTGTGTGAGTTGGACCGGGCTCTGGCGAACCAACTACTCCGATCCGTGATGACCTTACCATAACTTTTACCACCCACATTGTTTTATTTTTCATATAATTTTCCTTACCCTAAGGTTGCCTGGAATAAATCGCTATAAAGCCGCCTTTTGTACTATTACTTGTTGTTTCTTTCCTTTTTTTTTATTCTTTTTTATGTTTATAGTTGTTTTTTTATTAAATCAAGGTAGCGCTTGACCACTATTTCACCTGTGAGGCCTGATGTAAATGCCCATTTACCCTGGTTTTGAAGACCCCGAGGTTGTAGTTTTGTGGGAACATAGACGCAGGCAATGAGTTCCACTCCTTAGCAGTCCGAACAAGGAAGGTGGAACAATAGTTCCACCTTCCTTATTCGGACTGCTTTATTTGTACTCTTATTTGTACTTAATAAAGTACAAATAAGACAAAACTATTGATCTTTTTTCTTACAAAACTATTGATCCTGATCGCCGTAATCAGGATGGCCATGGCGTGGTTAATATCCTTGTAAAGTTGGCCATGTACTGGCCATATACAGTTGAAAATCTTTGACTAAAAGATTTAATTTGTGCTCTGCCATCCGAAGAGAGTGACGAAATGTGCTTGCCTTTGTCAATTTAAATTAAACGGCGGGGAATCCGCGGGACACAGCTAGTTTGAAATATTAGTTAGGCTTTGATGTATGACAAACTCCTCAGCCAAAAGGAAAACCACTTGAATTGTATCACCTACCTATGTCAATAAAAAAACAATTCTTTCTGTACATAAGGAAAACAATTAAAACGGGAATTAAGAGATGTTTAGTCATTGCAACATTGCTAAGTGTTTGTGTAAATTGCTTCATTTATCTATACTAATATTATAAAGCTGAAGAGTTTGTCTGTTTGTTTGAACGCGCTAATCTCAGGAATCACTGGTTCGAATTGAAAAATTCTTTTTGTTTTGAATAGTCCATTTATCGGGGAAGGCTATAGGCTATATAACATCACGTTACGATAAATAGTATTATATATAAGCAGTGTCCAGTACCGCGCGCCTCATGCGCACCCCGCCGCCATAGGGCCGCAGCGAAGCGTGGCCGAGTTCAGCTAGTAAAAGATAAAATAAATGAAAGTAAATGTATTATCAATTTGAAACGATAGTATTTGCAATAATTAATTTCAAAACGCACACAGTACACGCCTAAAAGCACATTGAACTGTTCTGTTTGTAGGTAGAAAAGATATTTATTGCGCAGCCGTCTTTTTTTCGATTATAACGCGCTATGGTCGTTCCTCAGCGCGGATTACACTTTCCATAAAAGATTTCGATATTTGCTTTTATAAGCCCAAAGAATAGAATTAGGGAACATAAACATATGCGTCAGCTAGCACAAATGTCAAAGTGACAGATAACGTAACGGTTTTGAGTTAACGCTTGTATTAATTTTATTCGTAAAATTGCCATACCTGGGGCCTTATATGACAATCGATTCTTAAGAACTAAACTCGAAAAGTAGTAAATTTTTTTTATTACATTTTTATTTATTATAGTGTTACGACTAACCATGGAACATTCTGGAAAAACACTCGCGCTGGTCGAAAATCTCGAAGGTTCCGTACTATCGATAGTAGTCAAGCCACTTTCCAGTCAGTGTTAAAGGAAATTGGTCCTTATGTTTACAACATAGAGTGCACATTCAACAGAAACAGCATTCCCGAACTTTCAATGGACTTGTTTACAATCACGGAATAGAAAAAAACAATTCCGTGTTTACAATACTTGTTTATTTCTAGTAAATTCGAGATAGATCGAGACGTTTGGCGCCAATTATAAATGGGAGATTCAGTTGAGCTCTGCGATTCGAAAGCGATTTTTCGGAACTTTGTGAAGTTACCTGCGACAATCATTGACGACTTTTGGCAAGTTTAACGGTTTTATCGGACAAGTTTAGCCCTTTTGGAAGCCATCCTGGTTTGTGAAAATAAATAATTCATTTTCGCCCTCACCCCGCACGTAACAATAGGTTAATATAATGAACTAACTGAGCCCGCAACTTCGTACGCGTGGTATTCGGTATAGCGCGTAACTTTTTTGTTTGTAAACCGATTGGAATGAAACAAACACTAAATGTTGCGGGAAGCTTGCTGTAATACATCAGTGAAAACCGCATTCAAATCGGTTAAGCCGTTTCTGAGATTCGCACATAGCGGAAGTTGGATATCGATTAAGGAACCCCAAGACGATCGCCTAGGGTTCTATATTGCCTCAGATGGTTACTCCGGCGCTGACCCGAATAATACGATTGTGAGTCATATTGTAACATTCTGTTATCAATCTTGTGTTTACATATCTCGTGTTATTGTTATGACTACTTACGGCCTTTCGTTTGTGGATAAGGAAAATTAATTGGTAATACACTTTCCTCGTTGTCTGTTACATTATGTAAATCACGTACGGGCGCTGATACACGACCGGTGAATCCCTCTTAAGAGTACTCAAAGTATATTATATAGTATGTTCTAGAAAAGACTTCTTTTTTTTACGAGGGGAGAAATCTTCAAAAGATACCTTATGAACAAATGCCACATTCAATGCAAATGCCCATAGAGGTTATGTGGGATTTTTACCCACTAAATTTGTTATTATAAATGTTAAGATCGGCAGACAGGCTGATGGTCCACTTGATGGTAGGTGGCTACCCTCACCTATAACACAAACAACGCCAAAGCTGATGCAAGTGCGCTGCCGACTACAGTAGGATTGGATAAGGGATTAGGAGGGGATAAGGAAATGGGCTCCGGCATCCCTTACTCACTCACCGAAACACAACAGCACACGTGCTGTTATTTCACGGTGGTCTTCTGTAAGGGGGTGGTTACTGCCGCCAGTCGGGCTACCCAAATGACTGCGAACGCAGTGTGCCCTGTCCATAGGGGACTTTGGAACCGTCACCGGTCGTCGGGGGGCCTTACAAATTAAAGAACTTAAACTAATGCTTAACTATATACTTCTATCGCGTCTTATTTATTCTGTACTGGTGACCCCCTTCCTGCTTCCCAATGCAATTTTTTCTGCTAATTACATTAATTAATTTAATTTATGGTTATATACAAAATTAAACAATTATCCATAATTTAAACAATTAAAAATTCTTCCTCTATTCATTACAAACTACAATTTGTTTGTGCAATATTGCATAAACAAATTTTAGCTTCTCGGAGATAACCGAACAGATTTAAAATGGGAAGGTTTTTCTTAAATATTGTGTAAAATATGAAAAAAGAAATAAAAGTAGCCGATTCAAACTTTAGTACATAACTTAAGTTAATTAATAGGCTTAAAAAATAATGTAGTTATTGTTGAAAATTTGTATTATTGTGACGAGAAAGCTTGTTTTTGTGCAGTAATTTGCTATTTTTTTTTCTCATAAAATTGAATTTTTGTATAAATCTGACAGATTAAAATTTTTTTTTAATTGGGCGACGAAAATAACCCTTATTTTGCTAAGTCCTCGCCAACGTAGTTAGCGGTATACGTTTTTTGCAGTACAAAATCTTCTTGGCCACTTCTTCGGATTACTTCATTTTCTTAAATTTTATTTGATGTAATTAAAATTACTTATTTGGATGGTGCACACATTTTGTTTATTCCTTAATTGCTTCAAAACATCTAAAATAACTTATATATAAAATATTTCACAACCATCTATCCAGATGTATAAAAACACATAAAATTATACTTTTTCTTTTTCCATGTTTGAGTATCAAACCTTTTTAAGTCAGCCAGTATTTAAGTTCAAAATTAATTAACACAAAAGACATGTACAATTAATTAACACAAAAGACATGTATGCGCCACTATTTATTCGATACATGTTCGATACGACGTGTTTTGCGAATAAACGTGCAGTATACCGTGTGAACCCAGGCTTAAGCTGACCTTACCTCCTCGATCAACGGGCTCCTCAAATTATATTATTCCAGCTGTTATGTGGAATTCAGATAGTTTCTCAGTATCCGGTACCTACCTTGTAGTCGTAGCGTACGCGTCTTGACCTATTTGCACTACCTCTGCGGCTTCACGGCGCGGTCGCGCTTTACATATATCCTTTTTATCTCTTTAACCATAAGTCCAAAACATATGCAGTAAAAATCACGAGTATTAAACACTTGTGAAAATAAACTTGCTGTTTTGATAATGATTCATATATTTTTTTATATTAAGTTCGGAAGACAGGCTGATGGTAGGTGACTACCACTTGATGGTAGGTGACTACCGTCGCCTATAACACAAGCCACGCCAAAGCTGCTGCATGTGCGTTGCCGACTACAGTAGGGTTAAGGATAAGGGATTAGTAGGGGATAAGGTAATGGGCTTTGGCATCCCTTATTCACTCACCGAAACACAACAGCACACATGCTGTTATTTTACGGTGGTCTTCTGTAAGGGGGTGGTTACTGCCGCCAGACGAGCTGCCCACATGACTGCGAAATGCAGTGTGCCCTGCCACTACTTTAAAAATCCAGAACAGAGCCAATTTGGAAAAGTTCATTTTCAAATTTGACCCTGCCGGGAATTGAACCCTAGAACAAAGCGTTAAGGCAAGCACCCTAACCACTCATCCAACGGGCTCGTCAAACGTGGCTTCCACTCGGCTCTCCGTATCCTGTCCACTGCCACTTTAACTTACTAATCCTCCGGGTTAGAACAAACTTAAACTCTTTATAATATTATATAGATTTGAGAAGTAGGAATAAAAATTATATTTACGACAGTAAGTACCTAACATTAATTTATTTAAAATTAGTATCATTCTGTTATTATATAGATTTGAGAAGTAGGAATAAAAATTATACTTACGACAGTAAGAACCTAACATTAATTTATTTAAAATTAGTACCTATCATTCTGTTATTATATAGATTTGAGAAGTAGGAATAAAAATTATATTTACGACAGTAAGTACCTAACATTAATTTATTTAAAATTAGCATCATTCTGTACTTAAGATAGCAACGAACTCGGAAAAATTATCGTTCCTATTGATTTACTGATAGGTACTTTACCTAACTGCATTCTGGTTTGTTCAATAAAAAAATTGATGACAAATCCTATGTGTGCGTGTATGTGTGTGTGAGTGTATTTGTGTGACTAATAGCATGAAAATATAAATAAATACAACGCCGCTACCATTTTAGTTGTGATTTTACCTGTCGAGCGAACAACGTTCTTAGGGCTGCGTTCAGAATAAAAGGTTATTTTTTTTTTAAGTTGTTATATATTATATATATATATATGTCAATTTATTTATTAATTAGTTTACATTTCCACAGTTAAGCATATCAATGATGGGTTTTGTGGTTAGAAGATTTTTCTTGGCAGCTTTGCTTGTCGCAATGTGTGAGTATTTTTTTTTTTATTTTTTTTTTCTCATTTATTATTTACTAAAAAATATACATAAACAGGAAACCAGGTATACGGTACATTATAAACTACACTAAGTTTGTCTATGTACCTACCGAACAATTAAAATAAACGTGTTACTTTAATAATTGTTCTAAAAAATATTTTCGAAGTTTATATTTAATATTATTTTCATTTAATTCATTTTTAAGTTCTGTCGGCAAACTGTTAATTAATTTAGGTACAATATATTCTAAACGATTTCTGCCATACAAATTTACATACTTAGGAGTAAGGTATCTTACAGTATCAGCCCGTCTAGTGTGTTTGTTAGTTGGATGTACAAGTTTTAATTTTTCATTATGGTACTGATCACATAGAATCATATAATTAATTTTGTCGTATATGGGCAGCACTTTACAATAATTAAATAGTTTGAAGGGACAATCGACAAATTGTAATTTAATAGTTTTAGGTACTTTTATTTTTCTTTTGATTGAATGCTTCGTATCTTGGTTTTTTAAGTAAACCAATTAAATACTTAAATAGTATTGATAAGTAATTGCAATGTGAGAAAAAAATATAAGAGAAAATTCAATTTTAAGGTGCAATAATTATTTATGTTTGCATTAAAATTTATCTTAACATTAATTAATTAATTAAAATTTATATATTTAACGGGTATATACATGGGTGTGTGTGTGTGTTTGTTTGTGTGTAAATGAAGTTTTCTTTTTTGGTTTCAAATTCACTTCATTTAGTTTAAACTTGCCGCGTTTTAACTTTTTATTAGGTATGTACATAGAAAAATAACTAAAGCAGGTATATATGTATGTATGTAGGAAGAAACGTACGATTGAAATTTAACGAGTCGTGTGAATAAGATAATATTTTATCAATAAAATCGTAAAGAGTTTGAAATAAGTAATTATGTGTTATTTTATTATTTATATATTATACATGAATAATTACAAAAAATATTTACAAAGTCCCATAAAACTGGAAAGCAGTTTGTCTGTGGGATCAAGTTAATGATGTCAAATTAAACATCAAAAATAAAATAGGACTAAATTTAAAAATAAATGTAACCTAAATTAAAAACCTAAACCTAAACCTAAATTTTATTAATTAATTTAAAGAAAGCAGATAATATTTCATTAACTTTTATATATAGTTTTATTTTTCTCGTATATAGTATATATTATTTGTATATATGTATATAGTATGACCTCAGAATTGTTTGAAGACAGGCTTTACTATGGCTGGCTCAATTAACAGCGATTCCATAATCTTGCGAGTTTGATTTATATCACAGTAGATACCTACTATTTTTTTAGCAGGTCTCTAATAACCCGAGAGGTTTATTATAAGATCGTATACATTGACCCATAATAAGATTACTCATTTACTTAAATTTTGTGAGACACGTTTTATATGCAACAATATAATTTTTAAATAAAATGTCTAAATATAGTGGCCTCGGCGCCGAATATGGTTTTGTACCATTCGGAGTCGAGACACTCGGTCCGTGGGGCCCTGCAGCAATGAGCCTCTTCAAAGACATCTCGAAGAGGCTTATTGATGCGACGGGAGACCGAAGAGCTGGCACTTTCCTCGGCCAACGTATTAGTTTGGCCATTCAACGAGGAAATGCTGCCAGCGTACTTGGTACAATGCCGCAGGGTCCATTTTTATATTATTAGTTTTTAATCAATTTAATATTAATTTATTTTTAGATCAAAATTAATAAGATAGATTAATAAATATAATATATTAGAAGATAAACCTACAATTTTTAAATCTAGTTGTGAATTTGTTGTATTTTCAATTGGTATGCAGATGTTGAGCCTTCGCCTTGTCTGTCCGTTGTACCCTACTGAACCCTATTCTTTTCACAGGCGTTGCGCAGCCGGTACAGAAGTTTCCGGTACTGAAGGAATTGCCTGCCGAAGAGTTGTTCAGGGTCGAAGAAAAATCGAAACCGTTCTTGCTGGAATGTATCGTGGAAGGCGCTGATAGTCAAGGAATCAAGTAAGTTAGAAGCGTTGTAAAGCGTTGTTTTGTAGTACCTATGTGTGATTTTATAGCAGAAAATAAATGAAAAAAAAAATTCTTTTAACCTTTTAAAGGTTCAGCTGGCAAAAAGACGGAAAAGTTTTCGATCACAGTTCGAGACATGACATAGTGCAGCGCAAGAATGAAGGTTCCCTGGTCTTTTTGAAGCCAACACCAGAAGACGAAGGGCAGTATCAATGCTTCGCTGAATCTGATGCTGGAAAAGCCAGTTCCAGACTCGTTAGCGTTAGGAGAACCTATTTAAACGTGCCCAAAGTGATTCCCCAGAAGCATAAGCCTGTGGAGGGCAAGCCTTACAAGCTGGACTGTCCTATGCCCGAGGCGTATCCCAAACCAACTATAGTATGGATGTACCAAGCAAGCAACGACCCCAGCATCTCCCACACGGTCTTAGATAGGAGAATCACAACAGGTCCCGACGGAACTTTGTACTTTTCGAGTATGAGCCAAGAAGATGTGAGCAAAGGGTTCAAATTCGTTTGTCAAGCTACTTCACCAGCGTTGGATGCGCCGGTTTCGCTTGCGGAACACTTCATCGAAGGATTGGAGGCTAATAATAAGAAAGATGGGGAGTTGGTCGCTCAGTATGTGAGTCCGGATATGACTGTGAGAGCTGGCGAACCTACATTTATCTACTGCATCTATGGCGGGACGTAAGTACTTTTGAAAATATTATTATGTACCTCACATTTTTTTAAATATTAGTAAGGGTGGCAGGCAGGCTGATGGTCCACTTGGTGGTAGGTGGATACCGTCGCCTAAGGACACTAAGTCTGCTTAAAGTACATTCAAGCGCACTTGCAGCAGCTTTGGCGTTGCTTGTGTTATAGGCGACGGTAGCCACCTACCATCAAGTGGATCGTCAGCTTGTCTGCCGACCTTATCATAAAAAAAAGAAAGCAGGACAATTTTATTATCAGTCATGCCAAAATTTCTTTTCAAACGTGTTTCTGAATTTCTGCTTAGTGCTTTAGTTTCAAAAAGTGCTAAGAGTATTGACTTTATAAAGGAATTAATTTGAAAACTGACGAGTTTTTGTACCCCGCCGACTGCAATATCGAAGTGTAGTTTCAAACTATCGTATTTTGTTTTTAATAAAAATTGTGTGAATCGTCAAATCTATACTAATAATATAAAGCTGAAGAGTTTGTTTGTTTGTTTGAACCCGCTAATCTCAGGAACTACTGGTTCGAATTGAAAAATTCTTTTTGTTTTAAATAGTCCATTTATCGGGGTAGGCTATAGGCTATATAACATCACGTTACGATAAATAGTATTATATATAAGCAGTGTTACCGCGCGCCCCATGCGCACGCCGCTGCCGCCATATGAGCCGCAGCGAAGCGTGGCCGAGTTCAGCTAGTTTAAAATAGACAAGACTAAACAAGAAAAATAGATGTCAAACTTGTTTTTGAAATTAAAATTGATCACAGACGGTGTCATTCACCCTATACCTCTGTATATTTTTCCATAAAATTATTTACTTATCGCACTGATTTATTTCCTCTGTGGACATTTTAAAATTAATAACCTGATAGTATAGGAATTCAGAATTTGCAAGTGATTTATGAGCATGCATGCTTGCACATTGTTAGATATGTAGACCTAATATTGTATGCTAGCTTTTAGCCGCGACTACATCCGCGCTCCTGTTTCTAAGGTTTTTTTAAATGTTAAGATCGGCAGACAGGCTAACAGTCCACTTGATGGTAGGTGACTACCGTCTAAGCAACGCAAAAGCTGCTGCAAGCGCGCTGCCGACTTTTCAAATTTGCCTCTGGTCATTTTAGCAGCCCATCTGGCGGCAGTAACCACCCCCTTACAGATAACCACCGTGAAATAAAAGCATGTATGCTGTTGTATTTCGATGAGTGAGCAAGGGATGCCAGAGCCCATTTCCCTATTCAATCCCCTATCCTTAATCCTACTGTAGTCGGCAGCGCACTTGCAGCAGCTTTGGCGTTGCTTGTGTAATAGGCGACGGTAGCCACCTACCATCAAGTGGACCGTCAGGTGACCTGGTACCATCATGTCAGGTATGTCAGGTACCATCAAGTGACCTGTCTGCCGATTTTGACATAAAAAAAAATCCTTGATGATTTTACGGTTCATAACACGATATTTACAACTTTACCCGATCGTAAAATATTCCGGAAACAGGGAAATTTCGATAGTTTTCGGGTCATACTCACAAAGTACTATAATAATAAATTTGATTCAGATATTATCACCCATATTAGCAGTTATAAAAAATTACAATAATTATTTACAACTAAAATTAAAATTCTTCATTACTTTGTCATATTCAGCTCCATCCAAAATGTTTGTATGGGACAATCGAGCTTATCCATAATTGTTTTGAGAATGCTATTGTTACCGCCACGCATCCTGTGCCATAAGGATGCCACCCCCTTTCTTCTTAAAAAACATTAGTATAATTTTGGGCAAACATTTCTAATGAAATACAATAGCGTGGCAGTCTCAACAGCATCTTTGTTTACCCACAGACTGCTCGTGTAAAAGACTTGGCAGGATGCCTTAAAAAAAGTAATCTTAACTTGATTATTACGAAGAGTAAATCTGGGACAATATTAATTGATTTAACATTATTTTTAGTCCGCTCCTGCCTCCGGACTACACAAAAGACGGCAAAAACGTCAACGGAGACGATCCTGGTGAACGCGTCACCCGTCACAACCGTAGCGCAGGGAAGAGATTGCTGATCCGCGAAGTGATGCCTGAAGACCAAGGAAAATACACATGCAAAGTCAACAATGGAGTAGGCAAGCCCCAGGAACACTCCATGGTCTTGACTGTTGAAAGTAAGTTAATGATTTTTTTGATGACTATTCATTTGATAAGTCGCTTGTGGACGAAAGTACACAGTGTGTCGTAGGACTCGTAGGCGACATAACCCGGCGGATTAGTAAGTTGAAGTGGCAGTAGGCAGGACACATAGTACGGAGAGCCGACGGCTGTTCTCGAGTGGAGGACGCCCACCCACAAGGTGGACGTCCTCCACTCGAGAAGGGCCGCGGGTCGACGGTGGATCCATGTTTCATCTGATCGGTTCTTTTAGCCTGGGCGCATACATACGTTTTCCGTATTCGATTTCCGAATTCGTTTTCCGTATTCGGAATTCCTTGTGCCTAGCGCAGACGTTCGGAATTTGCATTCGGAAATTATACTGCCAGTACGTTCAGTGGTGGCTTTGTGAACGACCATGGAGAACAACGATTTAATTGCGATTGCATTATCTAAAGAGAGCTTTATCAATAGCTAAACTTAAGCTTCTGCTTCACACATTGTATTGATGCACTCGTGATGAGACGTGAAAAACAAAAACACAACAAAACAAACAACTCGCGGTTCCGAATGGAAATTTCTGAACGTGTGCGTCGAAACAAACAAAATGTATGCAAGCGCTGCGTTCCGCATGACGTCATTAGGTTTTTTCCGAATGGGGTTTCCGAACGCACGGGCCCACATTCGAAACGTACGTACGGAATGTATTCCGTACGGGAAAAAAACGAATGTGTGCGGCAGCCAATGTATTTTCTATCGATTTGATGTATTCGGGTCACCGAACGCGGAAAACGAATGTATGTGGCCGGCCTTATCTAGTAGTGGACTTTCTACAGCTGAGATAAACAAACTCACAAAATCCGCTTTATGTTATAATAATAACAGCCTTTAATTAACAATCATACCTACACGAGTTTTCAAATTACAACATCTTATTAATATTTGACACCGGTATCGAGATTGTCTTGCGTTCCCGCAAAGGCCTCCCCTAGAGCTTGCCATTCTTTTCTATTATGAGTCATCCTCTTCCAGGTAACACGCCAGCTATATTCCTAATATCATCCTCCCATCTAAGACGCTGCCTCCCTTTTCTTCTTTTATGTTGTCTGGGACACCATTCGGTTACCTCTCTGGCCCATTTTTCTTGTTGACTCCTCGCCATATGAGTTGACCTGCCCACCTCCATTTTAATTGTTTTACACAATCCGTTACATCTTTAAGTTTAATCAGATTAGGTAACGATTCCAGTTTAATTTTGTCTTTCAATTTGACGGCAGTGGTGCAACTTTATGTTGCTTTACGTTGGATGAGTGGCAAAGGTGTTTGCCTAACGTTTCAGGGGGCCCCGGTTCGATTCCCGGCGGGGTCAAGTTTGGAAATTTTAATGTAATTTTACAAAATTGACTCTGGTCTGGATTTGAAAAGTAGTGGTAGGGCACACTGCGTTTCGCAGTCATTTGGGCAGCCCGTCTGGCGGCAGTAACCACCCCCTTACAGAATACCACCGTGAAATAATAGCATATAGTGCTGTTGTGTTTCGGTGAGTGAGTAAGGAATACCAGAGCCCATTTCCTTATACCCTCCTAATCCCTTATCCAATCCTACTGTAGTCGGCAGCGCACTTGCAGCAGCTGTGGCGTTGCTTGTGTTATAGGCGACGGTAGCCACCTACCATCAAGTGGACCGTCAGCCTGTCTGTGACCTTAACATAAAAAAAAAACTATTTTATTTCCTAATACCAAATTTATGTTATGTTAAACACCTGCAGGCGTGCCAAGGTTTTCGAAGAAACCTGAAAAGCAAATCATCGCCAAGGAAGGTGAAGACGTCACCATACCCTGCCAAGTGACTGGTATCCAGGAACCGAAGTTGTCGTGGACTTACAACGCGAAAGCTCTCACTCCAAGCGACAGAATCTCAATCTCCCAGAAGTCGGAAAAACAATTGTCGGCAGCCGATTTAACAATTAAAAACATTAAAAAGTCTGACAAAGGTTATTATGGGTGCAAAGCTGTGAACCAGCTGGGAGACGTATACAGCGAAGTGTTGGTACATGTCACGTAGGTTGCCATAAACAAAAAGTGAGATTTAATTTTTCTTCTCTATTTGTTATATCTAAAGGTAAATAATAAAATTCGTTATGCTGAATATGTTTTTTATTTAATTGTATATATTTAGAGAAGACCACCGTGAAATAACAGCACGTGTGCTGCTATTTCCCTATCCTCTCCTAATCCTACTGTAGTCGACAGAACACTTGCAGCAGCTTTGGCGTTGCTTGTGTTATAGGCGACGGTAGCCACCTACCATCAAGTGGACCGTCAGCCTGTCTGCTGATCTTAACATAAAAAAAAACTTTCATGGGATACGAATCTCATAGGGAAAAAGTGAAACAGTCCCATTGATGTTGCCACAATTTAATGATGTCAAGGGATGTGTGAAAGAATAAAGATTTTGGCCCAAAAGAAAGATTTTTACTATATGAGTATGAACAAAGGGTTCCAAATAATCTCAACCAATAGGTATTATAGGCACGCTCTATGTCTTCCTAACGCTTATTCCTATTATTTAAATTACTGCGTTTCGCAGTCATTTGGGCAGCTCGTCTGGCGGCAGTAACCACCCCCTTACAGAAGACCACCGTGATATAACAGCACGTGTGCTGTTGTGTTTCGGTGAGTTATTAAGGGATGCCAGAGCACATTTTCCTATCCAATGTCTTATCCTTAATTCTACTATAGTCGGCAGCGCACTTGCAGCAGCTTTGGCATTGCTTGTGTTATGGGCGACGGTAACCACCTACCTACCATCAAGTGGACCGTCAGCCTGTCTGCCGATCTTAACATTAAAAAAAATTGTTTTTGTTTATAAAATTATATTATTCCTCTGGAGTATAGTTAACATCAGGAATTGCCGAAAACATGAATTAAGACTCGATGCTTGTAGTATACGAATGTATATTGCTATAACTGGAAAACGCCACGTGTTCGTCACGGAACTAGCTCGAACTGCGTTCACCTCCAATGCTCAACCCAGAATCCTTTCATGGGCCTTTTCCTACTCTCGTTGAAAAGCCCCCCCCCCCCCCCATATTGCTAGTTCCGCGTCGACAGCACCAAAACTTTCTGCTTGAACTTTCTGCTTGAAAAACGGGAATTGTTAAATGTAATTTGTAGATGATAGATGGCGGTACGTGTAGGTTAAAAAGTTTATTTAAACTGACCTTAAATGTGTTACATGTCGTACACCCTATCGGAAACAAGCGAATGCAATGTCTTGGCCGTAGTTATTAGGAGGAATTATAAAAATTAAATATAGATTCCTACCAGGGCTCGGTTCTTACATTTTAGAAGTAAACGCGAGTAAATCACCATTTTGGAGGTGGGGTCCTTTCCAGGAACTCATTCTTAAACTTTCCGCTAGTGGCGCCTCTATCGGGACTCTATTATTCACGATATATTCATCTTAAGATGAAGTCCTCGCAAACGAAGTCAAGAGCATCGGCTAGTTAAAAATAAAACGAGAAAAATAAGCAGCAATTATTTCTTCACTTCATTAATTTTAGACCAAGATGGATTAGCAATAGAATGATGCAGCTTACAATGGAATTTCCAGCTGGTATGCTGAACGAAAGCGGTTCCGCATTCTGCGCAAACATATCTTTTATCCTTTAAATGTATTCTTCTATGATAGTCCAAAGTTTTCTTTCTTTGGAAGCTCTTCTTGCAGAATTCACACTCGAACGGTCTCGAATCGTCGTGGCTCACCATGTGCCTCTTCAGATGATCGTTGTTGAACACTTTGAATCCGCATATATCGCAGGCGATATTCCTCTCCTTCATGTGAACCCTCGACCTGTGCAGCTGCAGCTGATATTTCAAAGTGAACACCCTGCCACAATCACTGCATGTGAATTGGGCCGATTTCAAATCGTGCACGAAGGCCAAATGTCTCTTCCTCAGGTATCTGCTCGCAAACGACTCTGAACATTTGCTGCATTTGTAAGACCGCTTTAAAGATTTCTTTGTAGAATTACCTTTACAATGAACAGTCTTTATATGACCGTCAATGTTGCTCTTAGAAATGAAACCCTGTCCGCATATTTCGCAAAGAAATGAATGATTTTTTCTGTGCGCCTGATGTACGTGGCGCAATAGAGGTCCGAAATATTTGAATTTTTTCTGGCAATCCAAGCAAAACATTTCCTCATCAGACAGTTTGAAGGCTAAAATACTGTTTATCAGTTCCTCGTCGAATTTAAACTTATGAAGATCGGACGCGTGGTTGAGAAAATCTTTCAGAGTTTGGAAAGGGTTTGAACAGAGATTGCAAGTTAACTCGGATATGTCCAATTTTACACCGGAAATTTTATTGCCTATGAGCGTTTTTATGAGTCTCTTCCATCCGTCTTCGCTGTGCTCCTCGATCATGTGTTCTTTGAGGGTCAGGCTGTGTGGAAAGTACTTACCGCAGAAGAAACACATATAGTTACCACCGAACCATCGGAAGGGCCTTGCAGTTGTGTTGTCCAGAATATAATTTAAAAGTTTGATGATGTCATCTCTTCTCTTTTTGTCTTCCTTATTCAGTTCATGTTTAGAAATATTCACAACCTCGGCTTCGGTTGGAACCGCATCAGGTACGCATGATGACATGTACTTTGACTGATCTGTAAATAAAGAATAAAACCTTGTAAATTGATGTATACAACAGAGGTTGTATACATCAATTTATACAACCTCTAGGTTTGGATACCTTGTAACATATAAATTTAACCTATCCTTTATCTGTGCGTCTTATACGCAGATAACTATGTCTTGGTGAGATATTGCTGTCAATTGAGAATAACTATTCTATGCTCACCTTTGACAGATGTCACTTGTAGCGGCGCGCACGGTCGGTGGCATGTGTAGGCACCACGGCTGGAGTTCGAATGACAAAAAGTGCGTTTTTTTCCGCCACAGTGCGCGGACTCGTCACCGCAGTACTGTACGGTAGAATAAACGCACCACAGGGCAGTGACTATCGTGTAATAATAGCGTGAGTGTTGTTTTTCGGTCAGTGATTAAAAGATTTCAGAGCTCATTAACCTGTTCTATGAAATCGGCAGTGCAACATGACGTTGATTATTTTAATAGAGAGAGAAGAGTGGGCACCATCCAGTGGACTGGCAGCCTACCTGACGGCTTCTACATGTGTTGTGCTGGCCTTCTCGCAGTTTCGGGCGAGAGGGCAGCGGTTGTTCGTTTGTCGCCGTCCATTGCCGACGCGACCCCGCTCGCTTCGCTTATAAACAAAAAAATACTTTATGAACCTAGCAATTTCATTGTGGACTATAATTTGTGTTGATGACTGGCGCCGAGCTGAACTTGTACAACTGGAAGACACCTGGACGTAGATGCATCCGTCGAGCAGGTACTGTCACTCGATCGCTCTTAATCTAAAACCACAGGATACCCATATAACCGCTCCCGCACACGCATACAATGGTGGTCATTTACACACACAATTTACCATATCAATTATACTGCAGTTAACTAACAAACATAAGCAGTTAAGCACCTTTAACACGGAGTTTCAAGCCATCAAGAAAATGTTCTAAAGCCATGTTTTTGAATTCCTCGTGTTGTTTATGGTATTGTTAGAAGACTCAGCTTCTCCAATGGCCGGCGACCACGTCCCCGCCATGTTGGATCAGTAGAGAGAGTGCAGCCTGCGCAGCCAACGGACGGCATTCACTCTGTTTTGCGCTTACATGTATCGGGTAGTTAATATCTTTTTGAAATAATAATAATTTTTTATTGTAATGAAAATCTTGTGTCGAGTCGAGTACTTCTTTTTCTATTTAATCTCAATCCTGATTCGTAACAGTATATTAATGGTCATGGCCAATAAATAATTGTTGTTATATTACGTTACGTTAAGTTACGTTATTATATTAAAACTATGTTTGTTGTAAGGGTTGTAAATCTTTACAGTTGTTAATATCAATATGTCAATGAGTGCCCAGAGGGATGCAATATAAACCACCAATAGATTGGATATATTTAGTTTAATATTGGAACACCTAATTAATGTAATATGTCCATTTTTTAATAATGTCACTGAGTGTCAACTTAATGTCCAAGAAATGTCAATCGGACCACCAGTGATTCTGGATATAGTCCACTCCGATACTAGAAAAACACTGATCTAAACCTACTTAGGAAAGAATAATATCGTCGCGGAAAACGTTACTTCCGAAATACTATTCTAGGACATGTTCAAAGTACTGATTCGACGCCTAAGTCTGAAGCTGCCTTGCAACACAAACCCATTTACGTGGTATACAGTTGTTTTTGTTCTAATTTCATTATTGCGGTTTATTTTACTTTTAGTATTTTTTCATTTTTGATTGCAAGTTATCCCGAAATATATCCCATTTGCTAAATAACCCATTTAATTTAAATTGTGGATATAAAATCTACTATGAAAAAAGTATGGCCTGCCTGCCTCAATTGAATGGGTATAATTTAAAAAATACACTGTTATTGCGTTCACTTAGTTCTTCTATACGCAGTAGATTTTTGATGCAAGATTTATATACAAGTTTCGATGCAAACTTATTTCAAAGGTTACGAGTCGTGGTTACAATAGAGTCCCGATAGCCGAATTTTGACGTGAGAAACTTTTGGATGATTTGAGGAGGAAGGACTTTTGACTTTTTTTCAATGTCCCACATAAGGATTGTCGTATTGCATCGCATTCTGCGCGGGAGTTTTATGCATTCGAGCAAAATGCGCTCGCATTATCTTCTTAGTCGTGAAAGCTTTATCGCACGCTTCGCACTTGAAATTCTTTTCGCCGCTGTGCTTATACATGTGATTCTTCAGCCTGTTACTGTTGAATGCCCTCCAACCGCAAACTCTGCAGACATGATTCCTGACCTTCAAATGGGTGTCCCTCAAATGCGTCATCATCATACTCCTAAACACAAAAGTCTTCGGACAATGCAAACATTTCACCTCCTGCCTATTTTTGTGCTCGGCTGCCATGTGCCTGCTTCTCTTATAATGGCTCTGGAACGTCAAAGAGCACACCAAACATTTGTATTTCTTATCGACGTCGTGCTGATTCTTCTGATGCGTCTTCAGTTTCGCTCGCGTCTCGAATTTCTCACCGCACTCCGGACAAAGTAAGCCGGTGTTCTCGTGAACCGATTTCACGTGCAGCCTCAGAAGATTCACATCTTTGAAGTGTTGTCCGCAGACATCGCACAGTATGGCCGACGTGCCTTTGTGGTCCTTGTTCGTGTGATGGAGCAGAGGTCCGAAAGTGTAAAAACTGGCGCCGCAAGCGAGACAGTTCACGTTGAAATTGTCTAGCTTGAACGCAACCATACATATCCCAACATCTTTGTTGTAAACCACGCCGTGATTCGAGACCAGATGATCGATCAGACCGTACAAGTCGTCTATCTGTTCCGTACACAGTTTGCAAGCCAAATCAGAAATGTCTACATAGACAACCGGCTCCCAGTAGTTCTTCATAGCCTGCTCTTTGACCTCGTCACCGACGTGGTCTCTCTGGTGACTCTTCAAATCGGTCGCCTCCTGGAAGATGTCGTAGCAATAAAAACATCTGTACGAACTCTTCAACCACCTAAACGGCATTACTGTTGATTTCTTCAATACTTCAACGACGTTATCTCTCATAATATTTCGTTTTTCCTTTGCCGTTAGTTTTTCGTCTGTTTTGCATTTTGAGTTTTTGCGTGATTCTGTGGCTTCCTGATCGCTCAAATCGCTTTCTGAAAGTTTTGGCGAATTGTCGGAAGATTTTTCGGTTTGATCGGATCCCTTTCGGTCTCGCGAAGTTTTCTGGCCGCCTCTAGTGTTTCCTGTAATCAGAACAGGTGGAATTTATTCAATGTACATTTCTAGACTAGAGGCGACCAGGATTATATACTTTTTACTCTTATAACAAAATTATATTACTCTTATAGCTTGTACCTACTCTTTTGTAAGATGTCAATTAGACTCGTTATATGCAATATCGAATCCATACAAAGAAAATTTACAAAGATGGTGTTTTAAACAACAGACTTATTATAACTCTTTCTGTCACTTGAAGTTACTTTCAACTAAAGATCGTCAACTGTAGATGTATGCAATGACCTTGAGAAAGGTGTTTTCTGAGGTGGACTGCCCTGATGTCCTCTGTTAAATTAATTTCCGTGTGCAGCAGTGCACCTCACGTTGTTCTTATGTGTTTTTCCTTCATGTGTGTAGAACTGACGTCCTTATAGAATATGCAATGACTTTAATAAGAACTTTGATGATATAGACACTTTTAGGTTGAGAAAATCTATACATAGGTAAATATAATAAGATCGTAAACGAGCCGTATCTGTACATTAAAGATTATTTAAAAAAAGAACCATTTGTACATGTTGTACCTACTTATTACCGATGTCAAAAAAATCGTTTTTAGAATTTTTGTCTGTTTGTCTATGGTTTGTGCACACTAATGCAACCAATGCAGTTTTCACTTATATATTATAACAAACTTCCCGTAACATTTAGTGTTTATTTCATTCCAATCGGTTTACAAACAAAAAAGTTACGAGCTATTCCAAATACCACGCGTACGAAGCTGTGGGCTTAATTAGTAAAAAGACTTTAGAATTTAAAAAAATGAACTGTTTAGCTCAATGACAAGAGAAATTTGAAATCATGAAATGTTGGACAAATTGGGAAAGAATTATTTAAAAAGTGGACTTAAATCTTCTCAAACACGTCTAAAGTTAACTCAACTCATACTGCAAAAGTAACCGAATTGGGAAGCCGACTTTTGAAGTCGGATGCGATCCTAGAGAAAGGCAACACAGTAAATACATATTTCGGAAAGAATTCCTTAATAATTTAACTACAGCACGTGAAAAAGAACCGCCAATCATCACCTAATACATTTGCTCGTGATGTACATTCCTCTCGTGTTCCATCAAGGCGTCACCATCGACGAATCCTTGCCGACACCATCTACATACTCTGCCGAAATTACCAGTATGCACCTTCATGTGAGCCCTCAAATTACTGGCCCTACCGAAACACTTTCCGCAAGTGCCGCACGCGTAATCCCTCTCCCCGAAATGTTTGCGCCGATGCAATTTGATCATCCACTTAATTCCCGTTTTATAATCGCATAAATCGCACTCGAATTTCACTACCGGATGAAGAGCCTGCTCGTGAAGCCTCATCGCGCCCTTGGTCGTGCATATTTTCGGACACAGCTTGCATTTTATCATAAACCTCTCAACGTTGTGCACCTTGCCCAAATGCACCTTGAACTGATAGTCACTGTCGAAGGTGGAACTGCACAAATTACAAGCGCGCTCCGTGAACTTGCCATGAACCAGTTTATTGTGGCGGTTGAATTTGTGAAGAGCATCGAACACCTTATCACACTTGTTGCATTTATGACCCAGATGACAATTCGTTATGTGTTTCTGAAGCTTCACATTTCTGGCATAAGATTTGCCACACACTTGGCAAATGTATGAATGGGGAATATGCTCCTTGTTCATGTGGATCACAATAGCTGCATAATTGTCATACTGTTTCCTGCATAAAACGCACTGTATCGAATCCTTCCTCAGCCAGAACGGAATAAAGCAGTTCTCAGCTGATTTGTCGTAGTCGTCTCCGTGGAATGTAACTATATGTTCGATTAAATCTTCCAGTTCGTTCATTTTCTCATTGCAAACTTTGCATGCAATATCTATTACATCGATTTTTAGAGGTATATCCTTAGTTATGATCCTTTGGGGTATGAACGTGGCCAGATCGATGCCAGAATGATACCTAATACAATGTTTCCTTAGCAACTCGCAGTTGTTGATTACTTTACTGCAGTAGAAGCATCTGAACCCTTTCGTGTTCCAGCTGAAGGGTAAGACGTTACCGTAGTGAAGAATTAGTTGGACATTCCTTCGGACGCTGGAGAGCCGTTCGATATAGTTCTCCTTAACAGCCTCCTTTTTCTTTCCTCCTGGAAAGAAAACACTCGGTTCATTGAAGGTTCTTTAATCTTTTGTTTCTTTCTTTTGTATTCTTTTTTGAGTTGTCTTATTTTATAGTTTTATCTTGTGAGGTTATCAATATATTTAGCTCGTAAAGTTATTTATCAAAACTCCGAGGGCTTTCGAAGCATTTTCAAGTTGCCCATTCAGAATTTCCTAAATTTTTTTTATATGTTATTTTGAACATGTGTGACGCGAACGCTTACTCTATAAAATATTAGGTCGGGGAAAAGTCTTTTCGCATATAGTATGTATAAACTTGTAATAAAATCTCTTTGGCTGTACTATTTGTGGCTGGATAGTTTGGATGACATTAAAAAGGTTACCTACATTTAAAATAAAGAAAGAAATTAGTAAGATGTTGTTTCCAACTATTTTTCAATTGTTTTTCTTTCTGTCAAAATGAGTGAATCTAATGAAGAAATTCGATACATTTTAAAATTTTATTACAAAAAGGGAAAAAATGCAACGCAAGCCGCAAAAAAAAATTGTGTCGTTTGTGGACCTAATGCAGTGTCAGTAAGAGCAGCACAAAGTTGGTTTAAGCGTTTTCAATCCAGGAATTTTGATGTCAAAGATGCACCTTGCTCTGATCGCCCTGTTACGAATAAAATGGACGCTATTTTTGA
This sequence comes from Bembecia ichneumoniformis, assembly GCA_910589475.2. Taxonomy (NCBI): domain Eukaryota; kingdom Metazoa; phylum Arthropoda; class Insecta; order Lepidoptera; family Sesiidae; genus Bembecia; species Bembecia ichneumoniformis. The sequence goes on from OU342550.1 coordinate 3,444,959, forward strand.
AAAAGTGGAGCAAGATCGGCATATTAGTAGTTGCGACATAGCCGAAGAACTGGGAATTGACCACAAAACAGTTTTGACCCATTTGAAAAAAGCTGGGTACACAAAAATATTTGGGTGCCACACGAGCTCACTGAAAGAAATCTTATAAATCGTGTACTCATTTGCGATTCTTTATTGAGACGTAATGAAACCGAAACGTTTTTGAAGAGATTGATAACTAGTGATGAAAAGTGGATCATGTACGACAAGAACGTGCGAAAAAGACCAAAGGTCAGTCAGGCTTCACAGACTGTGCCAAAACCCGGGGTAAACTCGCAATAAGGTGATGCTGTGTGTATGGTGGCATTGGAAGAGCATTGTTCATTATTAGCTTTTACCGCCGGTCAGAACCATCCATTCGGATCTCTACTGCCAAAAATTTATGATATTAAAGTAAGAAGTGGAGAGAAAGCGGCCGAAATTGATCAATACGTATAGAATGGGTGAGGTCTTTCATCACGGCAACGCTAGTCCACACACATCTTTAGCCACTCAGCAAAAATTAAGAGTTTGGCTGGAAGGTGTTAATGTATCCGCCATATAGCCCTGAACTTGCACCTTCAGATTTCCACCTGTTTCGAACTTGACACTGTTCTCAAAAACTGTACTAAAACTCAAAACGGCTGAACCTATGATAAGGCATCCTCTCCTCAACGAGCCGTATTTCAAAGCGAGCTCCTGATGCAGGATCCTGGCTGCTTGGTTGTACTTATTATTGTTATTAAAACTCTATTTGTACCATATACATAGAAGATAGGTATAGAAAAAGAATAATAAAAAAGAAAGAAACAACAAGTAAAGTGCAAAAGGCGGCCTTATCGCTTTATAGCGATTTCTTCCAGGCAACATTAGGGTAAGGAAAATTAAATATGAAAAATAAAACAATGTGGTCGGTAAATATCATGGTAAGGTCATCGTAAACTTACATTCTAATAACTAAATACTACTTACATAAATTGAATATACCTACCCAAATATTAATAAATATATTAGAATATACCTACATATAAAAATTAAACAAATAAAGACGTCTTCAGTTTGACAGAATTTTTTGAATATGTCCAGCGATTTAGATTGTCTAATGATCAAAGGCAGTGCATTCCAAAGTTTGATGGCACGTACAGTAAATGACCCCTCATAGAATTTTGTTTTGTGTAGAATGCATTCCAGGGTAAGCGCACGGGAAGGTCTTATGTCCGCATGCACACCAAAAAACTTGAACTTCTCCTTGAGATAAGATGGAGTCTTGGCGTGAAACAGCACACAGTATAGAAGGGATAAAACATGCATATTCCGGCGACGACGAACAGGAAGCCACTATATTTGAAAATATATAAAAATTCAATACTGATTATAAAATATCAGTATTAAATCAAAATAAGATACAATCGAAAAGATTCTTTAAAAGAGACGTAAGTTATTCCCTATTTAATTAAATACTATAGATATAAATATTCTTTAAAAGATCAGGTTGATTAAAAAACTTATGCCTATATAAGATAAGGTTTATTAACGTCCTATTTATTTACAATTTCATGCCTAACATATTATTGATAGAATTATTATTTCTATCAATCAATTTCAAATGGATCACCCCAAGGTGTACTGTCCAGTTATTTGTGAAGCATCCAAATCGTCCGCAATGTATTGCATCTGGATCACTCCACCAGCGTCCAATTCCACCTGGTCTTCGTTCTCTTCTATGATCACGTATTCGGTCGAGTGTCTGGTACGAATGTGCACTCTCAAATTAGTCTCGTACGAGAAGCTTTTGTTACAAAACTCACAAACGTAATCTTTCTTCTCTGAGTGAATTGTGTAATGCGAATTCAGGTTGCTCTTTTTGGAGAATTTCTTACCGCACACCGGACAAACGTATTTCTTCTCGCCATTGTGCTTCAGCATGTGCAGCTTGACGTCGTACGACCCGAAAAACTTATCACCGCACACTTCACACTCGACATTCTTCTCCCGCAAGTGCACCCGTCTCATATGCCTGGACATAATACTCTCTTGAGGATACACCTTCGGACAATACGGACATTTGATTTTCAACTCCTCCACCCCATGGACGTTTGCCATGTGTATCTTTTTGAAGTACGGACTTTTAAACGTCTCAGGACAGTGGGGACACGTCGCCAAATTGGCCAAATGCACGTTCTTCTCGTGGAGTATTTTCTTCGACAGAGTCACCAGGGTCACGCCGCAATGGTCGCACGTGTATCCGCCTTCCCTGTGATAATATCTATTGTGCATCTTGAGATGGTTCTCCCCTTGGAAGCTCGTGCCGCAGATGTCACAGATGTAGTCGTGGGAGAGGTGGTGTTTGTTGGCGTGTCGCAGGAGGTATTCAAAGAAGACAAACTTTGTATTGCACGTGGGACAGGTGGGAGAGTCCTTGTCGAGTTTGAAGGGGAGCAAGCAATTAGGAACGCTCACGTCGTATTCGGCGTCGTGAGCTATAATCAAATGGTGTATCAGCTGCTCCAAGTTCTCTATGGACTGACTGCACAGCTTGCAAACAATATTGGTCACGTCAATCTTGACTGCCGCGTCGCGGTTCCTATTATTTTTGGTTCTGTCGAATATGACCAGTTCTAAATTGGCGAATTGGTGCGCACTGGCCGTGTGCTCCCTGAGGAGGTCCGGATCTTTGATCGGTTCGGCGCAGTAGAAGCACCGGTACTTCGCCTTGTACCACATAAAAGGTGTGACGTTGCTGTACTGCAGAATATACTCCACATTTCTCCGTTTAATCATCAACTTTTGGGCCATTTGCGTTTTCCTACGCTTGTCCTCCACTGTATTAGATATCGCACCTGCAACGAAACGAGGGTAGTTTTAAGGTCACTTCTTCTTGCTTGTTTGTTTAGTCCATTCTGCCCTATTCAACCGAATTAATTCAATTTCATACTATATGTTGAATGTTTTAAATTCGATCACGGCTACTCAATCACCTACAAAACTACTATATTTATTAAAATATCCAACTAGGATACATGCAATTTTTTAAGCGCCATCTTTCGGCGACACAACCGTTCAAATTCGCGTGATTTTTTTAAAAAGTGTATACGATTTATTATAGTACTAGGTAATTGACAAATAATTTTCTATAACGATACTTAAAAATGTACTTTTTTGTTGGGTTAAGGAACTATTTTATCATAAACTAGCTGAACTTGGCCTCTCTTCGCTGCGGCCCATACGGCTGCGGCGTGCGCTTGGAGCGCGCGGTACTGGACACTGATTATATATAATACTATCGATCGTAGCATGATGTTATATAGCCTTCCTCGATAAATTGACTATTCAAAACAAAAATAATTTTTCAATTCGAACCAGTAGTTCCTGAGATTAGCGCGTTCAAACAAACAAACAAACTCTTCAGCTTTATAATATTAGTAAAGTAAGTATAGATAAGTTATAATATGTTGGTGAAATTTTATTAAAAATTCATAAAAAAATTGCAAATTCAAAACGTAGAAAAAACATTTGAACATATTTAAGTATTCATTTGTATACTGAATCAGGAAGAAAAACGCATCAGATAGCTGCGTTTATATAGCTCAAACTCCCTAGGACAGATTCTCAGGTGGACGGACAGACAGACAGACAAACTCTTTATTACTCACACAATGTGTTTGCATATTACAGTGAATATGTTTAATTAAATTAATTAAATATTAACAACATACGTTCTTTGTATTTCTATTCGCAAAATTGAATTAGTTCTCAATAATTAGCGAATCTTATAGCACTTATAACTTTATATCTATATCTATACGCGATAAGCGAGGAAGGATTATGTAATTACACTTATTTGCAAAAGTATGCCGCAAGACGTGCAAAGCCGGGGGCGGGTCGATAGTGCACTCGAAGAGAGTAATTATTATTAAACCATGAAAACACTTTTCTTACTCATTTCGAATTTATTTCTAAAATTTTACAAACTAAAACATATTTATTCAATTTCTTTAATTGCAATCCATTATTAAAACTTAAAATAATACGCACGAACAAACACACAAATTCGTCTATATTATTTTCCACTTATCAAATAAACAAAAGTATATACAACTTTATATACAAATAAATACTTGCCGGTTATGTGAATAAACAAAACGAAGTCAGTCTCTTTTAAGTATAAAATAATTACCTAATATAATTTTTTTGTTTCAATAATAACTTCGATACAATTTAAAAAAATGTGTGTGTCAGCTCCGACGCACAATCGGAGTTTACTACCTTTGACCAGGCGCGCCATCTATTATACTACAATAGAATTAGGTGAAGTGGCGACTTCTATCGGATTTGGGCAAAACTGCTTAGAAGAACATAACGCTTTTTAGTTAACACTTAATTTTACTCCTCATAAAATTTTACTCCTTATATGAAAATCAATTCTTAAGGAGTAAACTCCGATAAGTGTTTCACCGTAACATATATATTAATAATTTCGTCAAGGGGTAGACTCGACTGAAACCTTACTTGAATAATAAAACATAAAAAAATAAAGATTTCGAGTCGACAACATATATCCGCAAAATTCGGATTGTCAAGTATTTTGTTAAATTCTAATGGTGCTGACAGACAAATCGCAGTCGCCATATTGGCCACTCTAGCGAAATGTCACTCACTGACACCTGTGACATCTTGAGTGGCTAATAAACGTTCCGTTTCGTTCATACTAGCGCACATACGCCTCGCCACTCAATACGTCGTCGTCGCACCATTCATTTTAAAAACAAAGTGTCCATTACAAAGAACTGTGACTCATGTGACTGTGTAAAACGAAACGTCTTGCCGCAAACATTGAGCGAAATCTATGCCGCTTTGCTTTTGATATTCCTTGAGAACCGATAACTACAGAAATATCTACCTACATGTGTACATATTATGGGTCACATTACACCCGAGCGAAGCCGGGTTTTTATCTAGTAAATTATATTATTACGATTAAATTGAATACTATTTACAATACAAATACACAGTTACATATACAAATACAACAAAAAATATAGTTGATATACCAACTATATTTTTTGTTTAATAAGTATTGTAACAATTAATTGGGGTAAAAATAATTGTTAGTTGGCAACATTTTTAACTGCACACACAAACTCATGGCTAATATATGACAGGTAGGGTTCAGCGAAACAGCTTCATTTTCCAAAATGTTTTTGTTCGTAAGGGCTCTGTCTATAGTTTTTATTGATCTTAGGGTACAAGCTTTATGGTTTGTAATTGAAGCATACAGCTCGAGATTTGTTTCGAATTGTGTTTAAAATATCACGAATACAGACTATAATTCTAACACAGACTTAATTATGCGAGATCGAATTAATGTCCAATAGGATATATTCTACAATGCAATACATACCAACATGTACAATAGAGTACACGAAATTTAAAAAAAAAAATATTAGAATATTTATTCTGTGACCGTTCTTAATAATTTTAAAATAATCCAGAATAGTCAACAATCTCTATATATTAAAAAGAATCCACATTTCCCTTGGTCACGGCATCAAGCGTGAACGGGTAGACCGATTTTGGTTCGATTTTCACTAACTCAGAGTGAGGCCCCCGACGGAAGATCAGGGCTGTGTGGCTTGTAGCACACACAGCACATCCTGAGTTGGGTGCCCATTTGAGACGAGGCACTACTGCATGCACTGGCAACTATGATAGTCTTGTAAAATTTGTTAAGTAACTTGTATTGTGTCATTGTGTGTGTTGTGTCCGTCTTAAATAAAATCTTTTTCTTTCTTTCTTTCTAATGGAAAGAGGGATAAACGGGGAATGTTCATATATATAAAAATTGCACCCCGGGTCGCTAGTATTCAATAAAACGTAGTAATATCGGCACAAAATTCGGGCGTCACATGGCACAATGCATTTTTTTAAATAAATATTTTTACATAATTTAATAAGGTTATTATTGATCGGCAAGAATAAATAAACAAAACACGCATAAGGTTAGGTTTGCGCCAGAATATGTCCATATTTCTTATGCAATTTTTTGTGTGAATCCAAATTACTGCGCCGCAGAAACGCCCTTGCGCAAAAATCGCATTTAAATCTCCTATCGTCGCAATGTTTAACCATATGCAACTTCAACAGATAATTGTCAAAGAATTTCTCGTTGCATATCCCGCAAGAGACGTTCTTCTCCTTCAAATGCGACCTTCGAATGTGGTCTTTCATGAACGAGTTCCTCGTGAACATCTTGCCACAGTAGCTGCACTTGTGACCTATATTGTGCACTTCTATCAAGTGCTTCTGCTTGTGGTATTGGGAGAGAAACTTCTCGGGGCACTTCGAGCATTTGTAGCTCTTGACGTCGTGCGTGCTAGCCTTGTGACGTAACAGACACCATTGGTTCCTAAATTTGCCACCGCATAGGTCGCATTCGCTGGAAGCCATGTGTGTGTGAGCTATGTGGACTTTCAAGTTGGTCACACTCTTGAAACTTCTACCGCAGTGATCGCAGATTCTATTGTTGTTATTGTGAACGGAGTTCATGTGTCTAAGGAGTATGTTGAAGTATCTAAAGACTAGATCCGGACAGATCGGACAGGGCATGTTGTCTTTCATAACACGATACGGTTCGAAGCAACCCGTAATCGATTTGTCATAGTTAGCCGCGTGTTTTTTAATCAAATGGTCTACGAGCTCGTCAATATTATCCACGGCCACGCAGCAAACTTTACAAGCCAAAGATGTGACGTCAATCTTTATAGTTATACGTTCTCCTTTACAATTTCTCATAGCGTTCGCTTTGACATCGCACACAGGATGCTCCGAGGTCGTATGTAGCTTAAGCTCTTCGAACTCGGCAAATTTTTTGCGGCAGTAAAAACACGCAAAACTGGAGAAAAACTTGAAAGGAATCGCGGTGGACATGTTCAACACACACTGTATGTTCAGTCTTATCTGTTGCAAGTCCTGTTTCTTTTTGGGTTCCACGCAATCCTCCGAGAAAGTATTCTTAATTGGCTCAATCGAGGCTAGTTTCGCCTTGCATTTCTTGAAATGCTGCTTGAGTCCCTGCGTCGAATGGCAAGTTTTGGCGCAATGAGTACACTTAAAGCTGCCATCGTCTGGATGATCCATAAGCGTGTGCTTCTGTAAGAGACTGCTCGATGAGAAACTGAGACCGCAGAAATTGCAGAAACTAACATGCACGTTTTTCTGGTGTTTACGCAGAGTGAAGAGCGATTTGAAGATCTTCAAACACAACTCGCATTTGTAGCCTCCCTGCCTGTGAAAATTCCTCATGTGCACACTCAGATCTCTCTTCTTATTGAAAGTTGCTTTACAATCGTGACAAACGAAGCAATTGTTCGGATGAGTGTTGTTCACGTGCTGAACCAAATAACCAAAGTAAGAAAACTGCTTATCACACAAAAGGCATCTGAAGTCGACCAATCTGTACTCTTGGAATGGAGTATCGACACTACTGTCGTATTCCAAACTGTGCTTTATGATCAAATGATCTATTATTTCCTTGAAACTATTAAATGGCTCAGTGCACACGATGCAAGTAATATCAGACACGTCCACTTTGATCTCAATGTGATTTCCTTTTATCACTTTGAGCGAATAATCTTTTGTGGAACATGGACCGTGAGATAGCGTATGCTTTCTGAAGTCTGCGTAATTCGTGTGATTCTCTCCACAGTAAAAGCAGAGGTAACGCCCGCGCCATTTGAACGGTATGACTGATGTATTGTTAAACAGTATTTGCAAGTTTTTCCTTCTGCGTTCAGCGGTCCTTTCATACGTCCCTTCGTATGCATCTGAAAACAAATTTTTCTCTCTATAAATTCGTTTCACAGTATCTCCGGTTTCTATTCCTTGTTTGTGGGGCTCATTTCTATCGCTGGGAGTCAAATACCTTAGGATAAGCTTTAGGTGCGTAAGTTTCCTCGCATTGTAAATAATTCTTTCTTCTTATTAAATTCTTTTTGGTTTTTTAAAATTGATGCGCACGAGATATTGTCGCACGATTAGTTTTGTCACGCCATGAATTATAAATTAATTTTAAAATTATACTTTTTATATGTATTTGTTCATTTATATGAACAGGATCATAATTATAGTCGTATATATTACATCTATTTGTTAAGGATCTCCGTGTTCTCAAAATATCAAGTCCCCGGCGGAAGATCAGCGCTGTTTGGCTTCTAGCACACGAAGCACTTGCTGAGTTGGGTGCCTATTCGGGTGAGGCCGTGTTCATTGAAGTACGATACTATCGGCATATAAAATAAATTTGAACCCATTGGAAACTTATCCGATTTCAAATAAAATGTTTTTATTGGCTACGTCTTTACGTGACATGGAGTGTCATAGGCGAGTATAGAGTGTAGGTACTTGTGATATAACACTCAGTTCACTGCGTTTTCCGATAGAATATCATTATATGTTTTTTTCTTTCTTTCTTTTAGGCCAGATTAGAAGTAGGTACATAAAAATATTTTCTGTCATTCTTCAATTCATAGCGAAAAAAAAGTTAGTTTAATAAATCAAGCAAAACTTTCTATAATTAAAATGGAAAAACATCTAAGATAAACATACGAAATCACATAAAATGGCGCTGTTTAATTGTAATCGGAATGAGCTGACGAAGTAATCGTTAGAAAAATGGTCTTAAGCCATAATTAAGCCTCACCATAATCCAGATATAAAAGCACCATGAAATAAAAATTTCTTGTGGAATTTGTTGATTAAAGGAGGACATTCCAACCGGTGGTCATTTTTGTAAATACAAATTAAAAATATGATAGTGACTAAAATTTGTTGGTATGGTGTAAATTTTACTTTTACTAAATCAATTATTGACGACGTCAATAAATGCAAAAATTGTATACCGTTAGAGAACTGTTTAAAAATGGTGCCCATTAAGTTACACTTTGAAATGGCGCACTGTCTCTCAAATGTGAAGTCATGTGACCGCGTAAATTTTTCTTCCAAAGAAATTTCTTCCCGCAAAAATCGCAATGAAAATTCCTGACACCCATATGCTTCACCATGTGCATCTTGAGCAAGTGCACGTCGAAGAATCTCTCGTGACACACAGAGCACTCTACATTCTTCTCCTTCAAATGAGTCCGCCTGACGTGATTCACCATGAAGGATTTCTTTGTAAACAGCTTGCCACAGTGTTCGCATTTATGTCCGGAACCATGCGTTACGATCAGATGCTTCAACTTTGCGTAGTCCGATACAAATTTCTCCGAACACTTAGTACATTCATATATTTTTTTGCCGTGCGCTTTTCCCAGATGGGAATGCAGGGCGTTATTGGTTGAGAATCGGAGAGAGCAATTGGGACATTTAATGCTTTTTGTTTTGTGATACGAAGCTATATGAACCCTCAAACTCGCGTCTGTTCTAAAGGATTTTCCACAATATACGCAAAGGTTTCTATTGTCCGTATGACTGAGGCTCACATGCCTTAGTAAAATATTAAAGTATCTAAACACTTCGCTGCAATGGGGACACGGATAGTTATCTTTAATTAACTTGTATGGCAACAAACTAAGCTCTACGGCCTTATTGTATCGAGCGTTGTGTTCAACAATTAAATGATCTATCAGAAGATCTAATTCATCAAAACTTTCACAACACACTTTACACGATACAGAAGAAACATCAACTTTAACTCCCCCGTGTCTGGATCTGTTCCTCAATTTCATACTCTTCAATCTAATATCACAATGTGGATGCTCGAGCACAGTGTGCTCTTTTAGCTCGGAGCATTCAGTGAAATCTTTAGGACAGTAAAAACATCTGAACCTATTCATGAAACTCTTAAACGGTATAACCGTAGACATGTTTAGTAAACACGCTAAATTGTTTCGTATCTGCTTAATTTGCGTTTTGCCCACATCATCTCCATCTTTGGACAGCTCCTTGGTGCAAGACTCGGCGTGTTTGATAAAACTCTTGTTAGTGGTGAATAATTTCGAACAAAACCCGCATTGAACTGGACATTGGCCGTTATGATCGAGTTTTATGTGCCGCAATTTATTCCTTACCGTCGGATACGAGTTAAAGCAAACGTTACACACGGACGGATGAACGGAAGTGTTGTGGCTTCTCAAGCTATTCACTGATGTGAAGTTCAATAAGCACTCCTCACAATTGTAACCATCTTCCTTGTGATACATTCTACAGTGCGCGGCCAAATCCCGTTTCTTATTGAAAGTGTGTTTACAAAAATCGCAACGAAAGTCGTGTTTCGGATGTTTATTGTTCACGTGGACTATTAATTTGCTGAAGAAGTTAAACTGTTCGTCGCATAGCAAACACTTTAAATCCACCAATCTATACGGCTGCAGGGTCAATTCTGCGTTCTTATTATAAGGCAGTTTATGTTTACCAATCAAATGATCTATGATTTCATCGAAATTATCAAAAGGCTCATTACATATTTCGCACGCTACGTACGAAACGTCTATTTTAACTTCCACGTCTTTTCCTTTTACGTCCTTTATGGCTTTGTCATTTGACGTACATTGTCCATGGGATTTTGTATGGTCTCTCAACTCTCTATATTCTACGTCAGTGCAACAGTGAAAGCACAAATACTTCGAACGCCATTTAAAGGGTATCAATGTTGTATAGTTGAACAAAATTTCCAAATTTGTCCTCCTCTTTTCATTGCCAGACGCATGGTCGTTATCATCTGAAAAGAAAACGCTTTTCTGTAACGACTTTCTGGCATCCATTATTTCACTTAAAAACTAATCAAAAAAGCGTCACAAATATTATAACAGATAATATTTTATAATTTTCAGAGGTTTGGAAAATCTTTTCCCAAGCAGTCAACGATACGTCCAAAGTAAGAAGTATGTATATAATAACTCCTAAATTATAATGGTCCTTTTTTGTACGCAAGACCACACATCTAGCATATTATATTCGTACATTTTTAATATTAGATATTTAAAAATATTCATTTACATAACACCCTTTAAACTTCGGTTATGAGATCTCAAGTGCCCAATGAGATTCTTCTTCCACAGGAAAGCCTTTCCACACACATCACAATGAAAATTCCTTTCCCCAATATGTTTCACCATGTGGATCTTCAGAAGAGACATATTGAAGAACCTCTCGCTGCACACCGAGCACTCTATATTCTTCTCTTTAAAATGAAACTTTCTAGTATGCTCTAGCACATGAAAATTGCTCACAAAAACTCTGTCGCAGTATAAGCACTTATGCCCTACACCGTGAGCCTCCAACAAATGTCTTCGCTTATTATACTGAGTGAGAAATTTCTCTTTGCATTTCGAACATCTTATCGACTTAACTTCATGGTTATTTGCTCGGTGAAGTGCCAATTTGGATTTATTGGGAAAATCAAGAAAACACTCGGGACATTTACACGCTTCGATCCTGTGGTAACGAGACATGTGTCCCCTATAGTTAGGGTTGCTTCTAAACGTTTGTCCACAATGCACGCAGACAAAATTATTATTAGAGTGAAAGTTGTTCAAATGTTTTAGTAACTTGCCAAAATACTGAAACGGCATTTGGCACACCGGACACACCATACCGTTTTCAACCATTTTAAATGGTACCAGAATACGAGTGATTGACTTATCATAGCTCTCTCCGTGTACCGATATCAAATGATCGATTAAAAGGTTTAAATCGTCAAGAGAGATCCCGCAAATCTTACAAGTTAAATCGGCGACATCCAATTTTATGTTAACATCTTTCCCTCTCAATTTTTTCATGTAATCCTCAGACGGATCGCAGAAAGTGTGCGTCAGTTTTGTGTGATTCTTCACAATCTCGTAATGAGTGTCATCCAGTTCGCAGTAAAAACAGCGAAATCTATTCATGTAATACTTGAAAGGTGTAGCTGTGGACGAATTTAATAAAAGAGCTATGTTATCTCTCATTTTTAACGCATTTTCTCTCATTTCCTTTTGAGCGCTTTTAGTTTTTCTTTTGTCTTCTTTATTAACGTTAACCATTTCTTTTAATTCAGTATCATCGGGTTCTCTTTTTATATTAATACCTTTCACTTTTGGTTCTTCATTTGATTCTTTCTCCAACTTACTGTGTTTTACAATGTGACTCATAAGATTTGAAATATTAGCGAAATTTTCATCGCACCGGACGCAACATACACTCTTAAGATTGCATTGATTAATATTACCAATTATTCTTTTATCACATGGCAAACCGTGAGAATCGTTTAAATGATCAATTAACGTGTCCATACTAATAAATTTCGAATTGCAAATTTGACAATTCAAAAGAGAAACGTCCACTTTCAAATTAAAATTAATTTTAACGCCTTTTAGACAACTCTGACTGATTCCTCCATGACCCTGAGTGTGTTTACGAAGGGTATCGTAAGAGGGTAGTTTCTGATCGCAATAAAAGCAAGCGTAATAATGTTCCCTCCACTCGAAAGGTATTATAGTTGTGCTGTTAAACAACGTTTGAAGGTTTCGTCGCAGCGCTGTTATATCGCTGTCCGCTTTCTGTTGCGTTTCATCTGAAAGCAAAATTGTCTTCTATATGAACCTCTTAAAATTGTATCGATTTAACCTACTAGATGGCATCTATATTGTTAACATTACTAAAATCTCTGTCTTTGTACGGCTCGTAAATCGCGTGAGCTCTTTGTATATTTTTGACATTTTTTATATAATAATTAATCCTCCTGCGGGGAGGCATAGGTAATGCACCTACATCTTCCGCCAACGATTTAATGCCAACCATTTGTGCTTTTGTTTATAAGTGGGGGGTTATGTAAGAAACTACTCAAATGATGACCATTGGATTAGAACCTTTGATAACTAATCTATTACTAAATTTATATTCTAAGTAATCAAATGATTACAATTACATTTTCAGTTTATTGTTTTCTTAGTTGTGTTATTAGTTCAGGAAAATTTAATAACAAATCAAAATTTGAGACCCTCAGGGACATTTTTAATGAGAGTTTCTGTAGTTGCCGTTACGAGAAGCTGTAAATTACCTGTATAAACAAACAGACTTGCCACACTGGCAATTATCAAGGAACTATCTGTATAGCGCATACTTGCGATGCTCGCAAGCAATTTAATTTGACCGGGTTAGCGAAGAGAGAATCGAACGTGAACATTTGGTCCGCAATTTTAACGATACTTCATACGTCATTCGACGAGTTGTTAACGCGCATGGGGTTGCTTGTTGTTTTTGCGGATAAGTTATAAATATATTGGATTTTATTTATTACTAATTTTGGTTTTTTATTTCATTTTATTTTTATTAGTTAGAAGAAATTTACCTATTCCCTCCTAATCCCTTATCCTTAATCCTACTGTAGGCGGCAGCGCACTTGCAGCAGCTTTGGCGTTGTTTGTGTTATAGGCGACGGTAGCCACCTACCATCAAGTGAACCGTCAGCCTGTCTGCTGATCTTAACATTAAAAAAAAACATTGTCATTTTGGTTAATTGTTGTGTTACACATAGTTATTATCTGATCCAAATGTTGTGAACCTTTGAATGTTTGTTTACTCCCGAATGTTGTTTTATTTTTTCTATGCCTTCTACAGGGTGGAATCAAAAAATTATTTCACCCATCAATAATACATATCTTCTAGAAGCTTACATCAAAAATGCCCCAGAGGGACTCGAATTTTGATTTATTAGTAAATTTTCCTGGACTATTATCGGTGTGCGCTGACCAAAATAATCATTGGAAACTTCTATATTATGCTTTCTTATATATAAGACACAATTACGTAGTCGAAATTATGAAACGCACATAAACGCTCACACAATAGACAATTTTCATCGTAACTTGACTGTACTTTTTAATTAGAAAACATAATTGTGACATGTGCCGCAGTCTTTCGAGATTACTATGTTTAAATGGTTACCAGTTTAACCAGCTCAAATTTAAACATGTCGATAACACTTAGGGTCTCTTTCATCACCTTCAAGTAAAGTGTCGATTAGTTACTTCCAGCTTAGTGTAATTCGCTTAGTGTAAACGCTAAGTAAACTGTCAAGCTTCGAGTAACAACTTACGCGTTAAAGAATGTCATTCATTAAGCAAATTAGACGTTCATTCATTCAATATTACGTCAAATGTCTGGAATAAAGGAGTTTTTCTTATGTAGACACTGCAAAAAACAAAGACTTGCAACGTATTACGATTTAATTATTTTAAAGAACATACCTTTGCGTTTTAGAAATAATTTTATGTTTTATAAAATTATGCATTTGGTTCACTACATCCTTCGATAGGCGAAATCTAGCAAAAAAACGGGACAAGTGCGAGTTGAACTCGCGTGAAGAGGGTTCCGTACAATGTTACCTATCCGCACAATATTGAGTGATTTACCGTGTTATTTTAATATCATGGACTTCTTATAGGTTTTCCTATAATCTATAAGTAGAAAACTAATTACTGTATTTTTTTTTTCAAAATTTTAGGTTCAGTAGTTTCGGAGATAAGGGGAATGGTCACACGAGTGATCAAACAATATCGGACACACGAGTGATCCTATAAGGGTTCCGTTTTTTTATACGGACGTACGGAACCCTAAAAATCTGTTTCATCTAGGTCTGTAAAATAAAATCAATATGGAATTTAAACACGAATTCGTGGAGTTATTTCCTATTTCATCCAGTTGATAACACTAGTTTACAGTACATCTGCTGTTGCCGAAGAAATTTTAGCTGTTGCCGACTACATATGATATGCTATTTTCAAAAATATAATTAGAATATTTTTTATCAGCTCTAGTTTCTGAGTTTCAGCTATGTAGGTATAAAACAGAAAAAAAACATATATGTATTTACTAAGAAAAACTTTACTAAAAAAAAATTAATCATTGAGTTCTAAAAAACTTCCGTTTTAAAGCTCTTCTGTGATGACTTTGGAAAATGACGTATCAGAGACCAACAATAGTCAGACATCATATTCGTATCCGAGTAACCCGGATAGCGTTCTGATCCCTGCTCTTCGCTCATATCTCCTAAATTTTCCGAAAACCTGTCCGGGTAACTATGGAGGAAATGGAGTTTTATGCTCATATTGCACTCCATATTTTTTATTAAAAAATTCAATATAATTTTCAGATTTTTTATTTCCGAGAAATCTCTGCATCACAGAGACGAAAGCTGTCCAAGCCTTCAGTTCTGACTCAGTCATAGAGTTTCTAAATTGTATCTTTCGTAAGTTGTCTGATTTGTGGGCCATCAAAAATACCGGCTTTAATCTTTTCCATAGTGAGCTGAGGAAATTTTTAGCAAATGTAAGAAAAGCAGTTCCCATCTTTATCTAGTGATTTAACAAACTCTCATGATGCCCAGTTTTATATGTAATGGTGGAAGGATAATTTTGTCACGGAGCTACTAATGAATTGTGGACTATATTTAGCTTTCCAGGCTCCATATTTTCTCTCAAGGGCCAGTTTTTTCTTACCCAATGCTCTTGTTTAGCTCTATACTCAAAATAGGTATTTTTCACCAACTCTGATATGACTTTTCTACAATCTTTAAACACATATTCTCGGCATATATAGCAAAAATTATCTGGATTGTATAAACAACGTCTCCTTGAACTACTCATCAAGCAAAAACTTCAGATACTAATCTTAACACAGTACAATACGCCTGTTATCGATAATATTGTTATGACTCACCATGGAACGTTCTAGTTATGACTCACCATGGAACGTTCTAGAAAAGCGTTCTCGCCTGACTACAAATCTGGAAAGTTATTGTCAAGGGAAACTGATCCTTATGCACACAACATAGAGTTCACATTCAACAGAAATAGCGTTCCCGAATTTTTAATTACCTTATTTACAATACGTGTTTACAAAAGTTGTTTAGTTGTATTTGTTTGTTGTTTGTTTGTACTAAATTCGAGAAAGATCTAGACGATTGACAGGCGAAGTGGCGAGCTAGCGACACAGTTCGATTCTGCGATCCGAAAGAGAAACTTCGGAACTTACCTGCGACAGTAACCCAGCGATCATTGACGACTCTTGGCAAGTTTAACGGTTTTATCGGACCTTTCGTTTAGCCCTTTTGGAAGTCATCTTGGTTTGTGGAAATAAATAGTTGATTTTCGCCCTTACACGGCAATTTGACTCACCACACACGTAACAATATTATATACGCTTATACGCTTCAATGATAAAATTCAGAAACAAAGTAACTCGAGCTGTTCAAAAAATTTTGAGGGTAGATTTGACTAAAACAAGTCCTAAGTGAACATTATCAACCACAGAATTCGCGGTAACAGACAAAAAGTTAAATTTTGTAAACTAGTGTAATAAATTAAATCAAACAAATCTATTTTTATTAATTTTTTTTTTTTCACTTACCATCAGGTGAGACTGCGGTCAAATGCTTGATCTATCATTATAAAAAAAAAAAAAAAAAATTCTTTTAAAATAATTTGTTGAAATAGCACAAATGACAACTACGAGAGATAGGTTATATTACTCGTCAATTAAAGAAGCTACTTGACAGACGGAGTGGCAAGTAAGTTATGGGTTAGTTTATCCATTGAGTTATCTACTCGAAGATGGTCAAATTCGTACGTTTAGTTACAGTTGTAGGTAATGAAAGAGGCCCTTACATATAAGAAATGTATTTAGAATATAATTGTTATAAAAACAAATATAATAATTCAAAAATAACATTAATGTTTATGAGGTTTCGCTTGGTGTGCCTTAAGTTTCGATTTCAAATAAAAACTTCTGCCACAGACGTTACAGTGGAAATTTTTTTGACCGCTATGCGTCACAAAGTGCATCTTCAATCGAGTGTTATCGAAAAACTTCAACCCGCACACCTTGCATTCGACGTTCCTCTCCCTCATGTGTACCCGTCTAACGTGATTTCTTTTAAAAGAATCTTTTACGAACACTCTATCGCACTGAGAACACTTGTGGCCAACGTTGTGAGCCGCGATTAAATGCTTCAACATTTCGTAACGAGAGACAAACTTTTCTTGGCAATGCCTACACGCCACCTGTTTGATACCGTGCTCTTTTGCCTTGTGAACCATCATTTGAATTTTACCCTTCACTTCAACACCGCACTCTTCACACTTGAGGGTTACAGCTCCATGATGCCGCTTGATATGCACATCGAGTAAAGTTTTCGAAGGAAACCTGTCTCCGCAATCTTCGCAGAGGTTGTTTTTGGGCATATGTTTTTGGTTCAAATGAGCCAATAGCTGGTTAAAATAGGTGTATTTCTCTGCACAGATAGGACATACCATGTTGTATTCTTCCAAC
The DNA here is from genome assembly GCA_910589475.2 of Bembecia ichneumoniformis. Lineage (NCBI taxonomy): Eukaryota > Metazoa > Arthropoda > Insecta > Lepidoptera > Sesiidae > Bembecia > Bembecia ichneumoniformis. The sequence continues at coordinate 3,462,284 of OU342550.1, forward strand.
TTGAACCCTTGCATAATGCCAGTTATACCTTTGTCATACTTGGCATCGTGATTATCAATTAAGTGATCAACTATTGCGTTTAAATCATTGAAAGGTTGCGAGCAAACTTTACACGCAAGCTTTGATATGTCGAGTTTTAAATATACATCTACACCTTTGAGATACTCCGGACATTTGTCGTCTACGTTAAAATATGGATGTACTTCAAGCGTGTGAGCTTCCAAAGACCTGTGTCCCTGCAATTCTTTCAGACAGTAGAAGCAACAGAAGTTATTCCTGTAGAACTTAAAAGGTACAGCCGTGGTCATATTTAGAATACACGCTATATTTTCTCTGTTTTTTCTGGCGATCCTCTTACGCTCCCGTAAGAGCACAGATTGTTTTAACTTCGCCAATTCTTGGCACGATTCTAGATCCACGCGATTGGTCTTCAAATTGGAAGTTACGGCAGCCGATTTTCGGGAACATTTCATCTGAGCTACATGCTCTTGCATTTCATTAAATTTTTGAAAACCAACCCCACACACGGGACAGTTTAAGTCGCTCATTTGATGTACTACCCTCAAATGCTCGTTTAAATCAGAACGCCTTTTAAAAACTACCCCACATTTGGTGCAGGGGATATCTTTAGAAGGATGGATTCTATTCATGTGTCGAGTTAAACCAATGTAACTTTCGCAGGTAGTTTCGCATTTTAAGCATTTCAAATCTACCAAGCTGTATGATGTTAAATTCATCGGCACATCGTTGACATAATTCAAACCGTGATTGCCTATTAAATGTTTAACAATGTCCTTCAGATTACCAAATGAGTTCTTACATAGCTTGCAAATAATCCGAGAAATATCAAACTTAACCTCAACGGGACCGGATTTTTGGCGTTTTAAAGCTTTGTGTTTGACGGTGCACGGCAGATGAGATTCGGTATGAACAGTTAAGTCCGAATAATCGATACATTTTACACCGCAAAAGAAACACTTGTACGAGCCCAACCATTTAAAAGGCGTTAGTGTGGTATTGTTAAACAAAATCGTCAAGTTGTTACGTCGTCGTTGCGCGGAACTCTCCCCGATTGTACTCTCTTGTATTAATTCTGAAAAGAAATATTTCCTCGCGTCAATTTTAATGGCGGAAAATAAACGTATTTTAAGAGGATTTAATATATCAATCGTATTATAGGGCCTAAACAAATTATAGTCACAAATTGAATTCCTTGGAGTGCTTTTAAAACATGATTAGTAATGTAGGAATGGTGGCAGAGTGGGAAAAACGCGGCCTATCTCGAGAAATTTTTAGGCTCATGTGAAGTCCACCAACCCGCACTGGGCCAGCGTGGTGGACCGTATAGCCCATACGCCCTTGTCGAGAGGGTAGGCCTGTGTCCCTGCAGTGGGGACATATAATAGGCTGTTGATGATGATGAGGACAGATTAATTAGGTCTTTGCTACCCGATGAAACATGTATAGTGATAAAAATCCTTTGCATTTGAAGAACATGGTATTTTTCAAAATTTAATCCAATCTGTCCTTGAGAATCAAACTTCAACACATACTCTTAAACCTTTAACATAGCAGATACAAATCAACCTGAATGATTTCAGTGTACTTGAAAAAATTAATTGACTCACACTTTATGCAATATATTTAAATTAACATTAGATGCATTTTTTTAAAGAAATATACATGTAACATATACATATAACATAATACTTGTTTACTATTAATGTTAATACTTATATTTACTACTCAATTAAATAAATAGTACGGACATGAACATGTTACCGTCGTCTATTCCCCAGGTGCTGCTCCCGACCTTTGTGGAATTTATCTAATATATAAAATTCTCGTGTCACAGTGTCTGTAACAAAACGCCTCCGAAACGGCTGGACCGATATTTATGATTTTTTTTTGTATATTTGGTATATATGAGAATAGGTTGTAAAGTATTTTTCGCCCTCCTACCCCCACTCCCCCCTTTTTAATAGCGATTTTAGTATATTTGTGTGAAGAATATTCAAATAATTTAACCGTCTTTCATTGATGTGAAGTTATGCATCAGTTTTAACATTATGGTTTGAAAATAGAATTGGACCCGATAGGTGGCGCCACAATCGGGTTACGGAATTATTTTCGGGTTCTGGCAGGACAACGTCTGCCGGGTCAGCTAGTTTATTTATATATGTGGTACACAAAACAGGCAATTATTGCAATTTAATGTAATTGCATTAATGTTGGCAAATTATTATTTTATATTATTAAAATTCATATGTTCTAAAGTTTTTAAATTTACTAATTCAATTCCACTATTGTAAGATATACAAAGGTCGATCAAAAAATATCCAGGATATTCCTTTAAACGAGTTTATTTGATAACCAAACTAACAAGCGGCTCCAAACTAACTACGCTAATCTATCAGAAGCACAAACTCAAACTCCTATAGGGACAAAATTGTGTTTCGTTCCCGTTAACCTCTAAAGCCAATTGTCGTTTTCCGAATAAGTGTGATGAAAAATAAATATAAATTTCTAATTAAGAACTCTTTAGGAAGCTGTCGATGTAATTTCATTCAGTTGACATTTGAGTTGACAGTTGACATGAGTTTTACGAAGGAAAATTTTCGCTTATGATTTGTTATGACATTCGTTGCGGTCTTAAGCAACAACAAAGTCGTGTGTGCGTTTGTCAAACACGCGGTGTTTATTTTAATAAATTTATTAATGTATTTCTAATGCATATTATATAAAAATATATGCTTTCTTCAGTCCATCTCTATAATAGGGTATTTGAAAGATTTTAGGAAATTATCTCAAATTGTTAATTATACTATAATACACTTGCAATTTGATTCATTGCTTTACTTTCTATGAAAATTACAATCAAAGTTTAAATTATAAATAAGACCGCCAAAACGCTAAGACACGTGATATCAATACTCGTACGTCACTTGCTTGCAAACAAATATTTAGCTGTCAATCAAATATGGCACCAATCGCGTGCGTTTTTAATCGCGTGGTCAAACATGAAAATTTAATTATTTTAATAATGATTTCTTATGAAAATCTTACATATTTTCAAATACTGTGTTAATTCATTTGAGTTGTGGGTTTCCGGGATGATGGCCCACTCGCTCGAGAAGTCGAAAAGTGCAGAAGTGAAATGCAGTGATGTGATGTACTTTTTCTTCTAAAACGGACTACACCACTGAGGATGTCAACCGCAGTTGTTGACGAAACGTTTGGAAGAATTTCCAACAGACCTGGGCCATCATCCCGGAAACCCACAACTCATATGGATATCGGCCGAGAAAACCTACATTCTACTGTTAATTAATTTGGTTTAAAAAAATATTTACAGTTAGTCTAGCAACAATTTTTGTTTCATATTTTCATTATAGTCAAATACCGTATTATACACTTTGAGTGTACAAAATTTCACACTCCTCCGTTGTTCGAGCAATTTTCCTAAAAATGGACCCAAAATTTTCGGTTTTGCTGCCGAAGAAAAAGATTGCTATTTTTTGATCAACCCTCATATAAAAATTAATATTAATATACGATAATCAAATCAATTGAAACATTAAAATGTAAATACAATTCACACGTGCAAAATTGGACTAAGCAATTTACTATGCCTAGCCATATGGGTCCTTAAACTTTTCCTCCAGAAAAATCTCTCCCCGCATATGTCGCAATGGAAATTTTTCTCGCCGCTATGTTTTATCATGTGCCGCCTGAGCAGAATATTGTTAAAGAACTTCATGTTGCAGATGGAACATTCAACATTTTTCTCTTTCAAATGCGTCCTCCTAACGTGATCCCTCATGAACGAGTTCCGCGTAAACAGTTTACCGCAGTAATTACACTTGTGACCCGACTCGTGTGCCTCGATTAAATGTTTCTGACGGAGATACTGAGTGGCGAAAGTCTCCCCGCATTTAGGACACTTGGCCGCCCTAACACCGTGCGCTTTCGCCATGTGCATGTACAAACGCGACGGAATATTACACTCGGCACCGCATATGTTACACTTGAACCTTCCGTCCCTATGGTGCCGCCAAATGTGAACTCTAAGATTCTGATCCCTCCTGAAAGTTTGACCGCAATAAACGCATATAATGTTATTGTTCGTGTGCTTCTTGTTCATGTGTTTCAACAGAGTTCCAAAAAATCGAAACACTTCCGCTGGACAATTGGGACACGCCATGTGATCCTTGATCAGTCTGTAAGGTTGTAAACATGTTGTGATCGTTTTATCGTAGTTGGCCTCGTGTTTGCCGATCAAATGATCAATCAACGAGTCCAAATCGGCCATAGATTCGAAGCAAACCTTGCAAGCGAGCGAAGAAATGTCAATTTTCACGCACGCCACCGATTCCCTGCATTTTCTTATGCATTTCTCTTTGATATCACATATGGGATGCTCCATAACTGTATGCTCCCTCATCGAATCAGAATCCGGAAAGTCTTTGGAGCAGTAGAAGCAATTGAATTTGTTCTTATAGAAATTAAAAGGTATAGCCGTCGACATGTTAATCACTAAGACAATATTTTGTCTAATTTGCTTGACGCTCGGACGTTTCACCTCCTCGTAATTTTCGTCTAAATCCAATTCGTGGCTTTCTTTCTTTATGTCCATCTCAAACAAGTCCTCTTTGCATTTGCGCGCGTGCATCTTCAGCCCCTGTTTCGTGTGGAACTCTCTAGAACAATTATCACATTGCAACGACCCATCGTCCGGGTGTTCCAACTCCACATGTTTCTGTTTCAAAGCTGCCGACGGCAATTTCAACTGGCATATGTTACATCTGGTCAGATGCCTATTGTTCCTATGTTTGCGTAAAATATTCAACGAAGCGAACACCTGGGGACACGCTTCGCATCGGTATCCGCCTTCTCTGTGGTAATTCTTCATGTGAGAGAACAAATCTCTCTTTTTATTGAACTTCTGGTTGCACTGGTCGCAAATGAGGCATTTCTTCGGATGGTTGTTATTAACGTGCGAAACTAGGTAACCGAAGTAAGCGAATTTCTCTTCGCAAATCAAGCAGCTCAAATTGCTCAGTCTGTACTCCTCGATGGCCATTTCTACGGTCCTGTCGTAAACTAGCTTGTGTTTCAGGTACAAATGATCGACAATTTCGTCGAAACTTCGGCACGTCTCATTGCAAATCTCACAAGAAAGATCAGATATATCAATTTTGATTTCCATATTCTGACCTCCCTTCAAAACTTTCAACGAATGATCCTTGGTCGAGCAGTTGCCGTGCGACTTGGTATGTTTTCTCAACTCCTCGTATTCTGTCATATCTTTGCTACAATAGAAGCATAAATATTTTCCTCGCCACTTGAACGGTATTATCGTGGTGTTATTGAATAAGACTTGTAAATTTTTTCTCCTTCTCACCGACGACGTTTCGCTTCCTTTGTACTTCCGCGTTTTAAGATCTGAAACGAAATTTTCTCAACTGTAAATGTACCCTTTATTGCAAAAATAAACACACGCTTTAACTAATGAACAAACTAAAGGCAAAACAAAATTTAAAACTTAATTTTGTAATTTTATATTTAAAGAAGGGTACATTTAAAGTCTATCAATCCTCGAGGAAACTTTCAAAAGTTACCATTTCATTTCCATCAATACGCAAAAATCGTACAAGCACTCTGCGGATTCAATAACGCGTTCCGGGCGTTGTTGAGGCTGCCTCGATTCTGCAGTGTATCGAGAATGTTAGTGGAGGCTAAAGTAGACTGTTTTTAGGGTTCCGTACGTCCGAATAAAAAAACGGAACCCTTATAGGTTCACTCGTGTTTCCGTCGGTCACAGTCAATTATCTCCGAATCTACTAGGCCGATTAAGTTGTTTAGTACACCTATCAACTTCTGTGACCCAAACGCAGAAGTGTGACGTGAATAGATGAAATCTGTATATGGGAGGTCGTTTTTGGGAGGAAGATGGAAAATTAAAAAAAAAAAAAATTAAAAATTGTATCGTGTGACATATCAAATGGAAGGTCTTGTTGTGAAGATCTTAAATATATTGTTTTGTAATTTTAAAATAAATAGTTTCCAAGCTATTCAAGAAAATAGGCGAAAATTGACCATTCCCCCCTCCCCTTATCTCCGAAACTATTGAACCTAAAATTTTGAAAAAAATACAGAAATTAGTTTTCTATTTATAGATTATAGGAAAACCTATAAGAAGTCCATGATATTAAAATAACATGGTAAATCACTCAATATTGAGCGGATAGGTAACATCGTACGGAACGCTCTTCACGCGAGTTCAACTCGCACTTGAAGTTTTTTTTTACCTTCACACACCTTCAATTCTTCAATTCTTCAATTCAGTGCGGGACGAGTTTTGCGGCTGGAGTCGCCTCTTAAGAGGAGAAACAAACACACGGTGACTTTGTTTTATATTGCTTACGCGCGGTATTCGCTAAAGCGCGTAACTTTTTTGTTTGTAAACCGATTGAAATGAAACAAACATAAAATGTTACGGGAAGATTGTTACAATACGTCTCTGGAAACCGCATTTTAGATTAGCGTGCACAAACGCACAGACAAACAGATAAACAGACAAAAATTCCAAAAACTATCTTTTTTTACATCGGTGACAAAGTGTACAATTTTTTTTTTTGAAAAAAAAATTTAATTTACGATTTTATTATATGTAGATTGACAATACAAGGACAATTTCCCTCGAAATGTGGTGTCTTAATTTTAGAAAGATTGCATCATGTGCAAGTCGCAAAATGTGCACATATTTTTAAGGAATATTTGTCTTGCAAATTTTCGAAAAATGATACGGTGAAAATTAAATAAAATTATCCGATCTTAATACATTCGTTTTATAAAACAAGCTTACAATAATAGTTCGTCATGTCATAAAATTCTGACAATTCTAAGCATAAACTCTCATTTTGCACGAAGTTCCGCACACTGTGTGTAATTTGGTCCAACTTCAGAGATAGCAAATGAGTAAGGGTTGTAAGTTCTAAAAGTTTCCAACAGATGGCGGTGTAAGTTAGTTTATTGACAGCAGTTGCAATTAATTCAATATATTTAATACTCCTATATTGCTAGTCCCCGTAAGTGGCAGCGTTGATACTTGACGAGTTTGCGCATGCGTGGGAGAAGCCCTCATCTCTCGCAGCTTATAAGATGCTTTATAAGGTAGTTCTCGGACATGCGCACAGCGTTCGAAGTCTTCATGAGGGAGACAGACATATATATGTCTGCACCGTTCGGTCGTCATCTTTTTCAAGACTTCTACTAGCAATATAGGAGTATATACTAAGTATATGATTAATTCAACGTATTACAAGTGAGCCACAGAACGCGTGGTCGGGTATGCTAGTTATGACAAAAGAAAGACAAAATCCTAGATCAAATTCTTACGTGAATTTTTCAATTGAAAATAATTCTACGTAGGTGCGCCCGCCGCGGCATTTTTATTTATAAGAAAATTGACCTATGGACTTAAAATTACTTATAAATAAGGAAAACTGAGCCCATCCTCACTTTGGGCTTTATTCTTTGCCGTATCAGGCGTGATCGGATGTGCATCTACACCGATCTAATACTTGTGTTTCGAGGTATGTACCTATCATTACCATCAAAGGGATCCACCATCACGATCCATTTGATCATGTCTGCGGTTCTTTAACATAAAAATGTAAACATTTTCTCTAATAATAGGTGTCTAATAAGATAGGGAAAAATTGATGTAACTGGTAACACAGAATCCGATAGATGTGCAGGCGCCGCTCTTAAGCTCGTCTTCCATTAGCGCGTTTGAATATAGAACGCGTTGCGATTGGCCCGACGACGACGGAAGCCATGAATCATTGCTTGAGATTTGTAAATAGCTCTATAGGCTATGCTTTGTGAAAAGATTTATCAATGAAACTCTTTTATAATGACATCTTTTTAAGAAAATAATGTAAATACAATGTTTACGTATCAAAATGACATATTTTTAGCGTTGCGACGTATAGAAAACGCTAAGAATCCGGATGATGCACCCGCATGTGAAGCCTCAGGCTGTTGTTCTGAACGAAGCCTTGACTGCAAACAGCGCATATGAACCTCTTATCGTCGCTGTGTATGCGCATATGATCGCGCAACGTCTGCTTGCGCGCATAAGATTTCTTGCACACCTCACAACTGTACACCCTTTCGCCGCAATGCTTAATCATGTGCTTGTCGACGTGAGATTTCGAGAAAAATTTCTGTTCGCATATCGTGCACGAGAAATTTTTCTCCCTAAAGTGTACCTCTTTTAAATGTACCCTCATCTTGCTCATTATTTGAAATTTCTTATGGCACACCGGACAACCGTATTCCGGGATATCCACGCCGTGCGCGGAGCTGTGGTGACGTTTCCTTTGGGAGTAATTCGGGAATGACTCCGTGCAGTATAAGCATTTCAGCTGCCTATCCTTATTGTGAACCCTCGCTTCGTGAGCGGTCCTCTGAGTGAGCGAGTCGAACGCCTCCGAGCAAACGTTGCATCGAAACCCCGAACCGTGACTCAATGAATGACTCCTGAGTCGCTCGTGACTCAGAAACGCTTTACCGCACAACTCGCAAATATAACTGCTGTAATGTTCATTCATATGTTGATTCAACTTGATAAAATACTCGAATTTCTCATCGCACACGGCACACTCGTATACGTCGTCCTGCAATTTGTAAGGAATCAGTCCGTAGCCGCATTCTCGATTGAAGCTTTTCCCGTGCACTTCCACCAGATGATCGATCAGAAAATCCAAACTACCCACAGCCGAATCGCAAATTTTACATTTCAATTCGATCACGTCCACTTTGACTTTCTCGTCGCGTCTCAGAAACGAGACGGCCGCCTTTATACTCGCTCTCTTATGATCGTTCTCAGTGTGAACTTTGAGGGTCTCGACAGTTTTCAATGGCTTGTGACAGTAGAAACAGAGGTAGTCGCGTCTGTGCCATTTGAACGGTACTAGGTTCGAACTTTCCAGAATCGTTATTGCGTTTCTCTTCATGAGTCGATTTCGTTTCGTCGACGTCATTGAGGACTTACTCTCGGCCTCTGGCGTCACGTGTTCGGGGCGTGGCGCACCTAAAAAATTTAAATCACACCTTCAGTCTGACACACTATCGTTCCTTATGCATCATCACTTTTAAATTTGCTCTGGTAATCTATTTTCTTCTGTACACATTCGTATAAAACGAAGCCATTAGCGTTTTATGACGTTTTCAAAATGTTTCCAATGTTACCACTGCACACCCCATTGTTCCAATTAAAAATTAAATATGGAAACCATTTTTTCTGTATATTTATCACCAAATTATACTATCTATACCCAGTGTAGTGTATGCGTTAATTTACTCTCTCGCTCACACAGACAACCACTGTCTGGTGCGCAAACACGTTAGTAGACGCGAGCCATCGGCGAGAATTGACGTGTCCGGGAGTCGAGCCTGTGATTCATCCCACAACCACTGCTACACCCAGTAAATATTTTTGTTAATAAGTTAATCAGAACAGTCTCGTAGTTGGCATCGCCAAACAAATAATTTGTATATTTGATATAAAATAGTAGATCACCTATAAAATCTTATAATATGATTCACTCATTATTTTTTTTCTCAACAATTATTAATGTCAGCAATGAAATAGTTATATGAAAAAAAAAAAAAAACATGGCGTAGTTAAAGTGGGCGGTTTTAACTAAAAGGGTCAGCAATTCTGCCAAAAATTATGAACCTCCCAGTAGCAGCAATGTACTTATTGGCCAAAAACGAAATAGAGGGCGCCCCTCTAACTCAAATCCTGCACTAATAGTTCTCTAATTAAAATATTTCTATCTTTTTTTTTTAAGTTCATAAGCGTTTAAAGGTCGTCCAGTGGTCGAAATTCGACCATAAACAATATTATATTAAAAAAAAACTTTCTTGAGTATTTTCTCTAATAATTAAACTTTTTATTAACAAAATTACATAAAGAAATTTTATTAATTTTACTTTAAGTAGTGGCGGGGCACACTGCGTTTCGCAGTCATTTGGTCAGCCCGTCTGGCGGCAGTAACCACCCCCTTACAGAACACCACCGTGAAATAACAGCACGTGTGCTGTTGTGTATCGGTGAGTGAGTAAGGGATGCCAGAGCCCATCTCCTCCTATGTATTTTTAGCTCCAATACAATCTTTGCATGTAGTCGACAAACATAGCAAACTTGCATCATGTGTCATAACTATTTGCAATATGTAAGTGATATGTTTTATTAAGTAAATATTGAGCTATTATACTGGTGGACTGGTTGCATTAACAAACCCCTTACTGAATACAAATAACCCCGCATATGCAAAGGACGCATGAGTAAGGGATGCCAGATATCTTTGTCTATTTTATTTTTTAAACAATCAGGGTATGGCAATGCGAATGCATCCCCATGGTGTTGCTTCTGTTTATCGGTAGCCATCTACCATCAAATCGACCGTCAGCCTGTCTACCAATCATCAATTATAAAAAATAATAATTTCTAATTTAGAAGTCTGGATAAAAAAAATTATGTTCGATTGCAGTTACCACTTTTTTCTATGCTTAGTAGTCTGCCAAATATAATTAAAAATAAAACTCAATACAGAAATGCACTTAGTCCACCCATACACATCATGGTGTGATTTATTTTCTGATTGCTAAGTTACTTTGAGACGCATTTGTGTTGTGCGTAAAGTTGAGTTTCGTTTAACATTGAGAAATTTGGTTATTTGGTAATGCATATGTTTAGAGATATTGTTAAATAGACATTTTTAAAAATATAAAATTTCTGAAAAAAAAAAACTCAAAAAACGAAATCCATCGATTTTATCGAATCTGAGCTCAAACTGGAGTTTCTGAGATTACCTTACTTCCTAAGATTCTTAAAATTCCCGAGACTACAACAACAGTCAAATGAATTTCAAACGATAATTTTTATGGATTTCAATTTATAAAAGGCATGGTGTTTACCTAGTAAATTAGTCTCTATGCAAGAACAAATTATTATCCTAAATCTGTTTATTTAACCATTTAGTCAACCAGGATTATTGTAAACGCACAAATAGCATTTTAGCAGAGTAAGTCAATATTTGTACACAAATGAAGAAAAAAAAGATTATTTTTTAATTTTACATTAAACATGCAGAAATATTTTTTTATAATTCAGTTAAGGTTAGCAGAAAGGCATTATTTTCGTCGCCTAATTTGGGTTCTTAGAGTACAATTAAAATTAAAAATACAGAGCATAATATAATAGATTATACTTTTATAAAAAAGTTTGAAAAAGCTAGATTTATAAATAAAAAAAAATTCTGAGAAAAAAAAATAGTAACTTACTGCCCAAAATAAAAAAAAGTTTTCCTGTCAAAGTAACAAAAAAAGTTAACTACAACCATAGATAAAATACTACTTAACCAGTATAGATGGTCACTCACGTACATTGAATCCGTACCCTATCCAATTTCGCTTATATCTAGATGCCGCCTGTGTAGTTTGTCGCTTATTTGTTGTCATTAAAAATCCGCTAGAGTCGCTGCAGTCGACCATTCAGTTAATTCTCATGTACAAGAGATGGCACTACTAAAATTTATTTTAAATATAAAAGAAGTGGGCACGAACAACGATAAAAGGGCCGTATGAACGGTATAGGTTCTGTTCTAAAAAATAGGGCAATAAGGAACTAAAACGTTAATTACTGACCAATGAGCTCACAAGCAAAAATGAGCTTACAGCAAAGCGTGGCCAGGTTCAGTTAGTTATATAATAGATAAAAATTAACCAGTTTTTGTCGATTGTGTTACGAAGAAAAAAATGATAACTCACACATTTTAATTTGTTATTTTTGTACTATGGTCATTATGCATTATAATTGTAAAACAAATTAATAACATAATGTTTTCTGGTATGATAATATTAAATATCTAAATAAAAATTTTCTATCATTTTCATTAAAATATGCATGAAATGGAACAATATCATACCACAGTTTTACAATACATTTACAATAAAACTGTGATCATACATAAAAGTACTCGCAGCAACGTCGCCCTCTAGTTATTACAGTTATTACCACGATAATAAGGAACTATAACTGCGTGATTGAATTTGTTGGTTATAATTTTTAACAAAATACACATTAATGTTAAATTCGAGACTATTAGTGACATCTAGGGAGTGGAAATCCCAATATGAAATTGGCTTCAGATCGTTATATGGAGGTTGACCATCTATACTGGTTAAGTAGTATTTTATCTATGCTACAACTAATTATTTTTAAGCTAATTAATTAACTTAAGTTTTGTAGGTACTAAAGTTTAAATCAGCTATTTTTATTTCTCTTTTCATAGTTTACACAATATTTAAATAAAACCTTCCAATAATAAAACCTCTTTACAAAAAATTGTTGTGCAATATTGCACCTTAATTCATAGGTTATTAGGTTGCGCTCATTTTTGTAAAAATTGTGTTCGGTTTGAGTTTAGTCCTTTGTCCTTGTCCTTGTTTGATAAAAAAATTATCACATTATTATTCCATCAATACTAATATAATAAAAGTGAACAGTTTATTTGTTTCAACACCTTTGACTCGGGAACTGCCAATCGGATTTAAAAAAATGTTTTTGCATTGTTAACCCAATTCTTGAGGAGTTTCGACGAGCCCGTTGGATGAGTGGTTGGGGTGCTTGCCTTAACGTTCTGTTCTGGGGTTCCCGGGTTCGATTCCAGGCAGGGTCAACTTTGGAAATGAATTGATGATCAAAGTTGACTCTGGTAGTGGCAGGGCAGACTGCGTTTCGCAGTCATTTGGGCAGCCCGTCTGGTGGCTGGAACCACCCCTTGCTGTTGTATTTCGGTGAGTGAGTAAGTGATTTCAGAGCCCATTTCCCTATCCCTTCTTAAATCCTTCAATGGTTGGCAGCGCACTCGCAGCACCTGTGCCATTGCTTGTGTTATAGACAATGGTAGCCACCTACCATCAAGTTGACCATCAACCTGTCGCCGACCTTAACATAAAAAAGGAAAGTTAGAGGACACCAATAATTACCTAGAAGAGCCGACATGCCTTTGGTCGAAACAACCATTATAAAGCGGTTCAATTTGGACAAGACGAAAGTCATGTTTAACGAGCATATTCTCCCAGGACCTGTTACCGTAGACGATGTGACTCTTGAAGTTATGCAAGATTACGTCTATTTGGGCCAACAATACAGTTAGGCAGAAATAGCTTTGACAAAGAGGGTTGACAGAGGAATCCAGCTTGGTTGGGCTGCATTCGGGAAGCTACGTCATCTGTTCTCGTCATCACTGCTGCAATAAGTGCATCCTGCCAATGATGACATATGGTGCCGAAATGTGACCTCTCACGGTTGGACTGATCCACAAGTTTAAAGTCTCTCAGCGAACTGTGGAGAGAGCTATGCTCGGAGTATCTTTGGTGGATAGGATCAGAAATTCTGAAGAACCAAGTTTATCGACATAGCCAAGAGAATTAGCAAGTTGAAGTAGCAATGGGGGTCGCAGATAGGGATAGAGGAGTTCTCGAATGGAGGCCACGAATTGGAAAGCGCAGTGTGGGACGGCATGCAGCCAGGTGGACAGATGACTTGAAAGACTTCCCGGGAAGCGGCTGGATGCACAGGACAGAGGACTGTCGTTGCGACCATAGTGGCGAGCCGTAGGAGAGACCTACATCCAGGAGTGGAGAGACACAGGCTGATGACGATGACTGGATCCAATGTTTACCCTTCCACATATGAACATACAAAATCTGCCCTTTCTCTTTAATATATTAGTATAGACTTATTTACTCTTTGAATCACATTTAATGTGGAATTTATATATTGATATAGTTAAGTTTTTTCATTATGTATATGTACCGTTAAAAAATAAAAAAAATAAAAAGATAGCAGTGTATAACATTTGCTTGGCTCGCTTTCAATAATCCTGTTTGACCGTAATACTAATAAAAGCCTACCTTTTGTCACTTTTGATGTCCTCGGTTTCTCCGTTTTAGCAACCTTCGGTTTCTTCTCCGGTTTGTTCTCTGGATTCTTTCTTGGTCTACCACGTTTGCCCTTCATTGGCAGAGCCGACACAGTAATATCTTCAACGGTCACCTGATGAGAATCAGACTCCAACTTTTCAGCTGAAATTCAACGAGTCTGTATTAAGTTTGATGGTTGTTAAGATGAATGGTTAGAGTGCTTGCCTTAATGTCCTGTTAATGGTGTCCCTTGTTCAATTCCCGGCAGGATCAACTTTGAAATAAAGTTTTTAAAGTTGTTTAAAGTTGGTTTTAAAGTTGATTGGCTCTGGTCTGGATTTGGAAAGTAACAGCAGGGCATACTGCGTTTTGCAGTCATTTGGGTAGGAAAGCCACTGTGAAATAACTGTTGTGTATGCTGTTATGTTTCGATAAGGGACACCAGAGCCATTTACCCTGTCCTTTTCTTATCCCGTAATCTTAAATGGTCTGCAGTGCAGAGATGATTTTGTATAGACCCTGATCCATCTTCAAAGAAGTAGAAGCCAAAGTTGCAGGGTACAACTAGGGAATGATTTATTAAACATAAAACATGCTTACTGTTATCACCAAAATCCATATCCTCATCTAAATATTCAATTTCACCATCATCAGCCACCGGTTCTTCGGCTATCTGCTCGGCCTTCAAGTCAGATTGATAGATTAGCACTAAAAAAAAATTAAAAAAACATTATGGCAGGACACATTGTGTTTTACAGTCATTTGGGCAGCCCATCTGGCGGCAGTAACCACCATCCCCTTACCGAAGACCACCGTGAAATAATAGCATGTGTTCTGTTGTGTTGAGTGAGTAAGGAATGCCAGAATCCATTTCCTTATCCCTTCCTAATCCTTAAGGCTACTTAGATGGGCAGCACATGGATATAATTGGCACAGTTTACACATGATGGTAGCCACCTCCATCAAGTGGACCGTCAACCTGGATACATGAATAGTATTTTTAGTTTCTAAAAGTAATGATGGAAAAGTGTTTCTCACCCTTTGGCCTGAACTCTCCCCTACCAATCATGTCAACAAATTTTTTCTCCGAATCGACGACTTGCTTCTTGAAATTGCATGCATCTCTAAGTCTTGTAATGCACACTTCACATATGAGTCTATTTGGTCCATTTGGACCTTCATTTTGCTGAGATATCTGAAAATAATAATAATAAAAATAAAGAAAATTCTAAGATATCTATATAATATAAAAGAAAGTCGTGTTAGTTACATGATTTATCATCCGAGAATGGCTAAACTGATTTTTATAATCTTCGAATTACTGTATTTGTCTATATTATTGTTTATACAAATAAACAATAATATAGACATTTATATTATTGTTTATACAAATAAGCTACGCTATTGTATTGGGTACAAAACCTGTAAAAATAGTCGTAAGTTTTTGGAAATAAATAAAATAAAAAATAAAATAAAATAAAATATTAAGACAAGCTTCAATGCAATACAAACTTTTTGGATAAACTAATACTTAAGACAAGGACTAACTTCAGACCAAACACACTTTTTACCAAAATGAGCGCAAGTTAAACCTATGAGTTAAGGTTAGGGTTGCCAGATTTTTTTATACTGTAAGGACAATGAAAATGAAAAACATGTATTTTACGTTCTTATTTTTATGTTTTTATTGCTAGTTAATATTTATATTTTAAAGAAGATCGTGTAAGTTTTAACATCATCTTTATTTGATTTCTTTCACATATTGTAAAATTCATTATATTCATAATTGAAAACAGTCATTAATTCGGTCATTAATTCACTCTTTAACAAATTCGGGGTACATTTGTATGAGTCTATTTTAACGCTATCTGCGAAAAAATCCTCTGTATAAAGCAGTTGGAGCTAGGGATACTAAAGATAAACAATATAATTAGAAAAATGGTAGGTTTTCAGCATCTTGAAAAGGAAGTTGCTTTCTGAGAAATCGCATCTTGGTGTCAAATATTCTATGAAATTTTTGTAGCATTATGATTCTTTGGCATAAGTAGACAATCCGCTAGTTATTTGTCTTGCTTTACTTCCAAAAAAGTTGTCTTTTAATCTATGCTCCATCTTTTCGCGAATTCCATGCACTTCAACAACTGATAGAGAATCTGATTCAATATGTAACTGTTAATTTAATAATGTAACCGTTGCTCGCTGAAATTTTTTATTACTGTGACATGAAAATTCTTTTTGGGCAGTAATTTACGAATTTTTTTTTAAGAATATATAGTTTATTGTATAAATCTACCCTTCTCCAGTTACAAAATTAAATGGTGTAACTAACAAAATCTTCTTTTACATAATAAAGATTTGTAAAAAGTAAAAAAAAAAACACAAATAAATAAACATATTAGTAGTGGTATGGTAGAGCACACATTACAGTGAAATAACAGGACATTTGGACGTACTCATTGGATAAGTGGTTAGGGTGCTTGACGCTATGTTCTAGGGTTCAATTCCCAGCAGGGTCAACTTTGGAAATGTACTTTCATATTTGTATCTGGAAAGTAGAGGCAGAGCACACTGCGTTTCACAGTCATTTGGGCAGCCCATCTGGCCGTACTGCCACCATACGGATTGCCCAAATGACTTTGAAGCGCAGTCTGTCTTGCACTACTTTCCGGAACTAGATCAGAGCCAACTTTAAAAAAATTATTTCCAAAGTTGACTCTGTGGGACTGAACCAAACTAAATTAGAAACTACGCCAGATTAACTGGAAACTAGAAAACTAAATCGAACTAAAAATTAGAATTCTAATTATTTCTATTGTAAAATTTATATGAAAACAATAAAATAAAGTAAAAAATATAAGGTACACAAAATTTTAAGTTAATTTTTATTTATACTCACACTTATATCGAAGCATTCGAGCAACATATCTGCGTAAACCTCTCTATCGTTCATCCAAACATATTCAGAACCCAAGTCTTTGTAGCATCCTTCAGACAGACAGCATCGGCATAAGCCGGGGCTCTCTTTCACTACGATCTCGTCAAACTCCATTATCAGAAAGAATTATGACTTTTTAATAAAATATTACACTTCTTATCACATTTTTAATTGTAAAATTGAACAGACAAACGAAAACACAGAACACGGCCATTTCAGAAAACTGTTTTGTTAAGTAAGTAAATATTATGGCTTTTATTATTATATAGTCAACCTATATAGAGAGATTTTGTGTGGAAATTACTTTAATTGATTAGTTATACAGTTCGCATCGCACACAATTACTGTAGAAAAACTAAATAACACAAAAGAAAAGTACTCAGAATCCGCCATTTGGCTTCGTTCGAAAATCGTTTATTTTATTCTACAAAAAAATCTATCTGGCATTGTAATTGTTGCCAGTACTAAATTTTAAATTTCCATATTGGTATATTAAAATTGCCAGATTCTGATCCCCGCTATTTACAGTGTCTAAAAAGTTAAATTAACCTCTGGAATGCGGGAGAGCCGCGCACAATTGCACCCGTCAACTGCGGGAGTATGGCGCGGGCGACAAGCGCGCGCGACGAGTCTTGGAAATAATTGAAATTATCCAAAAAAAATTCAAACCCACACCCAATTAGTTAGTTTTCCTAAAAGTTATATAAATTATGAATCTTATACAATTTTTCAAATGATAAAACATTGTTTATTTTATGTTCCACAGGCCCTTGAATACGAACATTCGACCAAAATTCTCCCGTTATTAAACATGAACGATTTTCAATAAATTTGATGAACCAATTACAATATTATTTGTTATTTCCAATAGTTAGATGTATGGACAACCCATTGAACAAAACAGTTACTAATTTCTAAAAGTAGTAGATATATAATTATCACTTTGAAAATGGCAAATAAGATTCACAATATCGCCATTTTGCACTTTTTCACATTGAATTTTAGACTCCAATTTGTACGTAAATTATTCGAAATTAGACCGTGTACAGACCTTCAATTACGTAATCATATATTGAAACCATATTGAAACACATAAAATAGGCTTTTTTATAGTATCTACCTAGTAAAATAACGTAAAACCTGACAAGTGTATGTTTTGACATAACCTCTTTTCTGTTACTTTTTCTCCGGTTATTTTTAGTCTATCCTTTGCTAAATGTCGTGTGTGGCAAGTATAAAAAATGGTCTTTCTTACCGCATATTACATTACTACCACTTTCATAGACAATATTCTTGAAAACCGATAAAATATTATCAAGTTTATTTAGATATTTTATACATGTGTGCGTGACTCATCTACAGTCCTCATCTGCTTAGTCTCAGATATGATCCAAGATGGCGTCCTTTGCTTGCGGGTTATCTGCTTTGTCTCAGATCTATTTATGTATACAGGTTGTTCACATTTTAGAAAATAAGACGCAATATTATAAATATTTTCTTTATTTTTATGAATTTAAAATATAAAATGAAAACCATTCATTATATCGAATATTATTTATTTTTTACTGTGGATACACATATTAATACTTACAAAGGTAAAAAATGAAATGAAAATGTTATTTTTAGAAGGACATCTCCGCTCAATCTTAAACTTCCCTGTGGTGTCCATTTTTCTGAATTCTGTAGGCAATAATATATACAATTATAAATTCACGGGACAATCTTGACTGCAACATAAGGTCATGTCAGCAAAATCAGTTTCCGCTGTCTAAATAGAATGCCTATATAAAGTTTCGCGGTGGAGCTGGTCACCGTTAAGGAGTTCCCTCGAGGGGAGACAACCCTAGCTACAGCAGTAGGTCATGACCGAATTAAGTTTCCGCTCTCTAAATAGAATGCCTATATAAAGTTTCGCGGTGGAGCTGGTCACCGTTGAGGAGTTCCCTTGTGAGGAGACAACCCTAGCTACAGCAGTAGGTCACGACCAAAATAAGTTTCCGCTGTCTAAATAGAATGCCTATATAAAGTTTCGCGACGGAGCTGGTTACAGTTGAGGAGTTCCTCGTGAGTAGACAACCCTAGCTACAGCAGTAGGTCATGACCAAAATAAGTTTCCGCTGTCTAAATAGAATGCCTATATAAAATTTCGCGACGGAGCTGGTCACAGTTGAGGAGTTCCCTTGTGAGGAGATAAACCTAGCTACAGCAGTAGGTCATGACCGAATTAAGTTTCCGCTCTCTAAATAGAATGCCTATATAAAGTTTCGCGGTGGAGCTGGTCACCGTTGAGGAGATCCCTCGTGAGGAGACAACCCTAGCTACAGCAGTAGGTCACGACCAAAATAAGTTTCCGCTGTCTAAATAGAATGCCTATATAAAGTTTCGTAGCGGAGCTTGTCACCGTTGAGGAGTTTCCTCGTGAGGAGACAACCCTGGCTGCAGTAGTGGGTCATGACATAAATCAGTTTTCCTCTATCTAACTTCAATGCATAAGATAGAACTCAATATTTTTCAAACAATTTTTATGTTCCTCGAGTTCCTACAATTTGAATTTTTGGCTCATACTGTATGACCCACTCAGTTTGTCGTGTAAATACAAGAAAAAATGGCGGTAATCGTGTTCATGTGTGTGTGTAATTCAATGGTACTTTGATGAAAAATATCGATTTTCGACAATATTATGTCATTATTTATTATGTAACTGGCACAAATTATAATCACAATAAAATTATCTATCAAAATGACAAAAAACATATTAGCCTAGAACGTTGAAATACGTGTAAAACACTAAGAACTTATTGTACCGTGTTAGTTCATAAGGAACAGTCATTCTTTTTTCTTTATTTACATCAACATTTATATACAAATCTTAGACAATTTTTGAGATTACAGGTTCTCAAGTACACAAATAATCATAAAAAGTAACATTTACTTACCTTTATAAATATTTTCCTTGTAAAAACACTTTTTTTGCACGGATCACTGAATCTCGTAACGTTTATTTCAAAGCGTAATTTGAAAAGAGCCGTTTAGCCGAATGACAGTTTCAATTATAAGG
Organism: Bembecia ichneumoniformis; assembly: GCA_910589475.2. Taxonomy (NCBI): domain Eukaryota; kingdom Metazoa; phylum Arthropoda; class Insecta; order Lepidoptera; family Sesiidae; genus Bembecia; species Bembecia ichneumoniformis. Next base: position 3,482,284 of record OU342550.1, read on the forward strand.
ATGAATTTTGTTTATGGTAGCTTATTTATTTAGGAATCAAAAACAAGGAATAAAACATTTAATCTCTTTGGAATAAGAAATATATTTGCGTAATAGTAACAACCAGTAATCTTGTCTCAGATATGAGACGAAGCAGTTGATGCGCTGGGATTAGATCTGAGACCTAGCATACGAAAGGTTAAGGTATAAATAACAATTATAAACGAGAACCAAGAAAAAAATAAAAGCTATCATTATTTAACATTATTAGGAAGTATACGAGGAAAGAAGATTATAATGAATGAAACTGTGCAATAGAAACACAGAATAATAATTAAAATATGTATGAAAGTATTTTCTTACACATGGCTCACGCTAGAAACACACTTGACCAAGGAACATATATTATTATACTCTCTAGCGAGAGCACTTGACCGCGCCGCCGAGTGTTGTACCTACTGAAGGTGACGGCTCCCGTCTGCTTCTGCGTTACACCCTTTTGGTCATCAGTTGACAATGTTTCCACCGCGATACAGCCAGCAGACATTTCTATTTTATTTTTCATCATAGCAAATAAATCTGATAAATTTTCAACTGAGATGAAATCATTGAAAAAATTTTTTCAAGTTCTTATCATCAACTGACGTAAGTACCTATAATCCAACACTTTATAGTCAGCTGACTTTTTTTTTTTCAAATAATTTGATAAGTATTTCAATCGGGAGGAAATGGCTAAAAAAAAATATTTTTACATGACTGTATATGTGCAAGTACCGCTGCTCAACACGCCCACGGAGCCGCAGCTGCCGTTCACAAATTTCACAAGGCTTCATGATATACATAACTCTCACAAGCTTTTTACGAGTTGACCAAGTTCCTCTCGCTGGCTTGCGGATCATTACCCCTCTGCCACACTATGCTCCTCGCGCTGTCGCGATGTTGCCCGTCCTGTCCACCAATTTAAAGTACTTTGTGCTGTCCACACACTGCCCTACTCGCGCAATTAATCGCGACGCACCGCACTAGTGCCTTTACAACACAATGGACGTTGAACTTATGGCAATGTGGGCGTTATGCTTTTTTAGTATAAGTATAATTATATCAATAGAGAATATGCACATTTTTTTTATATTTTCATACGATAGGTTATATCGTTATATAACCGTAAAAAAATATTCAGCACCAAAAAACAGAAATTTGGTAACAAAAAAGTTAGAAATTTTAACTAACAGCTACGGACTTTAAACACCCGCCCTCTTGGCGCGCTTGTCGTGACGTCAAAGTCTACAATACAATCAAATGTTAAAAATCACAAACATCTACACGCTTGTTGACATTTCATAGACTTTGACGTCACATTCGATCTGACCGTTTCAAGTATTTTGAATTTCCCACATTTTTATGCACTTTTTAATAATTATTTTCTTAACGAAAAAGAAATAATATTAAAAAATATTTACATAGACATAATTCTAAAGCAAAAATGTTGATAAAAAAATATATTTAAGCCTTTTTTGAATTAGACGCATATTCCCTTTTATGCTAATAATTAATTATAATTATATTAATTATTTTTTTGTTAGACGGCGGTGGCATGATTTTAAAAAAGCGTGTTAAAATGACTCATGACGTGCTTCCGTAACGAGAGCTCAATTGGGGGCGTACCTACAACAAAGCAAAAAATATTTCTATAGTAACCCCATAATTGAATGGACACGATTTCTTTTATTGGCCATATTTATTTACACAATTTACACAACCTAAGAATTATCTTTGTCGTCTCGCTACACCTTTCTAATAAGATGTTTCTAGTATGTAAGGGTTTCTAGTATTAGTAGAATTAGAATAGATATTATTGTAAATAAAATACCAATTAGAATAACATATATAACTGTAAATAATGAAAATAAACGACACAGAGAGGGCCGAGGTTCATCAAAAACCACTGGCATTTCCATTCACCCCAGAACAAGCCGCATGAAGAGGCTGAGAAGAGGACTAGCCGTATGAAGAGGCCGTAAAGTGAAGCCGTATGAAGAGGCTGAAAAGTGTAGCCGTATGAAGAGGCTGAAAAGTGTAGCCGCATGAACAAGCCGCATGAAGAGGCTGAGAAGAGGACTAGCCGTATGAAGAGGCCGTAAAGTGAAGCCGTATGAAGAGGTTGAAAAGTGTAGCCGTATGAAGAGGCAGTAAAGTGTAGCCGTATGAAGAGACTGAAAAGTGTAGCCGTATAAAGAGGCTGAAGCACTTGCACAAGAAAACTGGCCGCATGAAGAGGCCGAGAAAAGCACAGAGTAGTGCCCGTAGTAGGCACGTATAGCGAAACAGTGGCACGAACGACTCCCGTTAGACCTCGAGCCAAAGCCCGCTGTGTACATAATACCTATTAGTAATGTGGTGTTTTCCTCCAATCCCAGCAACGGTGCAGGTAACGAGTCCGGTTATCCGGTACAGTTTTGTTGAAAGTTTATGTGGGAATAAATAAAAATAAAAATGCTCAACCAAACGCCTTAAATGTTCTTAATTCAATATTTTATTACAATAACAACAATAACCAGTAGACACTAACTAAGAGACAAGCATAGTTTGTGGATTACACAAATTTGAACACTGAACCGTGGATAAAATCTAAAAAAAAAAACAACATTCTTGTTACAAAAGATAATAAGATACATTTCACTTATTACTTATTAAAACAATTATTACCAAAAATTACAAATTTATTATTGCTATAAAGAGAAATGTGAGGATAATAACAATGATGGTCAAAAATTATTCATAGACAAATGATTGATCACTGCATCATCATTGTAGAGCGGTATAAGAAGGTCTACTATATACATATACGTCTCTCTCGCTCTGCTAATGGGCGATCTCTCTCCTTACATATTTTGAACCCGATATTGTTAGTTGTTCAAAGATTTGTAGGAATTTGTTATTTTTTGTAGGAAAATTTTCTCAATCCCCTTTCTATATATTCTAAACATATGTATATTTAATTTTTTTGGAGTTGTTGGTTGTTCAATACATTTGAACAACAACAACATTTGAATTTGAACAATTCAATAAGTTTGCTACAATACATCAATTAAAACCGCATGGAAATCGGTTAAGCCGTTTCTAAGATTCGCGTCCACAAACGCACAGACAAACAGACAAAAACTCTAAAAACATAAGTACAACGTGTATACAAGTTGTTTTTTTTTTTTTTTTAGATTGTATTGTACGAACACGGCTCGTTTACGATTTTATTAAATGTATAGATATCGATAATACAGTAAATTTTGCGTATAACAGATTCTAGCTGTTGCGCATAGCATGAGGTCGTAGTTAAGCACTTAGCAGTTGTTTTATTTCATACTAGCGACCCGCCCCGGCTTCGCCCGGGGTGCAATTTTTATACATGAACATTCCCCGTTTATCCCTCTTTCCATTAATGAAAACCGAATCAAAATCGGTCCACCCGTTCACGCGTGATGCCGTGACCAATGGAAATCATTTTTATACTATATAGAGATAAGGCTCCCGGTATGAAATTTTTATGAGTAGTATAAAATATAATATATAAAATAACGGCAACATCCGACTGACTTTCCCAGTCGAGAAATCAGCAGGGACCAATTCATTCGTCTAAAAGTAACATTTTCCTTAAAAAAAAATCAGTTATAACAATGCCGCATACGTTTTAAATAAATTAAAGTATTCCTTCTTCCGTTGTTCATTGGGCAACTTGTGAATTTGAACATCCCCATCTGATGTGAGCAATATCTGCAAAAAAAAAAACCTCAAATAAATATTATTTACTAGTTGATCCCATGTACAACTTCCTACTTTTTTGTTTGTGAACCGATTGGAATGAAACAAACACTAAATGTTACGGGAAGCTAGCTGCAATACATCAGTGAAAACCGCATCCAAATCGGCTAAGCCGTTTCTGAGGTTAGCGTGCACAAACACACAGACAAACAGACAAAACAAAATTATTATTTTTTGCCTAGGTAACTAAGTACAAAGTGTACAAATTTTTTTTTGACGAGCCCGTTGGATGAATGGTTAGGGTGCTTGCCTTAACGCTCTGTACTAGGGTTCCCGGGTTCGATTCCCGGCCGGATCAATTTGAAAATGAACTTTTCAAATTTGACTCTGGTCTGGATTTGGAAAGTAAGTAGTGGCAGGACACATGGCGTTTCGCAGTCATTAGGGCGGCCCGTCTGGCTTCAGTAACCAACTCCTTACAGAGACCACCGTGAAATAACAGCACGTGTGCTACCACTACTTTCTCCGCTCTGCCCTGCCTACTTTCCATAACCAGACCAGAGCCAAATTTGTAAAGTTCATTTTTCAAAGTTGACCCTGCCGGGAACCCTAGAACAGAGCGTTGAGGCAAGCACTCCAACCACTCATCCAACAGGCACGTCAAAAACTGCCTGAAAATCCCATCAAAATAGGTTAAGCAGTTTTAGAGGTCACGAGGAAACATATATATATCTACACATACATACATAGCGATCCGCCCCCGGCTTCACCAGGGTTGCAATTTTTATATATAAGAACATTCCTCGTCTATCCCTCTTTCCATTAGTGAAAACCGAATTAAAATCGGTCTACCCGTTCACGCGTGTGCCGTGACCAAGGGAAATAGGGATTCATTTTTATATATAGAAGATTATATGGAACCAGTCTCATTATATAGAGAAAAAAAAATCACCCACCAACGCACTGCCTGCTGATACACATCTACACGCCGCTCTCTCGACAGTGTATTGAGGCACGATATCGCTGTGAGAGAGATCCCAAGCGCGCACAGCGCCATCTGTCGACAGAGTGTAAATGCAACACGGATTTACGCGCGACCACACCGCGCACTGCACAGCAATCTGAAATATATTTATTCAATCTATTAAAACATTTATTCAATCTTTATTTTTTTATGTATGTGTATGTAAGTATATATGTATATAGTAATTTATAAAGTAAGTTTGTATGGTGTCGAATGAGTCACATACGGTGCTGGCTGAAAATCAGCGCTATAGGCACCTCAGCACAATGCTGAGCCAGTATCCAATTCGCTGCCGCGAAGATATACACACGTTTTTTATTAATCTCTGTCCACGTTTTTTATTAAGGGCTTCACTGAGGCAAATGACATTTACTATAGAACTCGCTGGCGGCGGATCCAATTCAACAGGCCTAGAAATGGTGTTTTTTTTTGTTTTTACCATTAGAACAATACACAAAATAAAAATTTTTATTAATACAATTTTTTAATCTGATATTAACTTATTAATAGGTACAGGATTCATATGCGCGCAATAAGCCGTTTTCGAGAGAATTTTCAATAACAGTCAAATTCTTCTTGTTTTCTAACTTTTTTTGTGGAGTTTCTATTACTTTAACGAAAATTCTAATTAATACAATTGGTTCTTCACATGTTTAATTATAATATATATTTTTTTCAAAGCAATTGTCTTGTCCATTTCTTGTAACATCTTCATTAAACAATGGATATTTTTAGTATTTAGGGTTTGTCTCCCCCTTAATGCTGCCAGCGTACTAGGTACAATGCCGCAGGGTCCATTTTTATATTATTAGTTTTTAATCAATTTAACATTAATTTATTTTTAGATTAGATAATTTTAGTTTTTATGTTAAATGATATGTAAATATTGTCTTCTAATATGAACTGGAATCATTACATTACATTACATTAATTAATTATCAATACATAAAATTTAGTTTTTTAAACGTCTAGATATTGTTATGTTTATTTATGAAACATCTCTGTCCTGGGGCCCTAGCCAAGATGCAAACTATTGCAAACGCTTCCTTTGCGTACTTACGAAACGAAAGAAATAAAGCCCGGTGATTGGTTGTTGTGACAGTTGTAACTTCAACAACCAATCACCGGGCTTCATTTCTTTCGTTTCGTAAGTACGCAAAGGAAGCGTTTGCATTTTGTGCATCTTGGCTAGGGCCCCAGTTGTGTATATAATGTCAGTGTCTTTCGTGCAGTGAATAAAAGTTTTTCTTTCTTTCTTTCTTTTTATATAGGTATTTATTTATTTAGATGATACCTCGGACAGAGGCGACTCTATAGCTCATGTAGCGCCCGTGTGCAATCGATACCCTGGCGCCCTTTCCATCAGTATGTTGAAACTCATTTAATATGTCTTATTTTTGGTTTTATAACATTTTAAATGCTTTAAAGTGTTGGCCGCTCGTGGTGCGCCTTGCTTTGCTGCCACGCCCGGCGTTGGTCATAGCATGGGGACAGAGTCTTTGAGAGCGTCGTTACCGCGAGCGATACAAGCTCTTTGGGCGCTTGCTCGGCGCCCCCAAAGACCCTGCGCCCGTGTGCACGGCTCACCCTGCACTATACGTAAAGCCGGCCCTGACCTCGGAAACAGTACTTTTTCTGGATGAAATGTACCCTATGTACCTTCTGTATCCCTGACAACGTGTGTGCATAATTTAACGATGATTGGTTGAGTAGTTAAGGCGTGAAAGCGTAACAAACAATTTTTTTTATTTTTTTTGATTAAAGATGGGTTTTCTCTTGACCAGCATCTATCCATGTAGGAAGGATGAGGCCGACGATGGAGCGAGCTCACCCAGAAGATGCCTAACTCGAATCTTGAATGGGTTTGTATGAGCTCGGAAATACAGACGCCGGCAGGGAGTTCCAATTGTTAGCAGTGCGCATTATAAAAGATGTTTAAAAGCGCTTGGTCCGAATTAGAGGGATTTCGATAAGGTGAGGATGGTAACCAGCCGTACGTCTGCTTGTCCGATAGAAGAAAGGGGAAGGCGGTATCATCTCATGCAGCTCTCGAGCATTAGTTAGGATGTCGTCTGTAGACCCAGGCTCTATACAACACAGCGTTTCTCAGACAAATTGGTTTAGCCCTTTTTAAAAGAGCACCGTGAAACAAAACCATGTTTTTTATGGTAGGTCGACGACGGTTCAATTGATGGTAGGTGGCTACCGTCGCCTAAAACACAAGCAACGCCATGAATGCTGCAAGTGTGCTGGCGAGATTGGGAAGAGATAGGGAAATGAGCTTTGGCATCCCTTACCCACTCACCGGAACACAACAGCACACGTGCTGTTATTTCACGGTGGTCTTCTGTAAGGGGGTGGTTACTGCCGCAGGCGGGCTATCCAAATGATTGCGAAACGCCACTACTTTACAGATACAACTTATGAAAAGTACATTTCCAAAGTTGACCCGGCCGGGAATCGAACCCTAGAACAGAGCGCTAAGGCAAGCACCCTAACCACCTATCCAACGAGCTCCACCGAAGTGCTGCTGAGTAAGGAATGTCGGAGACCATTTCCCTATCCCTTCCTAATCCCTTATATTTTAGCCTACTAAGGTCAGCTGTCCACTTGCAGCACCTGTGGCGTTTCTGGCACTTGCAGCACAAGTGGATTGTGAGCCTGTCACAATTTCGTAAACGAACCGTGTCGTGTATATTAAAGATTTAAAAAAAAAACTATTTGTACACGTTGTACTTATGTTGCCGAGGTCAAAAAAATAGTTTTTAGAATTTTTGTCTGTTTGTTTTTCTGTGCGTTTGTGCACTCTAATCTCAAAAACGGCTCAACCGATTTGAATGCGGTTTTCACTGATGTATTGTAGCAAGCTTCCCGTAACATTTAGTGTCTGTTTTATTCCAATCGGTTTACAAACAAAAAAGTTACGCGCTATTTCGAATATCACGCGTACGAAGTTGCAGGCTCAGCTAGTTTATACTAAGAAGAAACTTTTAAGCCAATGTTTAGAATTCTAAACGTTCTTTTAGAATAGCGTCGTTTGAAAATGGGATATGCAAAAGTCCAAATATTCCCTAATCCCAAATATTAAATGACGGTTGAAGCTGTGGGATACAACTTGTATCCCACAGCTTCAACCGTCATTTAATTTAAACTGACAAGGGCATGCACATGTCAGCTCTTCTCTGTAATGTCAGTTTCTGTCGGGAGGTCGCTCTTTTTCTTATTGGATATTAATGATGGTGATCAATGTTGAAGCAATCATGATTATCTTACTCCAGCCTGCCCGGCGGTCTCGTAGAAACTTGATTTCTGTTTAGCACTGGTGCTGATGAACCGTCCCTTGTGATCAGCATGGCACTTTTCAGCGGTGACGGGATTCGCACTGAAATGAATAGAAATCCTCGTTTTGCTAGGAACACACTTGACTTCGTCCGCGTCTCTTTATAAAATATTATTCGTGGAAAACGGCAATTTTGTATGGAGGGGATAAAGGGGGAGATGGACGGGAGGGCGAATAGCCTATGTTACTCGCTGATAATGTGAGTGTCCATAGGTGAAAGAATTTTTAAAATCGGTCCAGTAGTTTTTGAGTTTAGTTATTACAAACATACAAAAATACATAAATAACTACAAATCTTTTCTCCTATATAATACTTATTAGTATAGATAGTTTAGAAAAAATATTAAAAACTAACATCACGGTGTCTTTTTTATTGCCTACTAGCGACCCGCCCCCGGCTTCGTAATTTTTATATACATGAACATTCCCCGTTTATCCCTCTTTCCATTAGTGAAAACCGAATTAAAATCGGTCAACCCGTTCACGCGTGATGCCGTGACCAAGGGAAATTTCCCATTTCCCTCTCCCCTCCTAATCCCTTATCGTTAATCCTATTGTAGTCGGCAGCGCACTTGCAGCAGCTTTGGCGTTGTTTGTGTTATAGGCGACGGTAGCCACCTACCATCAAGTGGACCGTCGGTCTGTCTGCCGATCTTAACATAAAAAAAAAAAAATGGGGATTCATTTTTATATACATATAGATATACCTTCGCCTACACACAAGCAACGTCATAACTTTAGTTTTTCTGACGACCTTAAGGTCCATAAAAAAAGGAATAAAAATTAATAAGTCTAATCTAAAAGCAGTTTAATTCACTTAGAGAAACTTATTCAAGTGTATTATAATCTTCTCGCCCAAGGCGACAAAGAAAATGTAACTACAAAAAAAAGTTACCACTTACTCGGAATCCAATGTGATTAGGACCCTTGACTCGAGCAATGAGTAGAGATGCAAAGCACCCGCATCTGTCCCGGCAAGTAAGAATGGTAGACCATGCGGTGAGACCTCCAAACATGTAATCGATGATGTATCGGCTAAAAAAAAAACAATCCATTTTAGTTGACAAGTTATTTACATGTCTCATCTTCTGCTAGACATAAGATCTTAACATTAAAAACTTGGTTTTCAGCATATTTAGCTCTAAACACAGTTTTCAATTAAAACTGCATGAGATCATGCCGCTTATCGGGCGAAATGCCCCATATTTGGACCAAGACTTTAAAACTTTTATAATGCGCACTGCTAAGGATTGGAACTCCCTGCCGGCGTCTGTATTTCCGAGCTCATACAACCTAAATCTTTTCAAGGTTCGAGTAAATAGGCATCTTCTGGGTAAGCTCGCTCCATTGTCGGCCTAACCATCTAGCATACGAATTAAATATTTACTAAACAAAATTGATTTTTTGTTTCTTTAATTACAAATGACGCTAAAAAAGTAAGTTTTCCACGACAAAATGGGCCTAAAAATATCTACTTAATGCAGGTTTGTGGGAAGGGGGAAGTAGTTATATAAATGGCGGCGTTTGGGACTCGGACAAAGAAGATTCCGTTCTACGTGTTTTTATTTATTCTTATGGATATACTTAGATTCCGTACTTTACGCGTACAATATTTAGTTTGCAGTTGAAATATTACGTCAAGTAGTGTATTGCACGCCAACTTAACTTAACTTAACTTAAATATAGCGATAAATCTCCCATAATAATTGTATGAAAAAAAAAAAATACTCACTCGCCACACACAAACTGGTCACCCGAAATGCCCCCGCATTACTCGTACAACACAATATCTCTCCACAATTTTTCGCCACCAAATAACTGACGGTTTTTCCGAAATTCGTCACTTTTAAATCGTTACAAACAACGCCCGAATCCCAACCGTTTGCGACGTCATTCCTTTGATTAGTCAAACTGTCGCAGGTTGGTTTAAAATTGGAATCTCTCGAGAGTACTCTATCCGCGCTGCGTTCTCGCCTCCTATTCGTCAGTCTCCTCTTTGCCGTGTTCAAATTGAATAACGAATTCGATTGCGCTCCCTCGACGTGCTCGGCGAGGTAAACAGTTTGATAACATTCCAATTTTATTTTCGACCAGTACGCTTTACCAGAGTCTTCAGTCGAGTTTTTATCCTGCACCATATTCCATAAGGTCAATATTCCGATGCGCTGTAACGCTGCTACCTATAAAAGACGATCATAACCATCATAATTAAGGGCTTCACTGAGGCAAATGACATTTACAATAGAACTCGCTGGCGGCGGAGACAATTCAACGGGCCTAGAAATGGTTTTTTTTTTGTTTTTACCAACGCGCAAAAAAAAAATTATTAATACAATTTTTTAAACTGACATTAACTTATTAATATGTACAGGATTCATATGCGTGCAATAAGCCGTTTTCGAGAGAATTTTCAATAAAGGTCAAATTCTTCTTGTGTTCTAACTTTTTTTGTGGAGTTTCTATTACTTTAACGAAAATTCTAATTAATACAATTGGTCCTTCACATGTTTAAGTATAATATATATTTTTTTCAAAGCAATTGTGTTGTCTATTTCTTGTAACATCTTCATTAAACAATGAATATTTTTAATATTTAGCGTTTGTCTCCCCCTTAAATAAAAATTTAACAAGTGCGAGTTGAACTCGCGTGAAGAGGGTTCCGTAGGTTGATACCTATCCGCACAATATTGAGTGATTTACCATTTTATTTTAATATCATGGACTTGTTATAGGTTTTCCTATAATCTATAAGTAGAAAACTAATTTTTGTATTTTTTTTCAAAATTTTAGGTTCAGTAGTTTCGGAGATATGGGGATGGTCGGATAGACGGACACACGAGTGATCCAATAAGGGTTTCGTTTTTTTATTCGAACGTACGGAACCCTAAAAATTCAGGACAGCAATCTTTTAGTGAAAACTTTTTAGAATCGATTTAGTAGTAGAGATAGTAGACTTTTTAGAATCGATGACTTTTCGAGTTTCTTTCGGTGTTCTTTTTTTCCGAAACCCTGGTAAATTTAAATGACGATCATAAGAGTTTCTTGGAGAAACCTAATTGATAAATAAATATTTTGATTTTTAGTTACTAGTGCTATATTTTGGTCTAGTGCTGAAAATTTAGGATAATTTTAAATGTGTATTCATAACCTGCCCAGTAATCCTGCGACCACCGTCAACTGTCGATGAATGTTCGCTAACCGTAATCTCCAATCCAACAATTTTGTCCACTCCAAAACTCTTAATCATATTCTTAGCGCTCGTCGTGTATGCGCATGCTTGTAGCATTCTCCGAATTACTGGCTGAAAATAATTTACACTATTAAAACGATTGTAACGATTAAAACGATTAAAACGATTAAACGATTAATTTCCCTTTACACGAAATTTCCCTTTAGTCCATGTAGCCATTTCCCTATCCCTTCCCAATGCCTTTTCAGCTCACTTGCAGCACCTGTGGGGTTGTTTGTGTTATAGGCGACGGTGGCCACCTACCATCAAATGGACCATCAACCCGTATGTCGACCTTAACATTTAAAAAAATGTAGGTAATCATTTTTCATAACCCGTTTCGAGAAGAAATTTTTCTACACTGAAAGAGAAATCTTTAATATCTGGTGATGTGTTGCCATTTGCAGTTTGAAAGTGGACTGTATAGCGGTTAAAATTATCACTGTTTTGGGATAATAATTATCCTTTCAACTTGAGCCGAGAGGTTGTCATACGAGTAGGAGTAATAGGAAAGCGGGGAAAGCACAATACATCGTCTCCTAGTTGAGATGCTGTGGCTTCGGCGCGGCGACAACGTGAATCCTTATCAATGGTCCTTGTCACAGTCACAGGATTCAGGAACAATACACAAACACACACATACATTATATACACAAAGCGGGCTGTCTCATAAAGTCATAAATTCTTCGGTTTCCACCAATTCCTGTTCTGTTGCATGGAGTCCGTATTATCAAATACATAAGAATAGGATAGAGAGAGAGTGCAGAAGAAATTTTTACGACACTTAGCATACAAGGACAAAATGTTAAAAAAAGTTAACAGCTACACTGATCTCCTAAAATTATATAAAACATTGTCACTGTCCAATCGCAGGGACTATATTGATCTCTCTTTCTTGAAAAATATTATGGATGGAGGGATCGATTGCCCAAATCTGCTGAGCAGGGTGCGATTGGCGGTACCGTACCAAAGAGTAATTCTAGGTCGCATATTAAGAACAGGCTACCGTTCAGGCCTAGAATCGCCAAAACTAATCTGGGCGGAGCCGCTCCCTTGAGCAGAATGGTCGTCACCTACAATAATTTAATTAGGGGCTGGTATCGATATCTTTCAGTATTCCTCGGCATGTTTTAAAAGAAGGGTTAAAAAAATTCTTTTATCGCGTACTGCATAATGGTTTGTTGTTTTTTGAGTTTTTGTTTTTTTTTCTTTTATTATTGGTTTATTAATTATTATTTTTTTAATTTTATTTTTTTTTGTTTTCGTCTTAATGCATGCCAAGTTAGCCTATAAGTGGAGTATACGATATTATAAATGAATTTTTAAATGTGTTTATGTATAAGGATGATTGTATACTGCGTTGGCTTCCTAATAAAATAAATAAATAAATAAATAAATAAATAAATAAATAAATAAATAAATAAATTTCTTAATATTTTCGACAGAGCGATCGTGATCACGCGGCGCGGTATTTTGCGAAACTTTTTACATTGTTGCCAACATACAAGTCATCCGCGCTTCCTCCAGCTGTCTCCTTCGCGCGTACGTGCGATGTGGTTGTGCGGGAAAAGGATAGGTGACGGAAATTGCTCGTATGACAACATGGCGAATTTTTAATTTAAATACAATTGGAAGCCTTATTGGTATTAGCCAAGTAAGATTAACAATATCTTTACGTGAAAGACAATAAAGACCTCCTTACATTTATTTCGCTACCAACGTTTTTAAGACAACGCACACCAAGGATTGAAAATACTGCGTATTAAAAGTCTGCGTTTTTTTTAGTCCGCGTTGAGCACGTGAGTCCCAGTGACGTACCTAGGCACGATTTTATAATTTTAACAAACGAAGTTTTCCCACATTTTTTTTCTCCCGCAATCAAAATTCTCTAGACTGCGCTGGCCCTTAGTGAAAATGGTCCAAGAAATTCTAGAAAACAAATTTCTTTTTTTAACTCTTTATCAAACTGAATGAGACTATTCCTCAGATTCCATACCCTGTCTTTCTCCGTTTGAGCGAGTCCACTGTCCGCTTCCACGTCTCGACTAGTCATTTCCATCTCCTTGATGCTCATACAGTTGAACCATGTCGGCGTTTCAGTCAAATCCCAGAGTTGTATTGAACTGGAAATATTTAAAAAAATATTATAGTCTAACATCCGAAGAGAGGTCGTCCTTAGCCCATCTATTTACCAGACGAAAAGTATATTGTTATCTATGAGAAAATAAATCGCGATTGTGTTGCTTATTACAATATGCTCATGGACATCCTTATTTAAAAAAAAAAAAACTAGCTCCTATGTTGCGTCCTTCTCTATTACAACAAACATTAAATGTCACGGGAAGCTTGCTACGATACATCAGTGAAAACCACATTCAAATCGGTCAAGCCGTTTCAGAGATAGCGTGCACAAACGCAAAGGCAAACAGAGAAACCTACAAACAGACAAAAAATCTAAAAACTATTTTTTTGACTTCGGTAACATAAGTACAACGTGTACAATTTTTTTATATATATTTAATGCACAGACATACGGCTATTTACGATTTTATTATATGTTTAGATTTGCAGCGGTACCTAAATACTTAGATATCCAACATGAGCGAGGCAGCCACAAAAAATTATATATATATATATATATATATATATATATATTAAATTTACAAATTACATATATATATTAAGTTTACAAATTAAATTGAGATTGAAGACTCCTTTTAAAGCGGAAGCCTGTGCCAGGTGCCTTCGCTCTTCCATAAAAGCTAGTCATTTATTAACAAATCAAGCCTCAGTAAACTTTACCAAACAAGAACTAAGATAGAAAATTATTGTTAATAAAATTATTATTATACACGTGTGTGAATTTACGATGTGTTAGTGTGAAATGCAATGCATGTGTGGCGCAATGTGTGTGTGTGTGTATTATAATTTAAAGCTTAGAAATCAAGAAGATAATGTAGTCACACTTACCCATCTTCCAAAGCAGCCAAAAAAAATCCATCAGTGCCACCCCTAAATCTACTTGTAACTACATTGTCTATGGCTATTAAAATCTTCAACGGCTCCCTCGTAACGCTCAAATCCCATAAACAAACCAAGCACTTCTCTGCAGCGAATCCGTCCTGAGATTTCTTATGTATGGTCATTAAGAGATTATTTTTAGTGTCCGAGGGCACAACATTTATGACGTCGCGTTCTTTTAAAAAGACATTTTGTTCTTGCAATTTAATTTGGGGCATCAGTGACGAATAACCCACGCTGAAATGACACTTCGGATGCTTCACTAAATCTGTCAAAATTAAATCGCCAACGTTGCGGCTTAATATCTGACTCAACCGTCTTTCGGTCTTTTTTAAAAACTTCCCAAGTTTATTTACGCAAAAATCATCATTCGTCAATTTCATTTTATATTTTTCGTACGGCAACATTCCGTCGCGACCGACTCCGTCTTTCTGCTCAAAATATATCCTCAACGGGTTGTCTGTGTAACCTTTTTCCGCATAATTTAAAGTTTCCTTTGCCTCGTTTCTGTCGGCGATTAAAAATGTGAAATTAGACAAGTAATCGACTTCGTTGCAATCGGTTTTTCTTCGTGTTTCTGTTGTCTTCAATTCGATGACATTTTTGGAAAATTCAATCGGATGCTGAGTCCACTTATTCTCGTACGCCAATTCGTCTGTTTGAATCTCCTCTGTGACACCGTCTTCGTAAGTTTGAACCGCTATTTGAGTGTAATTGGACCTGTCAAATAAGATGTCAACATGACGCAATGGAAATGTCTAGTCTAGATCCCATCAGGGGTGCGGCCGCTAGACGTAGCTTATTTTCTAAAAGACAAAATGTGAGGAATAGAGTAATGTTCCTATGTATTTTTAATGCAAGCATAGCTGCTAAGTACGGTAAAAAGCCAATATTTCTTTATATGTTAAGGTCGACAGACAGGCTACCGTCACCCGTAAAGGTACAAGTTGGTAGCCGACTATACGCAGCAGCAGCTTCCTGTCGCTGCAGTCATGATTTCGAACCCGACTGCAGACGGAAACAGCAGATGGAATCCGATTGGTTCCGAGTGTCCCGTGAAACAAGATGTCTGACGTGTTCGAGAATAGTCTTCGAGAATGCTCCGGCGGCGTCAGCGGCACTACTGATATGCGGTCGGGCGACACTGCCGTCTGCCGCTCGACGACGCATCGCTAAGCACGGGGGGAATTTAGAATACTTAGAAACCAGTAGTGTTGCTGCGACCATATACTTAGTAATACTCTTATATTGCTAGTAGGGGTTTTGAAAAAGATGACGAACAGTGCAGATATATATGTCTGTCTCCCTCATAAAGACTTCGAACGTTGTGCGCATGTCCGAGAACTAGCTATAAGCCTCTTATAAACTGCGAGAGATGAGGGCTTCCCCCACGCATGCGCATAACTCGTCAAGTATCAACGAGTGAGAGAAAATATGTAGTTGCCGTCTCTCTTACTCGGCAACGCTGACACTTACAGGGACTAGCAATATAGGAGTATTAAATATATGGCTGCGACACGTCGTTTGCTGCGGCATCATGTCGTCCGCTACCAACAGCAACGCCACAGGTGCTGCAAATGCGCTGCCCACCATAGTAGGGTTAAAGATAAGACATAAGGCAACTGATCTGTCATCCCTCACTCACTCCCCAAAACACAACAGCACACATGCTGTTTTTTCACGGTACTCTTCTGTAAGGGGTGGTTACTGCTGCCAGACGGGCTGTCCAAATGACTGCGAAACGCAGTGTGCCTTGTCACCATTTTTAAGATCCAGACTAGAGCCATGTTCATCTATGTGGCCTCATAGACGAAACATGAATCATTTCACAAAAGTGACCTGTGGCTCTAGCATGAGTTTACGATACTACACTCGCTAGCGAGAGCGTAAAACATTTATATGGAAAATTGATAATTTGACATTGACAGTTCACGATTTCCCATACAAAAGTTTTACGTTCTCGCTAGCGAGTGTAGTATTGGTGTAGTATCGTAAACTCATACTAGAGCCTCAGATTCTGCTTCGACAGGTACAGAACTTGGTAAGCAAATATTATAGTTGAGGAGTAATTTTTAATAGAAGAATTAAAAATATGAAATATGTGTAAAATTTTTTTAAAAAAAACTTGCATTTTACAAACGCAAAATTAAAAAAAAATGTTAAGATCGGCAGACAGGCTGACACTCCACATGATGGTTACCTTCCACATGCATGGGAAGGTAACACTGCTCAACACACCCACGGAGTCGCAGCTGGCGTTTAACATGGCTTCATGATAGAACTTTCATAAGAATTTTTACGAGTTATCACCTGAGAGGAAACCATTGACAAATTTGTACCTGGCTCGTGGTCCAAATAGTCGCTAAATATATTTGCACGGAGAAGAAAGGTGTACCCAGCAGTGTTATGGTGTGTAATTAAATCCATTTAAGTCTAATACAGACCTGCCGAACGTAGCCATATACAGGTCGTAGGGAATCGGTTTCATTTCATACAAAACATACGACATCTCATGCAGTGTTACCATATTTAAAATGTCTTTTGCTCGTTGCTTTATACGTTCGTTCGTTCTCCTTTTGTCTTTGTTTCTTTTCGACGTTGAGAAGTCTATGAAGAGGGGCCTGAAACATTCAATTAATTTACTATATTTTCAACTTATTGACATTAGTGTTAAGAGTCAATTTCGTGTAATTTTTTTTTATAAAAATAGTTGTCCGCGCCATTGGCCAATCAGAGAACACCATGTTTCGAATCCACCGCCACACATAAAGTAGTGTTTAAAAATGGTAAACAAACCCGCTGATCAAAAGACCCGTTGTCTTCTTTGTTCTTCTAACAGATGAACAAACCAGCTGATCAAAAAGACCCGCTGTCTTCTTTGATCTTCTATCACCCGTTACCTATCTCTGTTAACAAAACTGGAGTGATTCGCGTCGTGAGTGCTGAAGAGAAGAATTAAAGCTTTGGAAGAAGACTCAAGCCCTGAAGAATCCCGCGGATCACAACAGTGAGTAATAGAATAGAATTCCCGCATACCTTTACAGTCCAATCCCACCGTATTGGTCTCAAACCCGATTATTTACTATCGGCAAGCCCCATTATAATTAACTAGTGATCCATAATTTTTTTTTCATATTTTTCATATTATTATGGACTTTCATCATTATTATCTCAACCGTAGGACGTCCACTGCTGGACAAAGGTCTCCCCCCCTAATCTTCCAAAAGGACGTTAGAAACGGACCTTATCAGGTCGTCTTTCCACGTTGTGACTGGATGTCCTACGCTGCGCTTGCCGGTCCGTGGTCTCCACTCGAGGTACCTTCCGGCCCCATTAGACATCGGCTCTCCGTACTATGTGTCCTGCCCACTGCCACTTCAACTTACTGATCCGACAAGTTATATCGGTACCTTTTGGTCGTCTACGGATTCGAATCCTCATTCCCGAATCGATCTCGCAATATAAACTCTCATATGCTTGTGTTATGGGATATCCATGCAACGGTGAGGGGGCAAAACCCTGTACACCTAGACCAGAGCCAACTTTGAGAAAAGTTTATTTCCAAAGTAAAAATTTCAGCCGGGAATCGAACCCTGGACCCCTGAGTCAGAGCATTAAGGCAAGCACCTTAACCACTCCACCAATTCGCTCTTCAAATCATGTGACAATGACAGCGACTAGTTTGACACTAGTTGACAAAGAAATTTACGCTCACTTGTCAAGAATGTCCACGTGCAACATCTTCATACTGGACGTGGCGCTTCCACTTGACATTTCCTGGAATCCCTCGTCCGTGAGGAAACTCCTCCTCTCTTCGCTACCGTCCTCCAAGTCTTCCTGGATGTGCTCCATCGCAGCGGGTTTGGATTTGTTCGCGGAGCGCTGCGACTCGCGTAATTCAAAATTGCCTAATAATAACATATGTCATTGAATTTTAAATATGACCAATGAGCACACCTGGTCAATTTAATGCAGACATTTCTAGTCCACACTAGTAGACATGTTGCGCGATTTTGGTCTCTGAGATGCGTCTCAGGTTGTCTACGTAGACTTGTCTATAGACTAATCCTCGTCTACGGGCCTGTTTGCGAGACCAAAATTCGCACCTATCGGAATGGGAGACGAAATTCAACGTTAACGTTGCGCAATATTTTGACAGTGTGGACTGTCTCCAGTTACCGAGGGGTCTGATTCGGCGGTTTCAGTTTGAATTCCGGGTGAAGTTCTGAAAACCCATGGTCTTAGTTTATTTTAAAATGCATTTCCGAACCTAGGCTCTTCTGCGAGCACTTCGTGCGTCCACCAACGTTTACGCTTTCGCGTTCTTTTATTTGTAACTAGCTGATCTCGTCTACGCTTCGCTGCGGCCCATACGGGGGCGGCGCGGGCGTGCGCATGGGGCGCGCGGTACTGGACACTTCTTATATATATATATATAATACTATTTATCGTAGCGTGATGTTATATTATAGCCTATAGCCTTCCTCGATAAATGGACTATTCAAAACAAAAAGAATTTTTCAATTCGAACCAGTAGTTCCTGAGATTAGCGCGTTCAAACAAACAAACAAACTCTTCAGCTTTATAATATTAGTATAGATTAGTTGTTGCAATAAAATACAATGTTACTCGTCGTAAAATACTTTGTCCGCGTCTCTCAATAAAATACTATGTTACTCGTTGATAATATAGCTTTCTATGGGTGAAAGAATTTTTCAAATCGGTCCAGTAGTCTTTGAGTTTATACATTACAAACATAAAAAATTGTCTGTCTGCCGATCTTAACATTTAAAAAACATTTGTATGGGGGGGGGGGGAGATGGGGGAGATTTTATTTTTCACAACTCGGGCGAAGCCGCGGACTGATATAATATAAAATAAAGCAGTATTTAATAAAGTAGAAAAAAAAAAACCTGAATCGAGCATCTTCTCTTCGTCCTTGACGTCCTTGCCTGAGCCATCTTGCTCAAGAGACGGCGTCTCGTGTCTCTCTGACAGTTCCGTTTCACTCTTTGACTCACTCGCGGCCTCACTATGGTACGATTCAAAATCCGACTCGTAACTCTCAAAATCGTCCTCGTAACTCACGTCCTCGTCGCTTGCGTTTCTTTCCTAAACACGAGAGAAACTGTATTATCTTATTTTTTCAATAAAAATCTAGATATATTTATAGGACAATTATCCTTTATGTTAACTTATAAAGTTTTAGTAGGTATTTTTATTTTTGTTATGTACTATGAGCCAGGCAACTTCGTAAGCGCGGTATTCGGTATAGCGCGTAACTTTTTTGTTTGTAAACCGATTGGAATGAAACAAACACAAATGTTACAGGATGCTTGCTACAATACATCAGTGAAAACCAAATTCAAATCGGTTAAGCCATATCAGAGATTAGCATGCACAAACGCGTTGACAAACAGACAGATATTCTAGAAACTATTTTTTTTGACATCGGTAACATGAGTACAACGTGTACAAATTGTTTTTTTTTTTTTAAATCGTGTCTGTAAATTAAATTTTTTTTCAAAAAAACACATTGTAGGTACCTCTGTTACCGAAGTCACAAAATAAGTAATCGCCGAAGTGAAAAAAATAGTTTTAAGAATTTTTGTCTCTTTGTCTGTGCGTTTGTTCACGCTAAACTCAGAAACGGCTTAACCGATTTGAATGCGGTTTTCACTGATATGTTTTATGTTAAGATCGGCATCGAGGCTGACGGTCCACTTGATGGTAGGTGGCTACCGTCGCCTATAACACAAGCAACGTCACAGGTGCTGCAAGTGCGCTGCCGACTACAGTAGGATTAAGGATAGGGCATTGGATAGGAAAATGGGCTCTGGCATTCTTACTCACTCACCGAAACACAATAGCACACGTGCTTTTATTTCACGGTGGTCTTCTGTAAGGGGGTGGTCACAGCCGTCAGACGGGCTGCCCAAATGACTGCGAAACGCAGTGTGCCCTGCCACTACTTTCCAGATTCAGACCGATCCAAATTGCAAAAGTTCATTTTCAAAATTGAACTTGCCGGGAATCGAACCCGGGAACCCTAGAACAGGGCGTTAAGGCAAGCACCCTAACCACTCATCCAACGGGCTCGTCAACGGCTGTTTGCATTTGTGTGGGTAAACCGTGCGTTTACGAGGCGTAGTTTTACCGGCTTCACACTGTCGTCCACAGGGGTCTATCTTTATTTTATCTGAGACACTATAGTGATTTGTGTTGTGGTCCGCACCACAACTGTATACTGAGTCAGGGTTCCTTTTCCTCTTCTTACTTGTTTATATATTTGTTTGTTTGTAATTATTATTTGTTCATATATGTATATTGTGTTTATTAGAGGAATAAAAGATGCTTTCTTTCTTTCTTTCTTTCTGATTGATACTTACTTTTGAGCGATTTTCATCGAGATCAATGTAGAATGATTTTGGTTTAGCAGCCAGCGTGCGGGTCAAATTTAACATTGCTGCATTATTATTGACAACTTCAGGCGTCAACAATTTAACTTCATTTTCATCCAATGTTCTCGTTTTAGACCTTTGCCGTTCCGTTTTCTGTTCGATATCACTATTATCTTTGGCATTTTTAATTTTAATGGCATTTATTCTTGAATTGCTATCTTTTAAGCCGTCCGTAAATAGCTTTCTTTTGACAACCGGCGAGTTGACAGTGACATTTGTAGTTAGAGATTCGCCTGCTTTTTTACTTACATTCAACGTGGATTTGCTAATGTTTGCTTTAACATTTCTATCAGGCGCACGATTTAATTTAATGCGAGCATCGCTTCTAGGAGTTAATTTTGATGAAGATGTTTTTGACTGGTCCTTCTTTGGAGTCTCTTTGTTCGTTAGAGATGTCTTTGAAGACGTTTTTGACTGGACCTTCTTTGGAGTATCTTCGTTCGATAGTGATGTCTTTGGGGCTGTAGTCTTTTTGGGAGCCGTCTTCTTAATTTGACCGTAGATATCGGTAGCGGACGACTTTTGCACAAAAGATCTGTGTGTGGAAATATTAGAGACGGTCTTTTTGCTTTTTCTGTCCTGCAAGCTTCTTGTTTCGATTTGAGCGTCATCTTTCGGTTTTTCTTTTTTTACTCTACTGCTTTCTTTCGACATCTTAATGGCTAATCGAGTATATCATTAAGTTCTGTGGTATCGACTAGAAAGAAAAAAAATTACTATTATTTAACGGAACAATAGTTATAACTTAAATGGAATGTCTATTAACATAATTATTTACTTACATGCAATTTCAGACATAATAAGAATTAAAGACATAATTTTACGGACAACATAGTAAAGCCGGTTTGATAAACATGCGTGCGTAGGCCCGCTAGCTGAGCCCGCAACTTCGTACGCGTGGTATTCGCTATGGCGCGTAACTTTTTTGTTTGTAAACCGATTGGAATGAAACAAATACTAAATATTACGGGAAGCTTGCTACAATACATCAATGAAAATCGCATTCAAATCGGTTAAGCCGTTTCTGAGATTAGAGTGCACAAACGCACAGACAAATAGACAAAAATTCTAAAAACTATTTTATTGACCTCACTAACATAAGTAGGTACAACGTGTAGATATTGTTTTTTGAAAAATATTTAATGTACAGACACGGCTCACTTACGATTTTATTATATTTGAAAATAATGGTTTCTATGTTACGTGTGAAATGTGATCCATACTTGTTTTTATTTTTTGCAGTTAGGCACTTTCATCAGTAATTATACTTTAATTTTTTATTACATCAAGCTCCACGTGCTGATGTATTGCTCAATTAAAGACGAGGCGTAGTTTTACCGGCTTCACTCACAGGGTTCTATCTTTAGTTCTTCATTTATCTGAGCATGCAATTGCATAATTTAAATATGCCATCGAAATAATTTGTAAACTCTATATAGAATAAGTTTATCTTTATGTATTTCTCCTAAGACAGGCTGGCGGTCCAACTGGTGGTATAGGTATTCGCCTATTAATTCAAGCCAACAGCACATGTGCTGCAGATGCGCTGCCAACCTTAGTAGTAGGATTAAGGTTCTGGCATCCCTTCCTCACTCACCGAAATACAACAGTCAAGGGCCGCCTTTAAGGGATTCACTGAGGCAAATGACATTTACTATAGAACTCGCTGGCGGCGGAGACAATTCAACGGGCCTAGAAATGGTGTTTTTTTGTTTTTACCATTAGAACATTACACAAAAAAAATTTTTTTATCAATACAATTTTTTAATCTGATATCAACTTATTTATAGGTACAGGATTCATATGCGTGCAATAAGCCGTTTTCGAGGGAATTTTCAATAAAGGTCAAATTCTTCTTGTGTTCTAACTTTTTTTGTGGAGTTTCCATTACTTTAACGAAAATTCTAATCAATACAATTGGTTCTTCACATGTTTAAGTATAATATATATTTTTTTCAAAGCAATTGTCTTGTCTATTTCTTGTAACATTTTCATTGAACAATGGATATTTTTAGTATTTAGCGTTTGTCTCCCCCTTAACTTATTGGTGGTTGGGATCCTGGGAACTTTAGAATAATGGGGCCCCTATGACTATGACCAAGGATTATTTTATTAAAATAGACAAAATGAATGTTGAAATCAAATTTTGCATTTATTCACCTGTTATGTTTATTTCTTTGTGTTTACATTAAATGAATAAGTATAATTATAACATAATCCAGAATAGTAACTCTCAGCATTCACTAAATATGCAGGTTAGTACTTAAATGTTGATTGAAAAGGTGGCCTTCAAGCTCTGTCTCTTTGAGTACATCACATGCTATGGACATCAACAACAAACAGGTCAATCTTTCTTGCAGCATTGTCCTTCTTAATTATTTTTGTATGCTTTTCAATTTGAAGAAGGAACATTCGCATCAGTGCAGTTAGGCGGGAAAAGGGGGGCCACATCGATGACGTGGCTCTGAGCACTTGCCCAATGGAAAAGAGAAGCCTGACAACAGCACACATGCTGTAAGGGATAGTCTTCTGTAAGGGGGTGGTTACTGCCACTAGACGGGCTGCCTAAATGACTGCGAAAAGCAGTGTGCCCTACTGCCACTACTTTCCAGATCCAGACCGGAGCCAACCAAATTTGAAAAGTTCATTTTTTCAAAGTTGACCCTGCCGGGGATCGAACCCGGTAAAATAAAACAATGTGTTCGGTTGACGATCAACGAGAGAGAGAGAGAGATTTAATCAAACCATAAAGAACATTTTTTACATAGATGGCATTAGTGTACACAGAGTGTTGCCATTACATATTTTGATTTATTACCAACACCCGGGAACCTAGAACAGAGCGTTAAGGCAAACACCCAAACGAGTCATCCAACGGGCTCGTCAAGACTGAATAAATTATTTTTCATGTATTTTTGTAAAATGTTGAATGTTTTATTTTTTAAAACGCTTTAGAACAGGGGCGCGAACTAAGTCACGGGTTGCTTAAATCTGGTATTATTTAGAGAATATACATATCCTCGTAGCTGTAAAAATGATTATACCACAATGTATAGCTGACTGATGTTGAATTTTTTAGAAGGTATCGTCTTCAGATATGTATATTACAATATACTAATGTTAAACAAATAATACTTATTTGATATAAATAATACAAAATAGATAAATAAATACATACCCATAACCTATAATATATACATATATATAAACACCTTGACATGGATTCACATAATGTACTAATTTTTAAACACAATCAGATTGTGTTTCGGCAATAAAAAGAAAATCACGTTACTATTTGAAACTAACAATAATAATTAATATTTATTATAAAAGATATCAAGAACTGCGTTTCTATGAAATTATCACGCATCCATCCAGATACACAGAACTCACTATAAATAATTATATGTTACTCGGTTATGTTGCGTTTCTATAGCAACGGAAGCATCAAACATGCCCAAGGCTGGTGTTGAACTCTGCGTGTAGATGGCGCTGTGTACTCTGAAATCTATTTTATTTTTATTTATTTATTCAATTTATGTCAACCATCGAGGGTCATAATAATAATAATAAAATTTAAAATTAAAATAATTAAATATATAATAATAATAATAATAATAATAAAATTTATTTGCTGAATATAGGTTACAGTGGTTTTACAATAAATAGATAAGTCTCACTACATTCTACCCTTCGAGGGTGTGCAAATGTTTAAAGTACACTACATAAAAGAGTAAAACTAATTAATATAACTAATTATTACAATGAATTATCAGACATATAATCTTTTATACTGTAATAGCATTTGTCGACTAGTAGTTTCTTCATTTTCTTCTTGAATAAATTTACATTAAGTTCTTTAATGGCATTTGGAATTTTATTATATATAACTGGCGCTTGACAAAAAACACTTTTGTGCATCAGGGCTGTGTGTGCTTTTCTAATGCATAATCTATTGGGATCTCTTTGTTCTCTTTTACTACCCTCAGAGACTCGCTTAAATAAGTTGGAGTTGGCTTTTACATATACAGCGACCTCATATATATAGAGCGATGGAAGTGTCAAGATTCTATACTTTTTAAAGAAGGGCATACAACTGTCTATAACCTTTAATTTAAACATGGCTCTAATACACCTCTTCTGTGCCTTAAAAATCAAATTTATGTCTGTCGAGTTGCCCCAGAATAGAATTCCATATCTTAACACAGATTCGACAAGTCCATAATATGTTAATAGGAGCACATCAATGCTTAAAGTGTTAGTAAATTCGTGCAGTGCATATGCTTGTTTACTTAGACGTTTTCTAACACTTTCAATATGACATTTCCAATTTAATCTACTATCAATTTCTAATCCTAAAAATTTCGTTAAGTGTATTTCTTTTATAGTCTGGTCTTCATAATGTATTTCTTGGTAAGGTATGGCAGGTATCCTTTGACTGAAGTACATGATATTTGTTTTCAGCAAATTAATTCTTAAATTATTATTATTTAACCAATGTATAATACTTGCCAAAGCAATACTAATATCATTACTGTAGGTATCTTTGTCTTTACATTTTATTACCATGGTACTATCATCTGCAAAAAGACACATAGGATGCTCAACTGCCCTTGGTAGGTCATTAATGTAGGCTATAAACAATAAAGGTCCTAAAACACTGCCTTGTGGGACACCATAAGTCAAAGTACGTTCTCTAGATAAGAAATTTTCGTGTGTTTTGTTGTCTTTGTTTACTCGAGTAATCTCTGTAATTTGTTTCCTGTTGCATAAATAAGATTGCATTAGATTTAGTATGTTACCTCTTATTCCATAACCTTCGAGTTTTTTAAGAAGAATTTTATGGTCTACATGGTCGAATGCTTGTGTCATGTCCATGTACACAGCACATATAGAGGATTTTGTGTCTACATTTGTCATAATTAAATCTAAGAATTTAAAGAGCGCTCCATTTATTGTTTTATTTTTTCTGTATCCGTATTGTTCACTGGTTAAAATATTGTATTTTTCCATATAGCTACTTATTTCTTTATGTAAGTATTTTTCAAATATTTTTGAGAATACTGAGAGCCGTGCTATAGGTCTATAATTTATCAAAAGGTTCCTGTCCCCTTTATTTTTATATATTGGTGTTATAACGGCTTTCTTTAATTTTTCGGGATACAGACCTTCACTAATACTAAGATTTATAATGTGGCTAAGATGACCCGCTATATTATTTATCGTATATTTTACTACTTTCGTATCAATGCCATCGCAACCAACACTATTTGTGTTTTTTAATGTCTTCACTATATTGTTTACATCTATTGGTGTACAAGGTTTTATAAACATAGAATTACTTCTCAAAGTTGTATTAAAGGTGGATGGATTTGTATTCAAAAATGGTTTAATTTTATCTATAAAGTAATCATTGAAAATATTAGTCATAATTACAGGATCAGATATCATTTTGTTTTCCTGACTAATTTCTGTAATAATTTCTCTAGGTCGATCTAATTTTACTCTGTTTATAATTTTCCAGGCTGTTTTATTTTTATTCTGAGCATTTATAATAGCGTAATTATTTTGTGACTTTTTAGTTAACCTAATTATCTTCTTAAATAATGATGAATAAGTTGCATATTTATTTTTGTTTGTCTCATTCGGGCTTCTTCGGTAAACCTCTAATAATTTCCTTTTCTTCTTACTACATATTTTTAAGCCTTTTGATAACCATTTAACTTTATAAGTTGATCTTATTGTTACTAGTTTGAAAGGAAAACAAAGTTCATACAACAGTTTAAAATTATCAATAAATATATCATAAGCCATATTTGGATCATCCGTAGTATACATTTCTGAAAAATTCCAATTCTTAATATATTTATAGAACTTTTCTAAATTTTCTTTACCAAAATCCCTTTTTTTAAAACGCCAAAATGTACATAAGTTAGTTGGTTCAACTGGAGTATTCAATATCTGTGCAGTATGATCTGACATTGCTAGATCTATTACTTCTGACTTACATCTGTTTAGGTCATGAATAAAATTGTCTATACACGTATCGCTTACCAATCTTGTTGGTTGTCTTATTTCAAGTTTAAGACCAAAACTAAGCAAGAGACATTGGAGCTCGGATGTAGTATTATTATTTTTGAGAATATCTATATTAAAGTCTCCTGCTATAACAATATTCTTCTTTTTTATATTTTGTAAATAAGTCAATAATTGCTCAAGTTTTTCAAAGAAAATGTTTATATTTGCTGATTTTGGGACTCTGTAAATACATATAATTATTATTTTATAATCAAGGAGTTCTATTGCACAACATTCAAATATGCCTGAAATAGTAAACTGTCCTATTTGTTTAAGTTCTTTATAGGGATAGTGCCTCTTTATAAGTATACATGCTCCACCTCTTTTAACATTATTACGGCTATAACATGCAGCCATATTATAATTAGGTATGTTGCAGAGTGCTTCATATCCGGCCTGCATAAAATGTTCCGTAAGACATAACACATCAATACTTTTTCCATTATCTGCAAGTTCTTGTAGATTTATAATGAGCAAGTCTGTTTTATGAAGGAGGCCAGCTACGTTTTGATGGAGAATGTGGAGACTATTTACTGAAAAACCTGTTTTGTTATCGAGGGTGTGTTGATAGTGTCATTCTGAGAGGGTATTTCTAAATTTTTATTTTCTGTATTGGTATTTAAAATGTCTTGTATTGTAATAGATAAATCTTTTAGTATTGTTTTTATTCCTTGATTATTAATTTTTCCATTGTATCTGAACATATTATAATTACATTGCAGGTTCTTATTACTATCTATAAAATAAGCATCTTTATTAGATAATAAGTCTATATACAGTAGGTTATTAAAATGCTCTACTCTTGAGTTGTACATGTATGTATTATTTCCATATTTATAGGTCGGGGAGCATATTATGATGTTTGTATTAGTTAAATTCTGTATGGTACGACGAATTTCTAGTATTAGTTCTAAATAATTCTGTGTAATTTCAAAGTCACTTTCACCTATCATTAATATACAGTAATCGTTTTTATTAAAATATTTAAGCTTTGTTTCTAGACCTGATAACAATTGTTTAATCCCACCGTTTGGTGTCAAGTAATGACATATGTCATAGTTCTGGAAATTATCTAATGTCGAATGTAAAAAATTTCTATTATTTGTGTTGGAAGATAAAAATATCATTTTACTCTTAACATTAATGTTGTTTGTTAATTGTTTATCTTTTTTTTGTGCACATTTTTGTAGTCTCTCTGTCGATTGTGACTTAATCGATGTGTTTTGACTATTATTTACTTTTGTGTCTTTTATATACTGAGTACCTTTTTCACACTTGTTATTTTTGTATTCATCTGTTTGTGTGTTCTTATTGTTTTGTAGCAGTATGTGTGTTTGTGTCTGTTTGTTTGTATTTTTGTTTGCATTACGGTTCTGTTTATTTTTCCTGGTTGCTACAGGTGATTTCGTTAGAACCGGACTGTTTGTTATTTTTTTATATAGTTCCTGTTTTTTCAAGAGGTTTTCATTGGTTTTCTTTAATGCAGTAATTTCTTCATTTAATACATCTATTTCCTTATTTGCACTGCTAAGCTCTGTTTTTAAATTCTCTATTTGTGTTTTGAGTCCAGTGATATACTCTGAATCTTCATCTACTGATTCATTGGGAATACTAAGACTAGTGACCTCTAGTGCCTCATCAGTAGAAATATTTTCATGTGAAACCATTGAGTCCGACTGGGTTCGTATGCGGCGTCGTCGGAAAGTAATATTGTCTAAGAAATTCATGTTTGGAATGTATTAGTTGGTTTATGTTTTAATTAGGTATCTGTATGTGTAAGTACTTTCTAGGTGTTATTTTGCGAGTAATTTTATCTTTGTTTCGTAAATGTGTAGTTAACAATTGATGTTGCTATGTTCTTATAATGGCTCCAACTTCGGTGAACAGTTTCTTAAAAAAATATTTTAAAAAACCATACCTTCATTTCTCCAAAGGATACGAACCGTCACCAGCCAAATGTTAGCTGCACTTTAGAATATTATACCAACTGACCTCTTGTAGCGTTACCTAAAATTCGTTAACTCTTTCTAAGAATAAAGAAATTTAATATTGTATAGGGTATATCGTAGTTTTTATTTTTTAATATTTTATTTATTATTATTTTTTTATTTTATTACTAATTATTCTTTTTAACTTTTTCTATCACTAATTGTTCACTATACTTTCACTATATTTTATTAATCTTTGCACATATTTTTAATAGTTTTGTTATAATGATAAGTTTGTTGGAATGTAATTAGAATCCAATTTCACTGAAATTATAGTTTTTTTTACTTAGTTTATGTATTTTTATTTAGTATGTCACTTTATTTTACACAAGATAGATATTACAGATAAAAAGAAGCACTTTTACTATTTTTAAACTTAGAAAAGCATTGGAGCTAATTGTTACGGACTAGATTGCCGACTACCGACGAGATGAGTATATATAATATCTTACACACTAAACAATAAACAAATCATGACTTGGTGGGCAATACATGAATCATGGAGCAATGGTTCAAGTACTGCCTACCTAATCTCCCAGCCAAGGCTTGGAGGATGTGGCCGGGGCCAGCCCGAACCCTGCGTACGAGGGTTGCGCATTATGGCGTAAAAACAATCCACACGCCATTCTGCGAACATTCCCGACGCGCTACAGAACTGGACAGCCTCGTCAACATCCGAATCGCATTATTATATATTGTACACGCAAGGCGCTGTAGGTACTGTTTCCGCGAATAATCTGCACAAAGGCTGCTCGTGTACAAAAAGCTTTAAATAAAGAATAATATCTATGCATGAATCTGAAATTTCATAATATCTAGTAAAATAATTTCTATAATGTGCAGAATTTGTAACGTTTTTGCAGGTTAAATTCTTTCAATTACTGACTAAAAGCCAATAATGTTTTTCGATGAAAAAATTCTAGCTATAAGGTACATACACTTAAAATTAGGTTGTCAATTGCAACCATCTATAAAGACTTTTATAAAATATTGGAATTGTTGGCGTATCCATATTTTACCTATGTATACTAATACTTACTTAATAATATTAAATGTGAAAGTAACTCTGTCTGTCTATTACCTTTTCACGACTAAACCGCTGTGAACCGATCATAATGAAATTTTGATTCACGTTGTCAGGGATGCAGGAAAGGACATAGGGTTACCTTTCATCCAGAAAAAGTACTGTTCCAGCTGGTAAAGTTATAACTGCAATAAAGATGTTGGTGTTACATTGCTCATATATTAAATAAATAAATAGATACTACTCAGAGATACTATGTATATATGTCACCGGAAGATAACAAGATCCGCAAATTTCGAGAGGTAAATTGTATTATGTATTTTACGCCCACATTTTCGCAAATTTATCAATTTCCGACGTCTCGTGGTAAATTTATAAACTAACGGATATCCATTGGTAAGATTCTAAACGGTTCGACCAATCACAGAAGAGCTTTTAATTTTACGCTTCTAATACGGAAAATAACACACTGCTCTCTGATTGGTCGATGTTGAATGTGGAAATGCTTGTGCTAGCATTTACAGCACTATCTTCACCATTTTGGCTGTCCGCAGCTTCTAGGTCGCTCATTGTGGGTCTAGTTTAGGTTAAACGCACGAGTAACCGATTTGTTTATGTTCCGTGGTGAACAATGGCGGTGGAGAGGAAGGAGAAGGAACATGTGACTTATTCAACCAATCAGAGCGCACATGGCGTTTGGTTATTGCATAGATACTTATTAATTTACGTGCGAGTTCGGTAAGTTTATAAATTTGCGAAATTGTGGGAGTAAAATAACACAATTTATCTCTCGTTTAGAATCCTACGAAAGTTTATATTCCTAGGAAATTTATAAATTTGCGGATCTTGTTATCTTCCGGTGACATAGATATAGAATTCTCGTGTCAGTGTTTGTAAAAAAACTCCTCCGAATCGGCTTGATCGATTCTTATAAAATTTTGTGTGTAGGTATATTTGTTAGGTATGAGAATAGGTTTGTAAAGCATTTTTCACCCTCCTACCCCCACCCCCCATTTTTAATTGCGATTTTAGTATTTTTGTATGAACATTTATCCAAAAAAACTTACCGTCCTTCATTGACGTGAAGTGTCGCGTCATTTTGACACATGGTTTGAAAACAAAATTGGACCCAATAGGTGGCGCCACAATCGGGTTAAAGAATTATTTTTTGGTTCGGGCAGGACAACGTCTGTTGAGTATATATATAATTGTATATATTACAATTATATAATATATATATATAGTCAGGAGTTATTTTTTATTTTTCAACGCGGGCACCAGCCAGTGTAGTATAATTTTGCGTCGCATTCTGTCTCGCGACCATTGAAATCAAGTAACTTGAGACCAAGCACGTATACAGAGGAGGGGATAGTTGGGATTTATCCCCCCCCCGAAATCTGACTGAAAAAAAAAAAAAACGATAGATGTCATTCATTCAGAAAGGAATAAAAAAGTGAGTTACTCAAACCTATTGTCATTACATTGAGAGAACTATCCTGCACAAACAGAACTGTTGCCCAAACTGCGTCTACATTCATAGCTGCGATGGAAAAAAGTAGTTTCTTGATTTCCCTAAAAACCTGTGAAAGATTTTTCAGAAAAATTAAAGTAAAGTACAGTGATTACAGCGATTTTTACACAATTCACATGGTTGTTTCAATGTTTGTCCCCCCCCCCCCCCCCGAACCAAAAGTCTGGATACGTGCCTGCTTGAGACAACAAATTCTCCAAAATACCTATTACTGACTTCACTCGCTCGTACAGGGTTCCTTCACGGAAAACCGAGGATATACAACCTCTTATATTCAATGAAAAAGAAAATGTACGTTGACATGTCATATAGAATAAAAAAGTAAGTTGTCAATATGTCAAATAAAATAAATAAACGGATTGAAAATACGTGCTTTAATCTTTTAATAGAAGAAAGAATCTCCAAGTCTATTAGGCTAACCACCTTGAACACCACTGCCCAACGTACTCACAGCCAAACTACAATATGATGAACAGTTGTCATGTTCATTCATTTATTTCTATTACAAAGTGATCTATTACATTTATTTCTATCACAGGATAAAAGAAACACTTCAATTAACTTTTTTAATTTATTATCTTAAACTTTAAGTAAATTTTTACAGTCTTTTTCAATTACACAATTATGTTTTCTTAACTACTTAGTCTGTACCGTTTATACACATATCGTATACCGTCAAACCGTTCAAAATTGCCCTTGGCGGGTATTTTTGCCTAAAAGCAAAAAATATCTAAAACCATAAATTGCAAAGAAGTTTGTTGAAATAGCAAAATTTTACTTCATTTTGGGTAATTTAGATATACTATCTGGCAACATTAATTATTTGTTTCGTTCTTAACTTCATTCATTCAGTTTAGTGGTGGTTAATATAACGTATAGCTGATAAAAATAGCACGCTATTTACTTGCAACGAATAGCGTGCGCTATATAAAGATTTAGTTAGAGTTAAAATTATAACGATATCTTATAACGTCGCGCGGCGCGCGGCTGGCGGGCGTTGTAAAAATCTCAGTATATAATAAGTTACTCTATGGTATAGCATGTTAAAAGAAAACAATTGTTGACCGGTAACTGGCCGTCATGTTTGACATGGGCGGAGGTCGTTTAGCGATTTCGCGCGCTTTTTTAGAAAACCGTTAAATTTCGAGTGTGTGTATTAATATGAAACTTTGTTATGCCAGTTGTGTTTTGTAAATAATATTTTTAAATGTAAACAAAATGTAAATAGATATATATGTAAAAAGATGTGTAAATAATAGCTTTTGTATATAAGCCGATTTATGTATATAAAATGAACTTTTAAATGTCAATGAATTTTGAACTTAAATACTGGCTGACTTAAAAAGGTTTGATATTCAAACAGCAAAAGAGAAAAAGTATAATTTTATGTTTTGACGTGAAAAAAACATAGAGAGTGTGTTTTTATACATGTGGATAGATAGTTGTGAAATATTTTATATATAAGTTATTTTAGATGTTTTGTGCACCATCCAAATACTTAAGTAATTTTAATTAATAAATAAAAATTAAGAATTGAAGTAATCCGAAGAAGTGAAATCCACAAGATTAAATACGCCTATAATTTTAATATCCATTTCTATAAAATTTCGATCATACAAGAAAACCAAAGAAAATAAAATTATAGACAGTCCTAAGCCTGCAAAATATGAAGTATAGTTCATATTATAATAGGAACATTTTTTTAAAATAATACATTTTTATTATACTACTCATAGAAATATTCATGAAATCGATTAAAGATGTAGCTCCATCCAATATACTGAACATGGATGAAACTAACTTGAGCGATGATCCAGGTTCTTCTAAGGGCATATTTCGGAGAGGCGTGAAATATCCCGAACGAGTCTTAAATGCTACGAAAGGAGCAAATTCGCTGATGTTTACATGTACAGCTAATGGTGCGAGTCTACCCATTTACGTGGTTTATAAGGCAGAAAATTTATACTCTGAATGGATACAAAAGTATAGGCCCAGAATTTCCTAAAAATTCCTAAAAATATTCCTAAAATTGGGGTTTAATATTCCTAAAAATTGAAGTATACACAAAAATGCGGGCAAAGATGACCGGTTTTACGGTATACAACGTGTCCGGTAAGTATAGGATAACCTTGGAACCAAAGATAGGTCTAGTCATGAGTTTTAGCCTTAGTAAAAGTCGCATGGTTTTCGATATTTTTGCATTTTTATGTTTTTTTTTTAAAAGTAGACTATCAGTCATTTGCATGCCATTCCTACACAAGGAGGAAATATTTCCATTCTGTTTTCTGTTATTTAACAATAACAGAAAACAGAATGGATTTTAATAATTTTTCAATAACCCTTACAAATTTATTAAAAAGGAACAAAATTTCGAATTTTGTTCGAACAAAATTCAAAACATTTTTGAACTTCAGTCACGTAAAAAAAACGTGCCAAGCGAAAATGGCCATTTATCTAAAAAATTGCCTAATGCACTAATCAAAATGGTATAATACATGCTACTTTTTTTACAAAAACATAAATATTACTGTTAATATCGTCAATAAAGTGTTAATATTTCACTGAACTGCATTTTTTTACAAAATGTAACTTTTTATTACAAGAAATCCATCGCAATCATCGAGATATAATATAACGTATTTCAGTTCGCTGATTGCAACTAAATTTATTTTACATTTAGTCTCGAGTAGGTATGTAAGACTCGAGTCGTAATGAAATCACATGACCACAGAATAATATGGCACAGAAAGACATGGCCCCCAACGAGGCAGGCATTAAACAAAATCACGCATATAAACAAAAGCAACACCAATAAAAGTCCAAAGAAACATCTGTGCCAAACAAAAAAAAAATGTAGTACTTAAACAAAAACACACAAAAACAAACAAAAACCTAATATCTAGTACCTAGTAGATTAAATCTTTGGCCTCAACAAAGACTATTCTCTGGATAACGGAGAATATATTTTGAAATTTTTGAAAATATTGAAAGCGTACAATTAAAAAGAAAGCAAAAATATACGATCAAACTACACTTTTGTCTCATAAAATCAATTTGTTTCGATGAAGTACCAACTCGTTTTTATTATACAACAAATAAATGTAAAAATATTGACAGACATGTTGAAATCTCCCCTTGAAATATCAAACTAATGTATGTTAATGTCAATATATGACGGCGCTTGTGTTAGCGCCATCTACCAGAACAAGAACAAGCTCGAGGCAAAGAGACGTTGACGTTGCGTTCTAAATTCAAATTCAAACCATTTATTTGCCTGTATAACCAGATCTTAAAATAATAACATCCCAGCGCTTCGATCAACAATACAACTAGATTAAAGGTGATAGCTCTGAAAACGGCCCGAGAAATAAGAGCACAAAATAAGCGTGTGCTCTTATTTGCGACAGTACGGTTCAACCAAAGCCAACGTTCGGACGCGTTAAAATGCCACAGTGTGCGTTTAAAAACTGTTAAAAAGCGTTTAGACTTAAGGTATATTTTAAGTTAATTTAACAGATATAGCTTTAAGTATAATCAACACAAGATCAACACGGACTGTTTTTCGCTTTGATTTTGTACGAGACCTTTAATCTAGGTGTATTGTTGATCGTAGTCCCAGCGTGTACTACCACATTTGGTGTGCAATATATAAATCTTAAGTATATAATAAAAAAATCAATCATAATTAAAATAATCTACATTCAATTAATACATAGTAGTTACAAAAAAAAAACCTAAAACCCATACCAATAAATAAGAACACGTAGAACGGAAACTCCCGCTCCGGACGCGCTTAAGGTCACTATATTAGCCTACACGTTAAACGGGATACTCGGTCGGGCTGTGACGGCCGGCGTCTCCGCACGAATAAACTTACTTAACAGTTTTACGTAAGCCGGTATTTTTTTATTTTATATTTTTAGGTAAATCATACTTACTTAAATGGCTTCATTTAAGTAAGTAAGTTCATTTATTTGTTGACGCTCCAAAATTCATAATACATCTAGCATTTTTCACCGCATTAATACACCAATATAACATGTAAGTTTTAACGTTTACTGTAATTACCAAATTTATTATTGATTCCTTTAGAATTTCCTTATTATTTCCGCGCCTTTTCTCTG
Source organism: Bembecia ichneumoniformis (assembly GCA_910589475.2). Classification (NCBI taxonomy): domain Eukaryota; kingdom Metazoa; phylum Arthropoda; class Insecta; order Lepidoptera; family Sesiidae; genus Bembecia; species Bembecia ichneumoniformis. The sequence goes on from OU342550.1 coordinate 3,517,839, forward strand.
TCATTGAAGCAGTGCATTGTGCATAGATTGTATATGTATTTTGTTATAACTTTTTATATTATTTCTTGCCTATGTATTTTTCGATGTATTTACATGTCTACATGTATGTATGCATATGTTTGTATGTTTTTATGTATGTGTGTGTATGTATATGTATAATTATGTATATAGTAATTTATAAAGTATGTTTGTATGGTGCTCAATGAGTCACACACGGTGCTGGCTGAAAATCAGCGCTGTAGGTGTTTGTCTAGCACCTCAGCATAATGCTGAGTCAGTATCCGATTCGCTGTCGCGAGGACACACACACGTTTTTTTAAAATTATTATTCTCTGTCCTGTTTTGTATATAATGTCAGTGTCTTTCGTGCAGTGAATAAAAGTCTTTCTTTCTTTTCTTTATTTGGTTTGGTATGGTACTGTCTTATAATAACTTATTATTTATAAGTATATTTAATGTAGATACGTAACATAATAATGTAGGTAAGTATTTATAAATCTCATATTTTATAAAACTAGAATAAAATAATGGTTTCAAAGTAAAGAAAAGTTTATATTTTCGCGATATTATCTTTATTCGTAAGCAATATTTAACAGTAAGCAACCCTGGCGACGAGCCTGGGCGACAGAGGGGCGTAACGACGTAAAGGGGGAAGTAGTTATATAAATGGCGGCGTTTGTGACTCGGACAAAGAAGATTTCGTTCTACTTGTTATTATTTATTCTTATGCTAAAACATAAAAGTCAGAGAACATAAAAGGTTGTTTGAAATCGAGATAATAATTACCATTATAAAAATATTTACCAAATAAACAACATAATTCATGACGGATTGAGAGAATGCTAAGCCACTCGGACCGACCCGACCAACCAATGGACACCATATGTCAGGGCGAACCTTTTCGAAACACATATATGCGATTTTGCACCTATCGTAGAGGGAAAATAGACTAGAGTCGTCATTAGAATAATAATAGTAATAACATTTATTCTTTATTACCTTAGAGGGAGTGAGACAAATTATTATTTTTTGTCTCTCTTTGCGTATGCGTTTCTATTGTTTGCCACACTTGAAAGTGTGGCCACAGAATAAACAATAATACTAGCGCACAGAAGTTGCACTCCTTTCACATTCAATGTGAGCGACGTAGGCAATAGGGTATTTGACAGATTTTAGGAAAATATCTCAAATTGTTAATTATACTATAATACACTTGCAATTTGATTCATTCTTTGTGAATTGCTTTAATTTCTATGAAAATTACAATCAAAGTTTAAATTATAAATAAGACCGCCAAAACGCTAAAGACGCCATACATGTGCCATCAAATCGTAGTACATTCATGTAATCAACTAAGCATCGAGTGTAAACAAAGCAAATGACGCAACTCTATATGCCACCAATCGCGTGCGTTTTTAATCACGTGGTCAAACATGAAAATTTAATTATTTATTTATTTATTTATTTATTTATTTATTATCTCATACATGATTCAATACACAACGTTTACAATGTCTGTAAACCATTATTGGTTTTTCTAGACATTTACTTCACGCCAATACACATTACACTATAAATCATATAATTTACAAGAAATTACAATAACAATGTTACAACTCAATTTAAAAGATGCAAAACCGGCCGACCGAATCATCGACACACATCGGTATGCTTTGTGCGTGTGCAACTCGCTACACAGGATGTCCCATTCTATGCAGTCACGTGTTTTTATAGAATAATTATTTAATTTAGTTAAATAAATATAATTTTTAATTATATTATTCAATCCAATAAATATAATCTTATTATATTTAACTTAGGTAATATTTTTTTAATGTACTCTTTAAGTTTCTTTGTGCTATTTCATTTTTTATATTGATAGGTAAATTGTTAATAATATTTAATAATTATTTATTATTTATATATTTTAATAATTATTTCTTATGAAAATCATAAATATTTTGAAATACTGTGTTAGTTTAGTTAATTTGGTTTACAAAAATATTTACAGTTAGTCTAGTAACAATTTCTTTCATATTTTCATTATAATCAAATACCGTATTATATCACGGCACACACGGAGTGACAGAGTCCTGGGGCCCTAGCCAAGATGCAAACTATTGCAAACGCTTCCTTTGCGTACTTACGAAACGAAAGAAATAAAGCCCGGTGATTGGTTGTTGAAATTACAACTGTTACAACAACCAATCACCGGGCTTTATTTCTTTCGTTTCGTAAGTACGCAAAGGAAGCGTTTGCAACAGTTTGCATCTTGGCTAGGCCCCCTGGTGTGGCACACAAATCTCTTGGTGGATATACTAGCACTTTGTACTTTGCCGATTTTCATATTTCAAGTAGTTTTCAAAGTTCCTGGGTATTGTGTTAGGTGTGGTACTTGTTGGTGAACGTGGTGAAAATGGTGAACTGTTGTATTTTAGGGTGTAAAAAACCGATCAGAGCGGAATCTTGAAAACATAACCTTTCGTATGTAAGTGTTTTATTTTTTGGTTAAACGCAATAATTTTTGCATGCATGTTCAGTAAACATTAAATTTATGTTTTAGATGATATTTTTATCATTATTCGATCACAAAAGATCTTGTTTTGAGACTATAAACCTTACAAGTCGCGTAGCCATCTTAAATTATAGGTGACATTTAGCAATTTTTTGATTTCAATGACTAAATTTTAATTTGTAATTCACGAGTTCAACTACGGTTGATAAAACTTATACTGTGCAGTGTGCACTACAGGCTGCATAGTGCTTACCTTGCGAGTAACATAACTTATTAATTTGAACTCTATTAATAATGACATAGGTACTTAAGCCAACGTTATAACAATAGCGACGAAACAAAAATCGTAAACAACCAGGGACAAGTCGAAGAAAAGTTAAGTAGCGTCAGCTGGTTACTTATAGCTGTAGCACAGAATAAATAATAGTACTCTGTAGTAATTATGTGTTCCTTTATTGTAACGAGTGCCGTATGGTACCACTGTCGAAACCGAACGAAGCAGTGGTTAAGAGAAATCACGGGTGTGGCCGTGCCCATCATCAAGGTCATGCCCATCAACAGCACGTTCCAAAGACCGCAAACCCAGTATCGTTCAGCTTCAGAACCTAATCGTTACGACAGGATCCCATACCCTCAAGACTCACGCCGAAGAATGTCATCAGTCATGTCTAATTATACTCCTTCACCACCATCAACATTGGAGTCACCGGCTTACGTTATGTCTCCAACTGCTAGCCCCAATTATGCCTCATCTAAGCCTCTGCCTCCTCCACAGCAAGCTCAAGCTTCAACTTCAGAGAATCATGCAATAGGTACAAGCATGGTGTCTATTGAAATGAATCAAGGGAACTTTTCTAATGACCCCAATTACGCAACGCTACTATATGATGGCCAAAATATGGAAATGGAAAATTATACACAACAGAATCCAGCCAACATACGAGTATCTGAACATGGTGACGCCGACATAATATATTCCGCAGATACCGCATCTCCTGTCGTAGGACGAGGGAATGACATTCAAATGAAATATTTTTTTAATCTTCAAGCGTAACTAATCTCCATTTCTTAAGTAAATTATTTTTATTTTGCCAAAGTACGTAGTGATATACCTAAGATTGTTTCCCATATTACATAATAATAAAAGAAGAAAAAAAGGGGATTTGTTTTTTTTATGAATACACTATTGTAGCTAACAGCAAGGTCAGTAGATGCAGTATGCAACAAGGGAATATGTAGGTACGGGTGACGGTAAAGAACTGGCCAGTCAGTACTGGCCAGTTCTTTACCGTCACCCGACCCCACGGAGCATATACAAAGAGGAGATGTTGTTATTGAATTTTTCTATAGAGCGGCGCGTGACTACTTCGCGGGGCAAGGAGGAAGTTAGACCCCGCCCAATTATCTTAAATTGCCAATGAAAATTGACTGTAGTCTACAACAAACAAGCGCCGCCACACCGTGACCAGTGCCGACAGCAGACTGACCAAGACCACGCCCACAAAAAATGACGTCAGGACCTAGTTTGAAATCAGTGCACAGTTGTTTAGGCCATCTCCTCTTTGTATATGCTCCGTGCCCGACCCTACCCACGTGCGCTCTGATATATCCATGAACTATCTAAATTAATGCTGCCCTTCTGAGCATCTGGAGTGGACCCATTAATTAGTGTGAACACCTAAATACTAGTGACGTGGCAGGGTAAATGACCCCTATATAAAACTACACAGCCACACATGTAACCTAATATAGTAGGATTATACACATTTTAGTGATACCAGCGCATAAATATTTTTTTCCCTAAATTTTGGGGGAAAAAGAATAGAACTACAAATAATAATAATAACTCATTCAACCGCACTACCCGTAATAATTGTAATCGCCCCCGCAATACAGTCCATTCGTTCGTAACTCGTCATAATAATTACAATAGCCGCTCTTTATGTTCTATGTGTAATACCTCTGAACATTATCATTAGAACAGATCATTTAGATAGGTAGGACTCAAACTAGGAACGAAATACATGACAACGCTACGGCTACGAATCGTACGGAGGATTGCGTCATCGTTTCGGCCGCTACCAAGGCCGTATCGCTTTGCGCTCGCTCACCTGTCGTGAACGCAACTAACACGGGGTTTACACGGGTGACAAGCCGCACGATTTTTGCCGCGCGGCTAAAATCGACCGTCTGGTGAAACCGCACTTGAGCGACGCTACAGCGGAGATGCGCGTCGCGTCAAGAAAAATATTGTTGCTACTGTTTCCAATGAAATAAAACGCACTTTAGCGGTACTACAGTGAAGCTGCGCGGCGCGTCACGACACAGTTGTCTCCCGGAGAATATTTTGCCGCTCCGCTCGCGCCGCGCCGACCCGCTGCCGCTAGTGCGGCATTGGCATAGCTCGCGGCGGCGGAGAGGCGCGGTGCGACCAGTCAGTTCACGTTGTAACGGGCGAGCGAACGACGTCATATAATGGACGACGAAAAATTAATTTCTCTTGTTAGTAATTATCCGGAATTATATGATTTAGAAAACGAAAACTATATGAATCATGTGAGAAAAATCAATATATGGAACGAAATCAGTACATTAATGGGTGTAACTGCTAAGTAAATACTTTTTTGTGTTTATATTTATGTTTATTTAATAAAGTTTAACAAACATCCCTGACGCGTGCTTTATTACAATAAATTTTTATTACAAATAATGTTAAGTGAGTTCTTTTTTTACACGTGATAGTAGCAGTAGCCAGTATGTGTTTATTAAAGTTTAAAATTAATCTACTTACTAGACCATAACGTTCAAGGTCAAAACGTCTAGACAGTCTGGCGCCGAGATAGACGATATATACTAGCCTACATTATGGTACTATAACTATTTAAGTTTTCTGGAGTCGACCACAACGCCTTGTCGCCCAGTCCGGTATACTCTTGAGGATGATGAGGTATGAATATAAATTAATCATAAAACATGAACCTTGTACATAGATTTTTATTATTTAGATAGGTATATAACCATCTAAATAAATAACAGTGGTAACTGAAAATAAATAAAACAATTTTATTCCTTCCAGAATTCATCAATGTCTTCTGCAGAAGCTGATGCACAGCCAACAACTTCAACTGCGAGTACTTTGAATCGCTTTAAGAAAAAGAAAAAAGAAACATCAGCTCAAATGGAGATATTGGAAAGGGCTTCAGAATTATTAAACTGTACAGAACAGAACTGGGAAATTATGGGAAAATCTATCGGTCTCCAATTAAAAGAAATAGTCAATCCACAGCAACAAGCCATTGCCCGAAAATTAATATCAGATGTAATTTTTTATGGCATTATGAATAAGCTGACTGAAAATACACTTATTGATTTAAGAAACCCTTCAACCGATTCTTCTAGGGCTTCATTTACAGCAAATAATTCTAGAGTTACAATCAGAAGTTCAATCTCACCATCTCTAACTTCAACATCATCTTCTCATAATGAATTTTACTCTCGATCTTCACTTCCCCCCTTGCCATCTTCGCACCGTATACAATCATCGCATCCTTCCCATGTATCTTCAACACAATATCAGAGGCAAATCTCAAGATCTCCACTTACTGTCTTTTCACCCCCACCCCGCATACAATCTCCGCATCCATAAGTCTCACACCCTTCACCACGATACCACGTTCAGTCACCAGAGTCCCCACATTACCTCACATCATCCGCACACCAAGAATCCTCGCAGGCTTCATCTCAATATCACGTCCAATCCCCAGGCACTCCACATCAACCCACACCAACAAGACTTGCACACTTCACCACAACCAGTCACCAGAGCCTCCACATTACCTCACATCATCCGCACATCAACAATCTTCGCAGGCTCCACCTCAATATCACGTCCAATCCACAGGCACTCCACATCAACCCACACCAACTGCACACCAACAAAACTTGTACACTTCACCACAATACCACATCCAGTCACCAGAGTCCCCACATTACCTCACATCATCCGCACACCAAGAATCCTCGCAGGCTCCACCTCAATATCTCGTCCAATCCACAGGCACACATCAATCTAATGAAATAGTAGAGTTACATATCCCATCTTCTATCCAAAATGAAAATAGTATAATGATTGAAGGTACGGCAAATGTGATGAAAGAATTTTTATTATTTGGTAAGCAAATAATTAATAAATAAATGTAATAAATACCTACATTATTTCTCACACACGAGGACAACGCAAAACTTTGACCAACAATTCGGCTATGTTGTCTTGTCCGCTAGATCGGATCAACTTTTTTGTTGTGACAACACTGTGACAATATAGACGCCTGCAGACTTATATAGGCCGCTTACACACTACGCCAAACCAACACGACATCAACACAACATTCCTTTTCCTTGCGAGTGCGCGCTCGCCTCGGACGTTTTCGTGCGTGTCTAGAATTGTTTTTTTTTTAAACTGAACTTAGTAAGTACTTTATTCATATTTTGGTTCAGATTACATTGTGAGTGTTCTGCGATAGTGATGTGAAGAGTAGTTGGTCCTGATATTCAGTGGCGGATCCAAAGGGGGGAGGGGGCTATATTTCGATATAATCATTGATCAAAATCCTTCGGTCGACACACACCGTGTATAAACCGATGTATTTAGGTAGCGAAAATTAATTGGTAAAATTGGTAAAAAAGCAGGTATAGCCCTCCCCCCCAACCGAATACACGCTTCTCAAAGCGAATCCTGGATCCACAACTGCTTATATTTTATCCATTTGCCAGGGCAACGAACCTACCTCGCTTACAAAGTAATCTGCGTATTGGTTTCTTATATCATTAGCAGTACGATTTCCCCGCGTATTCCCGGCGATCTGTATGTTTTGTATACCGCCTGGAATTTGAAGTGTTAAAAAATCCTCACTTCTGTATCCATCTTTCTGGCGAACTATATTGTGCAAAACTACACATGCTTTCACGATGTCTTTGCTGAATTGTTTTGACACATTTAAAGGGCGATGAAATATACGCCATTTGTTAGCCAATATGCCAAAAGCACATTCTACGTACCTACGTACACGGCAAAGACGATAGTTTAATATTTTTTTTTACGTCCAGATTATGACCTCCATAAGGGCGCAATACGTGTCTAGTTAGTTGGAAAGCCTCATCTCCCACTAAAACATGCGGTAATCTACTGGTCATAGATGCATGCAGAGGTGCTGAGCTTGGAATATTTAAATTGTCCGCTATAAGCAGCTTATAGAAATCAGTATTCTGAAAGATAGCCGAGTCGCAGTCTTTGCCATATGCACCAATATTCACATAGACAAATTGGTAATCAGAGTCAACTATGGCCATTAACACAATTGAATGGTATCCTTTGTAGTTGAAATTCATGGAACCCGAGTTAGGAAATTTTTGTACTCTGATATGTTTTCCATCAACAGCACCTACACAGTTGGGAAAGTGCGCTTTTAGCTTATATCCATTTGCAATTGATATCCATTTTGCAGTAGTAGGATCTCCAAGATATTGTTCGTAAAACAAAATCCATATTTGGCAACAAACAATTTTCACTATTGCACTTATTGTTGTTATTCCCAATCTGTAGTGATAATGCAGGTCCGTGAATGTATTTCCGCTTGCTAAATACCTATAAAGAGAGAAATAATTTTTGTTACAGTCAACCACTCGACTCGCATTCAAGATTGTTTCAAACGATCTTTAAAAACTACATCTGGACAAAGCACCAAGAAAAAGTACATTTACAGAGAAATGTTGCAGTTTCTGTTGAAGAATATGACACCAGATGAAACCGAATCTAGTATTTCGTCTAGAAAGGATGACTCTGAAGACGATCACAGTACTCACAGTACCCCTTCGTCAATACAGCCTTCTACAAATAAACGCATAAAAATGAATCCAGTTGACAAAGAAATTTTAAATGTCAAAAAATCTAAATCTAAAAATCGCCAAAAAACAAAGAAGAACTGGTTGACGATGACCACGCGTTCCTTATGTCATTATTGCCAACGATTAAAAACATTTTTCCTGATGACAAAATGGATTTCAGAATTGAAGTTATGCAAGTCGTAAATAAATACTGCAAACGTAATCGTAATCCATTCCACATCGAACCGTCTCCACAACAATCTAAATGCTCTAATTTATCTGTGAACGCAAACAATATTGCATCCCCAGAGTCTCCGTATTCATCAAATTCATATATCCCTACTCCTCGTCAGTACACTGAATCTTCTGTAAATATTGCTTCTACATCTACGAGTAACACATATTTAGTAGAATCCCCAGGAGTGTATCAACGTTTGTACCCAAATACATCTGCTACAAGTGACGAAACACAGGTGGCTACATCATCTATACAAGCACTGTTAAACCAAAATTTTGATCTTAGTAAAACAGTTTTACCTTATTGTAACAGCAAGCATTTCTTTCGGAGGTATGCATTTTCTCATTTTTGTGTCTTGACGTAATATGGCATCATTTATATGGCGAAGTATATAATCAAATGTTGCTATAGACATACGAAAGTAGTTAAAAAATTTATTTTCGTGTTCCCGTAGCTTATCAAAGAGCACGTAAAATGCTCCATCAACATATCTCTCATGTAGTAAAGGGTGAATCCAACAATTCTTTCTCCGCCTTCTTCTTCTTAAGTATAGTAAAATAGCTAGCAGTTGTCGTTGATTGAAGGAAGGACACATAATTGCGTGCGTACTCGACAAATGAACTTTACAAAATGTGACAGTCGTGTTGTGTTGGAGTCGTGCTGGTGAAAAAGGGATGGACAACACGATATCAACACAACTTTTAATGTTGTGTTGATGTCGTGTTTTGCAAGTCCAGCTTGCAAGCAAGCAAAACTGGACTGCCGTGTGAAAGGGCTGTTACAGTTTTCCGAAGGATCTTGGCTTAGTGAAGGAATGAAGGAAGTGAAGCAACTGGTCGTCAAAATTGGAATCTTTCTAAGTACGCACGTATATGTTCGAAACATTTTAACGCACAGTGTTTCCGGAAGACGAAAAAGTTAACAATTCTTCGACATGGTTCTGTTCCAAAAATAAAATTAATTAATTATATAAATTATTGGTTGTACAAACATATAGTTTCACGCTATGTCCCTTACGAGATAGGCAAAGAACGGAGCACCAAGCGAACGAAATTTTATTATCAGTTATTATATTACCTATTACCAATACGCATGGTATTGTTAATGTTGAAAATGATCTAATACCGATGAAATACACGTCTAAGAAAAGACTGTGCAAAGAATTACAACGTGAGACATTGCTGGCTGATAAAAGGAAAAAAATATCCGTTTTAAGAGCTAAGAATTGGCCATTACAAAAAAAAAATGCGGAGCTTTCTGAAGTTATAGCACAATTGCAGTCAAGATTTCTAATAAATGGTGCAGATATGCTATCGGCTATAGAGCCAGTAAAAAAAGACATTACAAAACGAGTTCTTGGTTCTTCTGAAAAAAAAAAAAAAAAAAAAAAAAAAAAAAATAACCGGAACTACGACAATTTGCTTTGACCTTGCATTTTATCAGTCCAGGAACATATACTTTTGTGAGAAAAACTTTTGACTCGGGCTACCTCATCCGCGCGCACTGACGCGCTGGTACTAAAGCGTGAAGCGTCCTTAGAAGCCATTGAGATGTTGTCGAAAAACACATCACAACTTTCTGGAGCTCTAGGTTTTTGAAGAGATGGCTATAAGCCATTGCGTTGAATTTGATGGAAAAAATTACGTTGGTTTCGTCAATTGTGGAATTAATAATGTTGACAACAATGTAGTCGCGTGATTTATCCCTTTAATCCACACATTTTCCCAACATATGAAGATGCCGATGAAGAATTGTCAATAATGTTGCAAAATAGCGACACAGATGTCGGCAGCATCCGTGAAGAAAATCAAGGTGGTCTACCGACAGCTGACAACACAAATTTCAATGATATGGTCAGTCAACTAGTGAGTATTTAACGATATTTAACGTGTGGATTTTTTGGAGCTTACTCTTTAAGAATCGATTTTCATATAAGTAAAAATTTATACAAGCGTTACGTCACACAAAACGGTCGATATTTTTATTTTACGTCTACTACTACTTCTTCTACCAATGTTGTGTGATATGTACATGTATATACTATGTACAGTATTGGTATAATTTTTAAAAACCTATTGACACATGTCTGAAATAAAGTTATTATTATTATTAAAAAAAATCAATCAGAAGCTAAAAATCAGCTAATACGCGATTTAAAAAAAGATGAAAATCTCAAAGAAAAAGTATTTTCCCGAATGAGAGCAGACAAGGAATCACTTGTCGCAAAACCAGATCATCTGATATTATGTGTTTTCGGATCCCAATATTTAAAAACCAGAAAAAGCTTGGTGTCAAGAAAAGGGAGCCTGCAAAATTATTAATTGAAATAAAAAAGATTGACCCATCCATAAATGACTTATTTGGTGCCCTAAGCCCAAAGCATTACGATATTATTGTAGAGACAACGAAAGTATTGGGAAAATATGACAACGAAAAAGATAGCTATAAAACGCCCAAGTTCGCAATGAATATGTCCACCGCCTTAAAACGGTGTTTTAATATAGAAATAATGTTTGCATTAAAAAAAAGAAAGAAACGAGGACTTACATGGATGTAGATACTGGTAAAACGGAGGCAGACTTAAAAATCACGATACAAACTATAGTCAAATTGGCGACAGATTTAAACAATGTAACTATTGTTCCTCTATAGTCCATTCGCGTTAAGAAAATAGTGAGTCATCGTTGTCCGCCGGCCTGGCCACGCCCCCCAGCCAATTAAAATGCTAGAAATTAGAAAGTTGAGTTCACAGTGACCAGTTGAAGTCTGAGCTTCGAACAAAACGGTTGTGTATTTTTCGTGACTCTTCAACAATAAAATTTGAAAATGAATACTTCACCAATTCGAAAGAATAAAAGTGGATCAATAATCCATAGCGGAGAGAGACGCATAATTTATAATGTTTATAAGTACTTTAAACTGTGTGATTTAAATGCAACTATGGAGAGCATAGTCATAAAAACAGCAAGTGCATGCGGTGTGTCCGAAAATACTGTTTATAAAATTATTAAAGAACAAAAGGATACTAACACTTTAAAATCACCCGTGAAAAAAAGAGCTCGACTATCCACAGTCGATAAATTAGATGAGCTAGACAAATGTGCAATAAGAAGAAAAGTTCACTCAATATATTTAAATAACGACTACCCGACATTGGACAAAATTATGAGAATTTGCGAAGCTGACGAAGATATTCCTGTTTTCAAACGTACTACACTTCATAAAATATTGCACGAGCTTGGTTTCGATTTCAATAAACAGGATAATAGAACATTGTTAGTCGAAAGGGAAGATATTGTTTTATGGAGGCGTAAATATCTTCGGCAAATAAAAGAATACAGAGACGCTAATAAAACCATTTACTATCTTGACGAAACGTGGGTAAACGCCGGACACGTAAAGACAAAAACATGGTTGGATACAACGGTAAAAAATAAAAGACAAGCCTTTCTAGATGGCTTATCAACCGGTCCAAAGGCTCCGACAGGAAAAGGTAAAAGGTTAATTGTATTGCACATTGGCAGCGACAAAGGGTTCGTGGAAGATGGTTTACTAGTATTTGAATCCAAGTCTACAAAAGACTATCATGAAGAGATGGATGGTGAAAGATTCCTTCATTGGTTCATTAATATAATGCCTAAGCTAGAACCAGGATGTGTGGTTGTCATGGATAACGCTCCCTACCATTCGGTAAGAGTCGAAAAAATACCAACAACCAGCTGGAACAAACAGCAAATAATAGATTGGCTTCAAAGCAAAGGAAAAACCGTGGACATGACTTATTTAAAAAAAGAATTATTAGTGAAAGTTGCCGAAATCGCCCCACAATATAATAAATATTTAATAGATGAGACTGCCAAAAGTAATGGAATTACAATTCTTCGCCTGCCGCCTTACCATTGCAAACTTAACCCAATTGAATTGGTGTGGGCCCAAATAAAAAATTATGTCGGTGCCAATAACTCCACGTTCAAAATGAGTGATGTAAAAAAATTATTATATGACGCAATAGCATTAATAGACGCTAATCGTTGGAAGAAGTGCTGCGACCACGTGATACGAGAAGAAAATACCATGTGGCATTTGGATGACGTCATGGAACACGCAGAACAAAATTCTTTCATAATAAATGTAACTGAAGAATCTACCGATACTGATTAGTGATTTAAGTAATTTTAATACATTTTTGTTCCATTAAAAATAATTAAATATAAAAAAAAAAATTGTACTTTTACTCCACTGTGAATACACCCTTATCCTGTAGTTGCACAGATGACTCACTATTTTCTTAACGCGAATGGACTAGCAATATGATATAGCAAATGATTTAAGAATTCTAAAAGAATACCTAAATAAAAGAGGTTTGGAAGCCGCTATAAAAATTAAAGGGTTACAAAAATATTGCAACATACATATATGTTCAAGTTTAAAAACGTCTGCAATATCACAAGAGTATATTGCAAGCATCATATCACATCATCTAAGCAACGATTAGTATGATGTTGCTATCGGCCGTACAACAGATGTCGGGTTAACACTTGTCAATTTTAACTTCAATCAATAATGTCGATATTTCTAATCAACTCGTTGTCACCAAACAGCGTAAAAGTTTTTTTATTGAACATGCGCAGGCCTGGTGAACTTCAAGGAATTACACTGCACGACTATTTAGTTATAAAGTGACAATAATGCAACTGATAAGTATGAAAAATTTAATCATCCGTTTACTGCCCCTGAGCAGAGCAGTGAGGGGCAAACAGGTCGTAGAGTATACGCGTTGTTTAACCAAGAAGTTCAAGATGACAGAAAACTATTATTGTCGATTAGACATTTTTTTTTCTATACATTCTACACCAGATAATTTTTTGTTTGGTAATCCAGGTTCTGAAAATAAAATTTATGGATGTAAAGTTCTTGAAAGGCGTGTACACTTGGCTACATTATCTCAAATATTTAGCATGTCTGAAAATGATTTGGAGCAGCTAGCCACAGCCAACGAAGTACATAAAAAATCTTATAGATTTCCAGATGACATTACCAAACAGCTAATCAAAACTTCTTATCCTCATAGAAGACGGTAAAGCAGATGCCTATAAAGGAAAATCTCTGGAAGAGATTGAATTAGTTATGAATGAGGAACTAGATGAAGAGGTCCTTGATAACGATCAAATATTGATATATGATTGTGAGCCTACCGTAGTTGTCAACTCGGATTGCGTTCAACAAATATATAATCCAAATGATTTATCTCAGATTGGACCATCTGGCTATCAGGAAATTTATCAGCAGTGCGTCAACGAACAGGAAAAAATGGCACTGAGAACATTTTAGGTAAGCAACTGATAAATGTTTTCAACAAAAAAATGAAGATGCAAACAAATAAGATGACGACCGGTTACTTTTCCTCTCTTTAGTAAAAGAGTTCATAAATGTTCTTTAGCACAGTCAAATGGACGTTAAACCTAAACAGTTCAAATGTAATAAGAAATGCCCAGATTAGACCACCGGTGTTCCCATCGCCTCAGTGGGATACCTCGACATGGCAAAGACTCGTTATCATTTTGGTAGAAAGTGTGTTCGGTCTGACATTAGTTCTTGTCTTAATGCAAATGTTGATAAATATTATCAGTTTCCATTAATACTTTAAATTTATTAAAGTACTTTAGTTTCAAGCCTGTTTATCTTAATAAATTTATAAATATTTAATGTAAGCACAAAAAGGGTACCAATAGATGCCTTTCATTGACGATTATAAATTTGCAGAAATTCATAATAAAAAGCCACTCAAGATGCTTTGATTTTAAAATACACTAAGTGTACACCTACAAAACGTAAAATTATACGAAACAATGCACACTGTGTCACCACAGGTTATTTTATAACTACTAAAAAAATGTAGTACCTACCTGTTTGACAGTTTATTTTTGAAATGCTGCTGAGGTACTTAGAAGCATAGTGACATACGTAGTAAAAAAAAACATTTTAACATTTTAATTTTAAATTTTCAAGTTCCCCATAGAGAAAAACCAGACCTCTTCAACGGCTTTTCCGTCTTGAGGTTAGGGGAACCCAGGCTTCCACCACAGTACAGCCAAGTGAGTCATCGAGACAATCTTCAAAGACAGGACAACACGTACTGGTCGTCTCGTTAAAGTTTCAGATAGGCTGAATTTGTAGATTTTTGGTTCCATTTGCAGACAAAAACTTACAAGTTTAAAAGTAGCTAAACGTAACAAAACTTTGCAAAACAAGCTCATTGAAAATGAGAAGGCCAAACTGGAAATTTTAAAGAAAAGAATCAATGCTCTAGCAATGAAAGTACAAAGATTAGGAGGTCTTTCCAATTTGAAGACCGACATTTATGCAACTCCAATACTACAAGAATGGACTTTCAAGATTTCTTAGAGAAAGAAGGCAATTATTTCTGGGAAAAAAGACACTATCACGCGAAGAAACCAAATATAAGAGCTACTTGTGCGACATTATCGGCAATTTACATAAACAACTCGGAGACAGAAAAATAAATCAGTTACACAACATTTACTACATTTCGACCATTTTGGTGTAGCATAGAAAATTACAGAGAGGGGTACATGCGCTTACCATTTTCACGAAAATTTAAAGATTGTCGTTGAGAGATTGCGACAGCTTAATATAATATAGGAGAAAACGGCCCAAGATGTGTGCAATGCAGTTACTTGTGACTAGTAACAATAATTTTAAATGTATGATGAGACAATGCAATATGTGTGCATAAATCTGTGAACATAGCACTATTTGATATAACTCTCAAAAAATCACCTACCATAAAACGAACGATTAAAGGCAAGGAAAAATTGACATAGCGCGTAACAATGGCGTGTCTGTGATCTGCCTCTCCCTCATTAAACTGATTCCCATTTATGTTCCCACGAAATAGAGAATTAGTTGACCAATCATCCTGGACGGGTTGTTTCTCACTACCAAGTTGGAGAAATATTCGGAAACGCATATTCGAAAGCCTGCAAAATCGATACAGCTATCCTGTTCGATTAAGATTCCTGTTTCGAAAAACAGGAATCTTTCGACTTAACGAAACCATTTTTGTCGACTCACCACATGCTCCTTTTTCAACCGATGCATGCAACACAACACCTTCAATAAACACTCCGTTCACATTTATTTCCAAGTTCCAGCTCATGTACAGCCAATTTCTATAGTTGAAGTCACCTTCAACGTCAACTAGGCGGGGCAAAGCCATGATAATCACACGGCTTCACCGCATAAACAACAAATTATAGATGCAGAAAAGAAGCTAAGGGCGAAGGAAAAGCATCTCAAAAAAGAGCCCAAGATGTAAAAAAAATGGAAAATAATAAGAAACGACAAAAATAAAAGTGAGAAAAGACACAATCTTCTGATGAGGACGCGTCTGATAATGATCTAATTTTAATCTCTACTGGCGGAGAAGCAGAGATCTCTACTGACAGTGCTGAATGCCCTGTTTGTTATAAAAGCTTTTCCCAGGACAAAAAAGAAGAAAATTGATAAGATGTGTAAAGGTTTTATTGTTTTTAGAATAGAACGTTTTTAACAGTAACTACAAAAGAAGTTTCTTTGGCGGGCTAGCAGGAACCTAAATATGTTGTTCAGCAGGCTGGGTATTGATACTGATACTGATATTGATATATTTAACTGTAAATCGGCTGAAGCTAAACGTAAATTGACAGCTATACTGTTCTGCTGAGCGGTTCTTCCTTTTATTAGTATTTAATTTAATTTTTGTTATTTAAATATGGATAAATTAGTTTATTATTCTTTGTTCTTGATCTCAGTTGTTCATTGTTTAATTTTCATTTTCATGTCCTTTTTTTTTTGTATAGAGTTTGCGTGTTGCTGTGCGTGTATTATCGATCGTCTTAATTTCTAGTTTGTAGTTTATTTGTGTATGCCTTAAAATTGCCTTGTGTTACCTATTCCTATCATAAACTTCTTTTATTTGTGCTGTTGGTGTACCTTTAGAAAATAAATAAATAAATAAATAAATAAATAAATAAAAGAAAAGAAAATCTTAAGTAATCTCCAAAGAGCACCTCCGAATTCTGCTGCAGGATCATCAAAAGATTCATCTTTAAATATTGACACAGATGAACCGCCAACAAAAATATTTTGTAGTGCGAATCACTAGTCTATCGCTGTTCAAACTGTAAGGTCATCGCATAGTACTTATTACTTCCATAGTCATCGCAATCAACCGATCACTGAGAAGAAAAATTAAGATACTATCTCAACGACCGCAGAGACGTGAGACAAAAACAAAAATCCTTAAACAGCTTCTGGACATCATATTAAAAAAAATGCGAGGATTTCGACGAAAAATCGAGAAAAAATAACTCAATACCGATGAAAATAAAAAAGGCTAAGGCCGGTTACAGTGCTCCACCGACCGTCGGTGCGTACGTCGGTCGCGCTTGTCATATGTATGAAAATTCACAAGTCGTTACAGTGCTCGACCGACCGTACGCACGCGTATATTGCTACGCACTGCGTACGAGGACCGTCGGTCGAGCGCGTCCGCATGCGTGCCGTCGGTCGACCGACGCGCTATGGAAACATATGAACGCGTTCAGTGCTGCACCGACCGGTGGACCGACCGCACGGATGTGCGTATCATCGTCGACGAAAAATTATTTCGTAGGTACTCAAAATGAACAAATTTATAGACACCGAACGATTAATCACCGAAGTTCGGCTTCGTGAACCACTCTGGAACATAAGCCACGTTTTGTATAAAGACCGTGATGCAAAGTTAAAGGCTTGGCAAGAAGTGTGTGAAGCATTGTTTCCTAATTTCGATGAAATGACTCCTACTGAACAAAAAGATATAGGTAAGTAAAGAACAAACTATCTTCATCTTTTTTTATTTATTTCGAGACATACAAATAATTTAAAAAATACTATTATTTTGCCAAGACACAGCACCCTCTGGAGATATAAAATAATTAGCAAACTTTTCTCTCAACATGTCCCCTGATCTGATATTATGTCTTTGACTGTCACTGCCGTGGGTAAGCGGTTCAAATCCTGCAATTGTTAATGTATCCTCTATTTTGTAACCATCTCGTTCTCTGATGTAATTATGTAAAATACAACAAGCTTTGATGATTGTAATTGTGTTTTCCAAGGAAGTGTTCATAGGTCTGTGGAATATTCTGAATTTGTTACTCATTATGCCGAATGTAGACTCGATATATCTCCTTGCACGACTAAGTCTGTAGTTTAATATTTTCTTTTTGTAAGTCATGTTACTACGTGCATAAGGTCGTAACACTTGTTTTGAAATACCGAATGCCGCATCCCCGACAATAACGTATGGCAGTGGTTCGGTCGTATGGTGCAATGGTTTGGGGGGAGGAAAACACATTTCTTCGTTTTGTAGTTTTTGAAACAAATTACTGTTTTTGAATATGGTAGAATCAGAGTCGGTTCCACATGAACCGACGTTAATGTATATAAAACGATAGTTACAATCACATATAGCAAGTAAAACAACTGAAAAAAATTTCTTGTAATTGGAATAAATACTTCTACTGTGTTCAGGATTGATTATTCTCACATGTTTGCCATCTATACATCCAACACAATTTGGAAAGTTTGCTATTTCGTTAAATTCATTGATGATATGAAGCCACCCCTCAGGCGATGTTGGCAATGTAAGACATTCTTCATGAAGAATCTCCCAAATTGTTTTGCACACCTCCTTAACGATAAAACTGATTGTTGACACCCCAAGACGATAACTGTAATGCAAGTATGTGAATGTATGACCAGTAGCTAAGTACCTGAAAGAAAGAAATAAGCTTAGTTACTTTTATGTTACAGATAAAACTATACAACAGAGATGGAGAACAGCTCGGGATACAAGGTCTAAAGCTGCAATTATTAATACGAAGTCCGGATCTGGCGGCGGAGCGATAAAAAAAAAGTATATATATTACGATCACATGAGATTTCTCGACAAGAAACACACAGTCCAAGTCGAGGACTCCCTAATGGCAGATGATTTCCAGACAAATATTTCGGTGCCCGACTTTGAGCCTGAGCCCGAGCCCCAGCCCGAGCCACAACCTTCGACAAGCACTATTTTCGACACTAGAGTTTTCGAACAAAAAAATACTGAGCCTGCATCCCAGACAAGTCAAAATAAAAAAAATAGACGAATTACAAAATCTAAAAGGTCTATAAATAAAGAAGAATTTGAGTTTGACAAACAGATGCTGCAAATGTTTAAAGAGAATAGTACAATACTACAAAATGATGACATGGCATTTTTCACATCGCTGTTACCAATTGCTAACTCATTTTCTATTAGTCAAAAGTTGACTTTTCGTTCTGAAGTACTAAAAATAGCTACGAAGATTCATGATGGTGACAATGCTCTTAGTCGTCCCCAGTCCCAGTCTTCCAGTACGACATACTTCGTCACGTCACCAGAGTCCTATTCATCTCATTCACAAACATCAAACAATATTACTGCACAAGAATCGGAACAGCTTCTCACAAATATTTATCCTAACATGCTGCCTGTTATGGTTTCCAATTCCAACGTAGAGCAAACAGATTTTTCTGACCTTGTTGTATTTAAACAAAACTGAATTTTTATTTTTAAATAATAATAGTTAAACAAGAAACTGTGATTTTATTGTAATTAAGGTATTTTAAAATCATGATTATTTTAAACATTATTTTGTCATTGAGTCCCATATATCTCTATCATACTAGTGGGATGGGATTAATAGGGTTAGTAATTAGTGGAATGGGATTAATATATTTAAATTGATATCTACATTTATGTAATCTGTAATATAGACATAGTTACATACCTTAAAGTGACTGCAAGTCTTTCCACCGGTGATACAGGAGCTCGAAATAAGTTTACATTTTTTAAGTAGTCTTGTAACTTCGCTGATAATTCATCAAAACTTTTGATCGACATTCTGAAGTAATTAAAAAACTTTTCTTCATCTTCGCGCAATAATGAATATATAGTAGTGAATTCCCCTTGTAATGTTCTTTGGGCGACGATAGGGTGTACATGATATCTACGTCTTCTTCTATTCTTAAAACGTCTACGAAGATAATAAGCAGCAATTAAACAATTCGTAAACGGTTCCATTGCGTGCGACTGTACCAGTCCGGTCAGTTTGTTGGTCAGGAGAGCACTGAATGATAGAAACTGACGGTCGGTTCAAGCGTATCGTCAGGACGGACCGTACGTACTGACGGTCGGTGGAGCACTGTAACCGACCTAAGACACACGTCTGAACTATAACAGTTTGCACTGAGTTACATCAGCCATGATGCAAACCCTAGTTGATAAGAATATAATCATGTTAATTAAATAAGGCATTTAGTGTACTCGTATCATTTAGATTACTTCCGTATAAAGATAAATAAAGATGAGTGTTTAGGCCAAATTGCTCGATTCCAGGTTCAATTGTTTATTATTAATGTAATTGCAAGAGTGGAAGTGTATGCACGGTGTTGTTTCCTTCCCTCTCACACCTCCGTGTATTCCTTGTTTCTTGTTCCGACCTTGACCTCGTTGGCGCCGTGCGACTGACATATTGGTCGCGTACGCATCATATTATTGTTTTTTTTGTTCTCTAATTATTCGAATATGTATTAATGTTCAGTGCAGTGCTAAACCATCGTCAATTTAGATTAGTGCTGTGGATAAGGGAGGCCTCCCAGAAGAGTGGGCGATCGAACTGTGCGAACTGTAAGTCCATATATCTTCCTTCCTATTCTCTTCACCGTGCATACTGTGTTGCCTTGCAATTAATAAAATCTATTTAAGAAGCCTCTGAATCAGCGCAAACAATGAGAACGCCAGTCTAGTCGACACGTTCTCACACGACTTGTGTTTTTAAAAAGCTCTCTCCGTTGCCGTCGAACGTAACTGGCGCAGTCGGTAGAATTCCAGTACTTTTTAAAACCATAGTCCTCGCGAATTTAATATCTAAATTCAGTCGAGTCAGCTTGGTTAGGTCAGCATCAAAATCTGCAAGCACTAGCACCGTACAGGAAATCCGAATCTACAAACATCAACGAGCAACGAGTGGTGGAGAGCAAACACCTACTAGACTCCGAGTGGAAATATGAAGATCTGGGGGTAAGTAAGCTTAGATATTGCTACTTCCCATTACTCAACTCTTCCAACCCCTCGTAAATCCTATATCACCCTAAGATTGTATGTCTCAAAATCGATAATGCAAAATTAGTGTAATTAGTGTAAATCATATTCCGCGAGTAACCCGAAAAATCTCAAACTTGATTTAACGGTTCTGTGTGTGAATACATAATTTTCAGACGAATTAGACAACCTCATATAGGCCCAGTCGCTATACACATTATCAATAATAAACTATAAAATAACTTGTCCTCTGTTTTTACGATTTCTATGACGGATTACAATTTAATAAATCAAATTATTCCTGCGGTTGACAGAAATACGAAAAACTTGAATATTATATTTGGTGTATTCAGAGCGTAATAGACGCACATCAACTAAAACACGATGACAAAACATTAGTTTGTATAATCAGAACCAAGTTAAGCCCTCGAAGCTTTATCACGCGAAGTAAACATCGACGAATAGCT
This sequence comes from Bembecia ichneumoniformis, assembly GCA_910589475.2. Classification (NCBI taxonomy): domain Eukaryota; kingdom Metazoa; phylum Arthropoda; class Insecta; order Lepidoptera; family Sesiidae; genus Bembecia; species Bembecia ichneumoniformis. The sequence continues at coordinate 3,539,117 of OU342550.1, forward strand.
ATCTATTAAAGCCGCTTTAAATAATAGATTTGGAGAACAACGAACGGAGGTGCAAATCCTCCAGGAACTTATGAAATGCCCAAAAGCTAAAATTGAATCTTGTGAGAATTATGGTAAGAGAATAAGAGAACTATTGGACGCACTAAGTGCAATAGGCACAAACGGAGATAGCCGTTATTACCAATCATTAGCTGTAAACACGTTTATTGACAATCTCGATTACTACTTAGGCCTAGGCGTTCGCGTTAAGCAACCAACTAGATTAGAAAGCGCTGTAAGTCTCGCTAGACAAGAAGAAACTAGGATGCGTAATAGTCAAATGAGACTACCTGCCTATAAAAATGATCCGATTCACCGTAACATCAAATAGATCTACCCAACAGCATTCTAACTTCGGTTAGAAATCCGAATAATCAATTTGCCCCTAGGTATTATAAACCTTTGGAGAAGGTAGTAAGCCCGCAATTCAAACCCCAAAACCCCGCAATTATGGCACCTCACAAAACGTTACCTATAATACCAGTGAAAAAAGATAATACTATGTACCCTATCGAATCGTACGAAAATTCTGATACAATGGAAGAACAGCTACCCTTGAAAATCAATCACAAGAAGTAAACTATGATGAGCAAGTTATGATGAGACTTGTCCTGGGCCTCTCGAGAGGAGTACGCTACTCGCCTGGGGGGTTCAGGCGCTGTCTTCGCCAAAGATAAAGAAGCCATCGCAATGGCCCACAGTCACAGTCAGCTTTTTGGGTTTTCTTGTTGGGTACCAATATCCTCCAACTGTCCTCCTGGTGCTAGAACCTGGGGACGGGGACCAGTTCGAACTTTCCTCCTCAGGAGTAAAATTCTGATGGCTAGGGGGGCATTGTTACATTTTTTTGGCCTATGGTAGTAGTCGACCAGTTGCGTCATCGTTGCGGATTGAAGTCAACAGTCTAAACAAGTTTCCTCTCTAGGACATAGTTGTCTGTGCGGCGTTGGCTACATTTCATACACAGTCGGCTTGTGCTGTGGTTCGTTTTCAGTCATGTGTAAAACGAATGTTGAATAATGAAAAATGATCCGCTTGATTGATTTGGTTGGAGTAGGGGCGCTGGCGACGAGCCGCAGACTCAGGAATTGCCCAGCGAAGCCCAGTTATAAAAAAAGAAGTGATGAAATTATAGCCGAATCGTTGTTGAAGTTTAATTGAAATCATTCAAAACCGTCCAATCCACCAATATTTATAATAAATCTTTTATAGAAAGAGTAAATAAAAGCCTCGTTGGACTTCGATATCTCTTCTCTTCTTAATCAAAATTCAACTACAAAATTCGAAGAGACTGAACTGCCTTTCTCCGTATGACCGTGTGCTAAAACGAGCGAGTCCGCACGCGTTGAGGAACCGAGACATTAACTCAAAGCATCGGCCGTGCAAAACCGCAGGTGTGCGGTCGGATCCATCGGCAGCTGAGTCCAATAACTTTTTTTTTGTGCCAGAGACTATTTTTTTTGTTTCTCCTTTTTTTATTGTTCGCTTGTCCGCCTCACACCGCGGAAAAGGCGTAACAGTGTCATTCAAACATAAGTCTCTTTACTACTAAAAGTTATAGTTAATACTAACCACAATCATGGTTGAGTCTTTGTTTGAAAAAAAAATTGAACATAATGTTTTATCTTTTTATTGCCTGTCTTTATAAATGTTATGTCATTGTTAGTCAAAATATGACTTAAATAAAGATTTTATATTCAGAGACTTATTTTTAACTATTTATGTTTTAAGGGTGATAATGTCTTCTAGTAGATCAAAAAAGATAATGGAACTTGTTCAGGATCGAAACCAGACGCTAGAAACAGCAAAACAAGATAAAGAAAAAGAATCAGTGCCTCCGTCTGAAGTGACGGTAATAATTTATAAAGTTTTTTGGTTAATTGATTTTTTATTATTGCAATACTAACCTAACTAACTTTTTGTTGTAGATGTTAGCTGATATAAGAAACAAGGTTGAAAATAAGCATTACTCTAATATAAAGGAATATTTTGAAATTTCGGAATCTGCTTTAGTCAGTAATGAAAATCACCTTCATAGTACCATATCACACCCTAACCACTCATCCAACGTGTGATTCCTTAGTAATTATTCAAGATTCATTGGCATATTACAGGGTAAATCCATGTAATATGATGTGACAGATGTGTTCATATAATAAATAAGTCGATCTTCCCTAAATTTCAGACAGACAAATAAGACGTTGGAGCGCCTACACAAGACAAGAATTGATATAATAAAAACTCTGTGGAAGAGTTAATGGTACAAGTCACAAAAGGAGCCCGATATTTGGGATGCGAAACTCTTGCGAGAAAAGTTAAAGGTATACTCAAAGGAAGTACATATTTACATGTGAATCTTGTTGAAGAAGTCATTGAACATACAACTCTGCAAATGAAGATTTTGGATATATTGAATAAATTTGATTCCACCTCTGCAATTAATATGCAGGAATCCTCTAGTAGGTTACCTCAATTGGAACTCACTAAGTTTAAAGGTGATATTATCACTGGTATCACCTTGATATGACCTTGATATCACCTTGATATGAAGATGGTATTTGGATAGATGGATATGATTTTAATAGATGGACATCAAGAGGGGAAACGATTGGATTGAGTAGTGATGGACATGAATTTAGATAATATGATCTGATGTCTGATATTAGTGAACTTCAGAGAATAGTCATATTTACATGTGAATCTTGTTGAAGAAGTCATTGAACATACAACTCTGCAAATGAAGATTTTGGATATATTGAATAAATTTGATTCCACCTCTGCAATTAATATGCAGGAATCCTCTAGTAGGTTACCTCAATTGGAACTCACTAAGTTTAAAGGTGATATTATCACTGGTATCACCTTGATATGACCTTGATATCACCTTGATATGAAGATGGTATTTGGATAGATGAAGATGATTTTAATAGATGGACATCAAGAGGGGAAAGGATTGGATTGAGTAGTGATGGACATGGATTTAGATAATATGATCTGATATCTGATATTAGTGAACTTCAGAGAATAGTCACTAAAATAAATTCATTAGGGATTAATATAAACGATACTCAAGTGATATCAAAAATATTATCGAGTCTACCAGAATACAGAAAAATGACTCTGGTCTGGATTTGAAAAGTAGTGGTAGGGCACACTGCGTTTCGCAGTCATTTGGGCAGCCCGCCTGGCGGCAGTGACCACCCCCTTACAGAAGACCACCGTGAAATAACAGCATATACGTGCTGTTGTGTTTCGGTGAGTGAGTAAGGGATGCCAGAGCCCATTTCCCCCCTCCTAATTCCTTATCCAATCCTAATCCTACTGTAGTCGGCAGCGCACTTGCAGCAGCTGTGGCGTTGCTTGTGTTATAGGCGACGTTAGCCACCTACCATCAAGTGGACCGTCAGCCTGTCTGTCGACATAACATAAAAAAAAAAAAATCTGAGATAAGAATCATGCGTACTCAGCTCGCGTGCCTTATGGCATGCTTGGTGAAAATTTTTATTTTATTTCTATTGAAGCTCAAAACGTAGCTTTTGATTGTACTTCCGATTAATCCAATTACACTACAATATCTCTTCTTGAATGCCAATTTAATGGTGACGATTTTTCCGAAAACTAAAGAGACAGAATACATAAACACATACGCCTGTATGATTATTTTAAATTATCACAAACCTAACTAGTTCGTGGAGGAATAGTGAGCGAAGTTTGTCGCGTCTCTAGTGATGAATGCAATGACATGCACAAATTAAGAGGAACCCGCATATACGGTCAAGAGTTTATAATCGATAAAGCCGACTTAATATTTCTACTTAAAATTGCATCGGGTCTAATTGATTGTCCAGATCTTTTATCTCAAATCTGTCTAAGAGTCCCGGCTATAAGTCTTAGATTTAATAATTTGATTTATATGCCGTTAGCATCAACTAATTACAGACGGAATACTTTTATTTGGCGTGCGAGCAACATGTTCAATAAGATATTAAAGAAATTAAGATTTTAACTGTTACATGTCAGTATATTTATGAAAATTTAATTTACGCGCATAAAAATATTAGTCAATTTAATAAAAAATGTGATGTACACAATATAGGTACTAGGTTTAAAAATAATTTAGATTTACATAAGACGCGACTCCACAAAATAAGTAATTCTTTTATGGGTCAGTGTATACGGTTTTATAATAAACTGCCTGAGATGATCAGAACCTTATCTATAAATAAATTTAAAGTTGTCATTAAAACCAAACTCCTCTCGAAAGGCTATTATAAGGTTACTGATTATTTAAGTGTCAATGAAGCCTGGAATTAAAGCCTTGATTCGGAGCTCATACTATGCTTAGTATTGTATATTTACTTTAGGTATTAAGTGTATGATTATAATTATTGTAATTTTTTTATATTATAAAGATGACAAAAAGAATAGTATCCTGAGTTTCTTTCGGGGTTTCTTCTCAGGATCGTCATCTTGGCTTTTTTTTCCGAAACCCTGGTAAATTTAAATTTAACTGGTAATTCCAAATGACGATCATAAGAGTTTCTTGGAGAAACCTAATTGATAAATAAATATTTTGATTTGATTTGATTTGAAAAAATATTTTAAGCAATGAAAGCGAACTAAATCTTGATTTATTCAACACTAGCGTGGTGTCGGCGAGGAGTTTATTGGCGCGAAGATTATTCGATGATCCTAGCATTACTCTTCCTTTACAAATTGTGATTTTATTTTTAAAGTTTTATTGTTTTTATTTTATTTTTATGAACGCTGTACTGTTTGTTTAGATATAGTTTGTTTCTATTGGTGAGAATCTTTAATTGGTTATATGTTTTTTAGTTTTAGTTTTTATCTTGTCTTTGTTTAACTGTTGATTCTCCAAATATCAATAAATAAATAAAATAAATTCAACGAAACATATACTCGATCAGGGGCCTTAGACAAAGTAGCATTCGCTCCGTAGCGAAGCGATATCGAAGTTCGTTATCGTCTCAGAGACAAAGAAATCATGACAAGGTATCACGTGTTTATCACGTGTTACAGTGTCGATTCCTTTGTCTCTGAGACGATAACGAACTTCGATATCGCTTCGCTACGGAGCGAATGCTACTTTGTCTAAGGCCCCTGGTTACTTTAGCTGGCGAAATTGATAGAGATGGATCGTGTAACGGAGGATCATTCGATAACATGCGAGGAAATTATAAAAATTTCGTTGTGCATGGCGAACTCACTTCCATGTTTTCGGCTGGAACTTTTTTTTTTTTTTTTTTTTTTTATGTTAAGATCGGCAGACAGGCTGACGGTCCACTTGATGGTAGGTGGCTACCGTCGCCTATAACACAAACAACGCCAAAGCTGCTGCAAGTGCGCTGCCGACTACAATAGGATTAACGATAAGGGATTAGGAGGGGAGAGGGAAATGGGCTCTGGCATCCCTTACTCACTCACCGAAACACAACAGCACACATGCTGTTATTTCACGACGGTCTTCTGTAAGGGGGTGGTTACTGCCGCCAGTCGGGCTGCCCAAATGACTGCGAAACGCATTGTGCCCTGCCACTACTTAAACTGCTGTTCGCAGGCTCAAAGAAAATGTAATACGCTTACACTCTATTTTTTTCTTTTTCGATATTTGAAAATCAAACCTATTTAGTTGCAGCCAAGGTACTTAAAGATTCAGAGGGGATGTTAATGAATTTGTACTTAAGTACTGGCTGCAATTAAATAGGTTTGAATTTCAAATATCGAAAAAAGAAAAAAATAGTTGGTTTAGATTTGACGTGTAAAAAAATATAAAAGGTATTGAGATACCGAAAAGAATATCATTTTGGATAGTTTTTGATTTGTATTTTCATGTAGTGAATGTTTTTTATATAATACACTATTTTATAATGAATATATGTGCACATAAAATGAAGGAAGTTTTATTGATATAGTTTCGAACTCCTCTCGAAAGCCTAGTTTCCGAGGAATCATGTCTATAGTCTTCGTTTGTGAATTATTACCTTATTATGGATTTTTCTAAGATTTCAGTGGTTTGAAACCTTTTTACAAGGTTACTTTTATAATAAATAGATACATAAAAATTGACACCAGGTATCGGCGCTTATTATTATGGCCCATTCCTATTACTCAGTGCGAACGTATGTAGTTGTGATTGCGGGTCACAATATACTCTTTAACGCTTAATTTTAATAAATTTTTGACCGCACCTTTTGGTAATTTATGTAAACGAACTTTTCTTTGACAATTTAAGTGTTGCCAACTTTCGGAATGTTATTTCTCCAACTTTATAAAAAAAAGTTAACATGAGATTAAATTAACTTAATTAATATATACATTAAAGTGAATACTAGTGGCTGCCAATGCGAACTTCAGCGAAGCTTTGGCAATGTCGAAACAAATGAATTATATGCGGAAGCCACCATTTTAGATCCCCGGTTTAAGCAAAAAGTTTTTTAAGATTCAAGAAATTGAAAAGTATTTGAATGATTTGAAAAGTAGTGGTAGGGCACACTGCGTTTCGCAGTCATTTGGGCAGCCCGCCTGGCGGCAGTGACCACCCCCTTACAGAAGACCACCGTGAAATAACAGCATATACGTTCTGTTGTGTTTCGGTGAGTGAGTAAGGGATGCCAGAGCCCATTTTCCTTATCCCCTCCTAATCCCTTATCCTTAATCCTACTGTAGTCGGCAGCGCACTTGCAGCACCTGTAGCGTTGCTTGTGTTATAGGCGATGGTAGCCACCTACCATCAAGTGGACCGTCAGCCTGTCTGTCGATATAACATAAAAAAAAAAAAAAAAAAAAAAAAAAAAAAAAAGAAATTTCCAAAGAGCTCTCATAGTCTTGAAACAAAAAGTAGGAAGAAGCCCAATACAATCCTACACCAATAACAGCCGTATCTCAAGAGCCTTCTCAAGTTAAGTTCAAGTCAACTCTTTCAATTTAGGAAATTTTTTATCGAGAAGTAGCCAAAATGACGCCTCAAAACCCTACAGCCACAGGAATAGTTGAAATCGACAAATACCTACAAGAACCATTATTACTTCGTACAAAAGACCCTCCGAGCCAAAACATATATATCCACATTTATTCCAGTACACATTAAAAAGACTAAATTTGATAGTTACATCAGCGCCATGTGAGCGCATTTATTCCAAGGCCGGTTACACTTTAAACGAGAGACGAACTCGTTACACGTTAAACGAGAGTTAAAGTGTGTATGTCATTCATTCCATCTCTGTGCATCGTTTGCCTGTTTAAAATTGTCAAGAGAGCCCGAAACTCTCATACGAGACATTTATAATTATTTTAATAACAGCCCCAAAAGAACTGGAATTCTAAAAGAGTTTCAGCAGTTCTTAGATCTAAAGCCTCATAAAATCCTCTATCGAGCTCAAACTAAATGGCTTTCGCTTAGAGCAGCAGTTTGCCGTATTCTAGAACAGTATGGCGCACTAAAATTATATTTCACAGAAACCGCTCTTACGGACCACTTGAACTGATTCGATCTTTTTCAGATTTAAAAATCCATACAATAAACTTTATTTAGAGTTTTTCGAATTTTCGTTAGAGATATTTAATAACACGAATAAGCTGATACAGTCAGAGCGGCCGCAAATTCATAAAATGCATGAAAACATGGCGACTGTTTTTAAAACTTTACTGGAATGTTACATGGACGACGAATACGTTTCGAGAACTGAAGTCGGTTTAATTCAGATTGACAATCCTAATAGATGACCTCCTCCCTTGTCTCTACGAGTTCAAAAGCTCTACATCAAGAAGATATTAAAGCATTGAAGATATCAAGAAGAAGAAGATATGTGGGTCAATCAAGATATCAAATGCCTTGACATTTTTATTGAAGGGGCAAAGCAGGTAAGCAGGTAAAAAGGTACGATTTCAGCAATGATGTGATTAAACAAATGCAGTTTCTTGACCCACAAGCTGTCAAGTCTCGTAGAGAAAGAAATATTGTGTATTTTTTTATGTTAAGATCGGCAGACAGGCTAACGGTCCACTTGACGGTAGATGGCTACAGTCGCCTATAACACAAGCAACGGCAAAGCTGCTGCAAGTGCGCCGCCGACTACAGTAGGATTAAGGATAAGGGATTGGGGAAGGGACAGCACACGTGCTGTTATTTCAAGGTGGTCTTCTGTAAGGGGGTGGTTACTGCCACCAGACGGGCTGCCTAAATGACTGCGAAACGCAGTTTCTTGACAAAAAGCATATTGTTGATTACTGTAGAATCTATTATCGAATCTCAAAACACAAATAATTCTCAAACTTGATTACGCAGTTACGCTTACCCCGCAAACCACCGTTCCACCAAACAAGGGAACTTACGGAACCGAAACCGTGACGACTGATTTTGAAGTATTTTAAAGAAAACATTGACTTAATGAAAAACGATGATATGGCTTTCTGCCGTTCCCTCTTACGCATTACGAATTCATTCGACATTCGGCAAAAACTATTATTTCGTTCCGGAAATACTTCGTAAGGCTATGCAAATTTCTAATAATTTGCTCCCTCAATGTATGATCAGCAATATTTTTACTACCACCCTGAATCTTCTATTTCTACTTCTACGTCTTACATCGTCACATCAGTCTCAAGAAGAAGTAACTCTTAACGCAGCTACACCAGAACAAACACCTTTCCCCTCTCAAATTGACGGATCTGATTTGATTACATTTAAGAAGTGACTTTCCTAAATAAATTAATAATAATAAATAAAGCCCAGTTTAATTACGTTAATCTGGGCTTTATTTCAATAGAAATAAATGGGGAGACTGGACTGTTCTTGCTAATGATGAGAGGCATTGGTTTTGACGCAGATCTCCGTCGAGACCGACTTGCTTCACTTTTTACTCGATTTTAAATATTAAATCTGCATGAATAAATTTGAAATTTGTACAATAATTTAACAAGTAAATGACCGAACTGTAGACAACTTTATTGCTACAGTTCGGTTGCTCAGGGTGCAAGCAGGTCCACGAGCCAGGTGCGTGTTGGCCAGTGTTGGGCGGATTACCACAAAGTGGAAGAGTAAGCATTTAAAATGCTTATAAGGCATTTAAACCGGCAAAGTTAAGACATTTAAGACATCCGAATTATTGTGACCGTCCGCGAGAATTCTTTGAAAGCAAACTGAATCTAAAAAAAAAATTAAACTTGGACCCAGTGGAACAAATTATACAATCGTTTGAAATTTCAAAACTGATTGCCAGATCCAAAAAAGCACACACAATCGGTGAATCTCTAATAAAGCCTTGGATGCTTAAAGCTGTAGAAGAGCTTTCAGGGCGGGAAGTTCAAAAAAAATTCATGAAATACCGCTTTCAAGAGACACGGCGAGGTCGCATATTCAAAAAAATGACAATTTATGATATTGAAGAGCAAGTTATTGACAAGATAAAATGTAGTCCTTATTTTGCGCTACAATGTGATGAATCGACGGACGTTTCGCAATGTTGTCAATTACTTGTATTTATTCGATTTTTGAATGGCAATAAGGAGTTTATATTAAATGGTCCCTCATCACTAAAAGGTTAAGAACCACTGTTTATTTTATGGTCTATCATTTATTCAAAATGTATTTAAATAAAGTATGTCTTAAGTAAGAACCTTTTAGATAGAACATACCTAGACATTTTTGATTTATATTGAACGCGCCACTTGGCATACTGTGGAGATATCGCTCTTGGCCGCTAGATGGCGCTTAATAAGATTTTTATTTTATAATTTTATATCATTTTTCGTGTGGCGGTACCCTTAATTTTTATTATTAAGCCCAGGCGCGCACTGGCGGCCACTGAAATGTATTGCATTGTATCATCAGTGCGCGCACTTGGCCGCAAGCGGCCATCGGCCGCGGCGGACAATGAGATCATTGCGACGTAACTTGCGACCCGTATTGGCCGCTGGCCGCCGCGACCACTGGGTTTCGAAGAATTGTAGGATTATGCGCCAGTGTGCGCGCACTGGCCGCCGCGGGCAAACGTGTTATTTGTTTACAGAGTGTACAAATTACATCGTGATGTCTTTTGACACGGAGAGGTTTATTTGCGAACTCGAGACTAGAAGGGCTTTGTGGGACATGTCGTGCGACGACTATTCAAACAGAGACATAAAAAGGATATTGTGGGAAGAGATCACAGAAATATTTGCTAGTAAAAATTCAACTATAAATGAAAAAAAGGAACAGCTATTTCCTCGACGTCCATTTCGAAACACTCTGTACTCGGAACTGACAATTTTGGCCGCAGTTCTGGCTGCATGCTTGGTCGCGACACTTGCGGCCTGGTCGCAATACTGGGCCGCCAGTGCGCGCTTAGGGTAAGAATCCGTGTTACCTCGCGACATTTGTATTGGAATCGAGGCAGACAGTTAAGTTAAATTTAGTTAAAAGGTGAAAATTGAATGTTCCACGTCTTAGTGACTTTCCGCATACATAATCAGTTAAGATAAACCTCAATATATTTTTTATATTTTTTATTACGTTAAGGTCGGCAGACAGGCTGACGGTTAATTGAGTTGCTGCAGTTTTTACACTTCGCAATTATAAGAATTAGCTAGGTACACCACATTAGTACATACAAACATAACACTGTACAAAGTCGTCATAGCAGCCGTTGACGAAAAGGTAAGTGGTGTGTTTAATCCGCATTCGCATTCTCGCAAACCCGCCTGGAGTCACCTACCGGCGGCTCCATATATAAAAAAAAAGTATAAAAAATAATATAAAAACCGATACTTATCGGTATTTATCGGAAAAATACGATAATTTTTTTATCGATTATCGCTAATTGCACACGCTAATTTGCGGTGTCGTTGACACTTCATCAGAAACAAAATCGTTAAGACAGATTCAGAGATCGTTTAGGCGACGATCCGCCCTTACCTTTTACAAGTCCACACCAGCAATTCACTTAAAACCGAAATTTGCACTTAACCACCTTGACGTAAGCCAAGTCTGCTTCAACTGTAGTAACTAACATCACTTTGGGCTTCTCTCGATCATTGAATAAGACCTCATTATTAGCAGACGGCAATGTTGGTTCAAAATCTGAAGTTGCATCGCACATTTTCATATCCGCTTCGTTCAAAACTCTCATAATCTTATTCTCCACCTCGTTCCTTAGTCTCTCATCGTACGTTTCGAGTCTTCGCGACACTAAATTCACAAAAGACTGGCTGTTTTTGATGGACTGTAGATTATTATCGTCGCTGTCTGAATCGGACACTGAAATGTTTCTTTTGGCTTTCGAACGACGACGGCGCGGCGAATGAGACTTTCTTTTGAGCGGCAGATCGTCTTCCTTATCCTCTTTATCCTCGTTTTCCTCGTTCTGAAAGAGGAAACATTCAATCAGCTCAGATCAAATATATTGTGTACTAGCGACCCGTCCCCGGCTTCGCTCGGCGGCGTGTAATTTTTATATACATGAACATTCCCCGTTTATCCCTTTTTCCATTAGTGAAAACCGAATTAAAATCGGTCTATCCGTTCACGCGTGATGCCGTGACCAAGGGAAATAGGGATTCATTTTTATATATAGAAGATTAGCTGAACCCGCCCACGCTTTTAACACTGCTTATATATAAAACTAGCTTTTGCTCGCGACTTAGTCCGCGATCTTTAGAAATTATTACTCGCTGATAATGTAGCTTGATATAAAGAATTTTTAAAATCGGTCCAGTAGTCTTTGAGTTTATTCGTTACAAACATACATTTGTATGGAGGGAGGTGAAGGGGAGGAGATGGGGGGGGAGTAACCTATGTTTCTCGCTGATAATTTAGCTTTCTATAGGTGAAAGAACTTTTAAAATCGGTCCCGTAGTCTTTGAGTTTATTCATTACAAACATACATTTGTATGAAGGGGGGTAAAGGGGGGGAGATGGGGGAGGGTGATTAGCCTATGTTACTCGTTGATAATGCAGCTTTCTATAGGTGAAAGAATTTTAAAATCGGTCTATAAGCTTTGAGTTTATTCATTACAAACATACATACAAATCTTTTCTCTTTATAATATTAGATATTAGTATAGATAGAGATTAACTAAATGTTTTGTTTGAGCAATTACGCGGCAAAGTGAATCCTAAAATATGCGCGGATGTAAATATTGCTACTTTGGAACAGGTAGATAGTAAAATTTGGTTTGAATTAAGATACTGCTGAATGACCGCATCAAAAGCCTATGAAGTGGTCCATTAAGATCGGTAAACAGGCTGATGTCCACTTGACGGTAGATGGTTACCGTCGCGAATAACACAAACAATGTTACAGGTGCTGCAAGTGTGCTGCCGACTACAGTAGGATTAAGGATATGTAATTAGGAGGGGATAGGGATTTTTTTTTGTTTTATTATAATTATCCAGTTATTATTTATGCAAAACAAAAAAAATGTAGCTTAAAATTGATCAATAATTAAGTTTTAAACAGTTTAAACTTAATTATTGATAAATAGGCAAATACCCTATTGAAAGGTCGAGTGTTTAAGGTGCTTGCCCTAAAGGTCGTCAGAAAGGCTGATTGTCCACTTGATGGTAAATGGCTACCATCGCCTGTAACACAAGCTATGCCACAGGTGCTACAAGTTCGCTGCCGACCACAGTAACATTAAAGATGAGGGATTAGAAAGGGATAGAGAAATGGGTTCTGGCAACCCTTACTCACAGTGAGTAATTAAGGGTTGCCAGAACATTCAGTGAGAATAACAAAAGCACACATGCTGTTATTTCATGGTGGTCCCAAATCACTGAGAAATACAGTGTGCCTCTGCGACTACACCAACTATCTACATTACTTACCAATGTTAATTGATCATAGTCCAGGGACAGTATAACTTGACTAGTTTCTGACAGCACTGGCAAATTACGTGACGGAAGTGTCTCCTTCTTCAGAACGATTCGCTTTAATGACGAGATCTTGTCGCTTGGTTGAAAATGATCATCACAGATTCGTTGGTGGGTTATCGGTTTGTTTATCAAATCCTCCCTGTTCAACAATTTTAACCATAGTGATCGTCTGTAACGGTAACAATAAAAAACTATTAGATATCCATTAATTAATGGCCATGAGGTTGTAGCGTTTTTTACAGCAAGTCAATGATGCATCATCAGTAGATCAACGATCATCAGTAGGTAAATGATGCATATCAGTAGGTGTTTAATCAAGTATTTGGGTTTGTCTATGAGTTTAAATGAGTTGTTGGATTTGGTTTTGATTCTATCATTCTATTCAGTCGTTAATAAACATTTAAAATGAACGCACGCAGTTTCCTTACAAATAAGTCGACACAAGCGACTGCCACCCATATACTCTTAACAAAAGGGTTGAAATTCATTTGCATGGTAGACATTTATGGTCTTCGAGCCGGATGCAATTTTCGAACATGGCGAATGGAATGAAGAATGAACAGTTTACGCGTGTCGACTTATTATGAGTGTGATTGATTTATATTGTAAAAAATCAACATGGAGTCTACAGATAAAAGAATGAAAATACAAAGTGATAATTACGAAAATGTACAAAAGGCTTTCACAAACTACAAAAAATCACCAAGGGAAAGAATAACGCTGGGGTACGTTAATTCAAGGTTAGAATCATTGGAAGATTATTGGAGAGAATTTAGAAGTTTACATCAAAAAATCGTTCAAGACATATCGGAAGAGGACAAAGAATGTTTCCCTTATTTCGAGCAAGAGGTATATGACAAATTTGAAGAGTTGTATTATACATATAAAGGTGAGTTGCGAAATGCATTACAAAAGTTTCAACCAGAGATGGCAAAGAGATTGGAGCAACAATCAGAGAATGTAAGTAAACAACATAATGATATAATGTTACCGCGTATCGTTATTCCAACTTTCGATGGCAATTATACAGAGTGGCAATCGTTTCATGACTTGTTTTTAGCACTTATTCATAAAAACGATTCGCTTGAAAATGTACAAAAACTGCATTATCTGAAAAGTAACCTAAAAGGTGATGCTGAAATATTATTGCGTCAGTTTGCCATAACTGGAGAAAACTATGCAGAAGCCTGGTCAATTCTGAAAAAGCGGTATGATAATAAAAGATATATTGCCAATTGCATATTTAAGAAATTTTTTAGTCAAAGGTGCTTATCATATGAGTCAGCAAATTTACTGAAGCAATTGCTAGATACATCTATGCAATGTCTAAATGCAATGAAAAATTTGGGTTTACCAACTACACATTGGGATGCAATTGTCAACTTTGTAATAGTGTCAAAATTAGATACTGCAACACGTAAACAGTGGGAAGAGTCAATTGGTATGGAAAATTCAGACAATTTACCATCATTTGAGCAATTAAAAACATTCTTAGAAACAAGGTTTAGGATGCTGGAAATGGTTGAACCTGCAAATAAGATTAATAAACCTGTAAACACAAAGTCTTTCCATTCTACCGCCAATAATAAAAATCTGCAATGCCCCTATTGCAAGGAAGAGCATTATATATATAATTGCAAGCGTTTTGTGAAGCAACCTGTAGACGAAAGATATAAGTTTGTTCAGAAGTACAATTTATGTTTTAACTGTCTTATACCAAATCATTCTGTATACAAATGTAAACAAACAACATCATGCAAAATATGTAGAAGACGACATCACTCCTTATTACATAAAGACAGAGAACAATTAATTGATGATGATTTGAAAACAAAAGGGACTGCTTTAAAGGAAGAAGACAATAAGGAAGAAAAGATAGCGGCTCATGTGTGCAACAAACAACCTGGTCAAATTATTTTGTTAGCAACGGCACTGGTGGGCGTGACATCAAGGTCTGAAGAAACACACGTCTTCCGTGCATTAATTGACCAAGGTTCAGAGGCTTCCTTCGTGACTGCACGAGTCGTCGACTTGCTGGGTCTAAGAAGAAAAAATATCAACGGAGTAGTCTCTGGGATAGGCGAAGAAAATAGGTTATGTATTAAGTACATGTCAGAGTTAGAAATTAAATCTAGGCATGAAAATAATTTTTCCGTAAAAGTCAAAGCATACATTTTAAAATCACTTACTCGTAGGTTACCTGTTAGAGAAGTGAAGGGTTGCAATTGGCCTCAGCTAAGCGATTTGATGTTGGCTGATCCCAACTTTTATTTGCCAGGTAGAATAGATATTCTTCTTGGAGCTGATGTGTTTTGTAAAATAATAGACTCAGGTTTACTTAGGGGGCCAGGTAACTTAATCGCTCTGTATGGGTAAGGAGCAAGCCCTTAACCCTACAAGTATGTTGATGTGGTTATATGTGGATTACGAGATATAATGTTTAAAATGTTAATGTTTATTCTAACCGCACAATGAAATAAGTTAATGTTATGAGCGCACATTTGCAACTGATTTTAGTTTGTACCAATTTAGGTATGTTTCGCAAAAGGTCGGCGTTCGCCAAGTAGGTTGTTAACTAGGCATTTTCAAGCAACACAAAACAATGTACTTTGAACCGTACATCCTGCCAGGACAAAAGTTATCCTGGTTGCTAAAGAATTCATTTGGCAAAACATACAATTATATCAGTTGTATAAGGTGCACTGTTACAAAAATTAATAAATAAAATTAATTATTGAAATAGAACGAAAGTTAAATATTAAATCTTGGTTCGGGACGGGCGTATTCCGGTCTTCTGGGTTGTGGTCGCGAAGCCACCGTCCTCGATAGTGTTGTCATCTCGATGTTGCTCGGTCCCGGTGTTGTAGAGATCGTAGCCGTTGAAACATGCATGCTCCTCCAATGCACGTAGGTGCATGCTGCCACCAACCCGAAGGCCACCACCAGGATGAGGGTGGTGTAGGACACTGCATACTGATGAATGTCGTGCGCCGTCAAATCGCTGTCGAGCTCACTTTGACTTTTGAGTTCGTCTATTTTTTGTTGTAGTATGGCAGTGTTTGCTACTTCGGTTCCTGTAGTTAGCCGTTGCTTAGGGAAGTAATGTGGAAGAGGACTTTTGATGTTGTTAATGTCATCTGTTGGGACCTGTATTTCGGTGTTTATCTTCATCATGCTTTCATGTAACGATTTTGTGTAATATGTTGCGGCTTTATATTTTATTACGCAATTCGAATTGGCTTCGATTATACCTGCGCCATATGCTGACTTAGCTATGAGGCGCTCATTGCATATAAGTTTTAATGCACATTCATGGCAACAAAAATAAATCCAACTGTTTGGCTTTTGTAATTCTAGCCACCGATCAGTGCATGTGTCCTCGATAAATGCACAATTATTTGTGTATTTATTCGACATCAATCCGATTTCACACGGAGTGTTATTACCTTGCATGTTATATGTAGGCTTGTTTAACCTACAAATGAGCGTTCTAGGTTCGATTCTTGTGCAGGATGCAATGTCTGTTTCGGTTAGAGTCATGTAGATTTCTTTTCTCAGGTTTACTCCAATGTAATCCGATGCTGGTTGCATAATGAATGTTGTTTTGTTCCTTGTTATCGGTATCGGTATTATTTTGTATACACGAAGTCCATTGTCATTGCTAAGTGGCAATTTTATTTCCGTGATAAAGAAATTATCCCAGATTGCCCACTTCACTTCTAGAAGTTGATATATGTTCGCCACGTGTTGTTGCACATTTTCTATGGGCAATGATAAATGTTCTGACAGTTGTCCAGAAATCACATTGAGCTCTTGAGATAATTGTTCCGGCGAGAGCAGTCTGTGGTCAATCTGGCCGTTGCGAATGCTGGTGGCGATATTGAGAAGCATATCTTGGATTGTTCGAAGTTTTGTCAGTATTATATTTGCTGACATAGCCATGATGTTGAAATAGATCATGTTTTCATTCTCCTCTACGTTTTGTTGTATTTTTTCCAATACTTCGTTTGTGTAGTTTAGATGTTCTTCCATCCATACAAATTGCTGATTCATGACTTCTTGGTTTCGTTTTAAAATGTTGTTGTGAGCCTCTACGATCGTAGTTTGGTTTTTGATTAGGTTGAGTAGGTGATCCTCGTTTGCTTGTAGAGCATTTATGTCATGGTGATATTGTTCGGCAAATCTTGAGTCTAGCACACCAAACAAGTCATTCGCGATGTATCCTATTCCGTTTATCAGACCACGAGGTATACGCCTTGATCTTGTTGGTTGTTGAGAAGAAAGAATGTAGTTGTTGTGCTCCAACTCTTCTATTTCTTGTTTCATCTCGATCACTATGCTCTGGCAGACAGTTTTGTAATCGAATTGATCGCATCTAGATTCGACATGTTGTACCAATTTTTGGATATTTTGAATTCCTTGCCAGTATGACGTCATGTTAAAGAATGATATAATCTTCCATGTGTCATGTATGTTTTGCAGTTTTCCAACATCATCAAAATAGAGTGGTTTTTCATCTTTGAATTGTTGAATGTTTATGTTTTCTTGTACTGTTGGTTGGAACAATGTGACTAACATAACAAGTAAACACATTAGACTTGTTTTGGAGAACTTCGACTGCCTGGTTCGGGTTGTTTTTCTGTTAGGTTCTTGTGATTGATTTTGTTCCTCCTTCTTTTCAGGAATATTTTCTAAAGTTCTGTCTATTGGCAGTAAGATCAGTTTGGTTATGGGTCGTTTCAAGGTTCCATGGTTTGTTTTTACTGTGACCACTCGCACCAGGTCGTCTTGACCGGGATGTGTTTCAATTACTCGGCCCAAACTCCACTTTGTGGGGGGTGAGTTGTCATCTTTTATAATGACTACATCTCCAAGTTTTAAATTTTGGTTTTGTTTGTTCCATTTACTCCTCACTTGGAGACTATGAAGGTATTCGGATGACCACTTACGCCAAAATTGTTGATACATCTGTTCTGTTAGTCGCCATCTCTGTTGAAAACTAATGTTGCTGTTTGTTAGATCTTCCTGTGGTAGTGCTGTTAACGGTCTTCCGATGAGGAAGTGACCTGGTGTCAAATATTCCAAGTCGTCTATGTCTTCAGTCAATGGGGACAGTGGTCTGGAATTCAGACATGCTTCAATTGAGGATAACAAGGTCGAAAACTCTTCATAGGTAAGTTTTTGTGTCCCTATCACCCTTTTTAAGTGATACTTCATTGACTTGACGGCTGCCTCCCACAATCCTCCAGCTGATGGCCAACTGGGCGCGTTTAAGTGCCATTTTATCTCGTGATCATTGAAGAATTGTTGGTGGGCAACTATAGTTTGGAGTTGTTTTATTTGTTTATGTAGTTCTCTGTCAGCTCCAACGAAGTTTGTACCGTTATCGCTGTACAGATATTTGGGGCATCCTCGTCTGGCAATCATTCTTTTTAGGGCCAAGATGAAAGTAGGCGTAGACAGATCACTGACTAGCTCGAGATGAGCTGCTTTTGTGACCATGCAGACGAATATGGCAATGTATCCCTTGGATGTTCGTACACCTCTGCCCTTGTTTAGTTTTACTTCTACTGAGCCTGTGAAGTCCACCCCTGTATGGTAGAACGGCGGAGAGGGTGTTACCCGAGCGGCAGGTAAGTTACCCATGATTTGTTTTTGCGCTTGGCTTCTAAAACGACAGCACGTCACGCATGTTCTCAAATGCTTTTTCACTGTTTTGCTTCCACCAATTATCCAATAGCGTTGCCTCAGGGTAGCTAATGTTAATCTTGCTCCTGCATGCAAGCTTGTTATGTGTGCTTCGTTTATCAATAGTGATGTAAGTTTGCTTTCTTCCGGTATAATCAGCGGATGTTTCATGCTTTCTGGTAAGTATGAATGTTCCAGTCTTCCTCTCACTCGAAGAAGTCCTTGAATATCCAGATAAGGATTGAGTTTAAATATAGAACTCCTTTTTTGTACTGCTCTATTAGTTAATAAGTCGGTTATCTCTTTTTTATAATAAATATCTTGTATGTTTTTAATTACAATTGTCCGAGCGTCTCTAATTTCTTGCAGTGTCAATTGTTTTGAAGTACGGCGCCGGCGCTCGTTCAAGTCGCGTGCCTTTGTTGTGAAACGTAACACCCAAGCGATAACTCGACACACCTGGCCAATGTTACTGTATTTATTTAATAAATCTTTTATGATGTTTGGTTCCGCACAACTTTTTGTGGCAATATGAACCTTTATATCCTTATCTGTTTGCATATCTATATTTCCCGGTAGGTATGGGATTTTGTTGTTTCCCAGCCATTCTGGCCCTTCCCACCACAGCCTGAAAGAATGTAGTTGTTTAGGTAGCAAGCCTCTCGATGCGCAATCGGCGGGATTTTCGTCCGATTTTACGTATCTCCAATTGTTCGCGGGAATTGTTTTTATAATTTCCTTCACTCGGTTGGCTACGAATGAATTCCATCTGTTTATGTCTCCCTTGATCCATCCAAGGACCACCATAGAATCAGTCCAGGCTGTGATATTGGTATCAGGAATGTTCATGCATTGTTTTATTTTATTTACTAGTTGTGTAAGTAGCTTAGCACCGCACAATTCTAGTCTCGGTAATGTTTGTTGTTTTTGTAATGGGGCTACTCTTGATTTAGCCGCAACTATGGTTATAATGTTTTTGTTATCGCTGTGCGGGATAACGCTGTACACCACACATGCGTATGCCTTTTCTGAGGCGTCGCAAAATGCACAGAGTTGCATTTGTTCTTGTTTAGAATTTGTACCGAGCCACCGTTTTATCTCGAATTCTTTGAAGGTTGTTAATTCATTTCTCAGGACAGTCCATTGCTTTTGGACGGTTGCTGGAACATTTTCGTTTGTGCTTGTTTTTGCAGAACCGTTAAAGACTACCCTTAGCTGTGTTGTTGTTGCATGAGGTCTGAAAATGCCATGATGTGGAAAAAAATATTCCAGTAATCGTTTGTTAGTGTTTGTTGACATTTTCATGTGACCTAGTTCTTCATATTCCTTCATGAAATTTTTGTAGCTTTGTGCAAGTCCAGAATTTCTTTCCATCCTTCGTTCGAGCATCTTGAACTGAGCTATAGCCTGAGGTTTAGATGTTCCTAGCTTTTCTTGTATGTTTTCTTTTAGTGGTAGTCGAACCTGGTACCTGCCGTCTGTTAGTCTAGTAGTAGTGGCAGTGTAAAATAATTCTGCTGGGTGTTCTTGTTGTGTATTTTGTTGAGTACTTTCGAGCTGTATGTCTTCTCTTTCCCAAAACTTGGCTATGTCCTCAAGATTGTAGATAGTCACATGGCAGTGAAACGTCTTGTATTTTCCACATATAATCCATCCTAGATGGGTTTGTTGCGCTACAATTGTTGAGTTTTTGACTTTTATTAGGCCCTCTAATAACAGTTCAGAGTACACGTCGGCACCTAATATTACATCTATAGATCCAGAAATGTTGAAATCAGGATCCGCAAGCTTGATATGCGCCAAATGTTTGAAAGTTGTTTTGTTGATGTTATTGTTTGGTAACTGGCTTGTTAACTTTTTCATAATCAGTGCTTCTGTCTGAAATGTAAAGTCACTGTATAAGGACTTGCAGGATAGCTGAATAACTCCTTTACATTTGTTGGCTGGTGATGATCCTATTCCAGATACTACAGCCTCCAGCTTGTTTCTCTTGAGACGTAATCTTTGAGCAGCGTCTTCTGTTATCATTGTTACCTGGGACCCTTGGTCCACCAAGGCTCTGAGTTTTATGTATGTTCCAGACGAGGTTCTTACTTCGACCTGAGCTGTTGCCAAGAGCACATCATTGCACGGATCATTGCACACATGAGACGTCATTGATCGTTGACCTTGTTTTGTTGATTTTTGCTGTTCAATACCTAAGGCTTCGTGTAACAGCGTGTTATGGTTCCGATTGCACTGCTTGCATTTTTTTGTTGATTTGCAATTTTCACCATTATGAGTAAATAAACAATTTCTGCATACGCCGAGGTTGTTCACTGTTGCTAATCGTTCTTGTGACGTCAATTCTAAGAATTCCTTACAGCTGTACAATCCGTGTTGTTTAGTGCATTTAGGACACTTTATTACAACGTTATAAAATGTTTTCGACGAGTTTTTGTTATAATGTTGCTGGTTATTTTGGAAGACTTTCTTGTTGTTATAGGCCGGTTTATCGCTGCTGGAAGGCTTCTCAATGTTACTGCGTCCTTGTTTTATGTTTGTTTCTAACGCCATGAATTTAAATTCCAGGAATTTCAGGAACTCTTCGAGTGTAGGTATTTCTCGGGGATTTTTCAAGGACTCTATGTACGATTGTTTTGTTTCGCTGTCTAGTTTTTGTAGAAGAATATGCACCAACAGTGGATCCCAAGACTTGGTGTCAATTTTCAGGTTATCGATGGCATTCAAGTTTTCCTGTATTACGTCATGCATCCTTTTAATACTCGCAGCTGATGGTTGTTGAACCGAGGGATTGTTCAGGAGCTCATTAGCATGGTATGTAAATAAGAGTCTTTCGTTATCATACCTTTGTTTTAGTATACTCCAGCATGTTTCATAGTTGTCAGCACTTATAGAAAGATGCTGCACTAAGCGCTCTGCTTCTCCCTTCAGCTTAGACTTGAGATGTTGCATCTTCTGCGATTTTGAGATAAACGTATTCTGATGCACTGTTTCTGTAAACAAATCCTTAAAAGTAGTCCACTGAGCATAATTACCCATAAATACTGGCAATTCTATCTTAGGTGCTGATGTTTCCTGGTGATTGCGCTCCCAGATTTTGTTGTTAATCATTGTTTTCGCAGTCTCGTACATTTTCTCCAGCTTATTGTATGTTTCTTCATGAGCATTCGCCTCGGTAAGTATGTTGTCAAGCTTCCAGTACAGCCTATCAATGTTTTCCCATCTTTGCGTTAAGGATTTCAATTTATCTTCCAGCTGCCACTTCTCTGAAAGTTGACCTATATCCAAGTTACGCACCGTTCTCTTGAAGGCTTTCACATTCGACTTTTGTTCATTGACCATAGAGACCGTTTTCTCGTCATATTGTGCCATATCCACCGAAAATTCTTCGTTGGCTTCCCGGAGATTTTCCACTTCTTCCTCCTCAGATTCCATTCTTGTTAGCTGTTCCCTTAACTTCATTTCTTCTTGTTTGATTTTTTCCTGCAGCTCTTGTTTTGAAAGTAAAATCATCTTCTTTGTTTCTCTGTATGTTTTCTGTAGTTTATCGAATACATGGTCTTCGTAGTAACTACCTGTTTTTTCCGTCTTCAGAAGTGAAAGACGAGTGTCGTTGAACTCGAAATTAGACCAGAAGCTATCGAGTTTCTTCAAGCGTTCGTTATGGTACTCCAGGGATTGTTTCCTCTGTGCACCATCTTTCTTAAAGTTTGTTTGTACGGCCTTGATGCTGTCCACCAATTCCGATTGTTGTTGCAGAAGATCGATGTCTGAAGTGGTAGACATTTTAAGTTGTTGTTAAATTTTCTGTTACTCACTTGTTTGTTATTCGTTATTTTGTTATTTCGCCACTCGACGAAATTCTAGAAAATGTTATGTTTCTTCGATGGCACAGATTACACTCACACCACGGCACTGGTTTTGTTAGTTCTCTAGTGCATTATAGGCCCTACCACGCTATTTGCACCTTCTCAATCTAGTTAGTGAGACCCGCTTCTGGGAGGCCAACTAGATCGATTTGCTAACGCAGCAGAGTTTCTAAAACACTAAAGTTAAATTCGAAGGACCAACATGTATGGGTAAGGAGCAAGCCCTTAACCCTACAAGTATGTTGATGTGGTTATATGTGGATTACGAGATATAATGTTTAAAATGTTAATGTTTATTCTAACCGCACAATGAAATAAGTTAATGTTATGAGCGCACATTTGCAACTGATTTTAGTTTGTACCAATTTAGGTATGTTTCGCAAAAGGTCGGCGTTCGCCAAGTAGGTTGTTAACTAGGCATTTTCAAGCAACACAAAACAATGTACTTTGAACCGTACACGCTCAGTCTACTTATTTGGGTTGGATTATTTCAGGTGACATACACACAACAACACAGGGCCCATTCCAAATGACAAGCCTACATATCACAGATAGAGAAGATGAAACCAACAACCTACTGAGGAAGTTCTGGGAAATAGAATCTGACATGTACACAAACAAGAAGATATACACACAAGAAGAATCTAAATGTGAAGAGATTTTCAAAGAAACCACCACAAGAGAAGAAACAGGAAGGTATGTGGTACATTTACCGTTGAAGCAGAGTGTTGAAGACACGGTTAACATGTGTGGAGACACGAAGAAACTGGCTATTGCTCGACTGGAATTACTGGAAAGGAAATTTAGCAAAAATGAAGCTTTGAAAGAAGAATATACTAAGGTTTTACAAGAGTACTTGCAGTTGGGTCACATGAGGAAAGTTGAAGATGTAGGTCCTGAGAAAGCTATTTACCTGGCACACCATGCGGTCATCAGAGAGGATAAAGATACAACGAAGCTACGAGTAGTCTTCGACGCTTCTGCGAAGGGAGCAAATGGTCAATCTCTGAACGATTGTATGATGATAGGACCTACAATACAACCAGATCTTTGTAGCCTCATAATCAGATGGAGGTCACACAAAATTTGTGTTATTGGAGACATAGTCAAAATGTACAGACAGGTAAAAGTAACAGAACAACACACAGACTTGCAACGCATTGTCTGGAGAGAAAATAAAAATGAAGAAATCAGATGTTACAAATTACTTACAGTTACATTTGGAACAGCTGCTGCACCTTACCTTGCAGTTAGAACTTTACATCAACTGGCCATTGATGAAGCTGTTAATTATCCTAGGGCTGCACCTATAATTCAAAATTCATGTTACATGGATGATTTGATGTCTGGAAATGAAGATCTTTTTGAAACAAAAAGGTTATGTAAGGAAATTAATGAATTACTGAAAAAGGGAGGATTTGAAATGCAAAAGTGGTCAAGTAATTCAGAAGAAGTATTAGAATACCTACGTGAAGAAAGAGAAACAACCAATATGAATGAGATTGACATTAAGCTAGACACGGTCATTAAAATATTGGGACTAATTTGGGACAGAAAGGATGACATATTTAAAATAACAGTTAACTTACCGGAGGTTCGAAACTCAATTACAAAACGTTCAATACTCTCAGATGTAGCAAGTTTATTTGATCCTTTTGGTTGGTTGTCACCGGTCATCATAACAGCGAAGATATTAATACAGAAACTATGGTTGTGCAGTCTTGGCTGGGATGATGAACTGCCTTGTGAACTTGTAAATGAATGGTTATGTTTCAGAGAACAGTTACAAGAGCTACAAGCCATTACAATACCACGCTGGTTGTGTATGTCAAAACGATGTCAAGAGATACAGCTGCATGGCTTTGCTGATGCTTCTGCGTTGGCATATGCCGCCGTAGTCTACGTGAGAACTGTAGATGAGGATGGCTTAATTCATGTCACTTTGATAGCGTCCAAAACAAAGGTAGCTCCATTGAAACAGTTATCAATTCCCAAACTTGAACTCTGCGCAGCTGTGTTATTGGCAAAACTACTGCATAACATAGCAGGACTATTAGACATAAAAATGAATAGTATCTATGCATGGACCGATTCGATGATTGTCCTGTCATGGTTACAAGCACAACCTAGTAAATGGCAGGTGTTTGTTGGAAACCGAGTGTCGGACATTATACAACACATAGACAATGACAGATGGAGACATGTACAATCTAGTGACAACCCTGCTGATCTCGCATCCCGAGGAGTTCAGGCAAAACAATTAAATGAAGAGAATATTTGGTGGATGGGACCAGAATGGTTAAAATATGAGGTAATTGAATTTACAAGAAGTTATATACCACAAAGTGATTTAGAAATTAAGAAGGTTTATCATAGTCACTCAGCTGAGGAAATGATCTGGATAAGATTTTCATCGCTTTCAAGAATGAGAAGAGTATTGTCATATTGCAGAAGGTGGTTATTAAGCAACAAACGGAAGAAAGATGAATTTTTAACAGCAAGTGAATTGAACCTTATTGAGCTACGGTGTGTGAAATTTTATCAAGAACTAATATATGAAAATGAAATTGAGTGTTTGAAGAAAGATGGAAAGGTCAGAAGTACAAGTTCATTAGTCAACTTGACACCATACTTAGATGAGCATGGTTTGTTGAGAGTTACTGGCCGACTGAGTGATGCTACTTACTTATCACTAAATTTCAAGCACCCAATAATTGTCCCTGCTAAGCAACATATCACTAAGTTGATAATTAAAGAAGCTCATATTAGGACTTTCCATGGCGGTATATTACAAATGATCACTTACATTCGCCGTAGATACTGGATCATTAACTTAAGGTCTGCAGTGCGAGGAGTTATACGTGAGTGTGCTGTTTGCATAAGGGATACAGCTAAAACAAGACGACAACTGATGGGACAGTTACCTGAGCCAAGAGTTACTCCGTATCGCGCGTTTTTAAACAGCGGTGTTGATTACGCTGGACCTGTACAAATCAGGTTATCCAAGGGGCGAGGCTGCAAGTCTTCAAAGGGCTACATCTGCTTATTTGTTTGTATGTCAACTAAGGCGATACATTTAGAAGCCGTCACAGAGCTCACCTCCGCAGCATTTATTGCAGCATTTAGAAGATTTGTGGCAAGACGAGGCCATTGCTCGAACCTGTGGAGTGATAATGGCACCAATTTTGTGGGTGCTGCCAGAGAGTTACGAACTATGTTTGAAGTAGGCAAAAGCAGCGTGGCGAAGGAGATAGCGGAACTCTTGGCCAATGACGGGACGACTTGGCACTTCATACCGCCCAAAGCACCTAACTTTGGTGGTCTGTGGGAGGCAGGCGTGAAATCAGCTAAGAGACATCTTACTAGAATCAACAGCAACACAAAATTGACCTATGAAGAAATGTCAACACTATTAGCACAAATTGAAGCATGTCTTAATTCGCGACCACTAAGTCATTTAGATGACACACTAGATACACTGATACCACTGACGCCAGGCCACTTCTTAATCGGTGAGCCTATAATAGGACTGCCTGAGAATAACTATCTTCAGAAAGATATAAATCTCCTAACAAGATGGCAATTCCTTCAAAAACAAACTCAAGACTTTTGGCGACGATGGCAGTCAGAGTACCTTCACTCAGTACAACAAAGATATAAGTGGCAAAGGGTTGTACCATCTCCTTCTGTTGGAGACATCGTTATACTAAAGGAAGAGGAGCTGCCACCGTGTAAATGGTTATTGGGCAAGGTAGTTGCTTTACACCCTGGTAAGGATAATTTAGTTCGCGTTGTTTCTGTAAAGGGCAGGGGAAATATAGTCATAAAGCGCCCTCTTTCAAAAGTAATTCCACTTCCTAGTAAGCCTGAGTCCTGTGACAATAAAATTCAATGATTACCTACATATTGATGTAAAAATTTTAAGTGTCAATTTAAATAGTAATTTAGGTAGTATTTTAAGTATTTTTAGTATTCTAGTAGTATTTTCAAGTGTATACATATATGGGTAGTAATTTAAGAGTTTTTTTATTTTTTGGATAGTGGTTGGTCTCACTTGTAGGTTTAATTAATTAATGTTTAAGAGTCCTTTCATTATTATCTTAATGCAATATAGTTTAAATTTCGGATAATGGCTAATTTCACTTGTAGGTTAAACCAATTAATATTTGAGAATCTTTTCATTATAACCTTAATGCACTGTTTAGGTTTATTAAGTAGTTGATTTGTATCATTTATAAACAAGTATTAAGGAAGTCTACTTACTCTCTTATGTTTGGTTTGCATTATAGTCTATATTATAGTTAAAATTTATTTATAGTTTAATATTATAGTTTAAGCACGAAACACTTCTTTTGTATAGTTGTACCTAGTTGATTAAGTAATAGATAAAATATTAAGAAGATAATACAGTCCACTGAAGTTCGCATTAGGTACATTTCTTAAGTTAAAGGTAGAATGTTGTGAGAGTTCTTTTAAGCCTTATAATTAAAAACAGTCGTTTTTGGCTGGCGGTATGTTTAATCAAGTATTTGGGTTTGTCTATGAGTTTAAATGAGTTGTTGGATTTGGTTTTGATTCTATCATTCTATTCAGTCGTTAATAAACATTTAAAATGAACGCACGCAGTTTCCTTACAAATAAGTCGACACAAGCGACTGCCACCCATATACTCTTAACAAAAGGGTTGAAATTCATTTGCATGGTAGACAGTAGGTCAATGACGGTCAATGAACATCAGTAAGTCTATGATGCATCATCAGTAAATCAATGATACATGGCGGAAACACATTGAAACAAAACGCGAAGAGATTAACCTCAAATACAAGGGCCTCTACTGGCTATTGGGGAGAAACTCAAAAAGCTCCTAATCTACAAGGCTGTCATAAAACCAGTCTGGACCTACGGGATACAGTTGTGGGGAGCCTGTTGCGATTCCAACATAAATATAATCCAAAGAGCTCAGAACAATATCCTCAAACCAATTGGTAATGCACCCTGGTTCATTAGAAACAACGAGGTCCACGAATTCCTGAGTGTGCCAACAGTGACGGAAGAAATAAAGGCATCCGCAAGCAAATATAAAATAAGACTGGACAAACATCCTAACTAGCTCGCTGTCCAGCTCACATTGCCCGACTGTCTGAAGCGGCGCAGAACTTTGGATCTCGGCGGCGCAATCTGAGCCAATATATTGATATGGAGGATATTCCTGTTGGGGAATATCCCCTCATGAATAATAGTGGCTCAACACATCTGCTCATAGTCAGAAGGACTGATTGCATGATATAAAGAAGAAGAAAAAAGTAAGTAAATACAACCCGAAAACAATGAAAAAGTGACTCTTTTCTGAAAAAACCTAAAATGTTAAATATCTCGAAAACGGTTAATTTTTGGATAGAGTATTACAAAATGAAAACTGTTAGTTTTGATCAATAGAATATCCCCTCATGAATAATAGTGGCTCAACACATCTGCTCATAGTCAGAAGGACTGATTGCATGATATAAAGAAGGAAAAAAAAGTAAGTAAATACAACCCGAAAACAATGAAAAAGTGACTCTTTTTTGAAAAAACCTAAAATGTTAAATATCTCGAAAACGGTTAATTTTTGGATAGAGTATTACAAAATGAAAACTGTTAGTTTTGATCAATAGAATATCCCCTCATGAATAATAGTGGCTCAACACATCTGCTCATAGTCAGAAGGACTGATTGCATGATATAAAGAAGAAAAAAAAAAGTAAGTAAATACAACCCGAAAACAATGAAAAAGTGACTCTTTTCTGAAAAAAAAAAAAATGTTAAATATCTCGAAAACGGTTAATTTTTGGATAGAGTATTACAAAATGAAAACTGTTAGTTTTGATCAATAGAATATCCCCTCATGAATAATAGTGGCTCAACACATCTGCTCATAGTCAGAAGGACTGATTGCATGATATAAAGAAGAAAAAAAAAAGTAAGTAACTACAACCCGAAAACAATGAAAAAGTGACTCTTTTCTGAAAAAACCTAAAATGTTAAATATCTCGAAAACGGTTAATTTTTGGATAGAGTATTACAAAATGAAAACTGTTAGTTTTGATCAATACTAACACCTCTCAACGTATGTACGACCACTTACAAGTAACCCTGTATATTTTGCATATTCTTCTATTATACTAATATATAAAATAAAATATTACTATATTCTCCTATATCTATGCTAATATTATATATGTGAATAACTGTCTGTCTGTTACCTTTTCTCCCCTTAACTACTCAACCAATCGTCATGAGTTTTTGCGTACGCATTGTCAGGGGTACAGAATAGGACATAGGGTACCTTTCATCCCAAAAGAAAACTGTTCCCGAGGGACCATTTAAAAATAAAAATTCAATACCTGGCCAAAGTATAGCACAATAAAGATATCAGGCGTTATATTTTTTTTGTCAATATGGACAAAGTGCACCAGTATTCTATATATACCCTAGACACCTTCTGTCAAACTAAAATTGAAATTCATTTCTTCTCTTAATTCTAAATTTTTTACAATATAAATATTAAAAAACAACAATATATATCATAAAAAACTTAAAACTAGGATTCCGCAGATAGCGGGGCAAGGCCCAAGCTACCGGTGGTTAGGGCTACATAGTGAGGAACCTCCTGACAATTCGTGCCGTGTCAAGAAGTACCGCCTTCTGTATCTGTCCCTTGACCCAGCCATCTAGTGAGAGCCTCTTGAGATGTTGGTCGAGGCTCTTCGCTATGAGACCGTTGGCCGAAACAACTATCGGGACGATGATTGTTGAATCGACATCCCACATGGCGGTCACCTCGTGAGCCAAGTCAATGTACTTAGTGAGTTTTTCTTTTTCGGCTTTCGGCTTATTATTATTATTATTATTATAAACCACACTAGCAGCTATTCAGCTGATGCGTGTGTATCTAATGGTTTGAAGATTAATATTTTCATCATTTTGTCCAGTCTGTTCTTAAAACAATTCACTGATGGCGCCAATACATATTTATTCTTAAGTTATCTTAAGTTTTCATGTAAAAATTTGCATAATATTAATATTGGTTCTATGGTAAATTGAATATTTAGGTGTTTGCTGATTGTATTCAATAGTTAAACTCTCTAGGGCAATGTTTCCCAATCAGAGTCCGCGGTACCTATGCCGGAGGGTTCACATACATAGTAAAACTAAAACAACGTGAGTAAAATGGACCTAAATAAATAAATATAGTAAGTAAACAAAAATATAAAAACAGTTTTCCTTGTTTTATTTTTAGGTGTCTAAGAATTGCAATTAGATTGCCATGGGGGTCCGCCCTAGGAAAAACGTTGGGAAACCCTACTCTAGGGATCAGAAAAACTAATTTGAAAAATATTTGAGCAGAGAAATTGAGTATTACATTGAGTAGAGTATACATTAGTATATACATTATATATATTGAGTAGAGAATTTAAAAAAAATGAAATAAGTGTGGATAACCCGAAATTTTTGATATTTGATCAGTTTCAGTTTAGTTTTAGTCATGAGTCAACTTTAGAGTCATGGCTCCATTTGGGGAACAACACGGTGTAGAAATTTGATAATTGATTAAATATACTTATAATAACGTTAATTACAAAGTTTATTATGTATGTAATTCATTTTAAAAATGACATGATTGCCATACAATTTTAAATACCGTGTCTCGTCTCAAGTCTCGATGAGAAAGTCCCAAAACAAGAGGCAGCAAGTTTTTCTAAAAGTCCTGGGCCTTCGAGACACAAGACGTCCCGGGACCCAAACACAACTAAATATATTGGAACTACATAGATATTCTTTATTGCAGTAATTTGTTCCTGGTATAAAATAAATTCAGGATAACACAGATGGAGCGACATAGGGTATACAACATTTTTTCACAAATTTTATATCTCGCTTCTAATGGTGATTTTCTCTACTGTTACACAGGTGAAAGAAAGCACAACTAGTTATTGTTAAACTTACAATGAGTGTACCTGGCCGGTTATAAAATGTTTCTAACAAAAGAATAAATATATGTATTGTGTTAAGTCAAAAATATTTTGCATCAGACAATAAAGCACAGAATAGACATGGCTATAATATATGTTAATATGTCAAAATATATCAAAACGTCTGCGCTGGGCTGGAGACGGAATATTTGATGTTATTACTTATTCTACTGATTAAAATAAGTGTTAAATTAATCTATAATGAAAGTTCCAATATTACTCACCTTACAGGATCCGTAGGAAATGTAAAAAATGGCAGTCCTGGATTTTTTACGGATGTATTAAGGCATCCGTAAGAAGAACAATAAATCGCCCGAACAGATCGTGATCTCGAAGTAGACATGTGGTTGTGGAACTATTTCGCACGGACGAGAAGATGAGGTGTTTTGAAAATTATTTATCTGTATGAAATCAAATCAGTTATCAGTATGGTTATTAGAAATAAAAGTAAAGTTGGTTTGTTTATATTAATATGTATCAATATTAAATAAAACCAAGTATCTTCTATGTAGTTTGTGATTAAAAGATTAAAAACCAATTATTTATAGTACGGACATTCTATGAATGCGTTTTTGACATTTCTTTATGTCCATTCTCCATTGCATAAAGTTCATTTCCGAATCTGTATCGTTTATTCCAAAGATAATTGTTACAACATCTTTGGTTTATTCAATAAACGATACAGAAATTTGACACCTGTCAGAACAGCACTCTTAAGCTGCGTCCACACCGGGCCGCGTATTGCCATAATGTATACTAGCACAGACAGGGGTTGCTCTGTAATCGCACGCAATATGCTCTTGTAGCTAGAGAGCATACTGCATATCAGTACAGCGACAGACTGAAATAAAATACACTTTGCTATAATCCGTGAGAGCAAAACACATACGAGTACAGACAATTTGGAGTGCAGAGCAAACACATTCTGTCTCTTTCACACCAAAGATAGATTAGGTACATCCTTTACATTCTTTGCTTTCTTCGCATTATGGCAGTGTCCTTGATCTAATAAAACGAGTTCGCACGTGTCGATCAAATTAAAACAAAGTGTTTGTTGTTTTTGTTTGAAATAAAGACTTTAATTGTTTATAATATGCATGAATACAAGTTAAAAACGTTTTTAGCAAAACAGTGTGTCGAATTCAAAATCTTAAAATGCAGTTTTGTGAATAGTGAGACATTTAGTGCCAATATCCAATGTAAATTACCATCGTTAGAAAATGATTCGCCGCGTGACCAGTGTAAACGGTTTATTCAAAAGTTTTCCGAGTTTACTAACACCAACTGGATTGTAAAGCGAAGCCCTGCTGTTCGGAGACTAGAATTTCGTAAGCAGTATGGATGCCAGCACTCGTCATTCAATAAGAAACATGAAAAAAGAAACAGGAACTTTCAATGCAGTGCCACAATAAATATTAAGTATAAAAAAATTAATAGAAATACAATAAAAAACGACGTACTTTTAAAAGATGGAATGAACGTCATTATCGAGATAAATTTTAACCATTCGCATAGAATACATGTTGCATCCGCTTATAAGTTTTTACGATGTGATCCAGATGTGCAGAAACAGTTCGAAATGTACTTTGAACAAGGTATGACACCGACCATAGCACAACAATATCATGAAATAAACATTTTAGATTCTGCAAACGATCAAGTGCTAGCGAATGCTCAAAAAAATCCAACTTATCGTCAAATCAGACATTTATACGATAAATGGCGTAAAATTAATCTAGGAGGACGTTCTGATCGCGACGTTGTAACAGTTTTAAAAGAGCGACAGAATATTTTTTCTGAAAAAGGAGTTTACTTGATTATAAAACAAAACCCTATGATAATTGTTATAATAACTCCAATTATGAAAAGATTATTTTTAAATGAATATGCAGATGAAATGGTCTACATTGATTCTAGTGGTTCTTGTGACCAAACATCCACAAGAGTGACATTCATTTTTGCATCTTTGAAAATTGGCGCTGTACCGATAGCTTGTGTGTTACATACTGCTGATACCGAAGCCAATTACACTCTTGCTTTTATGGCGGCCAAGGAAGCTCTGGAAAATGATACTACAAAAAAATTTCAGCCCGTAGTAATAATGACCGATGATGCCGACGCAGAGCGTAATGCTTTGAAATGCGTTTTCCCCCGAGCTACTTTATTACTGTGTCACTTTCATGTTTGTCAAGCAGTTTGGCGATGGCTTTGGCTTTCTGATCATAAAGTAGAAAAGGACTTCAGAAAAGTCGTAATGAAATCATTTCAAAACGTCCTCTATGCTGAAAGTGAAGAAACGGCGACCGCATTTTTTTCTGATTTGATTAAAGATGTTAAAGATAATGCTATGCTGAAAAATTATATGAACATTTTATGGGAAAGACGAACAGAATGGTGTTTCTGTTACAGATCAGATTTGATGACTCGAGGTAACAATACAAATAATTATGTTGAATCCTCTATCCGCATATTTAAAGATATAGTGTTTCAAAGATCTAAAGTGTTTAATAGTTGGGCGCTTGTAAAGTTCATTACGGAAAATTTTGAGAACTACCATAAACTTCGTCTTTTAGACTTCGCTCACTCCAGACGTGACAAAAACATTATTTACATGAAATATCTTAAAAAAACGGAAGGGTTGAATGAATACTATCAAATTAATGAAAACGAGTACAAAATTCAATCAGAAAGTGACCCACTGATTTTTTATACAGTGTTTGTAGATATTGCGTGTTGTGATTGCCCTCAAGGTACGAGTGGAAAATATTGTAAACATCTATGTTATATAGAAATTTTTTTTAACATTCTTATCAAAACATCACCCCGCATAACATCGCAAGATAGAAAAAGATTTGCTGAATTAGCATTAGGCAACAATATTTCCGGAGACTTCTATTCCAGCGTCAATCTAAAGAGCACTGAAAACTCATTTGAAGAGTCTGTTACTGGCCCATCCACACAACCCTTGCCACTTATTTCGTCGGAAACAGTAATTATACCGAGTGCGCATCAAAATGAAGAAAATATGAAAAAAGAAATAGATGTCATGAAATTACAATTCAACCGATTGGCTGAAATATTACAAACCGACACATCAACTAATAATTTAATGATAATTAAAAAATTTAATAAAGTTTTATGTAGCATAGAAACCGTAGACCAAGCCAAAAATTTTGCCATTCAGAGAATAAAGATGTGTAGATCTAGGAAAATAGGCGTTCAACCAACATCTGTTTCGAGGAGAAAGGACAGAGGGATCTCTAAAGGAAAAGGGCGCATACAAAGTGGAAGAGATGTGAGAAAGAAAAAACAACATAATCTCTCTGAAAATATTAATAAAAATCAGCCAAATGCAAAAAAACATTAAATAAGGTTTCGTTTTAAATAGTAAATAATGTTGATTTACCCTTTCAAAAATAAATACTTTAATGTTTTTTAAATATTGTTTTATTTACATAGCTACTGCATTTTTTTTTCATCAGTCATTACGTGGAAATTACTTTGTGGAGCCCTCGATACAAAAGAAGGAAACGTTTTTCTACTTCTAAATATTTTCCCATTACCATTATATTTAAGAATGTTATTTTCATAATAAATACCTAGGCTTATACGTTTTATATAGAGAATAAAACGTTTAAACCTAGTTTTTAGAAGAAGAAAAATGTTGTATCCTTTTCCATGGAGGGGGTCATCAAAGCTTCCCTCAGAGAATATAAACACGTACAACATAGTTACGTAGTACACTGCAACATATAATTAAAGTCTTATGACCCCACATACCCTACAATACAAACAATAACACGGTCACATTTTGCTTTAGACATATGCGAACAAACCGTATACTTATACAGACTGGTCTGTAGTCATACGTAGTTTGCTTTAAAAATATGCAAGCAAACCGTATACTTATACAGACTGGTCTGTAGTCATACTTAGTTTGCTTTACAGTATTTGTTATTTTTAAGAGCACAAAGTGATCGAGTACAGACTATGGGTGTCTGTACTGATATACACAATGGCAATACGCCACCGGGCCAACGAAGGCCAACGAATGGGTTGGCTTGGCTAGCGTTAGTTGGTCCGGTGTGGACAGGGGCGGATCCAGGATTTCATTTGGGGGGGGGGGGGGGGGCATTCTGACAAAGTTCGGAGTTAGGGTTAATATCACAAGTAATTTTTTTGTGTATTTTTTTTTACTAGTTGAGATACATTATGGTTGTATTGCAAATACTTTTAACCCGCGTAATCGCGTATTTGAACTGTCTCAAATGTCTGACATGAATTATGAAACTTTCGATAACTTTGATTGATATGGATTATATTATTCTATATTCAGTTCATATATGAATTGAATTGTACTTGAATTGAATTGAAAAGTTAAGTCAAAAATATGGAATTCCTGGGTCTTTTGGGGGGTATCCGCCAATGGGTGTGGACGGTTTAACGAACGCCAACGAATGGGTTTCGCTGGCGTTCGTTGGTCCGGTGTGGACGGCTTAGCGAACGAACGTTCGTTGGCGTTTGCCGGCGATCCGAAGCGTGGCGGTAACATCAAAGGAATCGAGCAGTGTTTCCACTATGGAATTTTAGTTTTGCTGTAAAAATATTTTAATGCCCTAAATACCTTAAATTAGTCCCAGAAAATTCTTGATTTATTTATTTATTTAGGGCGCAAAATTTAAGGACTTAGAAATGGAACAAAAACTTTATCAGGTACAGTTTGGAAAAAGTGGCAGTATTATAGTATCGTCCCTTTCACATCAACTTAATGGTTGCAACGGGGCAACACCACTTGTAGTAAGCAAAATCATGAAATGAAGTGGACAATATGAAACTGAAGCTGAAGCACTGGATTTTAATTTTTTAGCTGCATTCGTCATAGCACAGTCGGGTTCCAAAATAGAGCTTTTCATGCCGAGTTTGATGTGCAACAAACCATTGAGGGTTTCGTTATGGAGCCAATTTCTCCTGATGGATTTTAAGTTTTTTAGTACACTGAATATCTTTCCACCTCCATGTGCGACGATGGCAGCGTTAACAGAAGTGTTATCACATCTTCTAGGTTTTGGTGTCATTTCCGTGATGATCTTTCAAGCTTAAAACTTTAATTTACTCCAGTATACTTCGGCTGATAACGAATCACATACAAACATCGAAGTCTATGATAAAATAGTGTTACCGTCATTTTATATTTGATTTTACCTCAAATATCCCTAAATCCCTAAAAAAATATAAAATAGCCCTAAGCTACATTTTAAATTAGTGGTTTCGCCCTAAAAAAGGGCGAAATCCCTAAAAATGGTAACACTGGAATCGATCTTAATGTGGAGGGTCGCCAGAAGGTCAACAAACGGATACTCCAGTGTGACCATTTTCAAATCGAGATTAGTGTTTAAATATAGGGTTGCCTGTGCTTTATTTATATATATTTTTTTCAGGGCTTCCTGGCAGCCCATCCTGTGGCAATGTGGTATATTATACCTAACATTGAATTGGCAAAACGGCAACACTGAATTGCCAAAACGGCAACACTGAATTGCGTTGGCGCGTACTTCCGGTGGCCTTGGAGCGTGCGGCAGCCAACGCTAATTATCATTCTGTAGCGAATGACTATGAACGTTTTAGATCGGAACGCTTTGGTTGTAGGAGATTGCGCACGGTGTTTATGAAAGGAGGATGACAGAATAATGTCACCTGGACGGCTCAATATTATCGGTTTAGAATTGCGAGTTTTTGTTCATGTTTCCTTTTAGTGATAATATTTTGTTACAAAAATAAACAGTTGTGTTTGCGAAAAATATATATTGTGTTTAGTTAATTACATTCCACAATTCGTTGGCCTTCGTTGGCTTGGTGTGTACGCACCTTTATAATGGCCGGCCGGAGGCCGGAGACCGGAGTATAACAAAAGCATAAACAAAACCTCTAGCGAGGTCGAGCGAGAGGTAGGTATATGTTCTGTAAACAAAACCATCTGTTCGGACCAAAGAGTATATAATCACTACTTTTTACACCCGGCTGGCAAAGTGGTAACACTGGCGGTTTGTGATTCTAATTTCGCTATTCTGTGCCGCCCGGTGAACAGAACCAACCAAACCGCTAGAGAGTATATTATATGTTCTGTGAACCAAACAGAACACAAAATACAGAAATACCTTGGTGGTGGAGAAATACTTATGTTATTGTTATTAACTTATAAAGAAATGCAAATTATGGTGTTGTCTCTATAAATTGTGGAAATGTGTTAATTTAATTAGCTCTTTATTTTACAATAGATATTTCACTAAAATCCTAACAGAATTTACTAGAAAATGCTTCGCGCTTGCATTATAAACGGTTGTCCAAGTGTTTCGGGAAAAAATCTTGGGCTGTTTTATTATAGGTAAGTACTTTTTAAATCCA
The DNA here is from genome assembly GCA_910589475.2 of Bembecia ichneumoniformis. Taxonomy (NCBI): domain Eukaryota; kingdom Metazoa; phylum Arthropoda; class Insecta; order Lepidoptera; family Sesiidae; genus Bembecia; species Bembecia ichneumoniformis. The sequence goes on from OU342550.1 coordinate 3,576,001, forward strand.
CATGCATATCCGCGGATCTTTCTGCTGATGCAGAGTGCAGTGCAGCTGCAACAGATAGTGTCTTTTAAACTATTTATAAGCTTGTATTATTTCAAATTACAGGCTCCCAAAAGAAGAAGTCTTAAAGAACAGATGGATGAGCATGATAACACCAAAGCCAGGAATTGTTTTGAATGAGGACTCGTTGATATGCAGCAGGCACTTCAAAGAAATGGATTACATAAATTACACAAAACGTATACTAAGGAAAAATGCTGTGCCAACAATGGTACCACTGGTAACATTACTGTTTATTTTATTTCTCTACAAATTCTTCAAAGATGACTTTGTTAGGCACATGAAGGTTATGACTGTTGAAATCGTGATGAACACCTTCCATCAAGGGATACTCAGACTACAAGTGATGGACTCTGTAGATGCCACAAGTATGTGTGATGCTCATATTTAAGTAGTACAGATAAGTAGGGTGTGCCATTGCGTAGATAGGTGGAGGTCAGTTCCAAAAGAACTTCCAAGTTTCCAAAAGAATCGGCGGGAATCAAAGACATCGTGTGTTGTGGCTTTTCTTTGACAAATGCTGGATGTGCCTTTGATAAAGGCGCAAGGGGTTATTCCGATTTAAAAAAGTAATAATAATAAATGTTTATTTCAGACTTTCTTCATATGTTTGTTTAGTAATATATTACTAGTGAATAGGCATCTTCTGGGTGTTCGCTCCATTGTCGGCCTCACCTTTCCTGCATGGGTAGATGCTGGCCAAGACCAAATACATCTTTAATAAAAATTTAAAAAAGAATTAAACTTTCTGTATCCCAATGATTTTACATTATTAAGTCCTATGGCTATCCTCGTCCAGTGATTTTAGATAGGACAGTCAAATCTAAAATTAAATTTGAATTATGCCATCATCAAACAAAAATTGTGAATTGACCCAACATAATGTTTCCCGAGATTGACTCAAAAATAAATCCAAATCTATCATTTGTGCACCCCTACCATATATTATTCTCTTTTCATTCAGGAACACACAGTCAATTACAGCATGTGTTGTTGTATTTTGGTGAGTGAGTAAAGGTTGCCAGAGCCCATTCCTTATCCCTTATCTTTAATTCTACTTTGGTTGGTAGCTCGCTTGCAGTACCTGTGACGATGCTTGTGATATAGGCGACAGTAGCCAGCTACCTTCGAGTGGACCGTCAGCCTGTCTGTCGACCTTAACATAAAAAGAAATACATTTTACTACGATATGTGAGGAAATGTACATTAAAAGTTAGTAACAATTAAGATATAGGTATCTATATAGTACAGGAAAATTTACTAACAAATCAAAATTTTAGTCCCTCAGGGCATTTTTGATACAAGTTTCTAGAAGATATGAAATATCAATGGATGAAAGAAATTTTCTGTTCCACCCTGCAGAAGTATAAAAGAAAAAAAAAATAGGTGTTTTTTCCAACTTACACAAAAAAAGTCTCAGGCAAATATTGTAGAGAATATTGTTGTACATAGAAACGTACATTTTAAAAAATCACAGTATGAAGTCTTATCCTCTAACCTCCCTAACTCTGTCAATTTTTTTAGCAAAAAAAAAAAAATCAGGAACTTTTTTATGTAAATATTGTCCTCAACAATATTTGTCTGAAACTTTTTTCTTACTTTTACCATTTTTGTATAATTTGGAAAAAGACACCTATTTTAATATATTAATATTGTTTTACATAAAAATAATATTGTTTTACATACATTTAAAAAAATAATCTTAATTTTATCTTCTAACCTACCTCTGTCAATTTTTTTAACAAAAAAAACAGGAACTTTTTGTGTAAAATTAAATTCTAAAAAATATTTGTCTGAAACTTTTTTCTAACTTTTACCATTTTTGTATAACTTGGAAGAAGACACCTATTTTTTTTTTCTATCTATCTCTTCTATAGCATGGAATCAAAAATTTCTTTCACCCATTGATATTACAATCTTCTAGAAGCTTATACAAAAAATGCTGACTGACTCAAATTTTGATTTGTTATTAAATTTTCTCGCATTATACATACATCATCACATTCAACAAGCTCAGTCTATTGTCTATGTCCATTCATTATGTTTATCCTATTAGGAGATTATTATGTAATTTTATACTGACGCAGGATTACATCAGTCCAGATATGTCTATGTAAATAATGTTACCTGAACTGACTTGGAACAGTTAGCTTTATTTAGTTTTCCATATTATTATTTTTTTAATTTGTTGCTTCTTGTGTAATAAAACTAAAAAATTTAACTCGTTATTTTCAGATAGACCAAAAACAGTCTGAAGAGACCGTTGACGAAATTAAATCTGAACAGTCATCGACGGATTGCGAATCCGACTGTGAAATGGTACCAGACGAAGAAGTCGTTGAAGAAATTAAAATTGAGGACATGGTGAGACATTATTAGTCTTTTCTTATTTGTAAGAAAATTGGGAATGGATATTGAGTGCTATAAATTTGACAGAAAAAATACAGAAATTGTACATAGAGTCTGGTCCAAAATTCCCTCAGTGTCCTAAAAGCAGAAGTTTTCGACCAATGTGGAAGCTTTAGGACACTGAGGGACACTCGAAAACTTCTACCTATCCACACAATATTGAGTGATTTACCATGTTATTTTAATATCATGGACTTCTTATAGGTTTTCCTATAATCTATAAGTAGAAAACTAATTTCTGAATGGTCAGTAGAGCGTCCGTTTTTTTCTTTTTTTATTCAGTTCCGTTTCAGTTTTTTTATTTGGACGTATGGAACCTAAAAACATGTAAAATTTATGTTTACCTGTAATATAGAGGTATAAGTATATTTTGTTAACAAAAATAATAATATTATTAAGTATAAATTATGTTTTATTCAAAATAATAAATCACATATGCTAATAATTTAATAGTAGGATATTTTTTTAAAGTAATTTATTAATATCAGCATCAGCATCCTCTGGTACAGTAAAAACCTGAATCAGCAACAACCCTAGTTGAAACACAACACCACACAGCTGTTAATTTAGACCACACGGTGGTCTACTGTAAGGGGGTGGTTCCTGCCGTCAGATGGTGTGCCCAATTTGTGACTCGCTCTACACTGCGTGGACACGTATTCCTTGCTACCATCAATTGTCAGTATAAATGAAGTTTTTTTGATGCCCACCTTCAGGACACATCGAACTATGCCGAAGATTCCACCATAAGAGTGGTGGACGTGGAAAGTATATTGAAAAATCAAGTGGAAACATCATCGACTTTGGGAAGCACAACCGGTGCGGTGACTGTGCAACCTCAACAGATGAACTTGAATCAAATGCAGGTGAGTGTTTTTCTATGTACAAGGTGGTCAGACAGGCGGACGGTCCACTTGGTGGTAGGTGGCTACCGTCGCCTGGAACACAAGGAACCACAGGTGCTGCGAGTGCGCTGCAGAACACAGAATGATTGAGGATAAGGGACAGTGAGTGGTTTTATTTAAATACAAATGCGAGTAGTCTTAATTGTTGAAGTGTCTTTAAGATAATGATACCTTTAAGATGATCCTAAGAACGTTCTCCCACAATTGACGACACCACACGAGTCTCCGTTTTCATACGACAACGATTTTCAAGCGATATTCGCTATTTCGTTGACGATTTTTTTACGGTGATGACGTAGCCGCTGTTCCAAGTATGAAACGCAATGGCGACGCTACTACAGTTGAATTTTTTTTTAAGATTGTGTTAATTTTTCTTAAACATGGAATAGAAATTTAAATATGACCTTTTCACATTAATAGAAGCAATGGAAAACCAAGTGTGACTATGAGATTTAAGCATAAAATAGTACTTATGTGAACACAACTTAACATACTTACTTAAATGTAATAATAATGAATATGGTAAAAGAACATCACAATACTTAATTCCCGAACTAATTAAGAAACTGCCTATAGAAATCAAAAAATATTAAAAAGATACTAAAAACACATTTTGTAAATAATTAAAACTCAAAACGATAATATCAACAATTTGCCTTAAGGATCTGTTCTAGGGTTCCCGGATTCGATTCCCGGCAGAGTCAACTTTGAAAAATGATCTTTTCAAATTTGACTCTGGTATGGATCTGGAAAGTAGTGGCAGGGCACACTGCATTTCGCAGTCCTTTGGGCAGCCCATTTGGGGGCTTACAGAAGACCACCGTGAAATAACAGCACGTGTGCTGTTGTGTTTCGGTGAGTGAGTAAGGGATGCCAGAGCCCATTTCCCTATCCCCCTCCTAATCCCTTATCTTTAATCCTACTGTTGTTGGCAGCGCACATGCAGCAGCTTTGACGTTGCTTGTGTTATAGGCGACGGTAGCCTACCACCTACCATCAAGTGGATCATCAGCTTGTCTGCCGATCTTAACTAAAAAATAAATAGATAATATAATTAAATTATTTCATTAATTACAAAATAAAATGTACAATTGGAGCAAATTTTATGCAATCCATTAATTATTTATACAGGGTGACCCAGCATCGACGGATCAAATGGGGTGTGGTGGTAGAGGGGTCAGTTGATTAACCTTCTTCCCACAAGGTTAATCAACTGGTCTTAAAATATTAACATTTGTTAACAGGCAAGTTGCAAAATGAGTACGAGTAAAAAGAAAAAACTGTACACAGACATTCATTTACAAAATGCAATATCAGCCGTTAATAAAGGCATGGGTATTTCAGAAGCGTCACAGAAATTTAGTATCCCGAAAGCTACCCTAAAATTAACAAAAAGTATCCCGAACTCAGGTGCAACCCCGGGTGCACACCCAGTGCTTACAAAAGATGAAGAAAAACAACTCGTAACTTGGATACTGCACCTTAGTGATGTTAGATTTCCAATAACAAAACACAATCTTATTAATACAGTGAAAAATCTTGTAGTAAATTTACAAATAGAAAATCCTTTTAAAAATTGTACACCAGAGTATGAGTTTACGATACTACACCAATACTAAAAAACGTAAAACTTTTGTATGGGAAATCGTGAACTGTCAATGTCAAATTATCAATTTTCCATATAAATGTTTTACGCTCTCGCTAGCGAGTGTAGTATTGTAAACTCATGCTAGAGCCACCGGTCGACATTGGTATGGGGGATTTATGGCTAGACACCCCGAGCTTTCAATGAGATTGTCACAAAATCTGACGGCCCCGAGAGCTAATATTACGGAAGAATCTATTCGAGCATGATTTACTCGCGTAGAAACATATTTGAAAAATGGAAACTTAGAGGAAGTTTTAACTGACCCGCGACGAATATTTAATTGCGATAAATGAGCATTCCATCTGTGTCCCAAAGAAAACTCTAATAGTAAAAAAAGGCGGCAATAGAGTTTATTGCAAAACTGCCAATGATGAAAAAGGGCGCTTAAACACATCAAATAGAAACTTAAAGTCTGCAATCAGTCGCCTGTCTTCTAGCGAGAGCAGACCGAAAAAGATAAGGCTATCCGCGTAATTAGTTTTTCTTTTCAAACGGTAATTTAGACTTTGAGTGAAGCGCAGCTGAACAGATTCCAACTGAGCAATATAGGTCACATATGATGGAGACCATATAAGTGAGGCGTATTCCATAATGCTCCGAACGTAAACGAAATACAAGACCCTTAATGTTTCAATTTTTCAGAAGCATTTAGCACTTCCATGAAAAAACCCTAGAATCTGGTGAGCTCTATGTGTGATGAAATCTTACGAATAATTGCCTTTTGCAGAAAATGAATGAAAGAAACAAATCTACCGATGAATGGGAACATAAAAGGAGACTGGCCAATGCACGCATGCGCAGATATCGTATAAGAAAACACGGTACAGCCAAACAATTGAATTCTCCGACCCAAAATGAGCATGTGACGGATGATATGAAAAATATAAAAAAACAACAAATTGAAAAAGAAAAAATGCAACAACGCAAAGAGTTAGCCAGGGAACGTTCAAGAAGATATCGTGAAAGGAAACGTATCAATGCTCTGGAAACTGTTGGCCATTTGATTCAGGATTCACAAATTCCCGGACCTTCGCACGCTAATCCATTATTTGTATCATGTAATCTAAGTACTACATATCATGATACTCAGATTGATGCAACATCTATGAATGCTCTTCTTACTGTTGGTCGTAATTCAGAAAATAGAAATCATAATGATGAATATTGCGCTGAATTTTTACAAGCCAACAGATCATCAGCAACATATAGATCTTGGAGACGAGACAGCAGTGCTCATGTGCAATTTCAAAAACAGTTTATTCAGAACGATTTTGGACACGCTTGCAAAATTTGCGATCGATTGTGGTTTAAAAATGACTTGAAAAACTTAAATGACGAAAGTATGGAGTTTGTGAGGACATTTCTTTCGAACATAGACGAAAATCCCATTGCAGCTTGTTCTACCTGTCATGCCAGCATCCGGGTACAAACTATACCTAACATGGCCGTACACAACGGTTTTAAGTATCCAGTCATACCTGATAATTTGCTCAATTGTCCATTAGATTTAGTGTCGGAGAGGTTGATTGCGCCCAGAATTCCATTTGTGCAAATAAGAAGGCTTCGACATGTTCGTGGCCAATATGGGATTTATGGACAAATCATTAATGTTCCTGCGGATGTCGATACAATGGTCAATAAATTGCCTAGAAATATCAATGATGATCATTGTGTTTACATACATGTCAAACGAAAAAAAATTCACCAAACGAATTATGTACGCGGCTTATTGAAGAAACAAACTATTAAAGAGTGGTTGCAATATTTGATGAAAACACCACTTTATAGGGCATACAATATTACTGTAGATGATATGTTTTTTGATATTGAACATGGTGAAGAAGTTCCACCCGATGTACCTAGTGGAATAGATGTCGGAAATCGGAACGATAGACTCGATGGAAATGATGAAAATGAACTATGTGAAAATATACCGATTGAAGAGAGTTTATTAGCTATACAACAAACGGTAACGTGTAATGAAGACTTATTGTATTTAAGACTGGCACCAGGTGAAAATGATTTGCCAACGAGTTTATTATTTGATGAACATGCCGAAGAATTGTCATTTCCGTCAATTTATCTGGGTCAGTTACGTCAGTTTCGAGAAGGGGTTATCGTGACCCCCTTTATGATGGCAACTAGTGAATTGAGACGATCAGATAGACGCGGTGTAACTCCTCATCATTTATTATATATGGCGATGAAAATAATGAGATTGAGAGTGAAGGATTCTCTCTCTGTGGCATTTAAGCATATAGGAAAAAATTCCAATATTACCAAAGAAGATTTACAGTCGGATGACCAAATTCATAATTGCATAGAAAGTAATCTCGGTTTTTTAAGACCTATTCCAAATTCTACTTGGTATTGGTCCGAAAGACAAAAAGATCTATTCGCTATGATTAGGCAATTAGGAAAGCCGACTGTATTTTTCACCATAAGTGCTAATGAAATCGGGTGGTTGGATTTGCTACAATTGTTGTACAAACTGAACAAGGGTCAACATATCACTAGAGATGCAGTATCGCAATTACATTTCATGGTGAAAAGTACTCTCGTCAATGAAGACGCTGTTACTTGTGCTATATACTTCAATAAATTAATTAATGTTGTAATGAACATTCTTACATCTAAGAAATGCAGTCCTTTCCGAAAGTATAGAGTCGTGCAATACTTTAAAAGCATTGAATTTGAACATCGAGGCAGTCCTCGTGCGCACATCTTGGCTTGGCTTGATAATTCTCCAAATGATGCTCTTAATAATGATTATGATAAAGCTATCGAACTCATAGATAGTTTGATATCAGTTTCCGCAGCGGAAGCCTCGGAGAATATTAAACTTCAAACGCATAAGCACACATTTATGTGCCATAAAAAAATTACTGCAGACAAAGCGCAAAAATGTAGATTTGAAGCACCATTCATGCCCTGCAAGAAAACTATGATTTTACCTCCCATGAAGAATACAGAAGAAAAGTTCGACGTTTATAGAAAACGCTATGCTGAAATACGAGTACGATTAGAGAATGAAGATTTTGTGGATATGGACGATTTTTATAATCGTAATGGTATTGATTCGGATGAGGATTATTGCAATATTTTGAGAGCAGGAATAAATAGAGCAAAAGTGTTTGTGAAACGTGAACCTTCTGAAAAATGGCATAATCCTTTCAATCCATTCATTCTTAATATTGTTCAGTCCAATACCGACTTCCAATTCATCATAGAAGAATATTCATGTGCAGCTTACGTCGTAGAATATGTTAGTAAAACAAATAGAGGAGTGAGTCACTTAAAAAGGAAAATAATGGAAACAATGAATGAACATCCAGAATTTGATATAATTGATGTAGCCAAAAATATCTGTTTGAACGTATTAAATCGTACTGAAATTACAACTCAAGAAGCCGCATGGTATCTATTGCGTGAGCCCATTTCAAAATGTTCAACTGTCGTCGTAAATATTCCAACAGTGTGGCCAAGTCAACGGATAAGAAAAACCATGAAAGAGTTAAATGATTTAGATGATGGTGATAGTACTGATGTGTGGAAAGAAAACTGGTTCGATAAGTATGAGAATAGGCCTAAATACTTGGAAGAAATCACATTAGCACAATTTGTATCTAAATACACAGTAAATAAAAAAGGAGAATTTGTTGAGAGGCGTGAACCTAGAGTTATTCAATACCGTAATTATGATATGGCCACTGACTTTAATGAATACCAGCGAGAGATGGTGACACTGCATATACCTTTCCGGAATGAAGAAGAGGAGATACTAGCAGAAATGAAATTTGTTACTATGTATGATGATCACGAGGACATTATTCTGCAAAGGAGGAAGGAATTTGAGTCAAATATAGACATAAATAAAATAATGCAAACTTTTAGAGAACTATGTAACAGTTTATCTGAGTCCTCGGTTGAGTAGCATGGTAATTTTTTTACTGATATAATAATTATACTTAATATAATTATGCTTTTACATATAATTATTATTCGATCCAAATGTTGTGAACCCCTGAATGTTTGTTTACATAATTTACAGCTTCTCGTGACGGCGACTATAGATGTATTCCTTTTTTTTTTAGAAAAAATGCTAAAGCATCCTAAATTCGCGGTCCCACGGCCTGAGGCTCTAGTATGAGTTTACGATACTACACCAATACTACACTCGCTAGCGAGAACGTAAAACTTTTGTATGGAAAATCGTGAACTGTCAATGTCAAATTATCAATTTTCCATATAAATGTTTTACGCTCTCGCTAGCGAGTGTAGTATCGTAAACTCATGCTAGAGCCACTGTGCCGAGCGTTCCCGCAACGTGTGTAGAGGCCTGGCGCAGTCTGTGGCTCTAGCATGAGTTTACGATACTACACTCGCTAGCGAGAGCGTAAAACATTTATATGGAAAATTGATAATTTGACATTGACAGTTCACGATTTCCCATACAAAAGTTTTACGTTCTCGCTAGCGAGTGTAGTATTGGTGTAGTATCGTAAACTCATACTAGAGCCTCTGTTCGCCACTAGCGTTATCCTTGTTTTTAGCTTTTAATTTCTGTAGTTTGACTCGATCATTTTTAGTTCTCATTTTTTTATTCCGCGATGAGTATAGTTCTTGTATATTATTTTTTATCCGTAACCTCGCATCATAGGAATCATTAATTTTGTGTTGAGGTTTCGAGCTATTTCAAAGTGATGGTTGTTCAATTTAGTATAGATTTAAAAACTCCAATATTATTTCGTTCTTACATTCTATCGTGTTTACACACGTACGGTCGCAAACGAATTGAATGAGTCAGTGAGGACCGATTCGCACGTTCCGGTTAAGCCGTGCCTTTACCTTATGCCTCAACGGTTCCTACGACCTATCGGCCTTACGTGGCACGGTCTGAGAAAACAAGCCATGAGATCACAGCATTAAATTACTTAGTATTAGCGTCATAACTTTGCATAATGGTCGACGCAAATTGGAAGACGGCACGGCAAAGTTTTTTTTCTTAATTTTTTGATTGTGTTATACTACAGGGGTTTTGTCATAAGGTTTTAAAATTGACAAGTCCATAAACAAAAGGGAGCTCACCCGTGAAAATTTCGGTGCCATAATTTATCACAACTTTCGCCGAGGGTTATCTCAAGATGAATGTCTCAATGAGCATATTTCTAAATATGATGTTGAAGCACCTAGTCAAACGACAATATATCGCTGACGTGCAGTGTTTCGACAAATCGGCATTTTGGCGACGACTTCTTCAGACTGGAATTACTGCCTCAATGACTGGTTCGAAAGAATGCAAAAATTCATTGATTGCAAGGGGGAATACTTCGAAAAACAATAAAACATAATTTATGTATAACCTACAAGTAGCTTTTTTATTTCCGATCATTTCGATGTGCCCCTCGTACGGTAACAGTGGGCGTGCTATGGTATTTCGCCGTAGCAAATTGCAATGAAATTAGTATTATATTATTGTAAAAAAACACTATAAAATAATTGCCGTGCCATCCCCGCAATGTGCGCCTGCCCTTAGTCACCTGTAAGAGCGAAACAGGACATGTTGTTGATATGCCTTGTTTTCGCCAGTAATTATTTGTTCGAAAGTACAGGGGCCTTAGACAAAGTAGCATTCGCTCCGTAGCGATGCGATATCGAAGTTCGTTATCGTCTCAGAGACAAAGGAATCGACACTGTAACACGTGATAAACACGTGATACCTTGTCATGATTTCTTTGTGTCTGAGACGATAACGAACTTCGATATCGCATCGCTACGGAGCGAATGCTACTTTGTCTAAGGCCCCTGGTCAACTAACGTACTTGCGCAAACCCTTGTTTACTCGTTGTTTTAAATTTATTTTTTGTATTTTTTTTAGGACCAAACATTGCGTGAGGCGTTCAAAAATTTCACTGGTAATTCCAACGCGACGGTAACCCAAAGAAACCCTCCTGAAGGCATACCTACAATCACTAGTAACAATAGCAACGTTAACTCTCTGTCGAATTTCATATATGTTTCGGTAAGTGGAATGTTTGAGACATTTTTTTTAATGTTAAGTTCGGCAGACAGGCTGACGGTCCACTTGATGGTAGGTGGCTACCGTCGCCTATAACACGAGCAACGCCAAAGCGGCTGCAAGTGCGCTGCCGATTACAGTAGGGTATAGGGAAATGGGCTCTGGCATCCCTTACTCACTCACCGAAACACAACAGCACACGTGGTCTTCTGTAAGGGGGTGGTTACTGCCGCCAGACGAACTTCCCAAATAACTGCGAAAACGCAATGTGCTCTGCCACTACTTTCCAAATCCAGACCAGAGCCAAATTTAAAAAGTTGATTTTTCAAAGTTGACCCTGCCGGAAATCGAACCCGGGAACCGTAGAACAGAGGGTTAAGGTAATCACCCTAACCACTCACGAACGGGCTCGTCAAAATATATATTGTATATGTACAATATGTTACATATTTTTTTCTCACCTCCCGGTGAAGAATGGTGATTTATGAGGAGAGGAACGGCTATACAACTGCGGATTTGCAGTCCTTGATACATGTCTTCAAGGACTGCTATTCCCAGTATCCCTTCGATGACTATCTTCACAGTTAGAGCAAATGATCTGTCACTTGTCATTTGGATAGCCAAGCGTTTGATTTGCTATGCCATCAACATTATGCTATTTAGCTCTTTGCTATATTTATAACCAAGTAGATTAATATTTTTACTAGCTATCCCGACAGTCGTTGCGCTGAAAGTCTCTATATATTGAAGTTGCTGTCAGTGTCTGTCTGTTCCGCTAGCTTCTTCAAAAACATCCAGCAGAGATTGATATAGTTTTCACTAATGAAAAGAGCGATCAACGAGTAATGTTTGTGTATATAATTTGTAGAATAAAATTGCATTCGTCCGAAGTTAGGGGTGGGCCGCTTGTTTTTGAAAAAAAAAAAAGTCCAAATTTCTGACATTTCCTGTGAATTTTCAAAAAAAAAAAATCATACATATCTTGCCCTGAAATTACGAACACAACAAAAAAAATATACAAGGAAAATCGGTCGTTCTGTTCTCAAGTGATGCTCTGTCATACATGTGTCAATTGATTATTTATGATTTATATATGTATATGTTTTTGTTTTTTCCCCATAGCAACAACAACAATCATCCAGTTCGCTGTTAATAGAACTATTACCATTGTCTTTCCCGTCTCAAACGTCTCAGGCACCGTTGGCAATACAGCCGCCACAACAGATACAGCCAATACAGAAAAATGCAATGGTAGTTCGGCCCGTTTACGTCCAAGACAAAAAACTCAAACAACCACGTTTGGTCGGAACGGAAATACGAACATACGAACGCAAAAAACAAGAGAATAAACCGAACCAACAAGTTATTGCACTGCAAAACATGCAGCCAATTGTATTACCACAGAACGCCCAGCCAATACTTTTACCGCAGAACGCCCAGCAAATTGTTTTACCGCAGAACGCCCAGCAAATTGTTTTACCGCAGAACGCCCAGCAAATTGTTTTACCGCAGAACGTCCAGCCAATTGTTTTATCGCAGAACGTTCAGCCAATGGTTTTACCGCAGAACGTTCAGCCAATGGTTGTACCGCAGAGTGTCCAAAATGTCGAAGAACGAAAAGACCAAAAGTTGACGATGATGAAGTCGGAAGCGATAGAGCAAATCGCAGACACACAGACAGTCGAGCCGGAGATTAGCAGTAGACATATGAACGGCGGTCCCAAATCTAAAACGGCTAGAAAGCCCCAAAAGATATCAAAGAATGTTGGTGTTTCAAAAAAGATAGCGGCCAACGTTGAGGCGATAAAGAAGAACCAAACCGCGTTCGCCAAATTAAAAGTCAACTACGAAAAGTTACAGAAAAAGTACGACGAGGTTCGCGCCATTTTGGATTTGCTCAAAGAGAATAAGCTCAATGTGGAGCACATAAAAGACTTTTACACGTCAAACCAAAAACAGACCATAAATGATGATAGAGTCTCGTGTGGGGTTTGGTGGAGAGGGTCCGGTTTCGTCGGGACGCGACCAAAATAATGCGTTTAATAGTTTTTTTTTCCTTAATGTTTTTTTTTTATGTTAAGGTCGGCAGACAGGCTGACGGTCCACTTGATGGTAGGTGGCTACCGTCGCCTATAACACAAGCAACGCGAAAGCTGTTGCAAGCGCGCTGCCGACTACAGTAGGATTAAGTACAGTGGGATTTGTGTCACCCAAAACCAAAAAGGCTTCTCAAAAAAAAAATCCATTTCCATATATAGAACTTTATTTGAAACTGATCTTTTTCTAACTAGGTTTTTTTTTTTTTTTTTTTTTTTTTCATTTTTTTTATTAGTCAACTGTTACATTTTTTCGTCACAAATTGGTAATTGCTTTTCATAACTAGCAAAGAAAAGGTGTTATTTGATTTCATTGTTTAACAGCCAATTATTTGGCAATAATATTTTGTCCGAGTTCGTAAATTGCTTGCTCAATGAAAGCTGTAGATTTATGTATTTCTTAAAATAGTTGCTTGAGATTGAAATAAAAAATAGTTTTATGTTTTATATACCTATGTGTAACACAGTTACCAAGGTGGTACTGGGGAATGCAAATCGGTTACATTTTATTATTCGGATTTTGAAAAACAGATTCATAAAAATCCGGATTTTTTTAATGAAAATAATATGTACTCTTCCCATAAAACATGTAACTACTTTAATGAAATATTTATTTTTGCATGTAATAAATATAAAATAAATTAAACACACGTTATTTCAGTCAAATTAAATGTATCTTTGGTTTATAGTAACAAAAACATCATAATTATAGTGCTAATTCTACTTAAGAGGGCACTTTCCAACTCGAACATCTTACTTATTCCATGATCACTCATTAATTATAGGTCGTAGCAATACATAAAAAAAAACATGACATTTCTGGGACATAATATGAAGAGTTGCATCGCAACAAAAAACTGAAATTAATTTTATATCTAGTATAATTAATTCTTGTAATTACTGACTAAAATCCAAAAATGTTTTTCCATGGAAACATCCTACCTTTAATATACCTTTGAAATTGGGATGTCAATACCTACCGTGTATAAAGGTTTTTCTAAAATATTGGAATTGCTGGCGTATGTTTTATTATTTTCGCGAGTTGAATAAGTGGCGCGAATGTGTTGCGTCGCATTCTCTCTTCGGTTATTCGCATTAAAGTTAGTTGAGACAACAAATTCTCCAAAATACCCATTACTGAGTTCCCACGCTTGTACAGCGCCACCTTAAGCTTAAATTAAAATAAACAATTTTCCTTATGTGACTCGCGAGAAACAGATTTTAAAACAAGACTAGTTAAAAATAAAAGGAAAAAATTCTAAATTTTACAAAGATAGTGAAAAAAAGAACTACTTATAATATAAGAACATATGTTCTTTTTTGAAATAAAATGTGGCAGATTCGACGCTTGTTAGACTGACGGAAAATTTGGTCCTTCTGTCCGGTATCAGTTCGATTTTTAAATCTCTATTTAAAAGCCCAGTATTACCGGTTATCCGGATTGCATTCCCTAGTCCGAACCTATTAAATTAGGTCTGTGGTGTAGTTTATCGTTGCATTCATTAATAATTGCACTTTAGTTATTTATTGCACTATAGTCGAACGACAACCGTCAAGAGAAGCTGTAAATGTTGTAAACAAACAAAGTTGCCTCACGGGCATTTATCAAAGAACGTATCTGTATTGGTTCGACGCTCGCAACCAACTTCATTTGACTGGGTTATAAAGAAGCGAACATTTGGCCCACAATTTAGACGAGTCATACTCGTCATACTCATACACAAACCACGGAGCATATACAAAGAGGAGATGGCCTAAACAACTGTGCACTGATTCAAACTAGGTCCTGACGTCATTTTTTGTGGTCGTGGTCTTGGTCAGTCTGCTGTCGACATCGGCACGGAGTGGTGGCGCTTGTTTGTTGTAGTCAAAATTCATTTGCAATTTTCTATTAACTTTATAATTAAAAATAAGTAAAAAAATATGAAGTGTTGTGTGCTATCGTGTAAAAACTATTCGGATAGACGTTCCGATGCCATGGATGGCATCACATTTCACTTGTGAGTAATTTTATTCATACTTTATCGAGACGAATTCTCGAAAAATCTCTTTGCATTGCCATAGTTATCCTACTTGACTAAAGATGGCGCAATATTGTAAATAAATAATTAGTTGAAAAATAAATAATTCTTTGATATTCAGTACGTCCCTGTATTCGATACTAGTGCTATCTAGCAATACATAGCTAAACAACGTAGTGAAAGGTCGATAGACGAAGGTTTTCTTTTTACCGCTAGATGGAAAAAGTATAATTGGGCGGGGTCTAACTTCCTCCTTGCCCCGCGCAGTAGTCACGCGCCGCTCTATAGAAAAATTCAATAACAACATCTCCTCTTTGTATATGTTCCGTGTACACAAACCAGCATTGTGATATAAAAGACAAAAATACCAAGAGCATCAAACCTATTGTTCGGAATTGGCTTCTCGGATTTCATTATGACGATATTTAACATTTACTGAAAGGCATCCAATAAGTCACAACACTAACTTTACTATCTGAAATAGAATTTTGCTGGCGCGCCATACACACACTCTCATACACACACACACAGAGACAGACAGACAGACAGACACCCAAATCTCCTTTTCTTTTAATGACTATTGCTTAATTCTCAAATTTTATATCTTGTTAAATACTGACCTTTACAATTCAAGCTATGCTTAGTGGAAAGGTCACCGAATAACTATATGTGTAAACTATCTGTAAATTTTAAAATAAATAAATAAATAAAAATACTCACATGTCATTCGAGTTTAAAATGCGCATGAGATTGCTTGCGGATTAGGTTATATACACCTATTGGATTTTATTACTAATTTTGGTTTTTATTTCGTTCTGTTTTTATAACTTAGAAATCAGTGTCTTTTTGGTTAATCCCTCGCGCTCGCACCTACAATAGATCTTTAATGTGTCTGGCAGTATGGAGGAACTGTCGAAACTGCCTGGCTACTGAGGAAACATCATTTTATAGTTCTCCAAGTAACATATATAAAGTTCAGCTTTTATACTATAACTAAAGTATAAATAAAATTAACCCTACTTTAAGGGTGCCTGGCAGGGGGTTGCAACTGTACTGAGTGTCTGGCTATGGACGAGACGATTTCTAAGATGATCACTAATAAAATATATGAAAACTAAGCTTTATACTATACTAACTTTGAGACACAATTTTACACACCTTTACTACCTGTTACCTGCCAAAGCCACCGCGACCCAAGTTTCATAGCCTGGGATCGTTCTTACCTGTATAGTGGGCATACACAGAGAAACTTTTACATTTTATTATTTAACTAAGGCCTGGCCCTCGCAGGCTCTTAGACTATTACCTCTTGAACTCCTATTGACTGGGATAAAAGTGTCTATTTTTCTTTTTGGCTTTTTAACTGGGATAATAGGCATGATGACGGTATTAAAGAATAAATGGTTTTGGAGAAAAATATATGTTGAAAAGAGTATAAATTTTTTTTGTTTAAAATTGAGATTAATAAGATTTTCAATAAAATAGAAGTATAAATAACTGCAATCGGCCATGTTAACTGAAACACTAATTAGAGCGAATGACGTCACGCCCAGGTAAGTGCCATCGTGTTGCTTGACTTTGCTTTGACAGAATGAAAAATCTGATGAGATGTCGGTGACGTCACGGTTCATCGGACGCGACGCCATGACACCTAAGAGCGTTTTCGCGCGTAATTCAAAATAGATTTAAAAACATTCAATAATTCGCGTTGAAATTTAATTTTTTGATGAATATGGTTTTTTTCGGATATGGTAGACGTGTATCTACATTATGGAAAGGAATTTTAAAATCTGTCATCATGCCTATTTTGAATAGGATAATAATGAATAAGTCCTAATTAATATTATAAATGCGAAAGTTTATATGTCTGGATGTTTGTTCTTCAATAACGCAAAAACGGCTGAACGGATTAAGATGAAATTTGACACATAGACAGTTTATTGCATGGATTAACATATAGGATAGTTCTTTATCTTGAAAAAAAAAATGTTAGGTTGTCCAGGGATTGTATAAAAAGATATAAAAAATTCGGCGCCATTGTCGTCAACAGTGGGGGCGCCACCGTCGTCGTAGCGGTAAAGATTTCAGGCGTTATATATTATCATTTTTCAACGTGTACGAAGTGGCGGGAACACATAGTAAATAAATAAACAAACGTCTAAATTTATACGTGTTTTTTTATGTTAAGATTGGCAGACAGGCTGACGGTCCACTTGATGGTAAGGGGCTACCGTCGCCTATAACACAAGCAACGCTACAGGTGCTGCAAGTGCGCTGCCGACTACAGTAGGATTAAGGATAAGGGATTAGAAGGGCATAGGGAAATGGGCTCTGGCATCCCTTACTCACTCACCGAAACACAACAGCACGCGTGCAGTTATTTCACGGTGGTCTTATGTAAGGGGGTGGTTACTGCCGCCAGACGGGCTGCCCAAATGACTGCGAAACGCAGTGTGCCCAGCCACTACTACCCAGACCAGAGCCAAATTTGAAAAGTTCATTTTTCTAAGTCGACCCTGCCGGGAATCGAACCCGGGAACCCTAGAACAGAGCGTTAAGGCAAGAAAATTCAACGATAAGCGGGCACCAAAAGGTGTACCTGCATGTGACTACTCGAGAAAAAAAGAATCTTGTTTTTTTATTTTAATTTTTAAGAGAAAATGTGAAATCCTTAGAAAATTGACACCCCTTATTATATTTTTAAGTACTATGGTTGCAATTTTACAAATATTTCAGATTTTTTCTGTGTATCGGCTAATTAAGTATCCACCACAATGGCACCTTAAAGTAATGGGGCTCATTAGTACGGGAGAGTGTCGCTTCTGCCATGAGGCAGAGGAAACACCAATGCATATCCTGTGCGAGTGTGGCCCTCTGATGCACAAGCGCAGTCACATCCTAGGAAGCCACACAATGGCTTGTGAAGATGTGAAGAATGCCTCTATCAAAAAAGTACTACAGTTCCATAACGTGGTAGGTATAGGTAGAGAGCTTTAGTTCACGTGGCGATCACAATATTTCAGCAATGGACGAAGTGATACTGGTACTCTAGCAGACAGAAATAGCCACTAAGATAAGATCCACCACAATTCTTAAAAATCTCAGAATGTCTGTAGTTTTTACACAAAAATTAAACGCACACAAGGATATAAAAAGTGCTCTTGACCACAAATTCGTGATAAATCATCAACAGCCTGTTATAACATGTCGCCACTGCAGGGACACAGGCTTATCCTCTAAACAAGGGCGTATGGGCTATACGGTCCATTACTCTGGCTCAGTGCGGGTTGGTGGAATTCACGTGCGCCTTACAATTTCTTCTTTGGCGTATGCAGGCTTCCTCGCGTTTTTTCCTTCACCGTTTGAGAGCAATCAGTAAATGCCGCTAAGTATCCGTGGACCAACTCGATCACACAACTAGTTGTGCAATCATTTCATGGTTCGAAAATGATGGACCTGTGGCACAACCGGTTGTGCTATGAAAAATTATGCTAAGAAACATTGTTTAACTTAACCCCTGTAACACAACTGTTCAAACAACCGGGACAATAAATAAATCGTCGAATGTCATAAGTAACGATGTAATTAAAAATAAACGGGTTCAACTATGACAAATGGCTGTTCCAAAAGTTTTTAGTGAGATGAATAATAGTTAGAATATCAAAAAAGTTTATTTACAGTTTTTAAAAATGTTCCTTATGCATTCGGGTAAACCAGTCCTCAAAACATATAAAAAACGCATCTAGCTGGTTGGAGAAAAAAAAACGCACTTAAATTTTTTAGAAAAAAGCCATTGCTACATGGCATGGCCGGGGATCGAACTCGGACCGATTTGATAGGCTGCGTCTTTACCACTGCGCCACCGAAGCTCTTTCACTAAAGCTAAGTATACAATAAACAAATTTTCAGCTATCAATCTTCTACATTGTATTTTTTTCACTGCTCTTATGAAGTTAAATATTTCTTATTTCAGAAGTGATTGTTTTATATAAAGTTGATTTTAGTAAACCTTGTTAGGTTTTTTGTATTTCTACATTAAGTAGGTATATAAGTATGTATACTTGCAAAAGTAAGTTTGTTTGTAAAGACTCGACCATCTTGAAATTTTCCACACACTTTGTCAGGGATACAGAAAAGAACATAGGGTACCTTTCATCCAGAAAAAAAACTACTGTTCCCTATAAAAAATCAACTCCTCACCGTAATGAGTAATAAAAACCTAAGATAAAAACGAAGTCTAGGGCAAGAGATAGTAATAAATGTCTCGGTAACCTTCCGCTGTATGAATTATCTATTTATTTTAACGTCCTACAGACATACTTTTTTTATGTTAAAGTCGACAGACAGGCTGACGGTCCACTTGATGGTAGGTGGCCACCGTCGCCTGTAACACAAGCAACGCCACAGCTGCTGCAAATGCGCTGCCGACTACAGTAGGATTGGATAAGGGATTAGGAGGGGATACAGGCACGTATCCAGACTTTTGGTTCGGGGGGGGACAAACATTGAAACAACCATGTGAACTGTGTAAAAATCGCTGTAATCACTGTACTTTACTCAAATTTTTCTGAAAAATCTTTCACAGGTTTTTAGAGAAATCAAGAAACTACTCTTTTCCGTCGCAGCTATGAATGTAGACGCAGTTTGGGCAACAGTTCTGTTTGTTCAGGATAGTTCTCTCAATGTAATGACAATAGGTTTGAGTAACTCACAAAATACATTTATAGAGTCGTGACGTTCTATAAATCTAGTGTCACACATGCCGACCAGTCTTTTTTCTTACTTTCTGAATGAATGACATCTATCGTTTTTTTTTTCAGTCAGATTTCGGGGAGGGATAAATCCCAACTATCCCCCCCCCCCCCCTCTGTATACGTGCTTGAGGGGATAAGGAAATGGGCTCTGGCATCCCTTACTCACTCACCGAAACACAACAGCACGTATATGCTGTTATTTCACGGCGGTATTCATATGTTTATAAGTTTGATCTGTCCTGTCTGGCATCGTAGCCCCCAAATGAATGGACCGATTCTTTTCTTTTAAAAGCTGACAATCGAGACTGTTCTTAGCTATAAATTCAGACATTTGAAGATCATCAGCTTATTTGTTAGTTGACGAAGACCTGATTAACTTCTACAGATTCGATTGATGTGAAATTTGGTGTATAGTCTGGTGATTTTGGAAGTCATCTTTGTTTGT
This sequence comes from Bembecia ichneumoniformis, assembly GCA_910589475.2. NCBI lineage: Eukaryota > Metazoa > Arthropoda > Insecta > Lepidoptera > Sesiidae > Bembecia > Bembecia ichneumoniformis. The sequence goes on from OU342550.1 coordinate 3,596,355, forward strand.
CAAAATAAATAGTTCGTTTCGCCCTTACACGGCCGTTCGACTCACCCCGCATGTAACAAAGATTTTTTTCATTAAAACAATTTGTATACTCGTACGTTGTACTTATGTTACTGAGGTCAAAAAAGTAGTTTTTAAAATAAAATTATTGTCCGTTTATGCACGCTAATCTCAGAAACGGCTTAACCTATTTGAATGCGGTTTTCATTGATGTATTGTAGCAAGTACAATTACTTACCTAATACAAGTAACTTTCCCGTGTATATTTAAACAGTTGATGTAATAATACACCCCGCATGTAACAAAGATTTTTTTCATTAAAACAATTTGTATACTCGTACGTTGTACTTATGTTACTGAGGTCAAAAAAGTAGTTTTTAAAATAAATTTATTGTCAGTTTGTGCACGCTAATCTCAGAAACGGCTTAACCTATTTGAATGCGGTTTTCATTGATGTATTGTAGCAAGTACAATTACTTACCTAATACAAGTAACTTTCCCGTGTATATTTAAACAGTTGATGTAATAATAAAATCACTAATCTGTATTAACCAATTATAGTATCTTCTAATCTAGGTTACCAGAAAAATTGTCTCATCTATATACTTTATTAATTGGGCAAATAAAACACAGATATTAATAATAAATTCTATATTTTAAATTAATGAGTTGATAACAAAATTAATTAAACATTAAGAGTGCACACAAAACATTTTGCTCAAACAGATTACATTTCTTATATGAAAGTATTAAAATCTTTTCACACCGATTGCTACTTCACTTGGGCAAATGACATTTACATTAGAACTCGCTGGCGGCGGAGACAATTCAAAAGGCCTAGAAATTGTGTTTTTTTTTGTTTTTACCATTAGAACAATATACACAAAAAATATTTTTTAAACTGACATTAACTTATTAATAGGTACAGGATTCATTTGCGCGCAATAAACCGTTTTTGAGAGAATTTTCAATAAAAGTCAAATTCTTCTTGTGTTCTAACTTTTTTGTGGAGTTTCTATTACTTTAACGAAAATTCTAATTAATACAATTGGTTCTTCACATATTTAAGTATAATATATATTTTTTTCAAAGCAATTGTCTTGTCTATTTCTTGTAACATCTTCATTAAACAATGGATATTTTTAGTATTTAACGTTTGTCTCCACCTTAATCGAACTTTTCGTTGCAGTTATGTATGCAAATGCAGTCTCCTTATTCAAAATATACTTATCCTTGTGAAATTTGAAAATAAGCATTCATAATTTGACATTAAAAATCAATAAGAAAATATAAAACTATAATGTAAAATACAGAAACATAAAAAATAAACATAATAAAAAAGAAACATATTACATATTAAGTATAAATTAAATTCAACAAAATACAAATTTTACGAATTTGTTAAATCGATATTGATTTTTTTTCTAGGAAACTATAGTCTGTTCGACGAGTTGAAAAAAAATAATATAATTTTTTTTAAATCGAATTTGTTGTCGATATAGATTTTTTTTAAGCAACTACTATCTGGTTGTCGAGTTGAAAAAAAAAAAAAAAAAAATTTTCTAGGCAACTATAGTCTATTTGACTAGTTGAAAAAAATTAATATTTTTTTTTAAACCGAATTTTTTGTCGATATAGATTTTTTCTAAGCAACTACTATCTGGTTGTTGAGTTGAAAAAAAATTATTTTTTTTCTAGGCAACTATAGTCTATTTGACTAGTTGAAAAAATTAATATTTTAAAAAAAAATCGAATTTGTTGTCGATATAGATTTTTTTCTAAGCAACCATAGTCAACTAAGTCATAGTTAACTTGTCACAATGAAAAGAAGCGTCCTCAAAATAATAGTTGATTTGTTAACACTGACATTTATAATATAAACCTATATTAGAGTAGATATTTTTGGGACAATTTTTTCGGGTGATAATAAAATCATCCTGTCCTGTATATGATTTAAAAAAGAAATACACATATGTGTCAACAAAAAATTCAAAACTACAATAATCTGTCAAAATGTTTTCTGTACACTTCACTCGAATTTCACATACAAACATAATTCGCGGTTAATTTTACAAAGTTTTGTTACAAAAGTTAATTTGCGAAATTCAGTTTTCGTTACGCCAACTGTTTGTATGGAGATTCGGAGAATATAAGAAAAAAAAAACATATATAATAAAATAAAAATATAAATTACAAATACGAAGGAAAATTTGGTACAGAACATCCAATTTGAGGACAACTATTTACAAAATAAACCACTTAAAAATAATTCGAAATTTATTCGTAATAAATAAAATTTATTTAATAAATAATAAAACTTTTTAGACGACTTTGGATGTCACAAATTTAATTCGGATTGAAAACTTATTTTTTTTTTCTTTAATCCGAAACTTAATTTTAGATATAAGTTAATAATCATTAACTCAATTTTTTTTTTTCAAAAAATTTCAAGAGATTTTTTTGGGTTATGGCCAAATTTTTCTTCACCAATTATGTCATCAAGCTGTATGAGGATATTATTGTATATTATTTTCTAGTGCATCGGGAATGCTCGCCGAGTATTCCCGATGCACATGTACCATACTTCTATATGGTACATGACTTAAGTTTTTACTAACATAATGTGATCCTTGTTGGTCCAAATAAATAAATCTAATACTAATATTACAAAGCTGAAGAGTTTGTTTGTTTGTTTGAACGCTCTAATCTCAGGAACTACTGGTTCGAATTGAAAAATTCTTTTTGTTTTGAATAGTCCATTTATCGAAGAAGACTATAGGCTATATAGCATTACGCTACGATAAATAGTATTTATATATATATGTATGAGCAGTGTCCAGTACCGCGCGCCCCATGCGCACGCCGCCGTCGTATGGCCGTATGGTGAATTTTTTACTTCGAGCCGGACAGATTCATATTAAAATAAAAGTTTTATATCATCGAGCCGTATGGAGATACAATATTAACATGTAGTTTCGTATAATGAATTTCTTACTAGAAATATGGTCCTTCGAGCCGGATATATTTATTACGTAAAGTTTTTGACAATTAATTAACCATGTTTTTTAAATCATATAATAACACGTCATTTTTACAATCAAAGTCGTTTAAAAAGTTATCAGTAGCAATTTAACACTAAAAATTAATCTAAAACGATTATAATATACAATTCTTAAACATAATTCAACTATTTAACAATCGATATCCATGCAAACACAATTTTTAAAAATAAGTATATTTTAATTATCTATTTAATAGTATATAACTAATATCAAACCTATTATCTCGCACGTAAGGTTCCAAATTCGTCAACTCATTTTCGGAGCGACCTATCAGCTTGAAACTGTACACAATAATACATTAAATCTAAATAATTTGTTAAATTACTTTGGGGTGGGCGTCAGGTGGTTATTTTATAAAAATATTCCTTTTTTTATATAAATATTATAAGGTTATAAGTAGAGGAGTCTTTTTTTAACATATGTATAGTATCCGCAAATGATCTTGGGCTCTGGCGATATCAAGAGTCAAATATGCGCAGTAACCGATTTTGGGACTGTTTGTGAGGTATTGCGAGGGGGGGGGGGGTCACGGAATGAGCGAGACGCAATGATGCAATGTACAAGAGAGGAAGCAGTTGCGCCGTATTGTTTATTTGGGATTTCGCAATTGTATGTGCAAACGAAAGACGCCTGCTCAAGATCAGAGCCCAAGAAGATTTGGGGCGATTATACGTCATTTAATTTGCGACATTTCTTGCATTGCTTATTTATTTAGCATTTCGTAACTCAAAAACACATATTTTATGATTTTCAACACAATAAAACAGCAAATTGAATTTTGTTTTGTATTCAATTTACTGTGCTGTGAATACCCCTCTGCCCCGCAGCCTCGGCTCCACCGCTCTAGTTACAAAATGGCGCCCACGTGGGTCTCGAACCCACGACCCTGAGATTGAGTCTCATGCTCCACCGACTGAGCTAATGTACAGAATTTAATACAATTATTTTAAGAAATATTATAAAATAACATGGATTTGGAAACAACGAAATATTATCTCTTTGAATAAGCAGTGGTTTAGCAAAATGCTAAATCAACGATTAACCACTACCCAAAATTTGTTTTAAAAAACCTACAAGGAATTAAAAAATTTGAAACCAAACCACTATTTACGTAAAAAATGTATCGTCAATTATACGTTAGTTTAACTGATAGTAAATTTGTGGGGCATTTATTTTGGAAACGCATCCGAAAAAATTGACTCCTCTCGAGTATTAAATTTTAACTTTCGGCTATACGTTATTGGATGGATGGGGACACAAAGCGGCCATTATTGTAGCGGCCTTAGTGGGAGTGCAAATGTCAAATGTAAAATAAATGGTTAGAGCATCTGTAAACCATAGACCACTTTCAAAATTTAGCTGGTTCCGGTGGACCCCCTGCGGCTACACTTCTACCATATTCCCAAAACTCGACAAAAAATGTGAAGATTAGATCTAACTATGGAAATTTGCTTTGCGGCTGAGTTCCAACCACGAATGGGGAGTTTTCTAAATGAAATAAGTGAGAATTGATTGTTTTTTTTTTTGTCACGCCAACGTAGACCCCCGTCGAGTCTCCCGTGGACCCCTGGGGGTCCACCATGACCACTTTGGGAACTAAGGGTTTAGTACATGGTACGCTAAATGTTATGTAATATATTATTGTTCTAATCTTGATTATTACAATAATTAAAAACAAAGGAACCGATTATTACAAACTCCATTTTTTTATGTACATAGCTTATGTCTTAAAAAAACCTTAAATCACACGTCTAAAGGCTGACGGTTTTCTCGAATCGACAATTTATACATTTTTTTATACATAATCATACACGTTACAATTACTGTATAAATAAATAAAACAATAGTCTTAAACACTAAAATGTTTAGGAATTCATATTATTTACGAATATATTGTAGATACTTAAAATATTAATGTTTTCTTGTTTTTTTTTTAATATTTTTTTGCGGACAAAAAGTAACTTAATACAATAACACTTTGTCACACAGCAAGCGTTCGTAACGTAAACAGCCCTCTATGTGACAATGTGTTGAATGAATAAAAAATAGAAAATACGCAAAAAAAATTGAGTCTTTTTTATGTAATATACATACCTATATTCTCATTAGACACTAATATAATAATAGCGAATTAATATTATTTCCTATTTAAAAATAGGAAGGTAGTTAGGTACACATTTTTTTTTTCGGAACTCGACTAATGTGCCTCCAAAATATATACAATTACAATAAGTGTCTACATCATAATTTTTTGGTCAATTATCTTTCAATAATAGTAATAATATATTTATTATTACACATATAACAAATATGCTATTATTTTTTTTTGCAAATACCCACTTAAAACTATTTTTATATCCAAACATTAGTTTTAGATTATAATGCATGTATAGACTGATTAGTTAGTTTGTCTTTTCGTATAATTATCGTTTTTTAGGACACGTCGTAGTCAAAGTTCGATAATTAACCAATCTTACAAACTCGTATCATTGCCAAATTGTAACGTGACGAGAATTTTTTGGACATTTCTGATATATACGCAATTCGATCTTTGACTACAGCAAACATTCGTTTATTGTTTTTAAAAATAATATAACCTAATATAAACATTCACCCGACACTATTGCACGTAATTTTTTCAGCTATGTTTTAAACAACACACCATATTTGTTGGACAGTAAGGGGCATTTTTGAACGGCCACAAAAAATCGGTGACCAAGCCATTTACATCCACGCTTTACAATTGACAATATTTTATTTTTATTGGCAATTCAGTTTAAAATGTACTCAAGAAAGCGTATGTGAAAAATGGGGGAAATCCCGTTTTTAATATCATATACAATATATTTTTGTCTTAATAGAGAAAAGAAATATAGTAAATACAATATGATGACATCGACCCACTACAACTACAGATAATGCTCAACCATACGAAATACTATGACACAGAGTTTTACATAGAGCATTTTTGTGCTTGGCATACAAAGAAATTGTGTCTTAATACCGAAGCAATGAGACTCAAAATAAATCGTAAGCGCTTTGTCGTTTCGATCTTTGACGACCAAAACAACAGTTGCATTCTTTTTATAATGTCTATTCATATTATAAAAAGATAAGTTCGCTGTCCACCTCCATCTGTTTCTCCGCTAACTTCTCTTAATTCTTAAAAAACCAATTTTGATACGGTTTTCACTAACTGAAATAGTGATAAACGAGGAAGGTTTATCAGTATCACGAGGAGGTTACTTTTAAAATGTTACGAACTTTAAACGTACTCTATAAAAAGTGTGTAATTGCAATGAGCATACGCAATTTTTATCGATTTTTTTTTGTCCCGCATGCATAGGACTAAATGATTCCGGGAATCCGGTATTGCATTCTGAGACATTATCTATAGTAATTGTAGATCAATGTACAATTGAACAATACTCGAAAGATTTCTTTTACGAAATACCATCAATCAAGTTACTAGAAGACCACAAAGCCTCACGTGGTGTCTTCTCTCTTGAGCTCTTGTTTCTTCGCCGCCACAATCGTGAGGTCCGGCCTGTTACGCATGAGGTGCGACGGGGAGGGGGTTCCCGGGATAGCTAGTGGGTCCGCCGTCGGGGGGGAGGGGGAGGTTCGGATCGAGGGCGAGGGGGGCGGTGGATCAGCGCGTAAAGTGTCGAGGCTAGCGACGCGTATTGTTGGCCACTTGCCCGCTGTCAAACAAAAACATTTAAGATATTAGTCACACTCAAAAAGATTAAATATATAGAATATAGAGGGCATTGAGAAAATTTTCCTACAAAAATATTGATTTTGGTCGCCGTAATCAGGTTGGCCATGGCGTAGCTAAATAGCCTTGTAAAGTTGGCGTGGTTCTAAATGTCACATTACGGATTCTTTGGTCTTGCCCGATCTATAAAGTTGAAAATCTTTGGCCAGACTGTGTCTGGCCTTAAATTAATTTTTAAGGGAGTAACAACATTTATTCGGCTCAATTCAGCTTTGGTTCACAGAAATCAGCAGTTTTGTATGGAGATGCGTGCGCGTCGGTTCAGCTTTCCGAGTCTATTCAGCTTTCGCGACAAACAGGCGAAAATAAAGCCTGGAATACACATACGTGTAAATGTCTGTGGGTGGCACACCAGTTTCTAGAATAAAGCTTCTTCATGCCAGCGGCGTACTACAAAATCGTTCGGTTCATTCATTCATTCATTTGCTCCAATAAAACTTTATACGCCTTCTCGCGCGTGATTTTATTTTAATACAGCGGAGAACTAACTAATCCGCAAACACGATACATAACATAAAGTGAATAATAAAGTTTTTTTCGTCGCCCCATCGATATATAATATAACGTTCTAGCGTTGCCCCAGCAGCAATTTTTTTATCAAGCGAAAAAAACCCCACAAAATCTCAAAAAATCTTAACAAAAGGGCTGCGAGTTACTAGCAAACACGTTACGTCGTGTTTGGCGTGCCTGTAGCTGGCACGCGGTTTTCCTCCCCACTTCTCCGCGAGGAGAAGTGGGGAGGAAAACCCACTCAAACGAGCTTCGATCTCCTGGTGTGCTTTGTACTGGCACGCGAGCTACTGGCAGAATCTCGTTACACATGCCAGGAGCTCGTTCAGGCCCCTCCTGGGGCAACTGCCCAAGGCCCCGTCGATGGGCCCCTCTTTTTCTCGCCTAACTACACTGAAGGACGCTCCTTCCCCTTCCTCAAATTGAAAAGAATAAAAAATGAATTAAGAGGTACGACGGTTCAAGAAAGATTGACCAGTTTGTCGCTGATGTCCATAGAATGTGATGTACTCAAAGACATAGACTTTGATGAAGCCACCTCTTCAATCAACATAAATCTTTAATCACTAACCTGCACATAGTGAATGCTGATTATGTTATAATTACACCTATTCATTTAATCTATACTAATCTTATAATAAAGAGAAAAGATTTGCACGTATGTATGTTTGTAATGAATAAACTCAAAAACTACTAGATCGATTTTAAAAATTCTTTCAGCTATAGAAAGCTACATTATCAGCGAGTAACATAGTATATTATACTCACGGAGCATATACAAAGAGGAGATGTTGTTATTGAATTTTTCTATAGAGCGGCGCGTGACTACTGCGCGGGGCAAGGAGGAAGTTAGACCCCGCCCAATTATCTTAAATTGCCAATGAAAATTGACTGTAGTCTACAATAAACAAGCGCCGCCACACCGTGACAAGTGCCGATAGCAGACTGACCAAGACCACGCCCAAATGACGTCAGGACCTAGTTTGAAATCAGTGCACAGTTGTTTAGGCCATCTCCTCTTTGTATATGCTCCGTGATTATACTGCTCTTCACTAAATGTGTATCAAAGTATATACGGTACTCGTTACAAGAAAACAATATTTAAAATTTTCGTCTTTCTGTCTGTTTGTTCCGGCTAATCTCCGAAACGGCTGGACGATTTTGACGGGACTCTCACTAGCAGACAGCTCATGTTATAAGGAGTCACTTAGGCTATTCATATATTTAAGCAGTGTCCAGTACCCCGCGTGTTCAGCTAGTTAAAAATAAATTCCAATGCGTAACGGTAAACGATAAGACGACTTACTTGTGGCCGAAGATGTGGAGACGACAGTGGCGGGCTTCTCTTGTGTCGATGTTGATATCACCGTCACCGGGATCGGGTCGCCATCGGACACGCTCGATATTAATATTTTTTTTGAGGACTGTTAACACACAAATATAAACTTTACAATATATTGTGTTCATTATTATTATTATTCATATATTTATTTTCATAATTTTAAATTTTTTACAATATAAATATTAAAAAACAAACAATATATATCATAAAAAACTTTAGGATTCCGCAGATAGCCCAAGCTACCGGTGGTTTAAGGCTGCAGAGTGAGGAACCTCCTGATAATTCGTGCCGTGTCAAGAAGTACCGTCTTCTGTATCTGTCTCTTGATCCAGCCATCTAGTGAGCGCCTCTTGAGATGTTGGTCGAGGCTCTTCGCTATAATTATTATTATTAGAGACTCTTTATTGACCTGCGTACCAAGTTTACTAAAAAGTATCGACAAAGGTGTTTATTGGAGTTGCCTCCTTAACAATCGCTTTTCACATATATGGAAATTTTGGCATTTCATATATTTGGTCAAATTCATATATTTGGCCTCCGGTATGGAAATAGGAAAGCGTTAACTAAAAAGTGTTATGTTTTTTGAGCAATCCGATCCAAATCCGCCACCGTTTCATCTAATTCTATTGTAGTACAATAGATGGCCCGTTTATTTATCCTCTTTTCCTATTGCATACTCAAAGACACTATTTAAGGAGTGACGAGAAACCTTTTTTGGCAGTTTTTTACTATTTTTATTTTTAGAAAAAATATTTTTTTGTATAAATCTGTCAGATTCAAACTATTTAAAATACAGTCTATTATGCTCTGCGTTTTCATCAAAGTTTCTCTAACAAGTCAAATTAGGCGACGAAAATTACGCTTTTCTGATATAATTACATTAGAGTTCCAATAGTAACTCACCACGGCTTTATCTGCGGGCGTGTACTTCTTCTGAGTCTTGCCGAGGACTCCCGAGTATTGGCTCTTCAGCAAGGACGAGTCCACTTCTATGGGAATCGGTTCGAAGTCTACTGAAAAAAAACCACAATCCTTAGAAACAAAACATTCTTATGGTCGAAACTAAGTACTGGCCAACTAGTGACTTAATTCCGTTGTTGTAGACGTTTCGGTATCAAAAAGTGCGGTAAGTTGTTTTGGCAATCCCATCTTAATTTCTGATAGTTTTGAGGAAAATTCTATAGCGCGCCTTTCACGGACAATCTCAGGTTTGTTAAAGTGGCACCACGGTTTTCCTCCAGGTGGTTCTATCACCAGTGCGCTGAGAGCTATACTGGATGTTGGGGCAGGGCCTGATTTACGTGTTCTGAGATAAATAGGCTAACTATAACTCCCTTCTTCTCCGATGATAGCAACTAGACAGAAATATATACAGGAATAGATAAGATAAACACACACACACACACACAGAGACACATACTATTTTTAATTCTAAAATTTTATATTTAATTAAATTCTGGCCTTTACAATACAAGCTATGCTTAGTGTAAAGGTCACCGAAAAACTATTCATATGTGTAAACTATCTGTAAATTTTAAAATAAATAAACACTGGCCCTCTGTCCTCTGTCCATTTGTACCTAGGTCCTGCATCTACATCATAGATGCGGAGTCCATCCGCGGGAAACTTTATCGCGCGGACGTGTGAACTTTGAAATAATCTCTCTTCAGAGGTGTTTCCATCTAGCTAAAATATGGACTTATTCTATACTATCAAGTGGACCATCAGCCTGTCTGCTAATATACCACCCTTAATGATACTGCTAATACGCTGATCTTGCAAAATGTTTTATTTTCTGTTAAAAAGGGTGGTCAGGGGGCCTAGCCAAGATGCAAACTGTTGCAAACGCTTCCTTTGCGTACTTACGAACAACCAATCACCGGGCTTTCTTTCTTTCGTTTCGTAAGTACGCAAAGGAAGCGTTTGCAACAGTTTGCATCTTGGCTAGGGCCCCTGAGCGCGTTACATCGTTATGCGACGTCGCATCGTAGAAATCTACGAGCTCACAGAACGCATCGCAAGAACTTATGAATTGATTCGCATCGCACAACCGAACGTGAGTCTTGGATCCAAATGCAGTCCTGTAGGAAACCGTTGACCGCGTAATAAATCTTTCATTCTAGGGAATGTAAAGAAATCGTTTGGGCTCAGGTCAGGACTGTACCGGAGGATGGCTCATCAGCTCGACGTTTTCCTGCTTCAAAAAATCATTTGTCTTCCGAGCCGTATGGGAGCTCGCATTATCGCACCGGGCTTTATTTCTTTCGTTTCGTAAGTACTCAAAGGAAGCGTTTGCAATAGTTTGCATCTTGGCTAGGGCCCCTGAGCGACACACGACCGCGTCGAAACTCGGCATACCAGCGGTATATTGTCGTTTGACTCGGTGCTTCAACATCATAAATCGAAACAAGTTCGCTGAGACATTTATCTTGAGATAAGCCGCGACGAAAATTGTGATAAATTATGGCACGGAAAAGTTCACGCGTGAGCTCCATTTCTGTTAACGACGTGTCAACTTTAAACCAACATAGTTTTTGTTTTTAATAACAAAAAAAAATTGTTTGAATGTCATTAAGATTCTAAGAGGCCAGCATTCAAATTCTAAAAAAGGTTTTATTATAATTCAATCCGAAATATTCTATTCCCGATCATTTCAGTGTGCCCCTTGTACAGCTTCAGCAGCATCTAATCAAATCTCAGAAAGAAACACGATGTTTGACTTTCGTATGACTGCATTTGGCAGATCTTGGAAATGACTGGCTAAAAGTGCTCCCTCAGCGGGAGCATTCGCCTGTAGTTGTAACGTCAGTTAGTGAGGAGAACCTTTAATGATACAAACTGTAACATTTTGATACAACTTGTAACAACAATGCGCACCACTTGTAAAGTGCCGTGGAGGCCTGTATTTCATCGGTTTTGAAATAATTCATGACACCAATATCGCTTCCTCTGCCTTTTTAGGTAAACAACGACCGTTTTATTTGACATTGTGGAATCTACTGAACTAAATGCTCAAAATTGAATCTGAATAGAAAAGGCGAATGGTCGTCAGTCAGAGAGGTAAGATTGTACCGTAGTGCTTAAAATCGGATCTGAAAGTATACATTACAGGCGAATGCTCGTCAGTCAGGCAGGCAGTATTGTAACGTCATGTTCAAAATCGAATCTGAAATGTTACATGGCTCAAAATTGAATTTGAAATGTACGTACCCGATGAGGGAGCACCTTAAGACGGCAGTTAAGATTGTATATTGTTATTCCATTTATCTGATGTAGAAAATCAAATATCTGTTTATTAATCTTTTCTAAGCAATTTGCAGACAGTCTTCTAAATTCATCTTGTAAATGGACCATTGTCGTTAATTGTCTTCGTACGTGATTGAAAGATATAGTGTTGTCATTTGTAGTAATCTACAGTCCTTGGATGCTAGTAACACGAGACAAAGCGACATAGATTGCTACTAAAGATTGCTAATGGTTTTTTTGCTGTATTATAAATGTACAGTAAACAATTAATTTTTGTAATAAAAAACGATATAGCTTTTAGGATAGCTTTTACGTAAACAATTTCATTATAAATGTACAGTAAAGGATTCTTTGAGACTTGTGCATTGTGGTGGAACAAGCGCAAATTTAATTTTATCAATTGATAGTTTTGTTGTTGTTAGTTTTGTTCAGTGTTGATTGCGACGCTCATAAAGTTTTATAATCCACCAAAGTCTTTGTCTTGTTTTAAAACATGCCTGTTTTCTTTTTTTAAAAATACGTGGCTGTCAATTTCTGAATATTCGAGAGCTTCCGGCTCAGTCTGTCTCGCGAGGCCTGCCTCGAGGTTGCCGCGCGAACTCGTATGGCTGGTGTGGACACAGCCATTGAATAAAAGTTTATGAAAATCATAAGTTTGAAACTGATTCAGAAGAACCATTATCACCACTGAAAAGGAGCAAGAGACACCCTTTGTCTGTGGATGATACTGGTGTGGCTCAATAAATGGCTAAGGAGAAAGATATTATAAATTTGCTAAAGAAACAATTTTGGGATGAGTGGTTTCATTCAGATGAACTGAAGTGATATAAAACTGCAGAAGTAGAAAATAATATGTGTGATTGTCTAACAAAGGACATAGGTGAAGTTTAACCTTAAATGAGTATTAATGAAACACTCACAATTGTCAAGTAATACAATTTAATAAACACAACATAAATAACCAGTTTTTATACTATTCTTATAATTATAATGTACAATTCAAAAGAGAATAAATGTATAAAATATATATAATAAAATATACATTTACATATAACATTTAACAAAATGGGATATTAAAGTCTTGCCTTGTCAAAAGAAAATATTTAAATTTGTTAAGAATCAATAAATAAATAAAATATTAAACAAAAAAAAGTAGAATTAATATAATTTTATTATATAGTAACACTATTTTTCTGTGCACTTCTATAATCAGTTTTTTATATTTTCTGTAAAATAAAATAAATGCAGTTTATCCCCTTTGGTAAAAAACACCCCTCAATGCGAACCCTAATTCTCAATTTATAGAACCCCGGGAACATTTGATGTATCAGTTTCAGTAGATAAAGACGTTGCACATATGTCTTTGTCTAAAAGCTTGACAGCATTTTCTAAAGCCTTTTTCCGAGCTCGATATTCACGAGTGCGTTCTGCTGATGTTTTAGGATTTTTTTTCGTGGTCTGAATTGACGAAATTGTCTCAGATATTTGTAAGGCTCTTTTCCGAGCTCGACATTCGCGAGTACGTTCTGCTGGTGTTTTAGGATTTCTTTTCAAGGTCTGAAGTTGATTGTCTGACTGTTGTAGAACATTTACATTATCCGAGGGAGAATTTTGCAAATGTACATCAGCTTGAACTATAATTGGTGAGGAGGTTGTCAAGTTTTCGTTCGGAGCATTTTCTAAAGCTTCTTTCCGAACTTGACATCCGCGTGGATGCTCAGCTGGTGATTTAGGATTCTTTTTCAAGGACTGAAGTTGACCGTCAGACTGTTGTAGAACATTTACATTCTCCGAGGGAGAATTTTGCAAATGTACATCAGCTTGAACTATAATTGGTGAGGAGGTTGTCAAGTTTTCGTTCGGAGCATTTTCTAAAGCTTCTTTCCGAACTTGACATCCGCGTGGATGCTCTGCTGGTGATTTAGGATTCTTTTTCAAGGACTGAAGTTGACCGTCAGACTGTTGTAGAACATTTACATTCTCCGAGGGAGAATTTTGCAAATGTACATCAGCTTGAACTATAATTGGTGAGGAGGTTGTCAAGTTTTCGTTCGGAGCATTTTCTAAAGCTTCTTTCAGAACTTGACATCCGCGTGGATGCTCTGCTGGTGATTTAGGATTATTTTTCAAGGACTGAAGTTGACCGTCAGACTGTTGTAGAACATTTACATTCTCCGAGGGATAATTTTGCAAATGTACATCAGCTTGAACTATAATTGGTGAAGAGGTTGTCAAGTTTTCGTTCGGAACATTTTCTAAAGCTTCTTTCCGGGCTTGACATTCGCGTGGATGCTCTGCTGGTGCTTTAGGATGCTTTTTCAAGGACTGAAGTTGACCGTCAGACTGTTGTAGAATATTTACATTCTCAGAGGGACAATTTTGCAAATGTACGTCAGCTTGAACTATAATTAGTGAGGAGGTTGTCAAGTTTTCGTTCGGAGCATTTTCTAAAGCTTTTTTCCGAGCTTGACTTTCGCGTGGATGTTCTGCTGGTGCTTTAGGATTCTTTTTCAAGGTCTGAAGTTTACCGTCAGACTGTTGTAGAACATTTACATTATCCGAGGGAGAATTTTGCAAATGAACTTCAGCTTGAACTATAATTGGTGAGGAGGTGGTCAAGTTTTCGCTTGGAGCTATTTGTAAAGCTTCTTTCCGAGCTCGACATTCGCGTGGATGCTTTGCTGGTGCTTTAGGATTATTTTTCAAGATCCGAAGTTGACCGTCGTCAGAGTGTTGTGGAGCATTTACAATGAGATTCTCCGAGGGAGAATTTTGTAAATGTATATCAGCTGGAACTGTAATCGACAAGGAGGCTGTCAAGTTTTCGTTTGCAGCATTTTCTAAAACTTCTTTCCGAGGTCGACATTCGTTAGGATGCTCTGCTGGTGTTTCGGAATTTCTGCGCCTTTCACATTCTCGTTCTGTTGATATCTTCGGAGTTAGGAGATCTAAAAATTATAACAAAATACATATATTTTTTCTCTTTACGTAATTTGCTTAAGCACACTAAAAAAAAAATGCGAACAAAAATGTTTTAAACCAGAGACATGATAATAAAGATAAAAATAATAAAATTTAACATAAAATATTTAGATCAGATGGTATTATGCGCGTGTGAGAAATGAAACTTCTTTGGCGATCAAATATCTAACAAGCGGTAGATATTATGCAGTAACGTTACAGGAAGCGTCACATGATCGTTACACTGAAGCGTCACACAATATTCGACCTTGAAATTTTACTCTCATCGCGCGCAAAGAAGTTTCACTTTTTGTATATAGGTATATGTACACGTTTTAATACACACATCAACTTCGACGTATTTTGTTCACACCATTAAATCATTTATGCAATTTAATAACAAAATACATGCCACGTGTTTTGTGGCTTTCGTTTCTTTTTCAACTTTAACCTTATTTACATTTACGAGCACTTTGAATAAAATAAATATAAATTAACAAAAATGTTACTCACTGTAAAATTACTGCTTAGTATAAACACAGTTACTACTTAAACAATAAATATAAATTCACAAAACACTACTCCCTGTTGAAATACGTACACCGCACAAAGTGAAATCAACCAAGCTATACACACAGCATAGTTACCTAGTTTCACACAGCATAGTTACCTAGTTTCTGTCCTTTTCTCGCAGAAACGTTACAAGCGTCACATAATCGCTACACTGAAGCGTCACACAAAATTGGAACTTGAAATTTTACTCTCATCGCGCTCAAAGAAGTTTCACTTCAAATATAAATTAAAAAATGAATTAAAAAATAACTTTTCAAATGTCTTCGAACCGGATACAAACAGATTAAAAACCAACGAAGATTACAACTGACACATACAAATTACGAAAGGCTTACGTCGCCGTCCTATCAGTGGCTGAATGTGTCCTGAATAGATTGAACCTTACCTTTGTCCGAGATGGGCACAGCGACGTCGGCCATATACGAGACGAGATGAGAGGCGCTCACTCCCAGCGCCTTAGCGCCGGCATCTAGAGAGATCTCTCCTCTCTGCAACTTCTCTAGCAACTCTGACGGTCCCTTCGCCAGCCAAAAGTCGCGGGCGGTGCTACAATACATTAACAAACGAATTAACACAATTTCTTAACTAAAATCCTCAAGCGACTTCTATATAACTAAAGCAACGGTGACAACGCAAAGAATGTAAACAAATTTTCAGAGGTAGATAACATTTTTTGAATAAAACAAACAGTTAACAAACAACACGTATTTTATCTAGTAGCGCAACCATTCATGAAAAGGATCACAAATCACGGGAGCATTCGCCTGTAATGTAACGTTACAAATTCGAGCATTACATCAGTAAGCAAACTGTAATGAAACAATCTGTAACATTTTGATACAACTTGTAACATCAGAGCACACCACTTGTAATTGACAATGCGCACCGTATCGCGGACGTCTGTATTTCGCCGGTTTTGAAATAATTCGTGACACCACGTCACGTTGTGACGTCGTTTTTTTTTTACATTAACAATGTTGAACAATATTGTCTAACATTGTGGAATCAACTAATAAACTAAATTCCCAAAATAGAATCTAAAATGTTACAAAAAGGGAATGTTCGTCAGTCAGGAATCTGAAATGTTACAAAAGGCGATTTGCTCCCAATGAGGAATTTTTAAAAATGTGCAAGTGTGTGAGGAAAGAGGACAGAGATACATAATAACTCGATGTTGTAAAATTCAATGTGTCTCGGATTTGTTTACATTGATTGCGTTGGCACTTTGGTTTTACTTTAGTTGCAAATTCCATAGTTATTCTTACCGATATGGTCTATTGATGCATCCGAACACGTCCCGGTATCGTCCGTACAGAGTCCCGTAGCTCACTCCAAGGATTTCTGCAGCTTGTTTCATTTCTAACTCCTTAATCCTAACTGCTTCCATCACCTAATTCAAACACATAACCCACATTAAACTTCGTTTTATTATCCAGTTGATATTATTCTGCATTTGATATTAATACTATCAAATGCGGAATATTTGGAATTGTAACAATTAAAATGATTGCAGGTCACACTGCGTTCTGCAATCGTAAACTAGGCGACCTGTCTGGCGACAGTAACTACTTTAATATTATTAGATAGATAGAATGTAGACAATAACTCATTTATAAATATAAATAATTAATAGATTGCATACAATTTGCTCCAAATTTAAATTTTAATAAAATGAGATTAATTAAATTACCTTTTTTATTATTGTTATTTATTATTAATAAAACAATATTATTATTGATTTGAGTTTTAATTATTTACAAAATGTGTTTTTAGTATCTTATATTTTTTGGTGTGATTTTATTTTTTATTTCTATAAACAGTTTATTAATTAGATTGGGAATTAAGTATTTTGACGTTCTTTAACCATATTCGTTATTAAATTTAACAACAACAGTTAGAGCCATACAGCCCTAAAACATACCCGCTTTACGTAGTTTTCTTCCCAGAACTGTGGCCTCCTTCCATGTCTGAGGTAGTCGTTCAATTTCACTACATCCTTGAACCTGTGATCGGTCGGACCGGATTTGGGACCCACTGTAACTGAACATTATCATGTTATAGTCTAGTACAATCGGGTGCGTTACTTGAACTAACGAGATAAAAATACCCCATTATTATAGTCAACTAGCCGTTAAAAGCTATATTAAAAGGACTAAAACCACGCCCATACCGAAATGTTTTTAGTAGATAAAAATCCCACATAACCCTATTCACGTTTGCATCGCATGAGGCATATGGTTACCTTTGAAGATTTCCCCACGTAAAAAAAAATCGATTATAAATTACTAGCTGGTTACTCACGAGTTCATCGACGTTATAGAAAGATAAATTATTGGACATTGAATAAATGTTAATTGTTACTAAAAAATTTTTCTGAATGAATGGTATTTCTATGACCTTTTCTGATTATCGGTCGAGTAGTTAAGGCGTAAAAGCGTAACAAACAAACAAACCGCGCTCTAGGCAGCCAGTGTAACATATGACGATGAATGGTAGCCCCATATATTTAATACTCCTATATTGCTAGTCCCCGTAAGTGGCAACGTTGCCGAGCAAGAGAGATATTTTCTCTCACTCGTTGATACTTGACGAGTTATGCGCATGCGTGGGAGAAGCCCTCATCTCTCGCAGCTTAAAAGATGCTTTATAAGGTAGTTCTCGGCCATGCGCACAACGTTCGAAGTCTTCATGAGGGAGACAGACAGACATATATATATATATATATGTCTGCACCGTTCGTTGTCATCTTTTTCAAGACCCCTACTAGCAATATAGGAGTATTAAGTATATGGGTGAATGGGAGCCCGCACACTAGGCAGCGATTACAACGCGCCTGATTGCAGGGCAGCCTGTTGGCGGCGCACAGCCAGAGCGAATGTATGCGACCGTCAGCAGTCAGTCTCCGGGCAATTGTTGTAGCAACGAGACGTATTTTGATAACTATTGCTCCGACATTCTCGTGTAATTAAAAAACCGATCTGGGTATTTACGAACGTCCTTAAAATAAGTATGAAATAGGAGTTTTGAGTGCCGTTTTGGAAAAAGAGGATGAAGATTGAATATATGACCCACGCCACGAGGGTGGTGTAACCTTTGAAAAAAAAAAAATGACTTCAGTCAAAAGTATTTAATACTATTGCTCTAAAAGTAGGTCGCATTTGACTCACGTTTAGCAGTAGACTTGGAAGGCGGTGGGTCCTTCATGTCAACTCCAGAAGTTCCAGCCGAAGAAGAGGTAGACGGTGGAGCTCCTTCATCCGATTCGTCGTCTATTAAAAACACAAATAGGTTCTTTAATAGTACCTAGGGGTATCCTTTTTACGCCGACATAGATTTAAGTCCTCATAGCGCCATCTCACAAAATTTTGTGGTAACATTTAATTATCATCCATCGTTGTGGTACAATACAAGTACCACAAACGAGATGGCGCTTTTATTAAATCGCTAGTATTAACCATTTATTAATGGTTAAAAACACCTCTTTTCTGAGTTTAAAATTGCGTTTTTACAAGAAACACAATTATATAGGCAGTCTTAATAAGCAAAACCTTATATAGTTACATACAAAATTTCATCCAAATCGTTAGAGCCGTTTCTGAGATACACGATATAAATTTATACAGGTTTATACAAGAATTGCTTGTTTAAAATTATTAGATACATTTTTAGAAATATCATAAGTTAATTTATATGTAATCTTCGGTCAAATGTATTCTCATACAATTTTTAACCCAAAAGTTTTTTGGGTTTGGATCGTGCGTGACTTGGGCATGCAATTATCGAAGTATTCCAATAATAGATAAAAATATATTTATCGCTTTTTTTTCGATAAAAACCGACAACTTGTTAAAAACTTGTTTTTTCCCCACACATTACATGTGTAAACGGATATATTTACTTAAAATAAGCCACAAAATACATAGACCGCACTGAAAGTTTTTAGAACTGGCCAGAAAGTAGACAGAAATAAAAAATAAATGTAAATTTCGAATTAAGAACTCTTTAGAAAAATATCGATATAATTTCATATTCACCACTCGTGACCTCCAATTTTCAGAAGAGTATGGAATGAAGTTTGATATTACCACCACTGTTATCCCCGTCCACTGTGAGCCTGGTGCGCAGGAAGCAGCCTATGTCCGCAGGAGCGTCAGCCCATTCATCCTCAGAACCTCCACCAGCAGTACTCGCCAATCCCCCTCCACACCATCCCACCACACGCTCGGCGGTTATATCCTGTTATACAAGAGATTAAAACGGGCGTTAGCAATTCTTACTCCTAATTCCTAATAAAAATCCTAGTATACAAAACAAGCACAGGTTCTTACGAGTCTTACGTTTCTTAGAGAGATCTGATCCTCATGATTGAGCCTATCGATTAATGCCACAAAAGTACAAATTGTTTCGGATTTTAGTTGGAGCGATAGCTGGGTGTAGCAGTTTTGCTCCTTCCAAAAAATAAACTACATAATTAAAAAATATTAATTCAAATAATAAATTTGCTATCACCAGTATTTAGAGTACTTTCCGCATAGGTGCGGTTTAAAAAATCCATCTGTGTATACATATAAAAAAAAAATTCAATATATGTATAAAAATATTAACATGTGGTTTAAGAAACATATATGGCCTCGAAGAAGCGAATGCTTCTGGTACGAGTTGTTTTTTAAATTATTATTAAAAATGGGTTTGCTCTTGACCAGCATCTATCCATGTAGGAAGGATGAGGCCGACGATGGAGCGAGCTCCCCCAGAAGATACCTATTCATTCGAACCTTGAAAAGATTTGGGTTATATGAGCTCAGAAATACAGAAGAAGGCAGGGAGTTCCAATCCTTAGCGGTGCACATTATAAAAGATGTTTTAAAGCGCTTGGTCCGAATTAGAGGGATTTCGACAAGGTGAGGATGGTAACCAACCGTACGTCTGGATGTCCGATAGAAGAAAGGGGAAGGCGGTATGATCTCATGCAGCTCTCGAACACTCTCCGAAGTACATCTTATAGAATACACACAGACAGGCAACTTCGCGTCTATGTGCCAGGCTCTGCAGCTTAGTTCTTAGTTACATTTAATGAAAGATTTCAACCCTCTGTTTATTTTTGCAGGACTTTGTTGGACAAATTAATATTTTGATACATGTATTACACAATTACACACAAGTCTAAATTTTTCTCTTTTCTTCCCAATTCTCCTAACACTCTTTCATCTTCATGTTAACACCGGAACAAAATACATACAAGAGAGTGGAAGTGTTAACAGGCATAGAAAACTAAAAACTAACTAGAAGGGAATCTCCTTTGATGTCGTGCAAAAGCCGACAAAATAATCACCTACAGCGCGTCTCTCTCCGCGAAACCCCTGGTTCGCCTGACACGTCCAATATAGAGCGCACATCAGCAAAAGCGATAATATTATGGATGTTTAGTATAATTTTCGAGTTTATAATATGGTGATGGATTGTAGTGTGAACCTGGCCTTAATGTTTTAACAATCGGAGCGAGCAGTCGGCAAGTTATAAATTGTACCTATATCGACAGGCGACATGCGACGTCGTAAATCGCAATACAAATTAGTTTAGATAATAGTAATTATTTCATAAGTTTTTTTTTATGTCAAGATCGGCAGACAGGCTGACCGTCCACTTGATGGTACCGTCGTCTATAACACAAGCAACGCCGACTACAGTAGGATTAAAGATAAGGGATTAGGAGGGGATAGGGAGATGGGCTCTGGCATCCCTTACTCACTTACCTAAACACAACAGCTTATTTCACAGTGTGCCCTGCCACTACTTTCCAGATCGAGACCAGAGCCAAATTTGAAAAGTTCATTTTTCAAAGTTGACCCTGCCGGGAATTGAACCCGGGAACCCTAGAACAGAGCGTTAAGGCTAACCTAACTACTCATCCAACGGGCTCGTTATTATTGTTAAGTTACAAACGTACGAAATACATAGTAATTAATCTAGTTATCTATATCGAAATATACATAGTAAGTAGGTATTAATAGGTACCTTTCTTTGTCTTTAGGAATCCGAATAATCTTTAGGAATGCAGAATTGTTAATCCCAATTCACGTTACTGTAATTTTAGTATGCATCTTTAATTCTTTCAAAAATAAAATACAGCCGGTATTACTCGCTGATGATGTAGCTTTCTATAGGTGGAAGAATTTTTAAAATCAATTAAGTAGTTTTTGAGTTTATCGATTACAAACATACAAAAAAATCAAATCTTTTCTCTTTACGATATTAGTGTAGATGAAAAACCTATTTGACATGTTAAAATGGCGCCGTAGTTAATTGAACAATACAATTTTCACGATGTTATACTTGATTGACTTACCATGTTCCCATGCTGCCATTCTGAATCACGTTCCCTGAATTAAAAAAAATACTCATAATTCCCTGAATTAAAAAAA
Source organism: Bembecia ichneumoniformis (assembly GCA_910589475.2). Taxonomy (NCBI): domain Eukaryota; kingdom Metazoa; phylum Arthropoda; class Insecta; order Lepidoptera; family Sesiidae; genus Bembecia; species Bembecia ichneumoniformis. The sequence goes on from OU342550.1 coordinate 3,618,249, forward strand.
ATGATTAAATTACTAAGGTCTTAATGCATTAAATTACTAATGCACATTGGAGGGCGGTAGGGCAAAGTATTTAATTTTTTTCATAGAATTTTGAACTTTAAGCGCTTTTAATATAATTCAAATTTCATTTAAATGTGTTTCCTATTGCGGAATGCCGCAGCATGCCGATTGTTGCCCTAGCATAATACAATGAAATTTGAATTATATTGAAAGCCTCTATCTATGTCTGTGTATTCAAGACAAAACATATCTAACTTTACATACATTTTGATTATATTGTTGATGTCTTCCTCGTTACAGTCTGTGCCACTTGCGACGCGTCGACGTTTGGGAGAACTGCTCTCGCTAGAAAAAGGAAATGTTTCATGAAAAGCAGCACATTGAAAAGAGAATTGTGAGAATTGTTGTCATCGTCATCATCTCAGCCGTAGGACGTCCACTTCTTCCAAAAGAAAGAGTCAGAAGCACCCTGGATCCATCGTCGATCCGCGGCCCTTATCAGGTCGTCTGTCCGTCTTGTCCGTCCTACGCTGCGCATGCTGTTCCGTAGCCTCCACTCAAGAGCCTGCGGCTTCAGCAGGTTTGCGGACTACGTGTTCATCCCACTGCCACTCCAACTTACTTATCCGTTCAGTTTAAGTCAGTGATTTTAGTTTGTCTCCTCATTCATAAGTAATGAGATCCTAACTCCTCACTCCTACTCGAGGTTACTTCTGCAGAGTAACTTCGAATATCCTGAAGGATATTTGTTTAATTTTTTTTTTTTTTTCAGATAACATAATTAGTTATTATTTAATTTATATATTATGTACAATGTCGAAAAACTTATTATATTAGAACATTCATAAAATATTTAAAAATCAAAGAGTTATATCTCTCAGCAACAGTTTTTAAGATGCTGTTGGCACTAGCTCGTGTCCTCTCTAGCAACGATGCCGTTTTCTTTCTGATAATTGCACAAAACAAGTCAGTTCTTGTTTCGGCAAACATTTGAGAGGCACTACAAAAACGAGGCAACCCCATCAGCATCCTAAAACCGTTGTTGTATTGGATTCGCAAGACGTTGATGGATTTCTTGGTTTAGTTGGTCCACAGATTACTAGTGTACAATTTGTAGAACAGAACCAACTCTGTAAATGAAAAGTGTCCATCGGCCACAATTAAATAGGATGTGCTATAGTGTGGCACTGGAGTGTAAATTTAAAAAAAGAGTCGTCACACCGATGTGTTCCTCACAGGGAGATTTTGAGCATTTAGTTTAATTGATTCCGCAATGTCAGACAAAACAGTCGTTGTGCTGAGCGCGACAATAATAATTCAACATTGTTACGTAAAAAAAAAGTGGTGCGCATTGATGTTACAAGTTGTATCAAAATGTTACAGATTGTATCATTACGGGTTGCGCACTGTAATGCTCGAATCTGTAACGTTACATTACAGGCCGGTGAGGGAGCACCTTTATGATAGCGTTTTGGTGGCTCATTTATACATTTTGTTATTTTTAAATGTAATTTTTTTGGGAATATATTTATTTTTCTTTGTAAATAACCATTTCTTGTTACATAAACTAATTTATGAAGTTTTACTGCTAGTTTTACTGTCATTTTTAGGCTCGAGCTCCACCAAAGCGGAGATGAGCGGAGCGGAAATATATTAGAAACAAACAATTGGATTTTGTTATTTACTCATCTCATTAGCGCATATGACAGACATACAAGAGAAAAGGGCGGACTTTTCTTACTGTATACCAATTACTTCTACATATTGGCAATGATTCGTGGTAACATAGGTCTTCTTGTTTTATTTTAATTAAAATTTGTAAATAACTAAAAAAATATTATGGATTGAGCAGATGCAACAGTCACTCGGTCGGTTGAACTCTCTGGCAAACTCACCGAATTGTACAAATTAGACATTAGGTAGGACTATAATTAAAAATTATAATTAAAAAGTTATAATTAAAAATTATAAACTTGACCCCAGACATTCTATTGAGCCCAAACGCGCTATATCTGCTATAAGTTGTTGAGGAGTTGAGTTGGGGCAGACTACTTGATGCTGGAACATGAGATCAAGGTTACCACGCCATGGAAATACAATCGAAGTAACTGTACACCAAATTTCAAATCAATCGAATCCGTGGAATTTAGTAAAATCCCTTCTTCGACTAGGAAATGAGCTGATGATCTTCAAACGCCTGAACAGATCCCCATAAATTATATCTAAGAACCATCTCGATCTTGTAAGCTTTCAAACGAAAAAATCCGAATCAAAATAGGACCATCCGTTTGGGAGCTACAATGCCACAGACAGACACACAGACACACAGATCAAATTTATAACACCCCTCTTTTGCGTCTTTAATTAGTTGGATAATAGAAAATGTGATGTAGGTACTTACTTATCCGAGATATCCCTTTTCAATGGACTTGTTCTTTCCGGTTTTGTGGGTAGTTTTATTAAAGGGGGTGGCCCACCTGAAGAAAAAAATCAGTATCAGTACCCACAATAATATAGCGTTAGTAGGGTTGCCAACTACACTGTTTTAAACAGTATTATACTGTTTTTCACTAAATTATACTTTTTACTGTTGAACAAAAATAAAGAATACAAAATACTGTTTTCAGCATCAAAATGCAAACACATTATTATGTGTTATACTTAGACGCTCACACAAATTTGTTTTTATTTACTCAGAGGGCGCTCACTGCTCAGTGCAACGCAGCCAACAAATTTGTTTTTATTTACTCAGAGGGCGCTCACTGCTCAGTGCAACGCAGCCACGAACAAATCACACTGAGCTTCTGAACGGATCTGTCAATGTCAAATATTCAAGTCTGTCACTCACTGAAAAACATGCGAGTGTGTGCGTTCTCAGAACATAACCTCTCAGAGCTCCTCATTTATTTTAATTTCAGTTATAATAGGCATGATAACAGATTTTGAAATTCCCTTCCATAATGTAGATACACGTCTACCGTATCCGAAAAAAACAATATTTCAGCAAAAAAAAGCTAAATTTTCAACGTGAATTATTGAATGTTTTTAAATCTATTTTTAATTACGCGCGAAAACGCTCTTAGGTGTCATGGCGTCGCGTCTGATGAAGCGTGACGTCACAAGCCAACGTCTCATCAGATTTTTCATTCTGTCAAAGTAAAGTCAAGCAACACGATGGCACTTACCTGGGCGTGACGTCATTCGCTCTGATTGGTGTTTCAGTTAACATGGCCGATTGCATTTATTTATACTTACTTCTACTTTATTGAAAATCTTATTAATCTCAATTTTAATACAAAAAATGAGTAATTTTTTAGATTCCTTTCAACATATATTTTTCTCCAAAACCATTTATTCTTTCATTCTTTAATACCGTCATCATGCCTATTGTGATGAGGCGTATGAAGTTTTTAAAAAGATTGTAAATTAGTAAGTTGTGCGAGAAGCTTTAAAAAATATATATTTAAAACAATAAATAAATAAAACACCGTTCATTTTCCTAAAATACTGTTTCATATTCTTCATAGACCTGAATATACTTTATTTCTTGTAAAAAAATTTTTTTTTTTTTTTTTTTTTTTTTTTTTTACGAGGAGAAATCCATTTACGGATTCCCTACCGCTGGCTAGGCGGTAGGGATATGTGGGACTCACCCAGTCAAGGGACTGGTCCTACCCACTAAAACTCCCCGGTGTCTCCTTGCCCTTTGAGCGGGGTGGACCGGGTTCTGCCGAGGCAACAACTCCGATCCACCCCAGGGCAGCCTAGTCATTGTTGACTAGGCTTACTCCAATGGGGGATTGCACCCAGGCAATCCCCAGACGGGGGGGACCTTGTGCAGGTCCCCTAGGGCATTTGAAAACGAGCTTGGTATGCCCGCATTCTCCTGCCCAGCCGCCTGCGTCTGAGGGAAGCGAGACCGGCCTCTTCCTCTCGCCTCCTCTCAGCTGCCTCCTTCTGTGATATGACGTCACCACAGAAGGAGGCGACCGCTTTCCAGGTGGTCACATTCCCAATCATGGCTCCTACCATGATTGGCAATGTGACCTCTCCACCTCCCAGCGCTGCCCTCAATTCCCGACGCTGGGATCTCCAAGCCGAGCACTCCTGAAGTGTGTGCTCGGCCGTGTCGTCTGGATCGCCGCAGTGGTGACACTGCGGCGACTCCTCCCTTTTTATCTTGTGCAGATAATGACCGAAGCACCCGTGTCCGGTCATTACCTGCACCATATGGAAGGTGAGGTCACCTCGTCGGCGCCTCACCCATTCCTCCAACACCGGACGAACCGCGAGGATCGTCCGGTGGCCGGCGGTAGGCACACGCAGAGCCTCACTCCATTTTTGCAAGGCCCACTCCTGCGCCTCAGCGCGGACCCGTCGCACTTCCTCGGCGACGGGTCTCTCTCCTTGGGACCTTGCGGCGACCCGATGCCGATGCACCTGGGACAGAACCAGGGCATCGACATCCCACGGGAGCGTGCCTGCTAGCACGCAGGCGGCCCCGTGGCTGACAGTGCGATACGCCCGCACTGCCCGGATCGCCATGACCCTTTGCGGCCTCCGCAAAAGGGCCCGGGTGCTAGGAGTGAGGGACTCCGCCCACGCCGGGGCTCCATAGAGTGCCATCGACCTTACCACCCCGTGGTAAAGTCGACGACACGCCGAATTCGGTCCTCCCAGGTTTGGGAGGAGTCGTCCGAGTGCGGCTGCGGCTTTCGTAAGCCGTGGAGCCAGGAGCTTGAAGTGCTCCTTGAAACTCCAGCGGGGGTCCAGTGTTAGGCCGAGATACTTAATGTGCATCCCGACCGATATCCAGACCCCCTCCACTCGGACTCGGAGCCCCGGAGGGATCCTGCGGCGTGGGGGATGGAAACCCATGGCCCTAGTTTTGTCTAGGGCCACCTCCAATCCTAGCAGGCGGATGCGCCGGACCACCAAGGAGGTGCCGACCGACGCTAATCGCGCTGCGTCCTCCCACGTCTGCGCTCTTGCCGCGACCAAGGTGTCGTCGGCAAAGCAGACAACCTCCATCTTTGGAAATAGGTTGCCTCGCAGGACCCAGTTGTACCCCAGGTTCCACAATAATGGGCCTAAAACAGCCCCCTGGGGTACGCCTACCGCCACTGGCCGGCGATGGACCTGTCCGTCCGCGCCCTCATATAGCACTACCCGCCCACCAAGGTAGTCGCTGACAAGGGCGCGGAGGTAGGGCGGCACCCTGTGAAATTCTAGTGCCGCCCTTATGCATTCATGAGGGAGGCTGTTGAACGCGTTGCGAATGTCGAGTGACACCGCAACAACAGCCTCCCCTCTACCAGTGGCCTCCTCGGTCCATCTTTTGAGGAGGCCCACCGCGTCCATCGTGGACCGACCGGCTCGGAAGCCGAACTGGCATTCATCCAGATTCGGCCCCGTCGTCTCTAGATGCTCGACTATCCGGCGTGCTATGATCCTTTCCATAGCCTTGCCGGAATCGTCGAGCAGGACCACCGGTCGGTACCCCGTCGGCGAGTCGGCAGGGCGACCCTCTTTGCGCAGGAGGCAGAGTCGCCCCACCTTCCACCTCGCCGGAAACTTACCCCGGGCGATACAAGCGTCCAGTATCGCCCGGAACCTCTCCTCCATAGGCCCTAGTGCTATGGCTAGGGCCTTCGCCGGAACTCCATCCGGTCCTGGAGCCGTCCTCTTTCCCCGCATCCGCTCCCTCACCGCCACAAACTCTAGGTCGGAGACGGGAGGGCCCACCATTTCGAGCTCCGGAAGTGGTTCCGGAGCCACCATTGGGGGGGGCTCGAATTGGCCAGGGGTCGGGAAGAGCGACCCCATGACTTTTTCGAGCAGCTCCGGGTCAAGGTTGGCCGTAGAGGGGGAGTTGGACAAGAATTTCCCCCTCACAACCCTATACGGACGACCCCAGGGGTCGGCGTCCAGGAGGGCCAGGAAGCGCTCGTGTGCCTCTTCTTTGGCCCTGCAGATGCCTTGCTGCAGGGCGTTGTGAGCCTTCCTGTACGCTTGACGAAGGAGGACCTCTTCGTCAGGCGTCCTCCTGGAGCGTCTTCTCCGGCAACGGAGGAGGGCGCGCCTGGCCGCCAGACAGGCTGAGCGCAGGGTAGCGATCTCCTGCGCCCACCAATACACCCTCCTCCACTTCGGGGGAGGGCGCCACAGCGGCATGGAGGCATTGCATACGACCTCGAGATCTTTTGCAAAATGCTCTGCCATGCCGTCGGGATCCCCTGCAAGGTGGGGAGGGATTGGCGACCACTCCCTCACCATCGCAGCCTCCTCCGCCACATCCGGACGGAGCTTGGCAAGTGCCCACCTGGGAAAGGTGGCACCTGCCGTTGGACCCCGATGTTGTGACGCCCTAGGGGCCGAAGTGGAAACCTCATATCGGACGTACAAATGATCCGATAGGGTTTCCACTTCCTCTTCGACCCTCCAATCTTTGATATGGGCAGCCAGGGTGGCGGTGGCGAAGGATACATCGACAATGGACGTACCCTGCCACCGTACACACGTAGGGGAGGTGCCCCGGTTGAGTATCTGAAGTCCCAGGCCCAGCGCCCAGGACTCCAGTATACCCCCCCTTACGTCCGTACTGGGGGACCCCCACGCCGTAGATTTGGCGTTGAGATCCCCAGCCACCAGTACTGGGAGTGGGGCCGCGCGCCTCACCACACCCTCCACCGCATCCAGGAAGGATTCGAAATCCGCCCGGCTGCGGTTAGGGGAGAAGTAGGTCGACACGACCACCATTCTCCCCCAGTTGGCTGCCACATATCCCCGACCTCTCTCCCTGAGGGAGAGGGGAGGAGCCACACCGCCGGGCCTCGTCGCTATGGCAGCGGAGTCGTCCAGCGCCCCTAACCAATTGGGGTTCTGGGGAACGTAATACGGCTCCGCCACCACCGCCAGGTGAATCTCCCACTCCGCCATGGACTGGCACAGTAGATCTTGTGCCCCGGCGGAGTGGTTGATATTCCCTTGGAGGATTTTCTCAATGGGTCTAACTGGCATTGGCTAGGTCCATTGGTTCCTCCCTGTCAACTGTAGAGTTTTTCCCCTTGGCAGATGATCCAGTTGTTTCCAGCCGACCTCTCACAGATGGGGGATTGCAGTTTGCTCCCCCCATCCTATGATTTGCTGGGAGGCCTGCGTCTGAGCAGACAGCACACTTCATGACCTTCCCGCACGCACTGGCAATGTGCCCAGCTTCGCCGCAGCGATGGCAAAGGTTACTCCTATCTATTTTGGACGGGCATCGAATGACGGGGTGTCCTAGCCCCATGCACTTGTAACATCTCATAGGCCGCTGGTCCAGCAGCTGGATGGAGGCAGAACTCCATCCTACCGTTATTTTGCCAGCGTCCACGAGCCGCTTTACAGCCTCCACAGGGCATGAGGCGAAGGCAGACCCAACACCCCTGAGTCCGGGATGAACCGTTCCCACCTTAATATGCTCTAAGGGACACTTAGTGCTCAAGGCCAACGCTGCTTTCAGTTCGTCGGCTGACACCGAGTCGTCGAGTCCGTTGACTCGAATGTCAGCCATTTTCATCGGTCGCGTGACCTTGGCAGCCTCGCCTAATACTTTGCCGATTTTGTCGGCCAGCTGGTCTGCCTGTGAGGCAGTCGTCTCCTTAGGGAGCTCGATGATACGGGCCCCCGTAATACCAGTCCGGAACTTGGCCGGTCCGATGCCAAGTTCCTCTAACGAGACCGAGGCTTTTGCCTTCTCAATGGCCTCTTTGTAAGTGGTCCCCGCTGCAGTTGCTTCCGGCTTAAGGGCGACCACCACTGCCAAGGTTTTGTGCTCTTTTGGGAGCCTCTGTGCCTTGTGGCTCACCTTGTTTAATTTTTGGCGAGCAATAGTCGCCGATGAGATTGGCACCTTCTTGCGCCGAACAACCTCCTTCCAGCCTTCCGTGTCGGTCGCAGTCGATTGGGTCTGCTCTTGAGGTGTTGGGTTGGCGACTTTAACTTTTTTGACTTTGGCTACTCTCGCCGCCCTCGGCAAATTGGCCGGGGGGGCAAGAGTTGAACCCGTTATATGTTGGGCAGGTACCTTCCTCTTCTCTAGTCTTTTCGGACCAGAGAGCATTTCCTGCCTATAGTTGCGGGCTGGCAGCAACCTGCCGTCCGCCTCCAGGCTGTCGAGGCGCGCGTTGACAACTCCCCCGACATGAGAGGATATCTCAGCCTGTAGGGCGGAGAACGCCTCTAGAAACTCCGCTCTAGTCAGAGGCTGGGAGGAAGACACTGTTAGGGGCAGGTCCTCCATCCGCACACTATCTGGTCGCTCTTGATCAGCTGGTGCCGTCTCCGGGAGGGGCCTCTCCGAGAAGGCCCGTCGCAGTGCTGCCACCTCCGTTGACAGGGCATCAATTTGCCCGCGGAGGCGTTTATTGTCTGCGCGTAATCTTCGGATTTCATCATTCGATTTGCTATCAGCCATCAGGTTAACTATCTCAAGGAGGGAGCGGGTACCTTCTTTTATATCCTTCAAGCAGGTGCCTTTCAGGTTACCCGACTTGCGGGTAACTTCCGTTATTAGAGAGGCACTCGCCTCTGCTTGCTTAATGAGCTCTTCCATTGAACCCGTAGTTGACCTGGCAGATCCGTACTCTGCGTCCGAGTCTGACAATGGTAAGTCGGAGTCGGACTCACTTCCCTTCATATCGAGTTTAGCTCGAGAGATACCAACATTATGGCCGTGGGCTTTCCCGCGGCCTTTTTCCGACTTGGGAACTTTCTTTTCAGGTTCCTCGGATGCGTCCGCATCGGACGAGTAAGCCATCGCCGCAATAAATGATTGGTTTGTGCGTTTCATCGCAGAAGAGGACTGGGAGGAGCCCTTGGGGGTCGCTCCGGTCGCCGCACTGAGTCTCTTTGCCTCCGCACGCGTAACCACCCTAGAATAGAGCAACTTCTGCTGCTCCATCCTCGGGGGGTCGCACCCACTGTCCTCGCCGCCTTCTGACATGGACCAGTTGATAGCCCTGCCGACAATTGAGTTGGTTGGGGAGTCCACCCCTACCAAAGGGGGGACGGGATCAGCAGAAAACAACAAAAAATTAACAAAAACAGAAAATCAACAATTACAACAAGATAACAACAACTAACAACAATGTTTGCGGACTACCCTATGAAGCCTTCCAAAAAAAAAAAAAAAAAAAAAAAAAAAAAAAAAAAAAAAAAAAAAAAAAAAAAAAAAAAGTTGGCAACCCTAAGCGTTAGTATCCTGAATTTCAATTCAGTGAGACCTAATAATGTCTTACTCCATTTAGATTGGTCCGTTCGTTTTGTGAATTTGTGGAAGCCCACGCGTTCTTATTAAAAACTAGCTGAGCCCTGGCCTGATTCCTTAGAGCGCGCCTGGTAATAGAGGCTGTTTATCTCCTTGTATATATGTTATGTTATGTATATATATATCTTATGTTTATATCTCCTTGTATATATCTTATGTTTATAAAACCGTAAACGAGCCTTGTATATGTCGCAGTCATCTGGTTGAATCTGCTATTTGATTGAATGACTAGCGCGTTCATTGTCATTCAATCAAATAGCAGATTTAACCAGATGACTGCGACATATATATACATTTAAAAAAAAAAAAACAATTTATACACGTTATATGTATTTCTGTTACCGAGGTCAAAAAAAGAGTTTTTTAAAAATTTTGTCTGTCTCAGAAACGGCTTAATCGATTTGAATGCGATTTTCACTGATGTATTGTAGCAAGCTTTCCGTAACATTTAGTGTTTGTTTCATTCCAATCTGTTTAAAAACAAACGGTTACGTGCTATACTGAAACGCTGAATAAACTTACTTAATAGTTTTACGTGAGCGTGTATGTTTTTATTTGATATTTGTAGGTAAGTAATACTTACTTAAATGGCTTCATTTGGTATGGCACTGTCTTATAATAACTTATTATTTATAAGTATATTTAATGTAGGTACGTAACTATAATGTAATTGTATTTATAAATCTCATATTTTATAAAACTAGAATAAAATAATGGCTTCAAAGTAAAGAAAAACTTATATTTTAGCGATATTATCTTCATTCGTAAGCAATATTTAACAGTAAGCAACCCTGGTGACAAACCTGGCGTAACGACGTGAAGGGGAAAGTAGTTTTATAAATGGCGGCGTTTGGGACTCGGACAAACAAGTTTCCGTTCTACTTGTAATTATTTCTTCTTATAGGGCAATGGGCTCTGATCTGGCAACCCTTACTCGCTCACTCACACAGCACACATGCTGTTATTTCACTGTGATCTAGGGGGAATGGTTATTGGTGCTAGACGGGCTACCCAAATAAGTGCGAAACCCAGTGTGCCCTGCAACTACTTTGAAAAGTTCATTTCTAAAGTTGACTCTACCGGGAATTGAACCCGGGACCGTTGAAACAGAGCGTTAAGGCAAGCGCCTTAACCACATATATCTTTAATCTGAAACCGACCTGAGATTTACATACCGTTAACATTGAATTTCTCTTGTCTTTCACAGATTTCCGGTTCTTGGCTTTTGTGGACCTCCTGCTCGACCTGTCTACTCTCCAAATGTGTTGTCTCCGTCTTCACTTCCGTGCTGGGCTTTTCGTTACCAACGGTTTGCGTTGTTACGGCACCTGTAATTATTATTGTTTTAGTTTTAAAAAGAATCTTTTTTTAATTCAATTTTGTGTCTAAAATTTAAAAAAAAAACATATATGTAAGGAATAGGTTCTGGCACCGGTTATTTTTTCTCAATTTTTTTTTTACAAAATAGAATTATGTATTTGCATAAATCTGCCCGATTTAAGCTTTTTTACTTAAATATAGTCTATTGTGCACTGTATATTTATCTCAGTTTTATTTTTATCCAAGTTTTAAGTACTGAGTGTAACTGAAGAAACAGATACATATGTGGTCATATTCATAAAAGAACATGAAATATCTTTGATCATCAAATTTACCTCGCATGTAGACTCAAAGACAAATACTGACCAGTCTGACAATCGGGAGGTTCGTCCTTATTGTTCCATCGAATGTCTGTGAGACCTTTGATGCGTAGTTCTTCCGCCGTTTTCAACAGGCTCGCCAGTTGTGACTGTAATTTTAAGGTTGAAATATTTTATTCACAAACTTCATTCGAGAGGATTTTTAAGCCTAGTTTACACAGTGCGTATTGTCATAGATAAAATACTACTTAACCAGTATAGATGGTCAACTTCCATATAACGATCTGAAGCCAATTTCATATTGGGATTTCCACTCCCTAGATGTCACTAAGAGTCTCGAATTTAACATTAATGTGTATTTTGTTAAAAATTATAACCAACAAATTCAATCACGCAGTTATAGTTCCTTATTATCGTGGTAATAACTAGAGGGCGACGTTGCTGAGAGGTACTTTTATCATTAATCTGTGACTTTTATGTATGATATTATTGCCCTATTTTTTAGAACAGAACCTATACCGTTCATACGGCCCTTTTATCGTTGTTCGTGCCCACTTTTTTTATATTTTAAATAAATTTTAGTAGTGCCATCTCTTGTACATGAGAATTGACTGAATGGTCGACTGCAGCGACTCTAGCGGATTTTTAATGACAACAAATAAGCGACAAACTACACAGGCGGCATCTAGATATAAGCGAAATTGGATAGGGTACGGATTCAATGTACGTGAGTGACCATCTATACTGGTTAAGTAGTATTTTATCTATGGTATTGTCTAGACTCTAGACAGTATGCGAGTAGCTCAGCTAAACCTAGATGTTTTCATGATGAGAGGAGCTGCCTAGTCTCTTGCGCGTTGTGTGCTGGAGTAGTACTGACATGTAGCAAGGTCGAGTCAAAATGTTAAACTATGAATTCGAAAAAATCTTCAAAAAAAAAATATTTTAAATTATGTGTTAAAATATTTATTTAATCTTTATTACATACTAGCTGAGCGTGCAACTTCGTACGCGCGGTATTCGGTAATAGGCGCAATTTTTTTGTTTGTAAACCGATTGGAATGAAACAAACACTAAATGTTACCTGAACCTTGCTACAATATATCAGTGAAAGCGGCATTTAAATCGATTAAGCAGTTTCTGAGATTAGGGTGCACATACGCACAGACAAAAATTCTAAAAAATATTTTTTTCACGTCTGTGACTAGGGTTGCCAGATGGTCGCGATTCGTCTGGATTGTCCCGACATTTTATTTGATCTCCAGACTCCCGACAAAATACAAAATGTCCCGACAAACAGCTTCTAGTAAAATTTTTAACAAAACATAAGTGTATAGTGGTTATAAGTAACATATATCATGTATGAACTCTTAATGTGACAAAAAATTTAAGTTTTTTTGTCATTATTTAATATAAAGTCATTATTTAATCATTTTGATATATAATATTGATTTGTCCCGACGATAATCCCATGATCCATCTGGCAAGCCTATCTGTGCCATACGTGTACAACGTGTACAAATTGTGTTTTTTTTTTAAGGGCTTCACTGAGGCAAATGACATTTACTATAGAATTCTCTGGCGGCGGAGACGACTGTTTTTACCATTAGAACAATACACAAAATAAATTTTTTTATTAATACAATTTTTTAATCTGATATTAACTTATTAATAGGTACAGGATTCATATGCGTACAAAAAGCCGTTTTCGAGAGAATTTTCAATAAAGGTCAAATTCTTCTTGTGTTCTAACTTTTTTTGTGGAGTTTCTATTACTTTAACGAAAATTCTAATTAATACAATTGGTTCTTCACATGTTTAAGTATAATATATATTTTTTTCAAAGCAATTGTCTTGTCCATTTCTTGTAACATTTTCATTAAACAATGTATATTTTTAGTATTTAGGATTTGTCTCCCCCTTAATATTTAATGTACAGACACGGCTCGTTTTTTTATTTTTATTGTTTCTCGGGAACAGTACAATTTTTCTGGATGAGAAGTACCCTATAGCCTTTTCTGTATCCCTGTTAAGGCGTGAATGCGTTATTACAAACATGAAGTCACTTAGGATTATAAAGGTAATAAAATTATAAAGGTAGGCTTACATGGTGCACGTTCATTTCACCGGTGTACATGTAATCTAGAAGTGCCTTCAGGTGTCTGGGTTCAGCTCCGTCTATGACCAGCACAGGTTCGCCGTGGGCTTCGTGGGCTCCGAGAAGAGCACCGAGAAGTTCACTGCACGCTGCCAGTACCACTCTGAAATTTCAATTTTTTTAACAATTTTTTTATTACTATTAGTCACTAATACGCGGATCTGTGTCCGTTCAACACAGATCCGCTGGAAGAGCACGGTTTAAAGGGGATGCGCTCGGAGCCGAGCGCATGCTCTTCGAAGCCGTGGGTACAGTCAACAGCAAAAGTTGTTTTGCGTGCGAGCGTAAAAGAGCACGCAAATGGAGCAGGACGGCTGCGCGCGCGCGAATGGGCGTTTTTCCACTCACCGGCGCCGGCGCCGTGCCGGTGCCGGGGGAGCGAAAACGTATGGCTCTTTTTTCACTTGCCTACGCCGGCAACGGCCCGGCGTTGACTCCCGCCGGCGCCGTCGCCGGCGCCGGGATAGCAAGCTTCCCAGTCCCTGTCGGCCCGGCAAAACTGCATTATGAATTGTAGGCATCAAAACCGGCTCAGTGAAAAAACGAAGTCCCGGCGCCGGTGCCGATCCAGGGCCATGCCGGTGCCGGGACGGCTAATGGAAAACCGCCCAATTTAGGCAAGATTTATATTACACCAGGCCGTGCCCCGGCCGGAGCACGACGCGCTCCGATCGCGACATGTCGTAACATGGTTGTTTTCACCGAGCGCTCGGAGATTAGTTGACGCGGACTGTAGTGTGGTTTTTATTTTAATAAATGCAAGACGAAAAATTAGTAGATTGTGTGCGCAAATACCCTGTAGTTTATGACATGGCTCACCCAAAGTATTTCGTTAGTATGTAAATACAAAATAGTATAACTGACAAAATAGAAAATAGTATAAAATATGCAAAAAAGCATGCATTATATTATTTTGTACTACAAAATATTATTATAGTATGACTGGCACGGCCGACACACGTGGAAATGACAAGGCACGGGCACGGGCCGGGGCGGTGACACGGGCCGGGGCGGTGACACGGGCCGGGGCGGTGACAAATGGCAAACCCGGCCGGAACACGGTGAGCGCACGGCCCGGTGTAATATGAATCATCCTTAATACTAATACCCCGAGGCAGGCTCGCGGTTTTGGCTCGCGCGGCAGCCTCGGGTTAATAGTAATACCTCGAGGTAGCCTCGCGGTTTTGGTTAATAAATAATATTAGCCACGCGGTAATATAAATCCACCTCAGCGTCAAAAGAGGCAGCCATTCAGCCCCCCTTTTTTTCACACCGAGCGCAAAGGTACAGCTCAAGTGCGTTCTCTTGTAATCAAGACGTTTAGTATTAAAAATGAATCATATTTCAATGTATTGCGATACTTTTTTAAGTAAAGTCGGGGTAAGAAAAGGTTCGTCACCTGAAAGGCGACATTTGCTTGCACAAGGACAATTTATCAGTCATGTCAAAATTTCATTTCAAACGTCTGTCAGTTGTCTGCTTAGTGCTTTAGTTTCAAAAGGTACTAAGAGTCTACGACTTGATAAAGGAATTAATTTGAAAACTGACGAATTTGAAAACTCTGCTCTTCGCGCCGGTCTATGTGAACGGACACTAATGCGACGGTTACACCACGTTGTAAGCCCTTTGACTGCACATTTTATATAGTACATAACGAAGACATATAAGCCGTTGATACTCTTATGTACATACCTATGCGCCCGTAGCGACACACCTCTTATGTTTCCGGGATCCACGGTGTCTTGATTGGGCACTTGTGTGGCGAAATTCGGGGAGCAGTACAGGGTCACGTCGCAAAATCGCTCTGAAACACAACACAAATATTATTACATATTATATAACTACCTGAACCCGGTCACGCTTCGCTGCGCACGTTGGACACTATATATTATTATTATTATTTTCTAAAAATAAAAGTAGCCAAAGTTACTCCTTATAACATCAGCTACCTGCCAGTGAAAGTTCCGTCAAAATAGGTTCAGCCGTTTCGGAGATTAGCCGCAACAAACAGACGGATAGACAAAAAAAATTTTTTTTTTTGTTATTAATATCGTATATTAAGTACTTTGATATACATTCAGTAAAAAAAACAGTTATTTTGACATTAAAAACAGACAGACATTTTATTTATTAGTACAGACTAGCCAGAGGTTTCGTCCCTATCCCGTATCCCATTTTCTAAGTAGTTAAGACATGTATGTATTCAATGTTTATTGTTCATTTATTTCACACTTTTCCTTGCGACTTCGTCCGCGTACATAGCGTCGCGTCGCGTTTCGGTGTGAACTAGGGTTGCCAATTATACTATTTTAACAGTGTTATACTGTTTTTCACTAAATTATACTTTTTACTGTTGAACAAAAATAAAGTATACAAAATACTGTTTTCAGCATCAAAATGCAAACACATTATTATGTGTTATAGAAACATTTTGAGAAAATTATAGATAATCTAAATTTGTATAGACTCAATATTGGTATGGATGATTTGTATTCAGAATTAACAAATTTCAAAGTAATTTATGAAAAAATATCAGAAGACAAAGATTTTCTCGAAATGAGTACTGGCCATAAGTGGAGCCATTTATTAGTAAACACTTCAGAAGAATTTAAAAACATAACTAAAATTGTCTCAAATCTACTTTCTGTTCCCGCCACCTCAGCATTTACTGAAAGAGTTTCTTCAGTAATGAATGCTAAGTGGCGGGAGGATAGAAATAAAGCATCTATTAATTTAATAAAAAATGAGCTCCTCATTTATTTTAATTTCAGTTTTAATTGTGATGAGGCCTATGAAGTTTTTAAAAAAGATTGTAAATTAGTAAGTTGTGCGAGAAGCTTTAAAAAATATACATTTAAAACAATAAATAAATAAAACACTGTTCTAAAATACTGTTTCATATTCTTCATACAGCTGAATATACTTTATTTCTTGTAAAATAAGTTGGCAACCCTAGCTGTGAACTGACCCTAAACTTTAATTGTACAAAAAAATAGTTACCTTTCTCGAGGAGCTGCGCGAACATATTCTGAACGTTTGTGTGATGGTGTTTCCACCTTAAACAATACTGCTGCGGCACCATCTTCACTTCGATTTATCTATTTTATATAATCCAATTTATACTTATAAACTACTCTTAGACGTATACAGTCCAAATAAGGCTTTGGTATTAAAGAAATACGAAGTGGGTAGCGAATCTCAATAAATTTAGTTTGGTAGAAAATTTGGTCGATTACTTTTAATGTCTCTTTAAAAATTCTCAACTAAGATAACTCGATGGAATGTTTTCTCTCGGTGGTTAATTAGTACCTGCAACAAAGAAATTGAAAAATTAGTTTTTTTTTATTATTATTTAACGGATAAATGTGACGGACAGGCTGACAAACTATGACAAATATGAGATGTCGCTTTAAGTTGTACATTAAAAATGTGCCCAAAAGTGAAAATACAAAATACAACAGCACTCGTGCTGTTACGCCAAAATGTTGACCATCAAAAAGTAGCCCGACTCTAAAGCATATTTTTTATTAAATCAAGGTAGCGCTTGACCACTATCCCACCTGATGAGGGCAGATACGGCCGAAGGTGGACCACGCGTACCATTCACCATTCACCCTGATTTTGAAGACCCCGAGTTTGTAGTCCTGTGGGAGCACAGACGCAGGCAATGAGTTCCACTCCTTAGCAATCTAAACAAGGAAGGTGGAACTGAAACGCTGCTGATTGAGGAATATCGACCACGAAGGGATGAAACCCGAGGCGAGCCCACGCCTAGTGGTCGGCAAGTGGAACGGTTCCGGTTTCATATGGTCTTAGCAGTTACGGTCGTACATATAAAACATATTTAGATGAAATATATTATAACATACAATATTGATTACTAAAATATTTAAATTAAGGGCTTCACTGAGGCAAATGACATTTACTATAGAACTCGCTGGCGGCGGATCCAATTCAACAGGCCTAGAAATGGTGTTTTTCTGTTTTTACCATTAGAACAATACACAAAATAAATTTTTTTATTAATACAATTTTTTAATCTGATATTAACTTATTAATAGGTACAGGATTCATATGCGTGCAATAAGCCGTTTCAGAGAGAATTTTCAATAAAAGTCAAATTCTTCTTGTTTTCTAACTTTTTTTGTGGAGTTTCTATTACTTTAACGAAAATTCTAATCAATACAATTGGTTCTTCACATGTTTAAGTATAATATATATTTTTTTCAAAGCAATTGTCTTGTCCATTTCTTGTAACATTTTCATTAAACAATGGATATTTTTAGTATTTAGGGTTTGTCTCCCCCTTAACCAACCCTCTTGATCTATAAGTACTGCGGTGTACTTCCCAGCCATAAAAAAGGTGAATACAACCTTCTTGTTGAACAGTACTTACTTTCGTAATGATAAATTATCCAAAAATCAGTTAATTACTACCAGAAGCATCACTTCCAAAAAACTTAACGTATTTAAATTTAATGATGAATTTGGTAAAAGAACATCACAATACTTAATTCCCAATCTAATTAATAAACTGCCTATAGAAATAAGAAATAAAATCACACCAAAAAATATTAAAAAGGTACTAAAAACACATTTTGTAAATAATTAAAACTCAAAATATTAATATAAAAAAGGTAATTTAATTAATTTCATTTAATTAAAATTAAAAAATAAGATATACAATTAAAAACGGGATAAGTGCGAGTTGAACTCGCGTGAAGAGGGTTCCGTACGATGTTACCTATCCGCACAATATTGAGTGATTTACCATGTTATTTTAATATCATGGACTTCTTATAGGTTTTCCTATAATCTATAAGTAGAAAACTAATTTCAGTTTTTTTTTTCAAAAAGGTTCAGAAGTTTCGGAAATGGGGGATGATCGGACAGACGGACATAAGTGTAATGACAGATCATGGGTTGGAGACAGACACACACAGTGATCCTATAAGGGTTCCGTTTTTTTATTCGAACGTACGAAAACCTAAAAATTGCAAATTGTATACAATCTATTAATTATTTATATTTATATATTTAATATAATGACTTGTCGTCTACAATTTATATGTTTAAATATAACTTAGTATGTACATACGATAACTCATTGTCTAGACAACCCTATCGATAGTTTAAGACATTACCCACCATCTTATTATAATGTATATAATAAAATCGTAAACGAGCCGTATATAAAAAACAACAATTTGTACACGTTGTACAAGCCACCGAGATAAAAAAAAATAGATTTTAGAATTTTTGTCTGTTTGTCGCGTTTGTGCACGCTAATCTCGGAAACGGCTTAACCGATTCGAATGCCGTTTTCACTGATGTATTGTAGCAAGCTTCCCGCAACATTTTGTGTTTGTTTCATTCCAATCGGTTTACAAACAAAAAAATTAGGCGTTATATCGAATACCGCGCGTACGAAGTTGCGGGCTCAGCTAGTAATTTAAATAAGTCGCCGCCTTAGATCAATAAGTGTATTGATCTAAGGTCGTCGTAGACTATTGCTATTTAAAAGGTGATAGAAAAGTTAACGGTCCCCTTGATGGTACGTGGTTACCGTCGCCTATAACACTAAGCAACGCCATGACCATGAAAAGAAACATTACACAAAGAAACAGAACGCCAAACAAAGCAACTTCTGTTATTTAATTTAAAGGTACCAAAGACATAAGACCACCCTGAAAAAAAAAAGGTATCGTTGCGTGATTCAAGGTGAGTCCAGACTATGTATATACCTATAACAAATTGTTATAAAACATGCTTATGTAGTTAGTGGACGATATGCAGCCGATTAAAACTTATTACCGAAGTTAATTAATAAGCTTAAAAAATAATATAATTTTCGCTTAACTTTTTTATTATTATGACAAGAAAGCTTTCTTGGATAGTAATTTACTAAATTTTTTTTTCCAGAAAATAATATTATTTTGTATAATCGTTTAATGCCCTGCGCGTCCAATACAACAATGCCTTCAGAGTGTTTCTGGGGCTGCCGCGCTACTGTAGTGCATCGGGGATGTTTGCAAATGCAAGAGTTGCAGATTTTTACGCTATAATGCGAATGAGAATAGCATCTCTGATGACTAGAGTACGGGGCAGCCCCGACACGCTGTTGAAGGTAATTGCTGGGAAGATGGACTGCCCAATAATAAAACATTGGGTGATGTCACACATCACCCTTAATAGAAAATGATAGGTTCTATCATTTTCTATGATACTTGCACATTATGTATATTGTTAGTTTATATTTTAATTTTAATTTTCTACAATGTAATATAATTTAAAAAGCTATGGACACAATGAAGTCTGAAATAAAGTTATTATTATTATTATTCATTTATTTATTTTCTTTCTTAATTTTAAATTTTTTACAATATATATGTATATAAAAACAATAAAATGATATATTTATTATTATTATTATTATTATTATTATAATTCTCCCCGATGTAAATATAGTCTATTATGCTCTGTATTATTATCTAAGTTTTTATTTTATTCTAACACTAGATGACCCTGTTTGTCCTGTCAAAACCCGAAAATAATTCCGTAACCCGATTTTATTTTCAAACCATATGTTACAAGTGACGCCTCACTTCACGTCAATGAACGGACGGTTAAATTATTTGATTAATTTTCATACAAAAATACTAAAATCGCTATTAAAAAATGGGGGGTGGGGGTAGGAGGGTGAAAAATACTTTACGACCTATTCTCATACCTACCAAATATAAAAAAAGGAGGAGGAGGAGTTTTGTTACAAACACTGTGACACGAGAATTTTATATTATTAGAAGTCAAATTAGGCGACGAAAATAACGCTTAAGACTGCTCGCACCGCTTGCATCATATGATGGTAAAAAACAGTCAACTCTTGCCTCCACGAACATTCCTGATGCTCTGCAGAATCGAGGATAGAGGATAGAGGAATGGGCTCTATAGTATTTTCACTGTATGATATGTGTGACAATTTTAGTGATGCAACCTAACGACATTTAATCGATTGTTTGAAAATATCGAATCAATTGTCAAGCATTTTAAATATGATATTTAAGAAAAATCTTCCAATTTTATAAATTTAATAAAACATAAGAACATAAAATCATGCGTCAGCTGTCGCACAGATGTCAAAGTGACAGATAACGTAACGCACTTTAGTTAACGCTTGTATTAATTTTACTAAATTTTACAAATTTTACTATCTAATTTTACTATCTAATACCCCCCTTTTATGAAAATCGATTCTTAAGGAATAAACTTAGAAATATATATTCTATGCATATGCTAACAACAGGTTTGTAAGATGTTACTAACACAGTCTGAATGACTTGAAATAAAGATAATTATTATTATATATATATACTTATTTTAGTTATTTATCTTAGTTTTTAAATTAATAATATTGACTAAGACTAAGTCTTAGTTTTAAATTTTTGCAATATAAAGATATAAAAAAGATAAATATATAATAAACACTTGTCCCCTAGTAAAATTAAAATTAGATGTCCCCTAGTAGCTGGGCAAGGGCTAAGCTACCGGTCGTTAGGGCTGCAGAGTGACCCTGGGGTGGATCGGAGTTGTTGCCTCGGCAGAGCCCAGTCCATCCCTCTCGAAGGGCAAGGAGACACCGGGGAGTTTTAGAGGGGAAGTATCAGTGCGGCTATGACCTAGCATAGCGTTTAGCACTGGTGTAGGAAATCGGTAGGAAATCTGTAAATGGATTTCTCCTCGAAAAAAATAAAAAAAGGGCTGAAAAGTGAGGAACCTCCTGACAATTCGTGCCGTGTCGAGAAGTACGGCTTTCTGTATCTGTCCCTTGATCCAGCCATCTAGCGAGAGCCTCTTGAGGTGTTGGTCGAGGCTCTCGCTATAAGCCCTTTCACTGATACAATAGTCTAATCGACATCCCACTCGTGAGGCAAGTCTACGTACTTGCTAAGCTTCTAAACGAAACGGTAAATTGTGACATTTTTAACTTTATTTTTTATCCTTAATGGTTATTAAAGGTCAACGGCTACAAAATCGATGACGTTGAAATCCAAAAATAAACCCGGCGGTAATAACAATATGCTAAAAATAAATTTAAAATATGTAGAATTAATGTTGCTAATAAAATCACCATATTATGTATATTTTTGCGTTTGAATGTCGGAACATAAGAAACTTATACTGAAGATTTTTTTAAATGATAAATAGCAACGGGCGGGCAGACTGTCCACATGATGGCAAGTGGATAAGGTCTACTCTACTAGAAGAGACAAGTCACCTTTGGAATGGCTCAGCAAAATACCAACTTGCCGCACTCGACTTGGAGGCTCACTGGCGACGATACACTAATAAGAACTAAGCTGCAGAGCCTGGCACAAAGACGCAAAGTTGCCTGTCTGTGTGTATTCTATAAGATGTACTTCGGAGAGTGTGCTCGGGAGCTGCATGAGATCATACCGCCTTCCCCTTTCTTCTATCGGACATGCAGAAGTACGGCTGGTTACCATCCTCACCTTATCGAAATCCCTCTGATTCGGACCAAGCGCTTTAAAACATCTATTATAATGCGCACGCTAAGGATTGGAACTCCCTGCCGGCGTCTGTATTTCCGATCTCATACAACCCAAATCTTTTCAAGGTTCGAGTGAATAGGCATCTTTGGGTGAGCTCGCTTCATCGGTGACCTCATCTTTCCTACACGGATAGATGCTGGTCAAGAACAAATCCATCTTTAATAAAAAATAACAAAAAAATAAGAAAACGCGCTCTCGTTTTCGTATGCAATCACAGCCGTATTAATTGTTTATCGCTGCCTCAGCTGTTCGAATTGAAAAATTCTTTTTGTTTTGAATAGTCCGTTTATCGAGGAAGGCTATATAACATCACGCTACGATAACAGTATTAAAAGTAGTGTCCAGTACCGCGCGCCCCATACGCACGCCGCCGCCGTATGGGCCGCAGCGAGACCTGGCAGAGTTCAGTTAGTATGATATTATGTAAGAATAAGTACTCAGTCTGTCAAGGAACCATATCGAACCATTTAACCACTTGAATACGCCGAAATATTTTAAGTAAGTATATGTTATATCCTAAAAAAGTCCAAGTCTAGACTCGGAGTGTCGATAGAATGTTAATATTATGTAATTTGCTAATAGGACAAGAAAAATTATGTATATAAATATTTATGTAACCATAAAACTCGCGCAGTTTTTGTATAATTTAAATTGTATAAAATACGTAGTTTTATCAAGGTTTTATCCATTAGATGGCTAACAAACCAGCCAGCCTTTCCTCTCTTGTAGCGATATCAAAACTTTCCTCAACGGTGGCGTAGACAAATATTTTTTGCTATTTTGAACACAGATAAGGGCTCCCAGACCTATGACACCCCTTATCGTACCCAAAATGTTTCGACACACTGATAACGCTATCAAATTAAATTTTTTCTCGAAAACAAATTTTTACAAAATGGCCGCCGCCTCGCATATTTGGTTTATGATTCAAATATTACGTAGTGGCGATTCGTTCGAAATGTGATAAACAAAAAAGTCATTTGCGCATTAGAAAATAAGTATTTTTTAGGTATAAGTTGTATGTATTTTATCAGACAAACACAGGAATGTAAAGTAAGCCCGAATAAGCCGTACACAATTTATTTTAATGAATCTTCTTGTGTATTTATAAAAATCTTCTTCTCTATGCCACGATTTCTATCGCCTCGGCTTCTAAAGACCATCATCACAGCCGTAGGACGTCCAGATGCTAATAAGAACTAATGACACATAGACGCAAAATTGCCTGTCCGTGTGTATTCTATAAGATGTATTTCGGAGAGTGTGCTCGGGAGCTGCATGAGATCATGCCGCCTTCCCCTTTCTTCTATCGGACATGCAGACGTACGGCTGGTTACCATCCTCACCTTATCGAAATCTCTCCAAATCGGACCAACCGATTTAAAACGTATTTTTTAATACGCACTGCTAAGGATTGGAACTGCCTGCCGACTTTTGTATTTTCGAGCTCATACAACCCAAATATTATCAAAGTTCGAGTGAATCTGGGTGAACTCGCTCCATCGTCGGCCTCATCCCTTACACGGCTAGATGCTGACCAAGAGCAAACCCATTTTCAAAATAAAGGGCACGATCGTCCAAAAGCAGGCTGGGTCCACCGTGACTAAGGCCTATGACAATAGATCATATCATGGCGTAACTACAAATAGACTATAACCTTCCTCAAGAAATAGGCTATCAAAAGCACAATGGATTTTTAAAATCCAAAAGGCTTGAATCATTATAAACTAAAACGTCTATTTTAAATCTAATTACAATTTTTTTAATGTTAAGATCGGCAGACAGGCCGAACGGTCCACTTGATTGTAGGTGGCTACCGTCGCCTATAACACAAACAACGCCAAAGCTGCTACAAGTGCGCTGCCGACAACAATAGGATTAAGGAGAAGGGTTAGGGAAATGGGCTCTGGCATCCCTTACTCACTCACCGAAACACAACAGCACAAGTGCTGTTATTTCACGGCGGTCTTCTGTAAGGGGGTGGTTACTGCCAGTCGGGCTGCCCAAATGACTGCGAAACGCAGTATGCCCTGCCACTACTTTCCAGATCCAGACCAGAACCAAATTTGAAAAGTTGACTCAGCCGGAAATCGAACCCGGGAACCCTAGAACAGAGCGTTAAGGCAAGCACCCTAACCACTCATCCAACGGGCTACAACTTTTTTAATGTTAAGGTCGACAGACAGGCTAACAGTCCATTTGATGGTAGGTAGCTACCATCACCTATAACACGGCACAGATGCTACAAGTGCGCTGCCGTCTATATGCAGTAAGAGCCCGGGCATGCCAGACATAACATATTTAAAGTACATAAAGTAGGGAATCGAGTAGTGTAGCTCTAAATTGTCCTCTACCCAACTTTTTGCAGATACGTTAAAAGTACATAGAAACACTACTAAATTTCCGACATTTTGTCCTTTAGAAAATAAGTTATGTCTGGCATGACTGGGATCTTGAACCAATAATAGCATTAAGTGATAGGACAATTGGCTTTGACATCCCTTATTCACTCAACGAAACACAGCAGCACACGTGCTGATATTTCACGGTGGTCTTCTGTCCGCGAACCGCAGTGCGCCCGCCACTACTTTTCGGATGCAGACAATTAAATTAAAAATTTTATAGTAGCTACCTAAATGTATGTGATCTCCCTTGGGGACCTCAAGAGAGCTGTTGACAGTAGATGGATGTTACTTAACGACTAGGCATAAGAATAAATAATAACAAGTAGAACGGAATCTTCTTTGTCCGAGTCCCAAACGCCGCCATTTATATAACTAATTCCCCCTTCACGTCGTTACGCCCCTCTGTCGCCCAGGCTCGTCGCCAGGGTTGCTTACTGTTAAATATTGCTTACGAATAAAGATAATATCGCTAAAATATAAGTTTTTCTTTACTTTGAAACCATTATTTTATTCTAGTTTTATAAAATATGAGATTTATAAATATTTGTACATACTTACATTATAGTTACGTACCTACATTAAATATACTTATATATAATAAGTTATTATAAGACAGTACCATACCAATTAAAGCCAAGTAAGTATTACTTACCTACAAATATAAAATAAAAATATACAGGCTCACGTAAAACTATTGAGTAAGTTTATTCAGCGTTGGTATAGTCTGGTATGGTATAGTCTGAGAGCTAAACCCCATAATGGTCTTGTAGTACGGCACAATGGTCAGGGGCTTGGGAGACTAAGGGGTCACCACCGCAGTATAGTCCGAGAGCTAAAAACCATAATGGGTATCTAGAGAAAATGAAATAGTTTCCGCGGAAGAAGTCGCGGGTAAAAGCTAGTAGAATAAAATGAAATAAACATTGTCATGGCTAATACTTATTGTCAGAAAAACATGTTGACTGGTAATAGATTTTTTGCATCAAGAAGCCGCGCCGCGCCGGCCGTGACAGCCCTAAGTATCCCGTTTAAGACGATGCCAGCCCCTAATGATAAAAAACTCCACTTATTTGTAACCGTTTTCCTTTTAAATTATCATAATAATTATAATTTAATAAATACTCAAATCATCTGCAGGATATATGAAAGGGGATCATCATAATAGGGTATTTTAGTCTATATGAAAAAAATCTAAAAGTATATTAGTTTAGGCAAAAAGCAGTCGGAAAATGTTAGTTTTAGTTCGTAAAATAACAAAATAAATTTTAAAATTAAATTCAAAGTTTTCAGAATTTTTAGTCTGTTCTTAAACACAATGAAATAGTAGCCGCCATGTTTACGTCATACGGTTGTGTAAACAAAAAAGTGTCAGTCAGTGTTATGTCAATTACAGGCGCATTTGTTTACACAGCCAACTGACGTCATGACCACAGAGCAAAATGGTTTCCAGCGTTTTCGTCAAATTACGCGCGAAATTTGAAAATGTAAATTTTAAATGCATTTTTATTAAACTTATCGATTGAATAAAAATTTGGTGTTTTTTTAGTAGTTCATTAGCACTACAGAATCTAATTGAGACACTTTTTAAAAATGGGTGTATTACCCTATTATTTTTTAAATTATATTTAATTATATATATATAAAAAAATAACTAATTTGCGGTCTAATGTCGATGTTGTAACCGTGCGATTTGCTTAATAATCAATATTTTAAATAGCTAATTCTTAAGATAAATTTTAAGATCCACTATCTGAAGTCTCATCAAAAGAAAAATTTGAATTATACTTTATTTAATTTTTAAATAGATATTTCCGAGATTTGCAACTTGCAAGTAGCGACTCCCTCTCAGCAGTCCCGTCAATTCAGTACAGGACGAGTTTTGCGGCTGGAGTCGCCTTAACGTGTAGGCTAATATCGCGACCTTGAGCGCGTCCGGAGCGGAAGTTTCCGTTCTACGTGTTCTTATTTATTCTTATGGACTAGGTATAATTATATAAGTAGGTATCTGGCCGATTCTCCATCCACCTACGCCATTTATTTATCCCTATCCCATCCCCATAGCAACTCCTCACTAGGAGACCGTTTCTAACCCCGGTGGGTTGATCCACCGATTGCACAAGCGATCGTTAAGGGCTTCACTGAGGCAAATGACATTTACTATAGAACTCGCTGGCGGCGGATCCAATTCAACAGGCCTAGAAATGGTGTTTTTCTGTTTTTACCATTAGAACAATACACAAAATAAATTTTTTTATTAATACAATTTTTTAATCTGATATTAACTTATTAATAGGTACAGGATTCATATGCGTGCAATAAGCCGTTTTCGAGAGAATTTTCAATAAAAGTCAAATTCTTCTTGTGTTCTAACTTTTTTTGTGGAGTTTCTATTACTTTAACGAAAATTCTAATTAATACAATTGGTTCTTCACATGTTTAAGTATAATATATATTTTTTTCAAAGCAATTGTCTTGTCCATTTCTTGTAACATTTTCATTAAACAATGGATATTTTTAGTATTTAGGGTTTGTCTCCCCCTTAAGGAGTGTTGCTGGAGCTAAAAATTGTTTGGCCTTGACTGAGCGCGTCACCCGAACTGTGCATTCGTAACACAACTATAGCTTTTGCATGCAACTTTGTCCGTGTAACTTTACAAATGATTTGCGACCTGTCCCCGATTTGGCACGAATGTATTTTTGAAGTGATACTTCAACGTCGAATTTTGTGTGACGCTTCTTGTAACGTTTGTGAATGACATCTATACTATTTTCATCATCTATCTATACCTATAGTAAAATTATAAACGAGCCGTGTCTGTAAATAAAATATTTAAAAAAAAAAACAATTTTGCATTTATGTTACAGAGGTCAAAAAATAGTTTTTAGCATTTTTGTCTGTTTGTGCATGCTAATCTCAGAAACGGCTTAACCGATTTGAATGCGGTTTTCACTGATGTGTTGTAGCAAGTTTCACGTAACATTTAGTTGTTTTTTTTTTTCATTTCAATCTGTTTACAAACAAAAAAGTTATGCGCTATATCGAATACCACGCGTAAGAAGTTGCGGGCTCCTCAGCTAGTCAATAAATCATCAATACATATAATAAAATCGTAAACGAGTCGTGTCTGTACATTAAATATTTTTTCAAAAAAATAAAAATAAAAAAATAAAACAATTTTGCACGTTGCACTTATGTTAACCGAGGTGAAAAAAAAACAGTGTTTAGAATTTTTGTCTGTTTGTCTGTGCGTTTGTGCACGCTAATCTCAGAAACGGCTTAACCGATTTAAATAAGGTTTTCACCGATGTATTGTAGCAAACTTCCCGTTTAGTGTTTGTTTCATTCCAATCGATTTACAAACAAAAAAGTTACGCGCTATATCGAATACCACGCGCACGAAGTTGCGGATTCAGCTAGTATTAAATATATTTTGATCACCAAACAAGTTTCACTTCTGACACAAGCATATTTTTTTTAATTAGAACTTTCCTCGGAAAAAAAAAAGAAAAAAAAGCCTAATTAGTCCAGAGACAAGGTGTTCTCAAGTTTTGCGCTTAGCAACGCATTCAACGATTCATTATTTATAAATTCGTTATTGCGATATATTTATGAATACTGTAAACATCAAAATAAGTTCAGAGGTTCAAAATAAGTTCAAAAACGTTCGCATTTCACTTATAAAACATTCTTAAGTACCTTTTCTTTTTTCTTTTTTTTTTTCAAAATTTTCATATATTTTTTAAAATACAAAATTTTCAAATTTTGAAAAAAAATCAAAATTTTCATACATTTTTATAAATCCTTTAAAATCAATCCTAGGATATTTTTACAGATTGCTGTTATGACCCGGAAATTGTTGCAGACCGAAAAAGCGTAAAATTGAATATCTGGGAATGTGTTATGCAACAACAGATAAATAAATGGGAAAAATAAAAGGGAGACATCGCGGCGCCCTGAAAGATGGAAGAAATACTGACTTTTTTATGTTAAGATCGACAGACAGGCTGACGGTCCACTATGCTACACTAATGGTAGGTGGCTACTGTCGCCTATAAAACAAGCAAGCACAGCTGCTGCAAGTGCGCTGCCGACTACAGTAGGATTAAGGATTGGATGGGAAAATGGTCCCTTACTCACTCTGGCATCCCTTACTCACTCAAACACAACAGTACAAGTGCTGTTATTTCACGGTGGTCTTCTGTAAGGAGGTCGTTACTGTCGCCAGACGGGCCGCCCTGCGAAACGCAGCCACTAGGTACTTAAAAACCTACTTAAAGTTTTCAGAGCTGACGGACGGTAGTAATAGAGAGGCACTTTTAGAATATTTTTACAAAATACAAAATTTGAATACAAAATTTAGTGATCTGCGCGTGCAATACAATAATGCGTTCAGGATGATTTTGGGTCTGCCAAGATTTTGCAGCGCCTCGGGTATGTTTGCCGAAGCGCATGTCGATGACTTCGCAGCTATAATTCGTAAGCGTTGTGCTTCTGCCCCGAGACGCTTGCGCGCTACCAACAATACCATCCTGAACGTATTCACTGATAGGTGGGACTCTCCAATACTGGGGCGTTGGATTTTCAGCCTAACTATTTTCAGGCTCATTTTAATTGGTCAATAACTCGGTTGATATGTCGGCGGCCGATCGTACAATCCGGCTGTTCGTGATGTGCCTAGGCAGATCGTTATATATGGCGCCGTTTCATGAAGTTTCTGCTTAATATTAGTCAGATCGTTCGAAGTATATCTTTCGACTAAATCGTCATACGTCGTTCGTTGATCAATCTGCCTGAATTTTAATTAGCCATTTCATGAATTGGCTGAGTATTAAGCAGACACTTTATGAAACGGCGCCATAAATAAATTTAAATAATAGTAAAAAATAAATTAAACAATGACTACACGAAATTATTTAAAATTTGTAAAGTATTACCTATTAGTATAAAACATAAATACTTATTTTTTGTTAATAGTCATGGCAATCGCGATCGTTACTCAGATTGGATAAAGTGAAAAATACGCACAATACGAGGGCAAAATCTTTGGGAAAATTTGTAGTTCCTAGGGTTAATAATTACTATGGTGACAGAACTATAAAGAAGCGGTTGCCCTACATTCTAAATAGTTTGCCTGAAGACATTGTCCACGAGAAAAATAAAACTGTATTTAAAAATAAATTAATGAAATATTATCTGTTTTAATTAATGAAATTTAGATTTAGGTTTAGGTTTTTAATTTAGGTTACATTTATTTTAAATTCAGTTTTATTTTTGATAACATTAGTTTGATCCCATAGACAAACTGCATTCCAGTTTTATGGGACATTGTAAATATTTTTCTAATTATTTCGTGTATAATAAATAAATAAATAAAAATAAAAATATATAACGATCTGCCTTGGCACATCACGAACAGCCGGATTGTACGATCGGCCGCCGACAGACATACAGCATGCGGGGATTACCCGTGTGTGGGGTAAATGAAATTCATTTAATAGCAAATTTAGTGCAAAATCATAAATAGTTAACAATTATTGTTGTGATTATTTTAATGAATAAACAATTAAATTGTTGATCCATGACAAAATGTTGCAGTTTCCATGGACCTGTATGCGGTTCAGGAATGCGGGATATGCACGGAACATTTCCCGCACCCCGCGGGGGACTCTCGACCAATGAAAATAAGTATTCCCTTATTAATGTGGAATCATCACTGGCCAACACAATCGAACACACCGTTTGAAGCGTGTTGGAATACCTACATTCATTAGAACGAAACGCAAACTTAATCAACATAACAATAATTAATTAATTATGCGCGATTGAAATGTTCGTTGATTTGCGTTTGACGTAAAATCTAGGGCTGTCGCATTTTTAGCTAAAATTTTAGAACTTGTCGATAAGTGTATGAAACTGTTCGTGTCGAATTATATGAACAGCCGCGCGGCCGTAGGTGACCGGGGACGCGGTAACGTTGATTTACAACATCCGCGACCCGCCACGGCTCCTGTCCAGCGTGGGGAGGGGTACGCTCACTGTCGGAACCTCGGCGTACCCGAAAGTGGAGGCACGCCGGCCATCTCAGGATACTTCACGACGGGCAGTAGTCTCCTCTAAGACTACCGCCCAGGTCCCGGCAATGGGGAAGGCGGACATAGATCAGCCGCCTGCACCCGAGCCTCTTCCGACAGATCGGCTGGGAGAGGGACCCTCTTCCCGCTGCCACTCCGCCGACATAACGTGCTCACAAAACGCAAGCATCGCCTGCTGCACAAGGTCACTGCCGTCCATCGCTTTCATGACTCCCGACAGTGCTGCACAGTGTCAGACACAATTATGACACTCCGAGACGGTAGCTCCACCTACCATTATGTCGACCGTTTAAAAAAAGTTACGTTCTAGCGTTGTTCATAGTTTTTTATTATTATTATTATTATTAAAAATGGGTTTTCTCTTGGCCAACGTAGTGTATGCATTTATTTACTCTCTTCCTCACACGGGCAACACTTTCTAGTGCGCACCACGTTAGTAGACGCGAGCCATCGGCGAGAGTTGACGTGTCGCATGCCAGCATCTATCCATGTAGGCCGACGATGTAGCGATGTAGCGAGCTCACGCAGAAGATGCCTACTCACTCGAACCTTGAAAAGATTTGGGTTGTATGGGCTCGGAAATACGGGCGTTGGCAGGGAGTTCCAATCCTTAGCAGTGCGCATTATAAAAGATGTTTTAAAGCGCTTGGTCCGAATTAGAGGGATTTCGACAAGGTGAAGATGGCAACCAGCCGTACGTCTGAATGTCCGATAGAAGAAAGGCGGTATGATCTCATGCAGCTCCCGAGTAATTCTCTGAAGTACTTCTTATAGAATACACACAGACAGGCAAATTTACGTCAATTTCTCTAGCTCAAAAAAAGTAGTGTATGTGAAGTGTCAATATTGAAATGGCAACCCTTAAAATTACATACCGAGGCAGTGATTACCCAACCATATTTGTAGGAATTGTAACAGTCTACGTGCACATGCGCAATTTCTTTGGCGTTTTAAAATTAACAATGAATCAACTCAAATATTTTCGCATAGCTGTCCCCATTCAATTATTGATATGCCACAGAGAATAAGATTAGTTTTTACGTGAGGTAAGTAACCCCGCTATTGGCTTTTAATGTAAGGCACCTTAAAGTAATGGGGTTCACTATTACGGGAGAGTGTCGCTTCTGCCATGAGGCAGTGCATATCCTATGCGAGTGTGTCCCCCTGATGCATAAGCGCAGTAACATCCTAGGAAGCCACACAATGGCTTGTGAAGATGTGAAGAATGCCTCTATCAAAAAAGTACTACAGTTCCTTAACGTGGTAGGTATAGGTAGAGAGCTTTAGTTCACGTGGCGATCACAATATTTCAGCAATGGACGAAGTGATACTGGTACTCTAGCAGACAGAAATAGCCACTAGGAAGATAAAAAAAAGACAACTAGGTATTGCAATCCAGCAAAGCGGGATCCTACAATCTAGCTGGATCCAGCATAATTTAAGGAACTGCGGAATCTCGCGCAACAGCCGATTTGTGTTGCATTTTGCAAGACTATGAAAAAATATTATAAAAAGAAACAGCAACATTTGAAACTGATCGAATAAAAGTATTTGACTTTGTTGACTTTTATCAAATCAACAAGCGTGGAGGCAGGAAGATCCTTTTCGGCTGCTGGCTATATGTAGTTTTATAAGAAGCTATTGATGCTATTTGCTTTTTAAGAACAAATTTCCAAAAAGAGAAGTGACTTAATATTTGATATTTATAAATTCCTTACATTTTTAGGGTTCCGTACGTCCGAATAAAAAAACGGAACCCTTATAGGATCACTCGTGTGTCCGTCTGTCCGACCTTCCCCCCTTATCTCCGAAACTACTGAACCTAACATTTTGAAAAAAATACAGAAATTAGTTTTCTACTTATAGATTATAGGAAAACCTATAAGAAATCCATGATATTAAAATAACATGGTAAATCACTCAATATTGTGCGGATAGGTATGGAACCCTCTTCACGCGAGTTCAACTCGCACTTGTCCCGTTTTCTCATTGATTCTTTACTTTAATGAGAAAAATTAAGATTAATTATAATTAACTTAAGACTAATTATAATTACCTCAGATAACTTGTACTACAAAGACTACAAAATCACCAAATATTGATATTTGCTATTTTTTCTTAATAAATAAGTAGTCAAACAGTAAAATAATTAGTCAACTAGATGTAGTAAAATATTGTTGATTTTAAAAACTTTTAATAAACATTTAATTATAACATAACAAAGAATATTTATTTAAACTCAAAAAAAACTATAACCTTTGCGGGATTGCGGGATCCCTCTGGATTGCAATCCCTAGAGGTAACTTGTGGTGTTTTCATTTAAGACAAGGACTAACGTCAGGCCGAACAAATTTTTACGAAAATGAGCGCAACCTAATAAGATTTAAAATTGGAAGGTTTTTCTTAAATATTGTTTAAAATGCGAAAAAAGAAATAAAAGTAGCCGATTAAAATTTTGGTACAGAGTTAATTAATAAGCTTAAAAAATAATGTAGATGTGGCTGAAAAATTTTATTACTGTGACGAGAGAGCTTTTTTTGGGCAGTAATTTACTATTTTTTTGGAGTTTCATATAGGCCGATCTGCATCCTCCGATATGGAAATTTTATGAGTAAAATTAATACAAGCGTTAACTAAAAAGCGTTACGTTATCTGTCACTTTGAGATTTGTGCGACAGCTGACGCATGTATTTGTGTTCACTAATTCTATTCTTCGGGCTTATAAAAGCAAACGTCGAAATCTTGTATGAAAAGTGTAGCCCGCGTTGAGGTACGAAAGCGGCGCAGCGACACCTGTCGACGAGAAAATGAACTATTTGAATTTATAAATTTTGTGACATCTGTGTATACCGAACGTAACTAACGTAACTTTTGTTGGAACTCGTGACTTCTGAGTATGCAGAATGTAACTAAATAAAAAAAAAATATAAAAAAAAGCCTTTATTACTGATTTTTTACATGCTTACTTAAAATTTAAAAATTAATGCCTAAATTTTTTTTTTTAATTATTATTATTTTACAGATCGGCAAACGGTTTTTAATCAGCTTGTCTCCCGACAAAGGCCTCCTCTAAAGATTTCCACTTAACTCTGTCCTTTGCTGTACGAGTCCATATTGGACCAGCTACTTTAACAATATCATCTTCCCATCTTTTAGTCTGTCGACCTCTGTTCCTTTTATTATCGCGTGGGTACCATTCCGTCACTATTCTAGACCATTTTTCATTTTTCTCTCTCATCATATGTCCTGTCCACTGCCATTTTAATTGTTTACAAGTGGTATAGGCATTCTTGAAGTTAGTACTACTTTTTATCTTTTCCAATTTTATTCTTTCCAGTCTTTTAACTCCTAAAGTACTTCTCTCCATTCCATTCTGACAAGTTTTTATTTTATTTGCTAGTTGTTCCGTCAATTCCCACGTTTGACACCCGTAACTAAATAATATAAAGTAATTAGTTATCCAGTTATATATTGACAAAAAGAAAATTTTATACGTTTAAAGAAGTAAACTATAGGCGTGCGTCGGAGCTGACACATAACACTTTTTTCTCTCTCAGAATTTTTTTTTGTATAAATCAGCCCGATTCAAACCTTTTTAGATACAGTTTATCAAAGTTTTGATTTTACTCTAATCAGTCAAATTAGGCGACGTAAATAACCCTTTTCTGTTAAATCCATAAATAGTTAGTTCCTATTTTTTCACACTCTCTGTGGCTCTAGCATGAGTTTACGATTCTACACTCGCTAGCGAGAGCGTAAAACATTTATATGGAAAATTGATAATTTGACATTGACAGTTCACGATTTTCCATACAAAAGTTTTACGTTCTCGCTAGCAAGTGTAGAATTGGTGCATTTTTGCATTTTGCGTCAATGTGCCAGGCACTGCAGCTTAGTTCTTATTAGTGTATCGTCGCCAATGAGCCTCCTAGCTCTGCAATCCACTGAGTCGCGTGCGGCAAGTTGGTATTTTGCTGAGCCATCCCAAAGGTGACAGCAACACTCCATACAAGATCGGACTTGTGCCTTGCACAAAGAGAGGAGCTGTCCAGGTGTGAAGCATCGCTTCACCCTATTTAGGATGCCCAGCTTTTTGGCCGCTGTTTGGGCTTTGGATTCGATAGAAGTGCCTTAAGTTGAGATTTACGCACAACCTCACCAAGAAGCTCGAGATCTTTGGCCGCAGGTACGGATGCACCTTGGAAAGTTGGAGCTCGTCATGATCTAACACAACGCTGGTGAAAAAAACATGTAATTTTATAAATTACAAGGAATTTTTGACTTACCCATCAAAATTTTTGACATACCTCCGCGTTCAATGCTTGTGTTACGTACTTTTTGCTCTACAAGTAAAAATCGCACAGGACACCATTACGAGTGATTTTAGCGGAGCTCTGTTCTACGACGCTCTGTCAACACTACTGCAAGCGGGATCGACGGAGGTATCACAAGTATGACAACCTCATCATAGTTATGGCACGTGCGACCCGCCCACATTGCTATTACATCTTTATTTACCTGTTCAAACTTCATGATCATAGATTATCTCTCCATTTTATTTATATCCCAGTTTTTCATTTCGTCATAATCTACTGTAACAATCATAAGATAATCTTTTTTTTATGTTAAGGTCGACAGACAGGCTGACGGTCCACTTGATGGTAGGCGGCTTACCGTTGTCGCCTATAACACAAACAACACCAAAGGTGCTGCAATGTGCTGCCGACTACATAGGATTAAGGATAAGGTATTGGGAAGGGTTAAGGAAATGGGCTCTGGCATCGCTTACTCACTCACCATAACAGAACAGCACACCTGCTGTTATTTCACGGCGGTCTTCTGTAAGGTGGCGGTCACTCCCGCCAGAAACACAACAGCACACGTGCTATTTTATTTCGCGGTGGTCTTCGGGCGGTTTACTCCCGACAGACGGGCTGCCCAAATGACTGCGAACTGCAGTGTGCCCTGCCAGTACTTTCCAGATCCAGACTAGAGCCAAATTTGAAAAGTTTTTTTTTTTTTTTCAAAGTTGACCCTTCCAGGAATCGAACCCGAGAATGCGACGCAACACATTCGCGCCACTTATTCAACTCGCGAAAATAATAAAATATACGCCAGCATTCCCCTCTCTTGTTGCCCACGCTCTTGAGTTCCCACGCTCCCACGCGTTCCCACGCTCGTACAGCGCCACCTTAAGGGATAGGGAAATGGATTCTGGCATCCCTAAGTTTGCAATTACGAAACCAGCGGAGAGGGACGGGCCACAGCGATCATAGCAATTGTATGATCGCTCCGCTCCCCCAACACGCGGAGCCACCAAAAAAGCTAAAACCACCAAACCAAGTTCCATACATTTGTATACTCAGCCTTACTCACTCATCGAAACACAACAGCACACATGCTGTTATTTCATAGTGGTCTTCTGTAAGGTAGTGGTTAATGCAACCAGACGGGCTGCCCAAGTGAACCGGAATCAAACGCGGGACCCTCGAGACAGATCGTCAAAGCAAGCAAGCACCACTCGACCAAAGGGCTCATCAGTTATACAACAATGTTAGATAATGTAGACGTGTTATAATAACAGTTATACCAGTTCTTTAATTAGGAAGCAAGTATACAAGGTACCAGTGGCGTAGCTACTCTTTCAGCACCCTGGAGCAAAATTTTTCAAGCGCCCTCTCTCATTTTTTGAACGATTGATTGTAACATTGTAACTTTGCGAACTTGTAACTAAACATTGCATGCATATAGCTAATAAAAGTATTATTATTATCATATTTATTAAAAGTGAAAAAAATTCATTCACAAAACTCGAGATGATTCATTTCGAGGTTTGTGTCATAATTCTTTACGTGCCCATTATGAGAGAGAGGCGTTTGAAAAATTTTGCTCCAGGGCGCTAAAAGTACGCTTTTTTCCTTTGAAATTGATTTTAGTTCCGTTGTCTGGTACCTTTTCTGGAGTACATTTTATTACCGGTTATTTGTTTCATTTATAGATAATCTAACTAAAATATTCCGAAAAAGTGATTAATGTATATTTAGGGGGGCATTTTCGATTGGCTGTTTACAAAAATTTAAGAAAAAAAAATTTGGGCCCCCCCTGGCCCCGGCGCCCTGGAGCAACTGCTCCCACCCGCTCCCCGACGCTACGCCCCTGCAAGGTACCCGGTAATTAATGGATCTTCGCTTGGAATCCAAAATAGGTCTAGTCATGATCTATCTATAATCAGATTTTCTTTTTTTTTTAAAATCGACACCTGTATCACTTATTTACGTCGTTTCCACAAAAGAAGGAATATTTCCAAACTATTTTCTGTTAAATGTTTTCAAAGAGTGGTACTATTGAATTGTATTAAGGGGGAGACAAACGCTAAATACTAAAAATATCCATTGTTTAATGAAGATGTTACAAGAAATAGACAAGACAATTGCTTTGAAAAAAATATATAATATATTATTAAACATGTGAAGAACCAATTGTATTAATTAGAATTTTCGTTAAAGTAATAGAAAATCCACAAATAGATTTGGCAACGACTAATTCTAGACGGAAATGGAAGAAGCAGGAATTTTGACTTCGGAACCTTGTTTGGACTAGTTAGGAGGTATACACACTAAAAGTCCTTACCCCTCCGAGGTCCGAGCGAGGGGGGGGGGGGGGGAAGCAAAGAAGGTCCCGTTTTTTTGTTATTTGCCTATATCTCGAAAACGGTGCGTCGTATGAACTTTTGTTGTACTACAGATTGAAGCCTGATAAAATTATCTACAACTTTGCCTTTTACACTTTTAGTCTAGCTCGAATCGTTGTCTAGATATGAGCTAAAAAAAAGGTGGATTTCGAAAAATGTGTTAAATTCTGTGTAGCACATTATAACAATTTAAGGTGGTATGGAGCAAAGCAGAAGGAGAAATCTCTGAATAACTATCGGTACCAACGTTTTCTCCAGTCAGTATCAAATGTCAAAACAGACATCTCCTCCCTTCCGCCAACGGAGGGAGCAGCAATGGAGCATTCCTTCCGCACTTACTATCAGGTCCAGACATGGCTTGGGAACGACCTTTCCTCTGAACTATGGGGATGGGAACGGAATAAAAGAAATCATTTGGTTCCTGTTCCAACAAAAGAACTCTCTGCACCGGAAGAAATACTGAAACTGATATTTTGTCGGTGCACTACTGATTGTAGTAGCGCTAGATGTGGATGTAGAAAAGCCTCCATGCTATGCTCTTCCATTTGCTACAATTGTAACGGAAGTTGTAAAATATCATGCTGATTTTAGAAGACAACGACGATGACGACGACGGTGAAAATGATGTAGCAGATGTAGTAGCCTGCGATCCAACTGCTGATAACTATTCGACAAATGAGGAGAAAGAAGAAGAGGCAAACGCTGAGGAACCACAATCAGGCCCGTCACACGCAAAAAGGCGACGAGTTATTAAATAATTCCTTTTAAATATTAATTGTTAGATGTAAATTAATGTAAATAAGTACATAAATATATAATGGACAAGAAATGTAAATATGTAAATAACTATATAATGGACAGGAAGTACGTTTTTTAATAATAATTAGATATGAGGTAAACTGAAATTTACGAACGCAGCTGAAAAAAGAAACAATGTATGACGGAAGACGTAAGGGTGTAGATTTCAAAGCTCATAGCTAGGCAAATATTGGAGATAGATAAAAAGTGTGAAAGCCAAAGTTGTAGGTAATTTTATCAGGTTTCATTATGTAGTACAACAGAACTTCGCACGACGCACTGTTTTCGAGATGTAAGCAAATAACCAAAAAACGGGACCTTATTTGCCCCCCCCCCCCCTCGCTCGGACCTCGGAGGGGTAAGGACTTTTAGTGTGTATACCTCCTAACTAGTCCAAACAAGGTTCCGAAGTCAAAATTCCTGCTTCTTCCATTTCCGTCTAGATTTCCATATGAGCATTCATTTACCAAATTGAAAAAAAGTTAGAACACAAGAAGAATTTGACTTTTATTGAAAATTCTCTTGGAAACGGCTTATTGCACGCATATGAATCCTGTACCTATTAATAAGTTAATATCGGATTAAAAAATCGTATTAATAAAAATTTTTTTTTGTGTAATGTTCTAATGGTAAAAACAAAAAAATACCATTTCTAGGCCTGTTGAATTGGATTCGCCGCCAGCGAGTTCTATAGTAAATGTCATTTGCCTCAGTGAATCCCTTAAGTAGGTATTTTTAATAACTCATGAATTTCTCAAAAAAAAAATGTATACCTGAGCTATAATATATCTGAGCTAATAATATTTCTAACATAGTTATATAACTATATTAGATATATTATATCGGAAATTACGCGTATATAGTTATATAAAACTGTGGTTATATCTTCCATTTTTTCTATATATATAAAAATGAATCCCCATTACCCTTGGTCACGGCATCACGCGTGAACGGGTAGACCGATTTTAATTCGGTTTTCACTAATGGAAAGAGGGCTAAACGGGGAATATATATATATACATACGGTCTATAATATAACTCTTTAGCCCAACGTGTCTAAAGAGATTTTCACTTAAAAAATCTGCGATGGAGGCTCCAAATTTTTTTAAGCTTCTTACTTTGAACTTCAGTTTCCTAAAAAAATATACTATGCCTAAAATGTCTGACTATTTAAAAAATAGTAGAATGTAGGTTTTCTCGGCCGGTATCCATATGAGTTGTGGGTTTCCGGGATGATGGCCCAGGTCTGTTGGAAATTCTTCCAAAGAATTTCCAACAGACCTGGGCCATCATCCCGGAAACCCACAACTCATATACTATTTAAAAAACTTTCCTTTTTAATACAGAATTCAAAATTGTATGAAACATCTAACATTGAGTTATCTTTCGAAACGAAAACGTTACCATTTATCGTCAAGGAACTTACGTCAATGTACTACCTACATTTCATGCAAAATGTCACTTTTTGTTTTATTTTAAAGAATCGATATTAATTTTATCACTATTATAAAACAACGAAAAAACATTGTCAACATTGTATATAACAAAGACCACCTTGGACAGACATCGCCCTTCATTAATTTTTCATTATTAGAAACACAACTTTTATCTTTAAAACTATAACGACTTCAATACAAAAGAAAAAAAAACTCGGTTTTCCAAGTACAAAACTCTTTTCGAAAAACAACCTTATGTGCATTTGAATACAGTTTAAATCTATCACTTTTCTCGGGACAATTTTTTTCGTGTCGCTTAAACGACACGATTGTACGTTGTTGGAAAGCGTGTTTGGGCGTTTTCATGCGGTTTTGCATGATTAACCAAGTATTTCCATTGATTGATGTTTTTGTTGTGCATTTTGAAATTATGCGTTTTGAAATCGTAGACTTTTTCTTGAGCTATTCACGAGTAGCGCGAGGACATATAAATTTAACTGTATGTCCAGGGGCGGATCTACTTAAGGGCTTTTTGGGCTGTAGCCCAGGGCCAAGTGGATACAAAGGGGCCCCAGCCCCCACAAAAACAATAGGCGATATCTACATCAACTACATCACTATCGAAAACAGTTTTTTGACAAAATGGCTATTAGTTGAGTAATTTGGTAGGCCCCTAAATTGTTTCAGCCCAGGGCCCCACAAATTCACGATCCGCCCATGACATACGTTTATCACCGCTTAGGTCTTGTAAGTAAACTGCAGTGGGCACTGTTTCAAATGTACTTAGGTTTTATTGATCGCTTTTATTATGTCTTCTGAGCTAGCTGTAAATGTCCTCTAAGAATTTAACAGCACATTACTGTTGTGTTTAGCCCGTTGGATGAGTGGTTAGGGTGCTTGCCTTAACGCTCTGTTCTAAGGTTACCGGGTTCGATTCCCGGCAGGGTCAACTTTGAAAAATCAACTTTTCAAATTTGGCTCTGGTCTGGTTTTGGAAAATAGTGGCAGGGCACACTGCGTTTCGCAGTCATTTGGGCAGCCCGTCTGGCGGCAGTAACCACCCCCTTACAGAAGACCACCGTGAAATTACAGATCGTGTGCTATTGTGTTTCGGTGAGTGAATAAGGCATGCCAGAGCCCATTTCCCCCCTATCCACTCCAAATCCCTTATCCTTAATCCTACTGCAGTCGGCAGCGCACTTGCAGCAGCTTAGACGTTGCTTGTGTTATAGGCGACGGTAGCCACCTACCATCAAGTGGACTGTCAGCCTGTCTGCCGACTTTAACATAAAAAAAAGGAAGTAAAAAATGCAAAAAAAAAAAAAATGCCCCCATTTGTACAGCCACGTGAATTTCAGGGCACTCGCCTCGAAATATCTAAGAGCATTTGTGGACATTTCGAGCAAGGTCGAGTTTAGGTGTCATTTGGAAGGAAAAGCTACTCTAGCTTAAAAAAAAAATGGCGTGTTGAACAGAGCAAAGCAGTATTACACACCAGAGCAGCGCCTTATCTATACTAATATTATAAAGCTGAAGAGTTTGTTTGTTTGTTTGAACGCGCTAATCTCAGGAACTACTGGTTCGAATTGAAAAATAATTTTTGTTTTGAATAGTCCATTTATCGAGGAAGGCTATATAACATCACGCTACGATAAATAGTATTATATATAAGCAGTGACCAGCACCGCGCGCCCCATGCGCACGCCGGCCGCCACCGTATGGGCCGCAGCGAAGCGTGGCCGAGTTCAGCTAGTATTTTATAAGGCCCAAATTACGCCCCACATGGAGTACTGCTCTCACCTCTGGGCTGGCGCGCCTAAGTACCAGTTTGATACATCGACACCTTGCAGCGTCGAATGAGGGTTTTCGATACTTTTTCTGCCACCAGGCGGCGCTTCGTAGGCGTCAGGTCTAAACAGCTGTCAGATAGCACAGAGTCGTAGGTACTGAATTTCAATAAATTATTGCAATTCGCGTATGTATTTTGACATTTCATTGGACCTGACGTGGACCTGACGCTACAGTGCTGCCATATCAATTAGACTGTTTCAGAAAACCCTCATTGTTTCGAATTTTTGATGATCCGTGGACAAACGTCCATGGACAATCCGTTTTTTTTTTTTAATAATAATCTTTATTTGTTATGACCATGGGTATGATAAATACCAGATGAAATTTTCTTCTTGCTCCAAACATGATCAACCGAAAAAAACTCGATGTACAAATATAAATTCTATGTTATTAATATAACATACTTAAAGTTAATTAAAATAAATAATAGCTATGTTCTTAACACTAAGATATGAAGTAATCATTTAAACTATAATAACATTTATCTAATGGTAGCTTTTTAATTTTTCGTTTAAATAAATTAACATTAAGGTCTTTAATATGCATTGGGTATTTTGTTATAAATTTTGGGAGCCATACAAAAAATGTTAAAAGTTTTTTAACGTCCTCGAGGAGTGCGTATGCATAGGTTGAGGAACATAGGTTAAAACCTATGTTCCTCGACAACCTATGTTCATTACGACCGTTGTGTAAAGATCTGACATTTTTATAAACAATTGTGGATCCATTTTTAAAAATACAGCTGTTTCATAAATATAAAGTGAAGGAAGTGTTAAAATGTTGTATTTTTTTGAAGACTGGTTTACAGCGTTTTTGAAGTTTAAAAATTATATCTTTATTAATTGAGTTCCCCAGAAGATTATACAATGTCTGAGTAGAGATTCAGCGTTGATTTGTTAGTTTGTCTCTCATGCGTGCTAGGTGTAGTTGAAAAGCCGCGTGTCGGCTTTGAATTTTTTATGAGTTTTGAGCATCGACAGAGAAAACGTCCCGTAGAAGTTATGGCAACCCTATCTATTGTAGTCAGGGGGTCGCAACATTTTTTACTTAACTTTTTGACACCAAAAAGTTTGGTTTTGTGTAAAGTCGCCTTAACGCAACCTCACTTTGATTCTACTTAAGTTTTTTTTTTTAATAAAACCCACTTTAGTTGGAAATTTACAATTCAATGGGAAACAAAAAGCGGTCGTGTACTATACGACTCGAGTGAGGCGGTTGAGCTTGTGTGCGCGCGTTTGCGTATAAGGAAATTACTGTAGTGTGCGCTTATTTGCGCCCATTTTCACTTTATAGTGATCAGACGGAGTACGTACTTTTGTAAGAAAATCGCTCAGTATGGAAACGTTTGAACAGAACTTCGGTAGTGTGTAAACGTTCGGTACAAAAGGTTGTAAAACGATATATATACTCTCAACGTCAAAAAAAATCG
Organism: Bembecia ichneumoniformis; assembly: GCA_910589475.2. Taxonomy (NCBI): domain Eukaryota; kingdom Metazoa; phylum Arthropoda; class Insecta; order Lepidoptera; family Sesiidae; genus Bembecia; species Bembecia ichneumoniformis. The sequence goes on from OU342550.1 coordinate 3,660,630, forward strand.
CACCTTTAAAAAAAACTACTTCAAACACCTTCAAAACTTATTTAGTGTCAATTATGGGGGTAATGTTGGGTATCGTTTGAAAGGTAATAAAAAAGAGAAGCTAAAAACAATTTAAATTTAACATTTTGTTAATTGTACCAACAGAAAAAAAATTAAGTTTACAAAACAATAAAAAATCATTAATGAAGCCTTAATTAAAAACACATTAATTACAATATTTTTATACAAAAAAATGCTTAAAAAGAACCTAAAACCTAGTGTTACCCCCCCTTGCCCTAATGACGGCTTCCATGCGCTCTCTCATGGACCTAACCAATTTGAGGAGCTTTTCTTGGGGGATACTGGCCCATTCTTCAAGAACGGCCTCCTCAATCTCCTGTAGAGTCGTGGGGGCGGAATCAAGAGCCCGAACCTTGCGTTTCAGGTGGTCCCAGAGGTGCTCTATCGGGTTCAGGTCTGGACTTCTCGCCGGCCACTGCATGACAGGGATCCCGACGTCTCGAAGATAGTCACGCACAATAACTGCGGTGTGAGCGCGAGCATTATCGTACATTAATGTGAACCCCTCGCCGATAAAACCGGCATAGGGGACCACGTGCTCTTCCAGGATCTCTGTGACGTACCGGTGAGCAGTCGGCGACCCTTGCACACGAGCACCTCCGGTCCGGGAGACGCAAACAAGGTCGGTTTTGCCGTCGGCCGACATGCCGCCCCAGAACATACAGGAACCGCCCCCAAACTCTACCGTCTGCTGGATGCAGGCTTGGGTAAACCGTTCTCCACGTCTTCTGTAGACTCTTCTGCGTCTGTCGTTGCAGTAAAGACATACACGTGTCTCATCTGAGAAGAGAACAGCTCTCCACTGGTCAAGGCTCCAATTGACGTGTTCGCGAGCAAAAGGTTAACGGATTAGGAAATGGGCTCTGGCATCCCTTACTCACTCACCGAAACACAACAGCACATGTACTTGCCACTCCGTCTGTCAAGTAGCGTCTTTAATAAAATTATTGACCAGTAATTTAACCTAAAACTCTGTGCCATTTGTGCAATATCAACAAATTATTTTAAAAGAAATTTATAAAAATCGATTTGTTTGATTTAATTGATATTGTTCGTTGCAAAGAACTCCACGAATTCGTGTGTTTAAATTCGGCCTTGATTATTTTACAGACCTAGATGAAACTGATTTTTAGGGTTCCGTACGTCCGAATAAAATAAGAAAATATAAGAAATTTTTATTTCTTTATATTTCTTATCTTCTTATTTTTATATATTTTTATTATTTTCTTATTTTTATTTCTTTATATTTACACTAGCTGTTGCGCGCGACTTAGTCCGCGTATCTTTATAATATACCATCTCGCTGATAATGTAGCTTTCTATGGGTGAAAGAATTTTTAAAATCGGTCCAGTAGTCTTTGAGTTTATTCATTACAAACATAGGTACTTTCTTCTATCGGACATGCAGACGTACGGCTGGTTACCATCCTCACCTTGTCGAAATCCCTCTAATTCGGACCAAGCTCTTTAAAACATCTTTTGTGATGCGCACTGCTAAGGATTGGAACTCCCCTGCCGGCTTCTGTATTTCCGAGCTCATACAACCCAAATCTTTTCAAGGTTCGAAATAGGCATCTTCTGGGTGAGCTCGCTCCATCGTCGGCCTCATCCTTCCTACATGGATAGATGCTGGTCAAGAGCAAATCCATCTTTAATAATAAAAAAAAAACTTGTATTGTGTGCATAATGTGTCCGTTTCAATAAAAATATGTTTCTTTCTTTCTTTCTAAAATAATTAAACCAAGTTGGTAAGAATTAAAAAAAAGTTTCAGACAAAGTATTGCAGAGAATTTAATTTTACATAAAAATGTTGCCATTACTTTTTTGCTAAATTAAAATTAAACGAAGTTAGGGAGGTTAGAAGAAAAGGGTTGATACTGCGATTTAAAAAAATGTACAACCGTTATATCTTCCAACAGAAACCCCAACATTCCTTTATCGAACCGATCATGCTCATGCACTGAACGCGAAGGCTAGACTTTTAACTTGAAAGAATCAAGTTACTACTAATACTCCTGTATGTAGCAAAACTCATGCACACAGGTTCGAATTCTTACGTGTTTGTGATTTTGCGTGTGTGTGTGTCAATAGGTGCATGTCGCTTTTGTGTGAGTAAACTAGTGATGGGAGAACTGTTTACCTCAAATTGTATGAAGAACTAGGGCTTCGTTGCAGCCAGAGTTAAATTAAAACCAATAGTTTTACATGCAAACACAGAATAGCCCGAATAGCACAGAAACAAAGAATAGCACAGAATAGTCGGAAGCCCCCCCCGTACAAATGTATGTTTGTAATGAATAAACTCAAAGACTACTGTACCGATTTTAAAAATTCTTTCAATTATAAAAAGCCAAATTATCAACGAGTAACATGGGCTACTCACCCTCCCCCCTCCTACAAAATTGCCGTTTTCCATGAACTGAAGAGTTTGTTTGTTTGAACGCGCTAATCTCAGGAACTACTGGTTCGAATTGAAAAATTCTTTATGTTTTGAATAGTCCATTTATCGAGGAAGGCTATAGGTTATATAACATCATGCTACGATAAATAGTATTATACATAAGCAGTGTCCAGTACCGTGCGCCCCATGCGCACGCCCGCGCCGCCGCCGTACGGGCCGCAGCGAAGCGTAGCCGAGTTCAGCTAGTATTTTATAAAGAGACGCGGACGAAGTCTGGTATATTATAAAACTGAGCCCGCAACTACGTACACTTGGTATTCAGTGGTACCAAGTGTGTACCAAGTGTATACACTTGGTATACACTTGGTATTTACGATTTTATTATAGGTATGTATACGTACATAGGTATATTATAGAAAAAGTCGCTGACCGCCTCTGTCCGTTGCTCCTCTAGTTTCTTCTAAATCGCCCAAAGGATTTTGATAATGTTTTCACCAATGGAAAGAGCTGTAAACGAGGAAAGTTTGCGTTTTTTTTTTTATTTTAAGATCGGCAGACAGGCTGACGGTCCACTTGATGGTAGGTGGCTACCGTCGCCTATAACACAAGCAACGCCAAAGCTGCTGCAAGTGCGCTGCCGACTACAGTAGGATTAAGGGTAAGGGACTAGGAGGGGATAGGAAAATGGACGGTGTTTATACAATAGCATCCGTGGAAGCCGGGAGCGGTTTCGTTGGTATATTAATTGTTACCTATATATTCCCAACACTATGTCCGTTATTTTATGAGATTTTACTTTAACTTGTCGTCGTGTGCGTAGAAATTTCTGTCAGTGTGTGCAGACAATTGCATTTTAACGGCACACGATTTTGTGTAATGGAAAAATATCGTATTTTTTATACTTACTATACAGTAGACAAGCACATATGATACGATTTCTCTCGGGATTTGCAAATTATTAGGTCGGGGAAAAAGTCTTTTCGCATTTAGTATGTATAAACTTGTAACAAAATCTCTTTGGCTATAGATACTATGTATCTGGCTGGTTTTGATGTCATTAAAAAGGTTACATTTCAACATCGACGTGACATCCAACATTTCAAAGAAAGAAACAAATTAGTAAAATGTTGTTTACAGCTATTTTTCATTTGTTTTTCTTTCTGTCAAAATGAGTGAATCTTATGAAGAAATTCGATTCATTTTAAAATTTTTATTACAAAAAAAAATGAAAAATGCAAAGCAAGCCGCGAAAAAATTAGTGACGTTTATGGACCTAATGCAGTATCAGTAAGAGTAGCACAAAGTTGGTTTAAGCGTTTTCAATACAGTAAATTTTGCGACATCTCGCCCTGGTCGCCCTGTTATGGATAAAATGGACCGCCATTTTTGAAAAAGTTTTTTTCAAAAAAAAAATTTATTTTTTTTAAATTTGATGTTACGACATAGCTGAAGAACTGGGAATTGACCATAAAAGAGTTTTGACTCATTTGAAAAAAGCAGGGTACACAAAAAAAATCTCACTGAAAGAAACCTTGTGAATCGTGTACTCATTTGCGATTCTTTATTGAGACGTAATGAAACCGAACCGTTTTTGAAGAGATTGATAACTGGTGATGAAAAGTGGATCACGTACGACAAGAACGTGCGAAAAAGGTCGCGGTCAAAGGTCGGTCAGGCTTCACAGACTGTGCCAAAATCCGGGTTGACTCGCAATAAGGTGATGCTGTGTGTATGGTGGGATTGGAAGTGCATTGATCACTAACTATGAGTTTTTAGCGCCTATCAGAACCATCGATTCGGATGGAACCTCTACTGCCAACAACTGATGAGATTAAAGCAAGAATTTGAGAGAAAGCGGCCGGAATTGATTAATAGAAAGGGTGTGGTCTTTCATCACGACAACGCTAGACCACACACATCTTTAGCCATTCAGCAAAGATTAAGAGAGTTTGGCTGGGAGGTGTTAATGTATCCGCCATATAGCCCTGACCTTGCACCTTCAGATTTCCACCGTTTCGGTCTCTTCAGAATTCTTTAGGCAGTGTCAGGTTAGCATCAAGAGAGGACTATCAAAACTCCTTGTCGTGTTTTTTGATCAGAAGTCTCAAAATTTCTACAGCAACGGAGATAGCAACTACAGCAACGGATCATGTCACTACTTACAAGATGGCAAAAAGTAATCGAACAAAATGGCCGTCATAATTAATTGTAAATAACTTTCCCCAACCTATTTAATTTATGGGAGAACTTCAAAGGGTTCATTAATTTTTGGTAATAGTGGCTGGGAATTTATTACTGCGTTTTGCAGTACCAGTCTGACAGCAATAACCACCCCCTTACAGAAGACCACCGCGAAATGATAGCACGTGTGCTGTTGTGTTTCGGTGATTGAGTAAGGGTTGTCAGAACCCATTTTCTTATCCAATCTTATTGTAGTCGGCAGCGCACTTGCAGCAGCTGTGGCGTTGCTTGTGTTATAGGCGACGGTAGCCACGTACCATCTAGTGGACCGTCAGCCTGTCTGCCGATCTTAACATAAAAAAATGAGATCACGACCTTCCTAGCAACTTGTCAAAAATCTACATAATAAAGAGGTTTCAATTCATTTAAAATTTGTTTATTCATAATTTTTAATCTCTATTATAATCTTTGATAGTGCATAACCTTAATCTATAAGTTTTCCACTATCCTATCACTATGAATAACAAAATTAGATAAAAAATATATTAAAAAAAATATGTATTCAGCTTGTAATTTCAAAATTTTGAGTTCCAAAAAATTTCAAATAAAAGTAAATTATAAAAGTCTTTATTTTTCTCTATAAACTTTTTTGTTTTGAAGTTTAGCAGACAGGCTGCAACTTTTTTCTCTGATGACAGGTGGCCTTCATCACCTATGAACAGAAGCAATCTAGTGCCGTTGCAAGTGCACTGCCAACCCTGATAGGATAAAAGATAAGGTATATGGAGAAGATATAGGAATGGGTTCTAACATCGCTCACTTACCCACCATAACACAACCATATATGTGATGGTTACTGCAGATAGATGGTCGCCCAGTTATGACTATGATATGCAGTACCTGCCACTATAATATCTAAATTAATAATAATTTCAATTATTATTATTATTTTATGTTAAGAACGGCAGACAGGCTGACGGTCCACTCGATGGTAGGTGGCTACCGTCGCCTATAACACAAGCAACGCCAAGCTGCTGCAAGTGCGCTGCCGACTACAGTAGGATTAAAGATAAGGGATTAGGAGGCGTTAGGGGAATGGGGGATTTTAAAAACTCGTACTAATATCCTAATATTATAAATGCGAAAATTAATTCGTTCATATTGTTTTTGTAAATATCATATATTATTTATGACAGAGGCCACAGATTTTAAGCGCAGCATGGGACACCCTGCAGCCAAGTGGACAGGTATCGCAGGAAGCGGTTGGATGCGAAAGACAGAAGACTGTCTGTGGTGGTGAGCCTTGGGACAGGCCTACATCCAGCGGTGGAGAAACACAGGCTGGTCATGATGATGATTTTATGATAGATACTCTATCACAAAAATATATAGTAACATTAAATTTATAGGTTCCCAATATTGCTTTGCTTTTTTTTGTCAATTTTTTCCATTTTGGAAAAATCTTTCTCATTTTTAGGTTATATTAATTTACCTATACATTTCAACATCATTACAGGAGTACTAGTTTCTTAATTATAAAACATGAGCTATAATTTATATAAAAAACGGGACAAGTGCGAGTTGAACTCGGGTGAAGAGGGGGTCCGTACGATGTTACCTATCCGCACAATATTGAGTGACTAGCTGGTGGCCGCGATTTCGTTGAAAAATGAAAAATATATGTGTAACATATACACACTTGCGTCTGCATCAAGCGAGTCCCGTCGTTCACGTCGCGTTGGTGCGAGACCGCTTCAATTTATTTTCTCCCGCTTACTTTTTAATCTATAATCTATAAGTAGAAAACTAATTTCTGTTGTTTTTTCAAAATTTTAGGTTCAGTAGTTTCGGAGATAAGTGGTGAGAATGGTCGGACAGACAGACACACGAGTGATCCTATAAGCGTTCCGTTTTTTTATTCGGACCCAGCATACGTTGTCCTGCCCCGAACCCAAAAATAACTCTTATAATCTGATTGTGGCGCCACCTGTCGGGTCCAATTAGAATTATACACCTATATGTCAAAGTGACGCAACACTTCACGTCAATGAACGACGACGGTTAAATTATTTGGATGTTTTTCATACTAAAATTATACTACTAAAATCGCTATTTAAAAATGGGGGGGGGGGGGGGGGTAGGAGGGTGAAAAATACTTTACGACCTATTTTCATATCTAACAAATATACAAATAAAAAGAAATTCATAAAAAACCGCCAAACCTTTTCAAAAAATTGAAAAAGTCGTCTTTGAAAAAATGTTTAACTTAGGGTTGCCAACTTTTTGTACAATAAATAAAGTAAATTAGGGTTGGAGAGGTAAAATAAACAGTATTTTAGAAAAAGAAACAATATTTCCGTTTTATTTTTTAATTTTAAAACCATATTTTCTGAGGGTCTTGCTAGCACAATTTAATAACTTGTTTTAATTTTTAAAACATTCACATATTAAATTCACAAGGATTAAAATAAATTAGAAGCTCATTTTCTTACTAAATTAATAGAACCTCAATTTTTGTCATCAGTCTATTTTCTGTCATACATCATGTATCACATTACAGAAAACACTCTCGGGGACAGAAAGTAAATAAAGTGTTCACTAATAAATAGCTCCATTCTTGCCGTTATTAATATCCATAAAACTTTGGTTCTTTGATATTTTTTTATAAACAACTTGGAATTGTATTGAATTAAAGGTCACCAAAAAATTTGACAATGACAGCCAATTATGAAATAGCTTTTATCAATGATAATAAAAAAATATGATAAACAGTATTTTAGAGTGGAAAAAATTATTATGATACTGTTTTTAACAGTATGGTTGGCAACCCTAGTTTAATTGTCCAACCCTAGAAAAAGATTATTATGAGGGAGGAGTGCTACTTTTCAGTATAATTTTAAGTATATAATATTTACCCATTTGTATGGGTCGAAAGTCCCATACAAATGTTTTGGATGAGGCTGAATATGGACAAATAATGAAACTTATAAAATAAAGATTATTAATTTATTAAAATACATATATGTACTTAAATTTTAGTTGAGTTAAATTTAGTTGCATTTATTATAATTTTTTGTAGCTCCTAACATGGATTTATCTGATTTAAACAATAATTATTATTAGTTTTTGACAAGTCCGTTGGATGAGTGATTAGGGTGTTTGCCTTAAAGCTCTGTTCTAGGGTACCCGGGTTCAATTCCCGGCAGGGTCAGCTTTGAAAAATGAAATTTGGCTCTGGTCTGAATCTGGAAAGTAGTGGAAGGGCACACTGCGTTTCGCAGTCATTTGGGCAGCCCGTCTCGCGGCAGTCACCACCCCTTTACAAAAAAACACTGTGAAATAACAGCATGTGCTGTTGTGTTTCGATGAGTGAGTAAGGGGTTCCAAAGCCCATTTCGCTATCCCCTCCTAATCCCTTATCCTTAATCCTACTTTACTCGGCAGCAGCTTTGGCGTTGCTTGTGTTATAGGCGACGGTAACAACCTACCATCAAGGAAACCGTCAGCCTGTCTGCCGATTTTAACATAAAAAAATATATTTATAAGACAATATGTCGTTTTACTAGACTTAGGTATATGGAAATTGTAAATAAATTGACTTGTGATGCTTTTAGTTTTTTATTTTTCTGTTTACATAAGAACTTTGCAAGAAAACGATTAAATAATCTACCTGATAAACAAAGACATGACAAAGTCTATTTATTAAAAAATACAACGAATTATTTCATAAATGTGATATTGATATTTTTGCCGGACGGATCGGAGCCTTCAGAAGGGCTATTTGCGATAGTTATAACTGACCTTATCTAAGCTCAATTGTGGTGTTATTGATGGCCTTTTCCCTCCTTTTTCATTTATAACCTAAAATATTATTTTTTCTAATTAAAAAAAAAACTACTTTTTGTAAAATGGTTTAAGTAGTATATAATGTGTGTGTGTAATTTTGGTTTTTTTTTTCTATTGCAAACTAATATCTTTAATAATTATATAATGTTGTGCATACCTTTAAGTTAGATGCATATTTAGTAACAGAAAATATTTCTTCTATGTAAATGTATCAATATGTATTTAGTTGGTAAGCCTCTTTAATAAATAAATAAATATTATTTATAAATGCCTTTTTTATAATTTTATGACAAATAAACAATATTATTATAACAAATTATGACAATGAGTTCTGATAAGTCTCAAAATAAATAATTCTCAACATAAATTGCTTTACCAAACTCCTTGGCAGCCATGGAGTCATGGACCTATTTCTATGGAGTACTTATACTCCATACTGTTTACAGATAGAATTAAAAATTAAAGAGATTTACATAGTTTCTTTACATACAGGTGTCACTAAACCTTTCCTAAAACTGAAACTGGTGTTAGCTATATCACATATATAAAAAAAATAGTCTTAGTAAGTAGTTTAAGTAGGTAGTTTTAGTAAGTAGTCTTAGTAGTAGTTTAAGTAGTGGCAGGGCACACTGCGTTTCGTAGTCATTTGGGCAGCCCATCCGGCAGCAGTAACCACCACCTTACAGAAGACCACCGTGAAATAACAACATGTGTGCTGTTGTGTTTCGGTGAGTGAATAAGGAATGCCAGAGCCCATTTCCCTATCCCCTCCTAATCCCTTATCCTTAATCCTACTGTAGTCGGCAGCACACTTGCAGCAGCTTTGGCGTTGCTTGTGTTATAGACGACGGTAGCCACCTACCATCAAATGGACTGTCAGCCTGTCTGCCGATCTTAGCATAAAAAAATTGTAAAAGTCTCATAGATGTCGAGATTTTTTGAAAAATCAAGTTATTTGCATGCTGTTTCCACAAAAAAAAGGATATTTCTAAACTGTTTTCTGTTAAATGTTTTCAAAGAGTGGTACTATTGAACGGTATTAAGTATTTTCAACAACTTCTATGAATTTCTCAAAAAAAAATCTTAGGAAGAGGCTATAATTTTTTTTTAATCTTCCGACAACTTCTGTTACGTAAAAAAAATATACTAAGCCTAAAGTGATTGACTATCTTAAGAACTTTCCTATTCTATAGTAAATTCTAAATAGTAGACTTATCTTTAGAAACAAAAAAAAGTTTTGTTTTAGTAAAGGTTTATGGGACCCCCTGTTTCTGTTCTGTTCTATTAAATGTTTCTGAAAATAAAGTCAATTATTTGATAATAATTTTAATGTTTTTTTATACTTAAAAATCACTAAATGTCTTGTGTTGTTGCAAAACAGCTCACATCCAGATAAAGAAATATTGAAAATATTTAGAAAAATATATTTACTAAATGTCACCAAAGTTAAGTAGTTGTTAAAAGAACAGTTTAAGACAAGGACTAATGTCAGATCGAACACAATTTTTACCAAAATGAGCGCAACCTAATAGCCTATGAATTAAGGTGCAATATCGCATTAACTAATTTTTGTAGCTTCTCTGAGATAACCGAACAGATTTAAAATTGAAAGGTTTGGCTTAAATATTGTTTGACAGTATAAGTTATTTATTATTATTTTTCTAAGATTTTTTTTGCATATAGTTTATTATTCTTTGTATTAAGTTTTACATATAATTTTATTCTAACAAGTCAAATTATCGACGAAAAATAACACTTTTCTGCTAATTCCTGCTTAGCAGGACTTGCTTGTATAGTGCCTTGATGATTATAACTTAAAATATGCAGAGTAGATTTTAATTATTCTTACATGTTCCTCAAAAATATGATTTCATATAGGATAGTTCGATCGGTAGGACAAAGACAGTTGGCCACATGGCCAGAGCAGTTTTTTTGGCATAATATGATTCAATTAATAAATTAACGACTAATGATAAATTAAACACTTCACAGACACACAAAACTCGTTAAATTTGTGTAAATTTCAAAATTAAATTCACAGTCAATTTTATAACTTAGCTTACTTTTTGTTTCAAGTTATTAAAGACAATGAGAGACAATTGATTTCTCTATAATTACCTACCTACTTACAGACATGTCTTGTGAAGTATTTCTTATTAAATAAAGGTTAGAAATTAGATAATTAAATGATTATATAAGTATTCGCAGAACACAGTGAGTTTGCAGACATTTAGGCAGCCTGTCCAGCGGCAGCAGGTAACCAGTAATCTCCCCCTTACAGAAGACCACCATGAAATGACAGCATGTGTGCAGTATATATTTCGGTGAGTGAGTAAAGGCTGCTGCCAGGGCCCATTTTCCTATCCCCTCCTAATCCCTTATCCTTAATCCTACTGTAGTCAGTAGCCCACTAGCACCTGTGGTTCTGCTTGTGTTATAGGCGAAATGGACCGTCAGCCTGTCTAACCTTAACATAAAAATAAATACATAAGCCTTATAATGCTATTACTTATGAAGTAAAAAAAAACATTAAAAAATAACCTAAAAATCGAAATGGACGTATACAACAATCAAATAATATTCTATAAGAATTTAAATTGAGAATGATGATAATTTAAAAACAAGTGCGCCATTTTTGTGTTCCAATTTTGAAAATATACTTGTTTATCTATTAACGTGTTTACTTGAACACTGTCCGTTTTCACATAATTTAGAATTTGACAGTTGCTTGCTGCACCTTTCACTAAATTTTACAAGTGCATATAGATAAAAGGTCAAGAGAACTGCCCTTTGCCCTTAAATGGTCTAAAAAGGTCGTCAATACTTACAAAATGGGAAGTTAAAGTTGACTGGCGGCGACAACCGGCCAGTTAGCATGCAAGAAAGCATATCTCCGAACGGTGTTTCATCTCCGCCACAATTACAATTGGTAAACATCCGTAATGCACACAAAACACAATAATTCTTTCGTAAACTTTCACGCTAGGAATGCATTAGACACTAGAAAACAAACAACCAAGGAAAACAACACTCGGCAACAAATAAACACTTGAAATCCATCACAGACTAAACAACTCCACAATGCACTAACCCATATTATTCGGACACTATATATTACTGTGTAATCAACGGAATTATTACCAATTTACGGCACCGCGTTCCACGTCCGTTCGCCGCTCTGAGAAAATAGTAAAACAATTTTTGAAAGCGCCTAGATGCTTGGCCGTGGGCCTTTCGAAAAAATAGAAAATATGGTCGCGCGCTAAATAGGAAAATCGATGAGGCCGCCCGCAAACAGACTCAACTGAACTAGAAAAATAATTTATCAAAAAACTTATTAAAAACGACATCATTTCTAGTTAAAAAACTGTTCGCCTGCGAGGTTCACAATCTGACAAGTCAAATTTTTTAACGTGCAACACGTCAGAATTGCGATGCCAAAGTATTCATATGAACCCAACGATGGTTCGTCGTCTTCTCCAATCGGTCGGGTTATAACTGAATTTAAACGAAAATCAACCTTATGCCTACTGGCACTTGTGACTTTCCTATTTGGCGCTAATCGCGAAAAATACGAAACGGATACGAATTTGTTTGTAAAACTTACAACAAGCAATATAATCAGTGGATTGGAAAATTCCAAATTAAATTTGTGAGCGGACGCGCGGGTGTCCGTAGTAAGAAACGCGAGACACTGTTTTTGAAACAACATTGCCTCGACGTCATTTTTGGCGTATTTTGAGTTGGTACGTGAACGGGAAAACTCGAAAGCATTCGGATGCGAGAGAGAGACGGCGATACGGGCCGCTCGCACAAATTTGAACTTTATGGCCCTCAGTTTATTATACTTTGATGTTTTAAATTCCCATCGTGCAGCCGGGGAGGTAAGTGAAGCCATACTATTTTGAAGTTTTTCATACAAACGTATAGATAGTAGGTTACCTAGAGCTAAGACGGTTGTTTTTATGTATATTTGGTGTGTGTGTGTGCGTGACTTCCCGTATGTGTAGTTATCGGCATGATGTTGAAAATTGCTCATGTGTGTGTTTTTTCCACATTACATATAAAAATTGTATCTATTCCAACGAGCGCCGCTTAGGTGGCTTACGAAATCAATAATCTAAAAATTCATTTTATATTTTTGAGCCTCGTCATGCCACACCGGTACGGATAGACCTACTTTTTTATAGGCAACCTACTCTATACAGAAAACTAGTTACTTAACTAGTTTTCTAGGAGTTAAATATTATTTAGTAATTCATTTTGTTTGAGTTTTGCAAACGTTTCATATAAATCTTTCTATATATAAAAATGAATCCCCATCACATCACGCGTGAACGGGTAGACAGATTTTAATTCGGTTTTCACTAATGGAAAGAGGGATAAACGGGGAGTGTTCACGTATACAAAAAATTGCACGCCGGGCGCAGCCGGGGGCGGGTCGCTAGTCTCTATATATAAAAATGAATCCCCATCACATCACGCGTGAACGGGTAGACCGATTGTAATTCGGTTTTCACTAATGGAAAGAGGGATAAACGGGGAATGTTCACGTATACAAAAAAAATTGCACGCCGGGCGCAGCCGGGGGCGGGTCGCTAGTCTCTCTATATAAAAATGAATCCCCATTTCCCTTGGTCACGGCATCACGCGTGAACGGGTAGACCGATTTTAATTCGGTTTTCACTAATGGAAAGAGGGATAAACGGGGAATGTTCACGTATACAAAAAATTGCACGCCGGGCGCAGCCGGGGGCGGGTCGCTAGTCTCTATATATAAAAATGAATCCCCATTTCCCTTGGTCACGGCATCACGCGTGAACGGGTAGACCGATTTTAATTCGGTTTTCACTAATGGAAAGAGGGATAAACGGGCAATGTTTATTTATATAAAAATTGCACGCCGGGGGAGCCGGGGGCGGGTCGCTAGTTTTCAATAAAATAATATTTTTAATATGACGAGTGAAACGTATTCGACATAATCAAATTAATGCCCACTATTCCTAGTGCTGTTTTTTTTTTAATTTTTCTTATTTTCTCAGGGAATGGGAGGGGATAGGGAAATGGGCTCTGGGGTCCTTTATTCTTCATCTTCTTGCAGTGACTCTCTAACTAGTGAAGGTTGGCTATCAGTCTGGAACAGCCTTGTCTTTTGTTAGTCGGAACAGCTCTACTGCTTTAGTTATCCAAGTCCACTGCCTGATGTTCTTCAGCCACGGCGTCTTCCTTCGCCTAACTTTCCTCATTACTCACTCACCGAAACATAACAGCACAAATGGTGTTATTTCACGGTGGTCTTATTGTGCAAGAAGGTGATTCTTAGTGTTTTTGAAGACTGAATAAGCTTCAAAAACACTAAGAAGAGAGCCAACTTTGAAAAATTCGGAATTTAGCCCTTCCGGGATCGAACCCGGACCCCTGAGTCGGAACGCTGAGGAAACTTAAACCACTCAACCAATGGGTTCGTCAAATTATTTCGACTAAATCAATGGTTTAACGTCTCGAAAGCATATTTCAGTAATTTTTTCCTGTCAAAGATCTAATATAATATGTATATTATCTAACCTAACTATGTTACAATGTTACGCCTTAACTGCTTAACTGATTATCATGAAATGTGACAATGGTTGAAACATGGATCCATCACTTCACTCCGGAATCAAAACGATCGTCATCAGAGTGGACAGCAACTGGTGAACCTCGTCCAAAGCGCCCGAAAGCACAACAACCGAAAGGTTATGGCTGGAAAGGTTATGGCCTCGGTATTTTGGGATGTGCCTGGTGTAAATATTCATCGACTATCTTGAGAAGGGAAATACCATCAACAGTGAATATTATATACCGTTATTGAAGGCCAAAATTGCAAAGGAACGATCGCAAATGGCAAAGAAAAAAAATTTTGTTTCATCAAGACAACGCACCGTGTCACAGGTCAATCAAAACAATGGCAAAACTACATGAATTGAACTTCGAATTGCACCCACGACCACCGTATTGCCAGATTTGGCTCCCAGCGACTACTGGCTGCTCGCAGACCTCAGAAAAATGCTCGCCGGTAAGAAATTTCGCACGAATAAAGAGGTTATCTCCTATTTTGAGGCAAAAGATAAATCGTTCTTCAAAAGTTACGCGTGACGTTACGCACTATCCCTCGCCGACGGGGACAGTCGACGAGGGGGAGTGTGGGACTCGCCCGCTGGAGTGACTTATCACCGGGAATACCCACTAAAACCCCCCCAGATTCCACCATCAGTGGTGATGTGCGGGTCCGAGTTAACAGAGAGGCCTTATCCTCGGATCCCCACGCACCGTTAAAGATAATTAATCGATGGCCGCTCGCAATCTTGATCCACCCTCTTTTATTATATTTAAATAAATAAAATAAAATAAAATAAAAAAGCCTTTTATTTCCAGTAAACATTACACTTCTTAAAATCTATTTATGTGTTAGTTTATTTAGTTTATTTCTATGTTAATATAAATCTCTTTCTTAATATAATTCCTATGTGTATCCTATGGATTATATCACCGTATTTATAGTTGTTCGATTTATAATTAATCTACCGGAACCCCAAAATGGGTGAAGGCCATTTGTCCAGTGACGCCCATTTGTCTCACAGACAAATGTCTGTGACTGTGACCATTTGTCTTCAGCTACTTTTCTCCAATTTGGACCAGCTATTGCTTCCCATCTTGTAATAGGTCTACCTCTTGTTCTTTTGCCTAGTGGGCCATTCCAGAAAGTTACCTTTTTGGTCCATCTATGATCAGTTAGCCGGGCAACATGTCCTGCCCACTTCAATTTCAATTTTTTTTGCGTAATTTAAAGCGTTTGTTGCTTTGGTTATTTTTCTTATTTTGGTATGTCGTATTTTATCCAATTTCCTTATCTTTAGCATATTTCGTTCGAGTCCTCTCTGACAGACACTTATCTTTTTCTTTTATCTTTGCTTTTTTTCTTTTTTTTTATTATTTATTTCTTTCTTTAAATATTTATATTCTATAATGTTCATAATCTACAGGTGGCTATCATCAACAATTACGTTGATGAATAGAGCTAATTTTGGAGAGAAAAAAAAAACTTGTACGCGTCGTACTTATGTTTCGACGAACATGTTGGATGAGTGGTTAGAGTGCTTGCCTTAACGCTCTGTTCTAGGGGTCCCAGGTTCGATTCCCGGCAGGGTCAACTTTGAAAATGAACTTTTCAAATTTGGTTCTGGCCTGGATCTGGAAAGTATTTATTTATTTATTTATTTAAAATAGATACTTACACCAGCGACAACATCAGTATTTAGTTACAAAAATATCACACATTTGTAAAATCTAGATCCAACAGATACGCCTTTACATGTGAATGCATCAATTAACAAAAAGTAGAACTAAGTAGAAATTTAAATTTATAGTTTAATTAAAACCATAAAACAAAAAGAAAAGAAAAGAAATGCAGAATACATGACTTTATCTTTATCTTGTCTTTGTGGCTATTTCTGTCTGCTAGAGTATACCAGTATCACGTCGTTCATTGCTGAAATATTGTGATCGCCACGTGAACTAAAGCTCTCTACCCATACCTACCACGTTAAGGAACTGTAGTACTTTTTTGATAGAGGCATTCTTCACATCTTCACAAGCCATTGTGTGGCTTCCTAGGATGTGACTGCGCTTGTGCATCAGGGGGCCACACTCGCACAGGATATGCATTGGTGTTTCTTCTGCCTCATGGCAGAAGCGACACTCTCCCGTACTAGTGAGCCCCATTACTTTAAGGTGCCTATTGAGGCGACAGTGCCCCGTTAGCGCCCTAGATAGCATACACAAATTGCTCTTGCTAAGCGACATAGCCTGATTTGTTGCATTTCGACTATAGGCTTTAATGAGCGCTTTGGTATGGCAATACATGACTTACTGGCAATATTAAAAAATCAAACAATTAAATTAAACAATTAAACAATCACAAAATCTTAAAATGAGAACAAACAATAATAATACACGATTACACTAAGCACAAAGAGAGGCAACCGCCACCGAACACTTCTTCTTAAAAATACTTTCAGAATCGTGAAAGAATAGTGGCTAGGGCACACCGCGTTTCGCAGTCATTTGGGCAGCCCGTCTGGCGACAGTAACCACCCCTTTATAGAAGACCACCTTGAAACAGTACGTGTTTTGTTGTGTTTCGGTGAGTGAGTAAGCGATGCCAGAACCCATTTTCTTATCCAATTCCTATCGGACCGAGTGTCTCGATCTCGACCATATTCGGCGCCGAGGCCACTATATTTAGAAATTTTATTTTTTTCCGCCTCCTCTCTGCGGCTGCTGCCTTAGTGGATGTTCCATGGAGATGCGAAGGGGCTAGTGTGTCTACACAGGTAGCATCCCACACCAGCACTCTACCCAATCTCCAGGGAATAAATACCCAATCTCGAGACACTTGGTCCGTGGGGCCCTGCAACAATGAGCCTCTTCGAAGACATCTCGAAGAGGCTAATTGATGCGACGGGAGACCGAAGAGCTGACACTTTCCTCGGCCATTCAACGAGGAAATGCTGCCAGCGTCCTTAGTACAATGCCGCAGGGTCCATTTTTATATTATTAGTATTAATCCATTTAGTATTAAATTTATAGTTTAAAACCATAAAACAAAAAGAAAAGAAAAGAAATGCAGAATACATGACTTTATCTTTATCTTGTCTTTGTGGCTATTTCTGTCTGCTAGAGTACCATCAGTATCACGTCGTCCATTGCTGAAATATTAGGTAATTTTAGTTTTTATTTTAATTTAATTTTTACTGTTTGTATAATTGATACTAATATGAATTATTTAATCCTAATATTATAAATTCTTGTTCTTCATTCCTATCCAATATTCCTACCCCCTACCCCCCATTTTAAAATCGCGATTTTAGTATTTTTGTATGAAGAATAAAATAATTTAACTGTCGCATCGTTCATTGACGTAAAGTGTCACGTCACTTTTTTGACATATACATATAATGCTTATAGGACCCGATAGGTGGCGCCACAATCGGATTACACAATTATTTTCTGGTACGGGCAGGACAACGTCTGCTGGGTCAGCTAGTTGTTAATAAAAATTGATATACTTAGTCATTGACGAGCCATTGATTGAGCCCTTGGCGCCGTGACTCAGGGGTCCCGGCGGCAGGCCCAACTTTGTAAATAAAAACTATATAGAGAGAGAAGAAATAAATGTAAATAAATTTTTTAAAGGTTAAAAGATACAAGAAATAAATAAGTATATTGTAGGAATCGCAGAAATAGTAAGGAAAATAAATCTAATTTTCTATAAAATAATTATTTGCAAAAGGACCCTGACTGATTATGTTAGGGGTACTGGAGCGTCCCCCCATTTTCCCCCCTTTTCATTGGTCCAGATTAATCTTTTTGACAAAAGTTAATGACATAAGCAACTTCGTACGCCCGGTATTTGGTATAGCGCGTAACTTTTTTATTTGTAAATCGATTGAAATGTACGGGAAGCTTGCTGCAATATGTCAATGAAAACCGCATTCAAATTGGTTAAGCCGTTTCAAAGTGCACAAACGCACGGACAAACAGACAAAAAATGTAAAAACTATTTTTTTAACCTCGGTAACATTTTTTTTAAATCGGCAGACAGGCTGATGGTCCACTCGATGGTACAAGTACGCTGCCGACTACGTAATGTCACAGACTACAATAATAGTACAAGTAGTAATATTAAGGATAAGGGATTGGGAAGGGTTAGGCAAATGGGCTCTATCATCCCTTACTCTGAGTAAGTTACTCACTCACCGAAACACAACAGCACCCGTGCTAATATTTTGTAATGGCCCGAGCGGGTTGGCTTTTTGTTCTTGGCTCGTGGGTGGATCTTTTCCGTTTTCTTGGATCCTTGAGGATAACGAAAGAAAAGAGATAACTTGTAATTTTAAATTATAATATAAATTCCTCTTTTACAATCTGTGTATACTAGTTCGGCATAACCAACCGAAGTGAACCTGAGGGTGATCTGTCTGTGAATGAACGTTGACATCTCTATTTAATTGATATTCTAAAACGAGCGGGGAGAGACCCTTAGACCCGAGATAAGGAAATCGAATAGCGTCTAATAAGTTAATGATAATAACGATGGGATTCGTAAACATCATTTACTTATCGACCTTAAATATGTTTGAACAATACTCGTTAGTGAAATTTGGAAAGTTACGGTTATTTAATTATTAAAGAGACAAAGAAATGTCAAAGTCCATTACACTTCCCTCCTAAAGATTTGAAAATAATCTCTAAATTATTTTCAAAAAAAAAAAACAATTTACATAATAAAATTATACACAATGAAATTAAGCTAAAATATTACACTGTTAAATTCAAAAAAAAATATTACACAATGAAATCAAACTATAAGAACACATTATTAAATTCAAAAATATTATACAATGAACACAATAAATTCATTAAATTAAACACTAGTTACACAATAAAATCATTTTCAGGAAAATAAATTTACACAAACAGTTCACATATTTTTAATTTACATACAATTCAAATTTCATTAAAAATAACACATAATTTCTCATAACACATTCGTAAAAATAAAACTATAGTAATAGAATAATGAGGTAGGTATTATTTCTTTTTCAGTTGTGCTAATCTAACGGAACGCCGTAAGGGTGTTCCTTCTGCGCTTGAAGAATCTCGAACTTCTTCTAGTTCTATGTCGCTATTAGCAGGATTTCTATTCATATTCAAAGTTATGCAATTCGTTATTCTACCACAACAAGTACGAGTGTCTTCTAAAGCTAACATTCGTCCTTTACGGGTACAGAAAAATCTTTTGTTGTATAAATATTTACCAACTTTAAACAAAATATATAGACCAATGAATTTTAATATCGATAAGAATATATAAAGGAAATATGGATTATCAGTTATTTTTTCATAAAAGTTTTGTTCTTGTAAACTGTCAAGTATATTATTAATTTGTCTATCTTTTGACTAGCTATATTCAAATCATCTAAATGCAAATTTATATTATTTAATGGTACAAATTCTATTTTATCTTCCAAACTTTTATTTCTGAAATTTTTACAACAATCATCATTTAGAATGTCAAAATCTGGTAAGAATGAAAAATGATTAGAGATTGTATCCGTATTAGTAGAATGTAATATTATGTTAGGTGTATAAATTTTACAATTTTTTCTAAGTTTCAAAATTCCTGAAGAATGGAACTCTATGTCCTGAAGTTCTTCGTTTTTACAGGTAAGTGTTGCTATTACCTTATTCGGTATTACAAATAACCAATTGTTTTCTGTTTGAAGATTATACCACTGTTCAGTTTGGATTAAACTGATCCGAGTATCACATGTTTTTGGTATGATCTTATTTCTTGTTAGTAACATTTCCGTTTCACAACTTGATTTAGCATGAATAGAATAAAATGGTGTTACAACATTACATATATATCTAAACTTAAAAATATTTTTACATACATTTATATTGTCTAATGAGGTATAATGGATTTTATTTTCTGCAACTAGAAGATACTTTTGAGAAGGTAAAATAAAAATGTAAGTATTATTATTATTTAAAATCGGTACAGGTACTAAATTATACAGATCATAGCGTTGTTGAGTAATTAATGGTGTTTTGATAATAAATACAATTTTATTGTTCATGTAGTAAGAAATTATGTTAACCAATGATAGTAGCTCTGACGCGTTTTCAATTGATAGCTCTATCGGATATTCCGTATGAGGTGGAATATGCGATAGTGTCTTTTTCAGTTCTGAAATATATTGTTCAGGGGTTATTATGATTGGGTGAACATTATTGTTTCTAGAAAACAATATAGCATCGATAATCATAGAAATTTCATTTGCGGTTTCAGTTGTTACTAAAGTTAAAAATGAGAGATGTTCATCTAAATTTTGTTTCATGTTAATGTCGAATAATTTCTTATTTACTTCTTTAGTATAATTAGATAGAATTATTAAGTTTTTATTGAAAATTTCTTCATTTTTTCTTAAATTAGTTATAGAATTATTAAAGTTAGTAATTGTTGATTTTACAATCTGACTTTGTGTTTTCAGTAAGTTGATGACTTCATGTTCTGATTTATCTATGTTTTCTATATATTCATCGTAGCGTTTTGCGTCGTTTGCGTCTAAAGTTCCGAATAATAATTTCATAAAAGATCCTACTCCATCTATGTAAGAGCGTTTTGATCTAGTATGGACATTTGGTTGTCCTATAAGTTCCTTGAACATAATTTCCTGGTTTCTCAAATTTGGAAATAACTGTTCTAAGATTAAAAGTGAAGTTTGACATAAAGAAAAGTTGTTAAAAGTGTCGAACTCGCAAAGTTTTTTTGTTTCGATTAAAGTATTTTCGATTAAGTTGATTTTATTATGTATAGTTGAAATATCTAGATACGATACTAAATTCCAGTCACTATCAAAATTATTTACACTTCCTAAATGTTCGTAGTATATACCTCCTTTATCTAAGATCGTTATATTAAATAATTCACCTTTACTCAAAGTTGCGAAGGCGAACCTGTAACAATAAAATAATACCCTAATTATTAATATATTATATATACTTAATTAATTATGCTTAGCTAATTTCAAACGGTTTACATGAATTCTGATCTTTTTCCTATTTTTCAGTATAGTGACGTTTACTGGAGAATGTATCTCTATTATCTCATATGGTCCTATGTATTGGGGAGATAATTTTTTGGATAAACCTATTTTATTAGATTCGTTACTAACATAAACTTTATCGCCTAATTTATATTTTTCTAATTTACAATTTCTGTCATAATATTTTTTATTGCACTCTTTTGACTGAATTAAATTTTTTCTGGCTAATTCTCTAGATTTTTGTAATTTTAAAGTTAAATCGCTAACATAATCATCGTAAGTATATTTAAACTCTGGTTGATTAGTTATTGATGAAGGTAAACTAGGTTTTATACCGAATAAAAGTTCGTAGGGAGAAAATTTAGTTGAAGTATGAATAGACGTATTATAACAAAACATAGCGAAATCAATCCATTGATCCCAATCGTGTTGATTGTCCTGGATATAATGTCTTAAATATTCGACTAAAGTTATATGACTACGTTCTAAACTACCGTTTGTTTGTGGATGATAGGCTGTAGTTGTAAGATGTTTAAATTTAAATAATTTTGAGACTTCTTTAATTAGATTAGAGGTGAAATCAGCACCTTGATCGGTTAAAATACTTTTAGGTATACCAAATTTACAAACAAATTCTCTAACGAAGACATCGGCTATCGTTTCAGCTGTATGATTAGGTAATGCATATGCTTGTGAGAATTTTGTAAGTTCATCCTGAAGGGTTAATATGAACTTATTTCCATTTATTGACAAGGGGAATGGACCTACAATGTCGAGACTGATCTTTTCAAATGCATCGACTGCAGTAGTGGTGATTACCATAGGTTCTTTATGTTTTTTCCTTACTAATTTGTTTTTCTGACATGACTGACAATTTGAGATAAAGTTTTTAACATCTTTTTTCATATTAGTCCATTTATAAATTTCTTTTATTCTATTGTAAGTTTTGTGAAACCCTGAATGTCCTCCAATTACACTATTATGCATTTCCTGCAATATTTCTGGAATTTGACTTGGTAGAGGGGTTTTTAAAACTTTATTATGTACAAAAATTTTAATATTAGTGTTTTTAAATAAAAATCTTATTATTATTCTTAATTTTTTCCAATGTAGTCTACTGTATGAATCACTAAGGTTGTTAACGTGTAATATTTGTTCTCCTTTATTTATTAAATAATTTTTCAAATTCTGAATCACTGTAAAATAATTTTCATAGGTTATTTTATTCCAATAATTTTCTTTTACGCATCCGTATATAAAGTTTATTTTATCTTTATTTTATTTTATTTTTATTTTATTCGATAGAAATACCAACAGCACAGCAAAAATTCATCAAGTCACACAGAAAAATATATATAGACACATTTACATTTACTTGCCAATTACAGGTATCTACAGCTGTTTATATTGCATATTGTCTATGTTAAGAGTTTAAAAAAAAAAAAAAAAATTACAATTGTCAACCATTTCATACAAATACCAATCAAAAATACATATTAATATTAAAAACAATTTGGAAGAGAAGGGTGTGCACTCAAAATCTAATCAATTACAAGAGTCAAGCAATGTCAAACAATATAAATTACACCAATCAACGATAAAATCAAACTAAGAATCCAAAAAGTCAAAACAATGTCAATCACATCAAAAAATAACACCTCACAATTACGTTATCATTGTTATTATTATGAATTAAATATATCGTCAGTCAATTAATCGATTCATCATTATTTTACAACTTTGAGAGCTTTCTCTTAAGAATACTTAATCTGTCATGGAAAATATCCACTTCTATGTCAGTTTGGAGCGAATGGAAATGGGAAATCATACGGTTGACCGGGGAAAATTTGCCTAAGTTAGTACGTGCTATGTCACAAGAAAATACCTTGCTTGTAGGACATCTGGGCATAACACGTGGCACCGCCACGGAAAAGAGACTCAAGACATCAGGTGCCGAAAAAGTTCCATTCACTATTTTGTACACAGTCATTGCATCTGCGATCTTGCGTCGAGTCTCCAATGACTGAAGTTTAAAGTGTAACAATCTTGAATTATAATCCAGAGAAGGTGGGCATTTTTTGTCTTTGTGGGTGAGATATCTTGTGAAACTTCGTTGAATACGTTCCAACCTCGCTATGTGAACTTGATACGAAGGATTCCAAATTGGAGAAGCGTATTCTATAATACTCCTAACTAATGTTTTATATAGACATATCACCGTATTTACGTTCTTAAAATTTCTGCTGTTACGTTTTACGAAGCCCGATAATTGAGAAGCTTTTTTTGCTAATGCGTCTATATGAGAAATGAATGTAAGTTTAGTATCCAATATTACGCCTAGGTCTCGCACCGTATGGACTTCAGAAAGGGGGGTGTTACCGATAAAATATGATGATAGCACTTTATTCGATTTTCTAGTAAATTTAATATGACTGCATTTACCAACACTAAGTTCCATCCCATTCCTAGTACACCAAAGGAGAACTGAATCCAGATCTTCCTGAATCAGTCTGGAGTCATCAATACTCTCAACTACTCTATATAATTTACAGTCATCAGCGAATAAAGCACAGTGAGTATGTTGCAAACAATCAGTAAGGTCGTTAATAAACACCAGAAAGAGCGCCGGACCCAGATGGGAGCCCTGAGGTACTCCGGAAGTGGCGATATACGGTTTGGAAGCAAAACCATGAGCTGTAACCCTCTGTGACCTGTTTTGGAGGTATGACCGGAACCAATCCAGAAGACTGCCATGCACACCATAATTTTGTAGTTTTCGAATAAGAAAATTATGATTTACCTTATCAAAGGCGCTGGAAAAATCAGTGTAAATAGAGTCCACCTGACCTCCCCGGTCCACAAATTTTGCTATATAAGAAGTGTAGCTTATAAGATTTGACGTCGTGGACCTTCCACTACAGAATCCATGCTGCTTAGTTGTAATAAAATTATTACAATAAGAACTGAACACCGGGTGCACAACACGCTCCAAAACCTTGGAAAGCACATTTAATATTGAAATAGGTCGGTAGTTTTGGACATTGTTTTTATCACCTTTTTTATAGATTGGTACTATATTGGCAACCTTCCACAAGTCGGGGAAGACTGAAGACTGCAACGACCTATTGAAGATAATTGTTAAGGGCAAAGCAAGAGCTTTACCAGTCATTTTTACAAAGTACGGTGTTATTCCGTCCGGCCCCGGACCCCTGTGTACATCCAACGAACGCAAAATCTTGGAGATAGTTCTTTCATCCACTTCAATTGAACCGAGTGAAAGCTGCGGAAAAAGGTCTCTACCAGTCACTATCTCACCAGAAGTATTACTGTTATAAACCGAGGAGAATCTTTCGGCAAATAAATTGCAAATATCCTCACCAGAGGAGGCAGTTTTATCGTCCAAACTCACACAGCTAGGCAAGTCCGTGGAGTCCCTACGCTGCTGATTGATGTAGGACCAGAATTTTCGTGGATTTTTGGGCAACTCTGATTCAATGGATGTTATGTAATTTGTGTAACACGATCTCATAAGAACGTTTACACGTTTTTTTGCTAGTTTAAGTTCAAATACATCTCTAGGATTATTATAGAGTTTGACTTTCTTTCTTAGTTTTTCTTTTTCCGACACCAGCCTCAGCAAAGCGAAAGTAAACCAGGCAGGTACCTTGCGTTTTATGTGAGTACTTCGGTGGAGAGGCACGTACTTTTTAATTAGATTATTAATAATTCTGTAAAATTCCGAAACCATATCGTTAACGTTACCCAGACAGTGTAATTCCTCCCTCCAATCAAGTGCAAGAAGTTCTTTATTTATTAGATTGTAATCGGCTTTGCGAAAATTGTAGTTGGCGTAACAGTTCCTTTTAAGAGAAACAACTGGATCAAGTTGTATTACCATTTCCAAAGCGGGGTGATGTTTATCCAGCCTACTTATTGCGTCATTATCAATATTACTTATAGTTAAATTAGGGAAATTACTTATTACTAGATCTAAAATCCTATCGTTACAGTTCTTAATATTATTAAACTGATTAAGATTGTTGTGTGACAAGAAGTCAACTAGAGAAAATCCCAAAGTATTATTATAATTACTAGGGGACAATTGGGGAGAGTTACCATTTGTATTCCAATTTATGAATCCCAGGTTGAAATCACCAAAGATAATTGTTTCAGTGACATGCGAGCACATAACCGAAGTTATATTATCCAACATGGCATCAAGAGCATGTGACGTCACCGGTGGCGGGATGTACAATGCGCAGAGTAGGATATCCTTTACCCTACCGTCAACAGGCATCTTCAATGCCACCCAAAGATCCTCGCAGTTGCTTTCAAAATCATTCAAACGCCTCGATGCCAGTTCCCTCGATACGGCAATGAGCACTCCGCCACCAGCCCTACCCGAAAGATAAGTTGAATTGCGGTCTCGCCTATAGATGATGTACGCGTCGTTGAAGAGCTCGCTATCCT
Source organism: Bembecia ichneumoniformis (assembly GCA_910589475.2). NCBI lineage: Eukaryota > Metazoa > Arthropoda > Insecta > Lepidoptera > Sesiidae > Bembecia > Bembecia ichneumoniformis. Next base: position 3,686,241 of record OU342550.1, read on the forward strand.
TTATGTTGTCGTCTAACCAGGTCTCAGTGGCAACAATTATGTCATAATCATGTTGCAGAGTGTTTAATTTAATGTCCTGCAATTTTGTCTACATTCCTCTAAAGTTTTGATAGTATACCCTGAATGTTACTAGTAATGTTAGGGTCAAGTTTGGTTAAACGTGGGGAGTTACTGGTGCACAGACTCAAATTTTTTTAACACGTCGTAGTTTCTTCGGTAAATGTAACTATTTCATTAATTTTAATATCATTAATTTTATTTAAGTGTTTAAATTTACTTTCTAGTTTACTTAACGTTTCATCGTCGATTTTCTTATCTGCTGAAATGGGAATAAAAATATTATCTGTAGCTGTATTAATTTCGTCGTCAATTTCTATGACATTAGAATTTATAATTACAGTTTTCTTAGAAGTTTCAATAAATGACTGATAATTTTCTTTTCTTTTACAAATATTAATTTTTTCAGTTTCTACTTCTTTTGTAGGTACAATTCTACTAAGAGCATCAGCGTTGGAGTTCAGTTTCCCTGGTTTGTAAATCGGAGTATAGTCGTACTCTTCTAAGGATATTCTCCATCTGAATATTCTCGCTCCATCATTCTTCGAATTGAACAAGTACGTTAAAGGTTTATGGTCTGTAATCATGTTGAATTTGCGACCATATAAATACGGACGAAAATGTTTAACACACCATATTATGGCTAGAAGTTCTTTTTCAGTCGTAGAATAGTTTTGTTCCGCTTTATTCAAAGTTCTGCTCGCGAAAGCTATTGGCAAGTCTTTGCCTATTGATCCTTGTGATAAAACACCTCCTATCGCATAATTGCTTGCGTCTGTCGTTAAATTAAACGTTTGACTGAAATCTGGATAAATTAAAATAGGTGGACCACAAAGTTTTTCTTTAAGAATTTCAAATGCATTTTGCTGTAAACTAGTCCAATTAAATTCAACATTTTTCTTTAAAAGTTTGGTCAATGGTTGTGATAACCCACTAAAATTTTGAATAAATCTTCTGTAATATCCGACTAGGCCTAAAAAACTTTTAATATCCTTAACACTTTTTGTTATAGGATAATTCTGTATAGCAGATACTTTTCCTGGATCTGGCTTAACTCCTTCTTCAGTAATCAAATGACCTAAGTACATAACTTCTCGTTTTAAAAATTCACATTTATCGGGTTGTAATTTAAGGTTATTATCGGAAAATCTTTTGAAAACTTCCTTTAACTTCTTATTATGATTTTCTAAACAATCTGCATGAATGACTACGTCATCTAAATAAACAAAACAACGATTTCCCTGTAATCCTGACAATACACTATTCATAAGACGTTGGAAAGTCGCGGGAGCATTTTTTAAACCAAATGGCATACGATTATATTCATAGTGTCCCTGAGGCACACTAAACGCTGTTTTCAGTGAATCCCTTGGATGCATTTTTATCTGATGAAAGCCTGAGGCTAAATCTAGTGTGGAAAAATACTTAGAATGTCCCAACTGATCTAGAATTTCAGATATTTGAGGCAAAGGATAACTATCACCGATACTAATTTCGTTCAATTTCCTATAATCGATCACTACTCTCCATTTTTTACTTCCTGAAGCGTCTATTTTCTTCGGTACTACCCAAATAGGTGAATTCCATGGGCTAGTAGAAGGTTTAATAATGTCATCTTTCAACATTTTTTGAATTTGTCTATCGACTTCTTCTTTTAAAGCTTCTGGATATCTGTAGCTTTTCACATGAATAGGCATTTCGGTTTCTGTATGAATTTCATGCATAACAACATCAGTGGAACTTAATTTATCTCCTTCTAAATAAAATATATGGTTAAACTCTTTACATAACTCAATGAGACTATTCTTTTCTTCTAAATTTAAATGATCTGTTCTTAAAGAATCTTCAAGTTTTTGAAGTCTAAAACTCTCAAAATTTTTGTTCATATCAATATTTTTATCATCATTTTTCAATTTAAATATTCTTCCTTCATTAAAATTTAAATCTTCATTATTTATTACTTCTAAACGAATTGAGGGAACATCTATAGACAAGTCTTTATCGGTAGTGTTTAGGACAGTCGTAATGCCCTGTTTATTATCATTAACGCTAATGATACTTGGACACAAATATACGCCTGGACTAATTTCTACACGGTTAATTATTCCTTGTTGGACCTTATCGTGATTACACACAATTATTGGAATAACACATTCCGTTCTCGCTCCAATAGTTATCTTTTGACAATGTTGTTCTTGACAACAATAATTATCTTCCTTAAATAATTGAAATCTTTTGTTTCCCAATGCTAAAATCTTTGTTTCATAATCAATAATGCTATTGTATTTTTCGAGCATATCACTCCCTAATATACCTTCAGTTTCTATAGGAAATGAATCCTCTACAATATGCAATGTAAACATAAAATATTTCGAAAAATTTAATTTTACGTATCCTAGTGTTTGCATAGGATTTTCAACTTTATCAATTCCCTTTAAATTTATTAAGAGATCATTATATATTTCAATATTTTTTGGCACATATTTCCTTTTAATGATGCTTACTGTAGCACCTGTATCAACAAGAAAAGATAATTCTGAATCATTTTTATAATTGTTCAAGGTAAGTTTAACAAAATAACAATTATTTATAGCACTTATGAGCCCTTCTATTACTTTTCCTTCGGGTTGGCTCTTACCTTCAGGTGTAATTAGTTTAAATTCTTTCTTTGCTTATTAAAATGTGATTGTACATTTGGTTGACTGTTATTCTTAGGTGGCACATATGTATGATTACGATTATAATTGGTATTATTGACGGAAGTATTTTGATTGTTATGATTTTTATTCTTCAATGAATAACAATCTTCCTTTATGTGACCCTTTTTCTTACAATAATTACAAAATTTTGGAGAAAATTTATGTTGATTATGATTATTATTAATATTTCTAACCTTGCAATTTACTATAGTGTGACCTGGTTTATTACATTTATAGCAATGTTTCGTGAAAGAATGATTTATATTCTGATATTTAGAAATTTCGATTTTACTTCTTAATTGTTGTTCTTCGGCTATTGCTAAAGAAATTGCGTCCTCTAAAGTCTTAGGTTGTAAAGCTTTGATAATTAAACTAAGTTCTTTATTGAGCCCTGTAATGAACACACTTAATGCTTGATTTTTTAATAAGTCTACACATGCTTGATGAGCTTCGTTCGATTGAATTGAAGAATCTAATGAATTAATTAATTTTATATAACAATTTTCGACTTTATTAGCGTAAACAATGACAGATTCATTATGGTCTTGTTTACAACTGCTCAATTCTAATTGCCACTGACCCATTGTTCTCTTTTCAGTGTATGTAGTTAACAAATAACTTTTTAAATCACTCCAAGTTTCAAAATCACGGTTTCTAATCATTGCTCTAGCGTTTTCAGTTATTTTAGTAATTATGATTTGTAATAAAATTCCTTTCAAGTTAGGATTAATTAGATTATTTACTGTGTCACAATTGTCTAAAAATTCGTGAATTCGAGCTTTCGTACCATCGAATTTGGATAACATTCTTTCTGCCATTTCTAGCGTGATGAAAGAATTAGATGTAGAAGTTGCCATTTTGTATGATTATAAAATTTAAATTCAGAAAATTTTCAACAACGATATGATTTACAAATAATAATGTAAGTAAATATTTCAATAACTATTCAAATTTCTCGATAATTCAATAACCTTCAATAATCAATAATAATTCAATTCAATATTTCAAAAATATATCGACGTTCGATATTCAAAAATATTTATATTTAAAATTTCAATAACCTCAGTTTCAATACCTCAATATTCAAAATTTTCAATAATTCATAAAATAAAATAAAATATTAATAAACACAGACAAAAAAATAATAACAATGAACAACTTGAAGAAAGTACTCACAGGCACCATAAAATCGAAGTTGACATCTTTGTTGAACTCGAAGTTAATGAGTTGATAAGTTTTCGTAGAGATGTTGACCTTTTGTGCTGTTGCAGTTCCGTAGCGTCTTCTATATTGTTTGAGATTTGCGATGGAAATCAGCAAGTTGAAGATTGGCAACGACGTCTTCTATTGTCTTGTGATTTATGGTCGGAATCGGCAATTTGAAGATCGGCGACTGAAGATAGCAATTGGCAGCTGGTTTGAAACTCTCTTCTTTTCTTCGTTTGTTTTCCTTTTTGTCCAAAACGTAATCCACTCTTCTGACACCAATTTTGTGTAATGGCCCGAGCGGGTTGGCTTTTTGTTCTTGGCTCGTGGGTGGATCTTTTCCGTTTTCTTGGATCCTTGAGGATAACGAAAGAAAAGAGATAACTTGTAATTTTAAATTATAATATAAATTCCTCTTTTACAATCTGTGTATACTAGTTCGGCATAACCAACCGAAGTGAACCTGAGGGTGATCTGTCTGTGAATGAACGTTGACATCTCTATTTAATTGATATTCTAAAACGAGCGGGGAGAGACCCTTAGACCCGAGATAAGGAAATCGAATAGCGTCTAATAAGTTAATGATAATAACGATGGGATTCGTAAACATCATTTACTTATCGACCTTAAATATGTTTGAACAATACTCGTTAGTGAAATTTGGAAAGTTACGGTTATTTAATTATTAAAGAGACAAAGAAATGTCAAAGTCCATTACAATTTCACGCTGGTCTTCTGTAAGGGGGTGATGGTTAATGCCGCTAGACGGGCTGCCCAAAGGACTGCGAAACACAGTTTTTTTTTAATTTACGTTGAGAAATCCATCATGGATACCCAGCAGCGAAAGGGGGATGCTGTGGGTTATGCCGGACTCCTACCGGCTAAAACCCAACAACTTTCTAGCGCACGGTCGCAGGAACGTTGTTACACAACTTCGGCGACCCGCCACGGCTTTTCAGCGCAGGGAGGACTACGCTCCCTGTCGGAACCTCGGCGTACCCGAAAGCGGAGGTACGCCGGCCATCTCGGGGACCTCACAACGGGCGGTAGTCTCCCCTTGAAACGCAGTGTGTTCTGCTACTACTTTTCAGATCCAGACCAGAGCTAAATTTGATTAATTCATTTTTCAAAGTTGACCCTGCCGGGAATCGAACCCGGGAACCTTAGAACAGAGCGCCAACGGTCTCGTCAAATATCGTACTTTGAACTATTAAACTGTAACATACATTTTTTCCTATAAAAATCAAAACAGTTTACTTAATTGTTTATTGTCATTGAATCAAAAATAGGTTGACTTCGAATATTCGAGCGCTGATGGGGTATAATGTCAAGCCCTGTTATCGTCAGTTTTATCGATCGTGCGCTTGGAGATATCTATGATAAGGACAAGCGCGTTGGGACTCCACGGGTTCAGCGTCTCAAAATCAAAACGAAAGAGTAATAAGCACTTGTGCTTGTATACTATCTATTAATTTTTCGTTTCTCCACATTCCCCGAAGATGGGAAGGAGCCAATCCGTCTACAATACACGGGCACTCTACTCTGGAGCTGGATATTTAAACAATATTTATTTACTTCGTACGCGTGGTATTCGGTATAGCGCGTATCTTTTTTTGTTTGCAAACAGTTTGGAATGAAACAAACACTCAGTGTTATTACAAAAAAAAATACTAAACTATGTCTCAACACGTGTTTTGTCAAACAGCGTCTAATGACATTTGTATACAATTTCACAGTTTAAACCCTGCCTCAAATAATGTTTAACCTTCGCTATTACAAAATTGTGTTTGTCCTTTGACTTATCAAAACATCGCTAGGCAACCTATAGGCAACCAAATGTTGCTATTTTAAAATTATAAAATAGCAAATAGTAACAATAAAATAGCAACATTACAAAACGTTCGTTCAACTTCATTTGGTTCAATCCGAAACGTTCCTTTCTATGCAAATTTGTTATGTGCTAATAGAATATCCTACGCAGAAAATATTTTAAAATTATCTATATATAAATAAAACAGTGACGTGTGTGATTATTAATTAATTATTGCTCTAAATACACCGCCATAAGTATGTTTTGGAACCAAAACTTACGTGTATAATGAGTACATTGTACACATAGAACAGTGATCGGTTGAAAGAATGGAATGTGTTTATCGAGACTTGTCAATCGTCATTACTCATTGTCAAATGAGTATAATATAAATAAAAATTACGAAAAAAAATGGACAATTGCAATATTAAAATAAAAATTCGTGAACGTGAAGAAAATTGGGTTCAAGAATAAAAGGTAAAACAACCCGATATTTCATCATAATCATAACCACACCACTAAATACAACTTGCGAAAATTAGAGACAAAGCAGTAGACTAACTTTGAGTCTTCGACAACTATTGACATGTATTTAAATATGAAAAGTATTATTTAAACCGTGCCTAACTCTTAACTGCTTAAACACGCTTTTGTAATAAAAAAATTTTTGGACACATGTTCAATGTGTGTTTATCTTTTTTGTAATAACACTCTAAAAATGTTACGGAAAGCTTGCAACAATAAATCAATGAACGATTTTTTGAAAAAATATTTAAAGTGCAGACACGGTTCTTTTACTTTTTTTATTATATTTATAGATTTCTAAAATTAATATACAATTTGAAAGCTTGAAACTTAATCTATCAATTAACATAAACCCGTAAAAAAAAATTAAGGACTGACTGACTTTACTCATTAAAAGAGCGTATGAGAAAATTTGCTCTCTACAGTACCCGCGACTTGCGTTACCCTCCACCCATATAAAAGCCCAAGAAACCTGTTAGGCTGTTAACCTTATCAATTGCTAAACAGAAGTTGACTGGAACATATCTTCGATGTTAAATTAATTGGAAAACATTGTAATTGGAAATCTCATGTCGGTCTGATCTGTGATAAAGTAGAAAGATTTGTTTATGCGCTACGTCGGTTAAGATTGTCTGTGTCTATTGAGGCAGCAATCACTGCTTATCATGGCTACGTTTCTTCGGTTTTGACATACGGTTTATTGATAAGGGGTAACTCTGTCGAAATAATAAGAGCTTTTAGGGCCCAAAAAAATGTGGCGTGGGCTTTATGGAGAGTTGTGTACCACTATTTAAAAAGTTACATATACTTCCCTTACCTTGCTTGTATATAAAGACGTTGTGTATATTTGTTAGAAAATATCCGAAATGTTTTGTCGAAATTAACGAAATAGGAACCAAAATAACTAGGCAAGGTAATTTATTGCAAAGACCAAAATGTAGATTAGAACTATTTAATAGAAATGTTTGTTATGGCAATTAAAACATAAAATAAACTACCTAATACAAGAACATTAACAAAATGGTTATTAGATTGTTGTTATTATGATGTTAAATACTTTTATAATAAGAAACATTAATTCATTTATTACAAATAATTAAACACAAATATTTGCATGCCCTTGGCGGGTAGAACATACTTTGTACTGTAACTGCTGTATACAAATTAAAATCCTGTAAACATGACAACGTGTTCGCGCAAATAATTTTATTTTATTTTATTTTTATTTTATTTATTATTTTCACGAGACGATGGATAATCACACCCTGGTAACGCCGCCCAAATTGCAACGAAGACTCATTCAGCGAGAAGTCGACGTCCAACTTCTCTTGAGCCCAGTCTGCTGTATCTCGAGTACGTACAGATCTTTTCAATAGACTTTTGTACCTCCAATAGGAGACTGAGAACTAGTTCCCACCGGTGTACTTGTCCCAAATTCTTTGCGTAATTGGCAACTAACTGGTGTTGACGTGCAGCTATAAATGAGACGTGTTCCAGAGATGGCTGTTAACCAGTGAACAGTAAGAAGACGCTTGAAGGAAGCCAATCTGAAAGAAAGAAAGACTTTTTTAATACAGTTGCTCAAAAAGTGGCGTATTGCAGGGACGTATAGCGTTCGGGATGTGGGCTATTACATACTCGTGCTTTTTTTTTACCTTTCCCGAACTCGTGCGTTCTCTTTCCCAACTGTCAAAATAATGTCTATTAAAAAGAAAAACCAACCATGAAGTTTTTACTAAAAAAAATTCATAGAAGTTTTTATGATTCATGCAAATACGTATATTTCTAAAAAGAAGCTACTAATTTGTTTCAATATCAGATTTAATGATTTGATTGAACGAGTTAGGTTAGGTTTCATTTCATTTCATCTCATTAAATTTCATTTTCATTTCATATCAATAAAAATTTTTTACTGAAGACTTGGCATGTATAGGCATAGTTTCCTTTGCCTACCAGAATGGGTGAAGAAAAAAAATATCTCTGCTTATATTCTACGGTTGGCGCCATTTTCCAGAAATTTTCTTTGCGAGTTTAGTTGTTTGTTTTATTAAATTGCTTCATTTTTTCGCAACTGTATTAAAAGTAGTCGTTCAGTACACGTGCGGAACCGTCATTGCAACTTGTTCCGACTGTCAACCCTCGCCTTCGGTTGCGCCTCGGCTCGGGTAGACATTTGTCGGAACTCTTTGCAATGACAGCCTTTCCGCACTTGTAATGAAATATACTATTATTCGCCGCATGAAAGACACATTATATACAAGAACAGGACAGAAATTAATAAAAAACGTGTGTGTTTTTTCGGGGCAGCGAATCGGATGCTGGCTCAGCATTGTGCTGAAGTGCTAGACAAACACCTACAGCGCTCATTTTCAGCCAGCACCGTATGTCACTCATTGAACACCATACAAACTTACTTTATAAATGACTATATACATATATACATATACATACACATATATATATCTATTATATAAAATTCTCGTGTCACAGTGTTTGTAACAAAACTCCTCTCCGAAACGGCTGGACCGATTTTTATGAAATTTTGTGTGTACATTCCAGTAGGTCTGAGAATAGGTCGTAAAGTATTTTTCATCCTCCTACCGGCACCCCCCTCTTTTTAATAGGGATTTTAGTATTTTTGTATGAAGAATATTCAAATAAGTAATTCCGTCCTTGACTGACGTGAAGTGTCGCGTCACTTTGACATACGGTTTGAAATCTTTTCTATATATAAAAATGAATCACTATTTCCCTTGGTCACGGCATCACGCGTGAACGGGTAGACCGATTTCAATTCGGTTTTCGCTAATGGAAAGAGGGATAAACGGGGAATGTTTATATATAAAAATTACACCCCGGGCGAAGAGATTATCTCTATATATTCATTTTTATATATAAAAAGATTATCTTGACATAGTTTCTTACTGAAAAAATAAAATAAAATAAACCTACATAAAACCAATAAAGTAAATATTCTTACCAATACCATGTCAATCTCGACCAATCTTGAGTGTGGTACGGAAAATGATCCGATACCCCTAACATAATTAGGGCTATTTTGCATTATTGTATTTTGAGTATATCAGTATCATTGTATTATACGTTCATTTTTAAATCTTAGGGTCGTACTCATAAAATAAAAATGATTTTTCAAAATCAGTCAAAAATATGCAAAAATATCAAAAAGATGGGTGCAGTAGCAAGAAATATTAAAAATCTATTTTGGCGTAACGGGCCGCACTAATATTTTGGGCTTCCGCCGTCTATGTATGAGTGAGACCACACGTACAGGCTCTGAGGGTACAATTAAAAGTCAACCTTATCGTAGCACTTTAGAGCCTAGTTTCGTTCGAATGCAAAGTTTATAATACAATTTTATATCGAGTTCCAAATCCAAAACGGTAGGTACACACACGCGCCGTGTGATCGATTTTCGAAATGGCGTTCAACTTCGAGGAACAGCGCCCTGCCCCTCCCGCGTATTACACGTCACCCCCTAAGACGTCTTTTCTTTTTTTTTTATTTCTCGAATCCCAAAGGCAAAGAGAATGATTCTTTGAATTCTTACATGCCAGTTTCTCGTACATTTAAACTTTCTCTTGAATTAAATTTTGCCTTTTGTTTAAGTGATAAAAAAAAGGAGCTTGGTATAATTTTTTTTATCACTTAAACAAAAGGCTATTCCATAAAATATATAAGTACATAGTTAATTTTTGATTGTAATAATGAACATATTAGTCAGCAGTTATCAGTCACAAAGCACGCTGCGTTTCGCAGTTATTTCGGTATAGCGCGTAACTTTTTTATTTGTAAAGTGATTGGAATGAAACAAGCACTAAATGTTACAGGCAGCTTCCTGCAATATATCCTCGATAAATGGACTATTCAAAACAAAAAGATCGCAAATGGCAAAGAAAAAATTTTTTTGATTCATCAAGACAACTCACCGCGTCACAAGTCAATCAAAACAAAACATGAATTGAACTTCGAATTGCACCCACGTCGACCGTATTCGCCAGATTTGGCTCCCAGCGACTACTGGCTGCTCGCAGACCTCAGAAAAATGCTCGCCGTTAAGAAATTTCGCACAAATGAAGAGGTTATATATATCGAATATTTTGAGGCAAAAGATAAATCGTTCTACAAAAGTGGTATTGAAATGTTAGAGCGGCGCTGGAATGATTGCTCTTGAACGTTGCTCTTGATGGAGATTACGTTGATGAATAGAGCTAATTTAAAAAAAAACGTGTTTTCTTTTTTAGGCCCGGGTCTTCTCATATAGATGTTTACCTTTTATTGTTTTTTTTTTAATTATAAACAGCGGCAGGCTGTCGGTCCAAACTTGATGGTAGGTGGTTTTTTTTTACGAGGTAATACATCGAGGTGTTTGGCGCCAAGTATAAATAAGAGAGCAGACGGGCGAGATAGGGAGTGTTGCGAAACCAGCGATTCGAAAGCGACTCTTCGGAGCTTTTGCGAAGTTATCTGCGACAGTGAACCGGCGACACATTATGGGAATCATTGACGACTTTTGGCAAGTTTAACGGTTTCATCGGACAAGTTTAGTGATTTTGGAAGTCATCTGGGTTTGTGAAAATAATTCGTTCGTTTCGCCCTTACACGGCATCTCAACTCACCCCGCATCTCATTTTACATTTTTAGGGTTCCGTATGTCCGAATAAAAAACGGAACTCTTATAGGATCACTCGTGTGTCCGTCTGTCCGACCATTTCCCCCCCCCCCCCCCTTATCTCCGAAACTACTGAACCTAAAATTTTGAAAAAAATAATACAGAAATTAGTTTTCTACTTACAGATTATAGGAAAACCTTTAAGAAGTCCATGATATTAAAATAACATGGTAAATCACTCAATATTGTGCGGATAGGTAACATCGTACGGAACCCTCTTCACGCGAGTTCAACTCGCACTTGTCCCGTTTTTTTAACACCACTAAATTACTATTTTCAAAAATGCTATCTTTCTGTCTAGGAATGATATTTCTATGACCTTTTTGTTGGATGTAGATAATATGTATGTGTAATGTATATTGCATTCTGGTGAACATTTATTTGTACTTAATTTTATTAATAAGATCCTTTTTCCTTCTAGCATTTCTCCATTTTAATAAAAATTAAAATGACATTTGGATGAGTGGTTACGGTGCTTGCCTCAGCGCTCTGTTCTAGGGTTCGCGGGTTTGATTCCCGGCAGGGTCAACTTTTGAAATGGACTTTTCAAAGTTGGCTCTGGTCTGGATCTGGAAAGTAGTGGCAGGGAACACTGCGTTTCACAGTCATTTGAGCAGCCCGTCTGGCGGCAGTAACCACCCCCATACAGAAGACAACCGTGAAATAACTGCACGTATGCTGTTGCTGTTGTGTTTCGGTGAGCGAGTAAGGGATGCCAGAGCCCATTTCCCTATCCTCTCCTAATCCCTTATCCTTAATCCTACTGTAGTCCTTAGCGCACTTGCAGCACCTGTGACATTGCTTGTGTTATAGGCTACGGTAGCCACCTACCTTCAAGTGGATAGTCAGCCTGTCTGCCGATCTTAACATAAAAAAAAATTAAAAAAATTAGATAAAGACCTCTGTGAGGACATAAGTGACATTTTTTAAAAATCTCAACTCCCTAGGCTAGAGGAATACCTATGGTAGAAGATGAAAGAAATTATGAACTAAGGTGTTTTCTTAGTTTTTAAAAATAAAATAATATTTGTATGGTGCAGAAGTAATCAAAAAATTGGAAGTTTTTTTTAATTAGCAAATGTATCTAAGGTTGAAATTTAGGATAATGTTTGTGAATTTTGCATGTAAAACGAAAGATAATTTGCTGAAAATACTCATTTCATCTTAAAAAATCTTTCAAGAACTGCAATCTTGTTGCACGTGAATTAGTCCGCGTTTCTTTATAAAATGCCAGCTTTGCTGCGGCGTTCGCGAAAAATTATTTCTTATAACATCAGCTATCTGTCAGTGAAAGTCCCGACAAAATCGGTCCAGGGTGCAACGGTATTTCACTGCGAGACAGCTCCTGGACTTATTACAAAGCACATGGAACATGCAAGTCCGGTCTTGCATGGAGTACTCCTGCCACCTCTGGGTTGGGTCTGCCCGTTACCAACTGGCCGCACTGGACTCGATTGAAAGGCGAGCAAAGAAGCTTATTGGCAACGACGCCCTTGTAGATTCCCAACTTCAAAGCCTGCAGCATCGCCGAAAAGTAGCTTGCCTATCGATTTTCTATCGTCTACACTATGGAGAGTGTGCATCTATTTTGTACGAATCAATCCAACCGGAAAAGTTCCACTTGCGGACCACTAGGCGTGGGCGGGGGTTTCATCCCTTCGTGGTTGATGTATCTCGATCACGCACGACGCGTTTCAGTTTCACCTTCCTTGTTCGGACTGCTAAGGAGTGGAACTCGTTGCCTGCGTCTGTGTTCCCACAGAACTACAACCTCGGGGTCTTCAAAACCAGGGTAAATGGGCATTTACGTCCACGTGGTCCACCTTCGGCCGCATCTGCACCTCACATCGGGTGAGATAGTGGTCAAGCGCTAGCTTGATTTAATAAAAAAAGAAAAGATAAAACGGAGGCACAAAATTTTTAAAAGTTGTTTTTTTATTTATATATCGTTCTATTTACTAAAAAGCAGCTATTTTGATATTACAAACAAACATTTAAATTTTATTTATTAGTAGGCGCAGGCGGCTGGCCTATGTCCGCCTTTCCCTTTAACTGTGACCTGGGCAGTAGTGTTATGGGAGATTAGCTTTCGGGTACGCCGAGGTTATGACAGGGAGCGTAACCCTCCCCGCGCTGGACAGCCGTGGTGGGTAGCGGACGACCCCAGCTATCTACGGTCCTGCTAGAAACTTGTGGAGTTTTAAGGTCACAGCACACATATCAACTCGGCAAGGGATCGTAACCGTATCAACTCGAGCGGTTCAGTATTCTTTGTATGAAACTCCCTACTGCAACGCACACTTATAGGAATCGTAACGTAATGGACTCGCCTTGGGATAAGCTTCGAACCGCGATGCGGTGCGTGGTCAACTTACGTCTCTTCGTCCACCCTTGCCCCTGGTCTTTTTTTTTAATTTTTAATGTTAAGATCGGCAGACAAGCTGACGGTCCACTCGATGGCAGGTGGCCAAGCAACGCCAAAGCTGCTGCAAGTGCGCTGCCGACTACAGTAGGAAGGGAAAGGAGATAGGGAAATGGGCACTGGCATCCCTTACTCACTCACCGAAACACAACAGCACGCGTCTGTCTCTGTAAGGGGGTGGTTACTGCCGCCAGACGGGCTGCCCAAATGACTACGAAAACGCAGTATGCCCTGCCACTACTTAAACTTACTTGCTTGGTCTGGTGTCAGCCAGATCAACCAGCGGACGACGAGCCGTAAGCGCGGCTTCATCTAGCCGTAGCCGAGTTCACGTACGGGAGCTGCTGATCCACTTTGGTTACATGCTTACATTAGGTTGACTCCTGGTTGACGGCGAGGCGTAAGGCGATACGTTGACCATCCCTTTCAGAGTTGATATGTGTGCTGTGACCCTCAGCCGGTAGGAGTCCAGCTAACGTCCCCTTCGCTGCTAAAGATATCCATGAAAATTTCCCAACGTTAAAAAAAGGGCTGTTCGCTCACACCGAGACATTTTCTTTATTTCTACCATTTTTATACCCGCCGTAACTTTTAAACGAAAGGTCCGATTCGAATAATTTAAATTACATGTACGTGAGAGGATCCAAAAGTTTTCCGGCCCGGCAAAGAAAAAAGGCACTGTAGTACAAAAAGTTTTATATATTCTTCAATATAGTCTCCGTTAACCTCTTTACATATTACAAGTACCATTAGTGGTAGTAGGGAGACCAAGTAGTATCACTAGTACCAGGGGCGTAGCGTCGGGGAGCGAGTGGGAGCAGTTGCTCCAGGGCGCTGGGGCCTGGGGGTCGCGAATTTTTTTTTTTCTTAAATTTTTGTCAATAGCCAATTAAGAATGACCACCTAATTATAAATATTCATTATTCACATTTTCGGAACATTTTCCTTTCGAACAGATATCTATAAATGAAACAAATATCCGGTAATTAAATGTACTCCAGAAAAGGTAGCGGAAAACGGAACTAAAATCAATTTCAAAGCAAAAAAGCTTTATGAGCTTTACTTTTAGCGCCATGGAGCAAAATTTTTCAAACGCCTCTCTCATATGGGCACGTAACAAGCACGTATACAGAGGGGGGGATAAATCCCAACTATCCCCCCCTCTGTATACGTGCTTGTTACGTGCCCATATGAGGGTCACAGCACACATATCAACTCTGAAAGGGATGGTCAACGTATCGCCTTACGCCTCGCCGTCAACCAGGAGTCAACCTAATGTAAGCACGTAACCAAAGTGGATCAGCAGCTCACGTACGTGAACTCGGCTACGGCTAGATGAAGCCGCGCTTACGGCTCGTCGTCCGCTGGTTGATCTGGCTGACACCAGACCAAGCAAGTAAGTTTAAGTAGTGGCAGGGCATACTGCGTTTTCGTAGTCATTTGGGCAGCCCGTCTGGCGGCAGTAACCACCCCCTTACAGAGACAGACGCGTGCTGTTGTATTTCGGTGAGTGAGTAAGGGATGCCAGTGCCCATTTCCCTATCTCCTTTCCCTTCCTACTGTAGTCGGCAGCGCACTTGCAGCAGCTTTGGCGTTGCTTGGTCACCTGCCATCGAGTGGACCGTCAGCTTGTCTGCCGATCTTAACATTAAAAATTAAAAAAAAAGACTCTCTCATATGGGCACGTAACAAGCACGTATACAGAGGGGGGGATAGTTGGGATTTATCCCCCCCCCCCCCGACTGAAAAAAAAAAACGATAGATGTAATTCATTCAGAAAGGAATAAAAAAGTGAGTTACTCAAACCTATTGTCATTACATTGAGAGAACTATCGTGCACAAACAGAACTGTTGCTCAAACTGCGTCTACATTCATAGCTGCGATGGAAAAAAGTAGTTTCTTGATTTCTCTAAAAACCTGTGAAAGATTTTTCAGAAAAATTAGAGTAAAGTACAGTGATTACAGCGATTTTTACACAGCCACTGACTAGTACTACAGTTCAATGGTACTAGAGCAACTATGTCTTATCAGTTAGTACTATTTGTGGTACTAGGGAAACCAAGTAGTATCACTAGTACTATTAATTGTACAGTTCAATGGTACTAGAGCAACTATGTCGTATCACCAGTACCATTTGTGGTACTAGGGACACCAAGTAGTATCACTATTACTATTAATGGTACAGTCCAATGGTACTAGAGCAACTATGTCGTATCACCAGTACCATTTGTGGTACTAGGGAAACCAAGTAGTATCACTAGTACTATTAATTGTACAGTTCAATGGTACTAGAGCAACTATGTCGTATCACCAGTACCATTTGTGGTACTAGGGACACCAAGTAGTATCACTATTACTATTAATGGTACAGTCCAATGGTACTAGAGCAACTATGTCGTATCACCAGTACCATTTGTGGTACTAGGGACACCAGGTAGTATCACTATTATTATTAATGGTACAGTCCAATGGTACTAGAGCAACTATGTCGTATCACCAGTACCATTTGTGATACTAGGGACACCAAGTAGTATCACTATTACTATTAATGGTACAGTCCAATGGTACTAGAGCAACTATGTCGTATCACCAGTACCATTTGTGGTACTAGGGACACCAAGTAGTATCACTAGTACTATTAATAGTTACAGAATTATTTTCGGGTTCGTGCAGGTCAACGTAATAGTAACAACGTAATAGACAGGAATAGTAAGCTGCTGACATATCTTGAAGCTAACGACCTGCTCAGTGATCGCCAATATGGAATTCGCCAGGGACGTTCAACCGGGGTTCTTCTTGTATATGTCACGCACTACTGGGGTGAAGCCATCGAGAAACATGGCGAGGCTCTCGCTGTGTCACTCGACATATCAAAGGCCTTTGACAGGGTTTGGCATGCAAGTCTACTTAGCAAACTTCCTACATACGGCATCCCCTCCGGTCTTTGTAGCTGGATTTCTGATTTCCTGAATGAACGGTCAATTCGAGTAGTCATTGATGGCTGCTCTTCGGATCTCATGGCAATTGATGCCGGTGTTCCTCATGGATCTGTTCTCTCTGCGACTCTTTTCCTGCTTCATATTAATGACTTACTTCTTCCAAGAGTAGTTGCATACGCAGATGACAGTACGGTCATGGAGAGATATTTGTCCAGCGCGGGGGCCGGTCGCGATGAGATTCGTTCTGAGAAGGAGGCAATGGTTGAGCGAATTGACTTAACCTTAAATCTTGTATCCCAATGGGGAGACAGGAATCTGGTTGATTTTAACGCCACCAAAACGCAAACGTGTTTGTTCTCTGCAAAAAGGAGCCCTTTCGACTTGGCTCCAGCTTTCCGAGGTGCATCCGTACCTGTGGCCAATGATCTCGAGCATGAGGTTGTGCTCAAACCTCAACTTCGGTACTTCTATCGATTCCAAAACCCAAACAGCGGCTAAAAAGCTGGGCACCCTAAATAGGGTGAAGCGATGCTTCACACCTGGACAGCTCCTCTTTTTATACAAGGAACAAGTCCGATCTTGCATGGAGTATTGCTGTCACCTTTGGGATGGCTCAGCAAAATACCAACTTGCTGCACTCGACTCGGTGGATCGCAGAGCTAGGAGGCTCATTGGCGACGATACACTAATAAGAACTAAGCTGCAGAGCCTGGCACATGGACGCAAAGTTGCCTGTCTGTGTGTATTCCAATGATATTATAATATATAAACCGAACATCATTGGTGTATTCTATAAGATGTACTTCGGAGAGTGTGCTCGAGAGCTGCATGAGATCATACCGCCTTCCCCTTTCTTCTATCGGACAAAAAAAAAGTCTGCTGGGTCAGCTAGTTGTTTTATAATATATAATAATTAGCCTTCAGAAAATAAGTGAAGTTAGTCCTATTTTCACTCACTTTTCTCACCTGATAGCTAATTTAGAGCTAAATTGGCCTTCTACCCAACTCAACAGTAACGCATACGTTCAAAGTACATAGGAAAACCACTAGATTCCTCACATTTTGTCCTTGCGAAAATAAGTTATGTCTGGCATGCCTTGGTTCTGTTCTGGTCTGGGTGTTTTATAGTGGTAGGTGGCAGAGCACATTCGCTGTCATAAATTAGGAAGCTCGTCTGGCGGAAATAACAGGCCTCTTACAGAAGACTATCGTGAAAAAACAGCCTTTGTGCTGTTGTGTTTCGGAGAGCGAGTAAGGGATACAAGAATCGATTATCCTTTCCTAAATCATCAATATAATCATCCCAGCAGTGGGACGTCCATTGCTGGACAAACCCATCTCCCTAATTCTCCAAAAGGACCGATCAGAAGCTGGATCCACCGTCGACCCGCCGCCCTTATCAGGTCGTCTGTCCACCTTCTGGGTGGACGTCCTACGCTGCGTTTGCCGGTCTGTCGCCTCCCCTCGAGAACCTTCCGGCCTCAGCGACCGTCGCCTCTCCGTACTATGTTTTTGTTTTTATGTTTAGGTCGACAGACAAGCTGACGGTCCACTTGATGGTAAGTGGCTACCGTCGCTTATAACACAAGTAACGCCAAAGCGGCTGCAAGTGAGCTGCCGACTACAGTAGGATTAAGGATAAAGTATTAGGAGGGGATAAGGAAAGGGCTCTGGCATCCCTTACTCACTCACCGAAACACAACAGCAACAGTATATATGGTGTTATTTCACGGTGGTATTCTGTAAGGTGGTGGTTACTGCCGCCAGGCGGGCTGCCCAAATGACTACGAAACGCAGTGTGCCCTACCACTACTTTTTTAAATCCAGACCAGAGTCAATTTTGAAAATTACCTACATTGAAATTTAAAAAGTTGACCCCGCCGAGAATCGAACCCGAGGCTCCTGAGACGTCAGGCAAGCACCCTTTCCGCTCATTTCAACTTACTAATCTGCCGGCTTATGTCGGTAACTTTCGATCGTCTACGAATCTACTCATTCCTGATTCAATCTCTTAGTGTATCCCCGAGCATATAAGCCTTCTCCATAACGACGTTGAGCTTTTTTACGAAGTCCATAGATACAGTCAAGTTTCAGTGCTATATGTCATCAATGGCAACACATATTAGTCACTGAAAGGCTGAGGAATTTTGATCAAGAAGATGTCCCGAAGCTTCCCGCACGCTGCCCATCCGAGCTGGATTCGACGATTGACCTCCTTCTCGAAGATGGCTCTTATACCTAATTGGACTGTTTGTCCCAAGTAGATGTTCCTAATTCCTTATCCCTTACCCCACTAAGGTCGGCAGCGCACTCGCAACACCTGTGGAGTTGCTTGTGTAATAGGCAACTGTAGACACCTTCCATTAAGTGAACCATCATCCCATTAGACGATCTTTACATAGAATGACTATTTAGATTTTATTTACTATAATTAACCTGTTCGTATGTTCGTAGACGGTTACTTTTAGATAACTTCCCAAGTAACACAAAACTTGTATATTAACTAAAATAGATACATATTTATGTTCTAAAGTCATAATAACACTGTTAGTCGGCACTAGCCAAGTTTCAAATCTGTATAGAGGCTTTTTTTTCACTTAATAATGCTTAATGCTATATTACAGTTAGTCAAAATTTGTTACAATGTCAAAACTCGTAATTAAACATCGGATAATACTAATGTACAGCTTCTTAAACAGCTTTTACACTTACACTAAGACTGTTCTCTTATAACGGTAATTTGAAAAACGTTACGCATTAAATAAGCATTACGAAATTCTTGTAAAGTGAACTTAGCCCTATTTTGATATTTTTAAGAATAAAAACTTTCTTATGGTCTATGGTTGTGTTAATTTAATGCGGATCCTATATTAACATTGACTAAATACAAATAAAAGCCATAGGTCCGTTTTCTTCATAATCCATTCTTTAATAATATCTACAGCTATATTCTGATCCAAATAAAAGTATTTTTAGAACTACAAGTAATAAATATGTCGTAATTTCAGTTTGCAAACGGTCATTTATTATTAACGTGAATATTATACACATAGCAATGGACAAAAAGAATTGGAAACAAAACTAAAAAATTAGCACTAAAAAACGGCGCCGTATATTATTTATTTATTATAAAATTTAGTAACACCTACTCGCTTAGAAACAATTTAGATACCTACGGTTTAATACGGTTTAGATACATACGGGTCGTATTGAAAATCCCCTTTTTTGAAGTCGCTCAATAAGAAATATCTCGAATAATTACATTTTTACATGGTTTTTACCATATGAGCTGTACCCTACTAAACATGATAACAATCAGTCACTATGGCGTATAATGGCTACAAGCATTAAAATATACTTCTGAAGTGTTGTAATATGGCTGAACATATATGCAAGTGTCTTATATAGTAACAATATAAGCTTTAATTTTTGTGTCTGGCCATATTATAACTAAAAGCACTATTACGCCATTGTTGAATGCCTAAAACTTTAATTCTCTTGCCGACATTTTGCTTTCCGTTTTCTTTTCTTACAAAAATAATTAAAGTCACCTAAATCTGATTAAAAAGCGTAGTGATCATTTGCTTTGTGCAAGGATGTCTATAAAAACAACTATGTTTATTAAAATTATGCTGAAATCCTAAAACACATTTTATACTAGGTTAGGTTTTGACCTAACCGCTTTAAAATGCCTTAAAATGTTTTAATAATAAAGCACATTTGGGAGGGCGCGTCTATTCTTTACCAAAAACATGCATATTTTATTCGACAAACTGATGCGCGCATGTCATTTCACCCATAAAAGACAAAAATAAAGTGGTATAATCTTTCAATATTATTCCTTCAAATATCAATCTCTAAGTCAAGTCACAAATAAACATTTGATCATAATACAGCATCATACGTATTTTTGAAATAATTGCGTTTTTTTTACAAAGGAAATAAAAGCATAAGCCTTGTAAGAGATTACATTAATAAGTTGTAATTTTTAAAGCTACATATTAATTGTGTAAAAGTCGCAAAAAATGCCGTTAGTATATCGATATGCTTTTTACTGACTTTATTAATGTTGTAATACAATAGTTGTAATGCTATTAAACAGCCTCTATAAAGCTCAAAGCTGTCTAAAGGGGGGGCCCAAATTTTACCTAAAAGAATCGTACAAAAGAAATACAGCTGATATAAGATTTGCTTATAATGCTTTGAGCATGAACTTGTGTTATTAGATGTTTGTTATAATGGTGTTTTGTGCTACTTGGGTTCTCTCAAAATACAAACCCAAAAATATAACCTCTTTGCTAATACCTTTTTTAAATGGGACGTTCCAACGGTTATTTGATTTTTTAATATCATGTCTTCTTTGAATTTTGTCCCGGTCTGTAGACGGATTTTTGCGGGGCGCGGTGCGCGGCGAGGGGCGGTGGTTATAAAAAATTTTATATCTTCGCGTCTGCGTGGAAAAGCGAAAAAATTTTTCAAATCGATAACCATGGTCTGGGATATGTGCCCGCCGGTCCAAGACGTATTAAAAATTTTTGTAAGAAAATATTTAGTTAGCCCGAGACTGCGACGAAAGGAAAATCTTTTGCGGGCTTGCATTGTGTGGAGTAGACTTTTTCTTATCTACCTACTCTTAGCATGTGTCTATTTGTATGCGACTTTCGCCATTAAATTTTGATAACTTTTTTAGCGGAAGACTAAGTAGGTACTGCGAAAGAAAAAAACTTTTGTGGGCTCGTATTGTGTGGAGTAGACTTTTTCTTATCTACCTAATCTTATCATGGGTATATTTTGTATGCGGCTTTTGTCATAAAATTTTGAACACACTCCGAAATTTCTAATAGGCAGCCCGTTTAGCGATAGTAACCACTCCCTTGAAGAAAATCACCTCTTTGGAATAACAGCACTTTATACACTATAAGAGTAAGAGATGCCCAAACTCCATCCCTTATCTGTTACTCTTTATCCTGATAGAGCTGAATCCCCCGGCGTTGCTTAGTTATGTAAATAATTTTTTTTAAGAAATTGACCTTTATATTTTAAATCAACTTAATTAATTTATAGCTGTTTCACGCGATTTCGTCCGCGTCATTTTATAAAATTCAAGCGACCCGCCCCCGGCTTAGCCCGGGTTGCAAATTTTATATATATGAACATTCCCCGTTTATCCCTCCTTCCATTAGTGAAAACCGAATCAAAATCGGTCTACCCGTTCGCGCTTGATGCCGTGACCAAGGGAAATGGGGATTCATTTTTATATATAGAGAAGATTATTCGTAGAAAGGAAGAGATGGGGAGAGGATGAGTAGCTGATAATTTAACTTATAATTAACTTTATTAATTAACTTAATTAATTAATTTAATTAATTAACGATAATTAACTTTGTACTCACTTATTTGTAGTATTTATTTGTTATTTTTATTTATGTTGTGTGAGTAATAAAGAGTTTGTCTGTCTGTCTGTCTGTCTATAATTAATTAGCTGATAATTGAGCTTTCTATACGGTATAGCGCGTAACTTTTTTAAATGTTACGGGAAGCTTGCTACAATAAATCAGTGAAAACCGCTTTAGCGAACAAACGAACAGACAAACAGACAAAAATTCTAATAACTATTTTTTGAAAATATGTACGATTTTATTATATGTACCTATAGATATTCTAACGGCATTATGTAACTACGTTTCAAGTGATTTCTCTACTATAATAAAGTTGATTTGTCTATTTTAATGTGAAAATAATTGATTATTACTAAATGTAGCTATATCCAAGTATACGGTACCTACCACTCATACTGCTCAGACTGATTCCCGAGACGCTGGACCAATTTTGACAGCACTTTCACTGGAAGATAGCTGATGTTAGAAGAAGTAAGTTAAGCTACTTTTATTTTTTTTAATGTATTATGTTCGCGATAATATAAAAAATTACTGAACGCATTTGCATGCGATTTTCACTAATGAAAAGAGCAATATACGAGGAAGGTTTTTGTATATTATTTGCAGAAAAAATCCGTCCGAGGGCTAACCGCTAGTACTAATATAATAGAATTAGAGTTTGTTTCGTTGAACGCGTTAAACTATGGAACTAGGTAACTGTCGGATTTAAAAAAACATTTTTACATTTGACAGCCAATTTCTTTATGAAATCGCGGGCATCAGCTAGTCTGTAATATATGCCGCGAGCCCGTTGGATGAGTGGTTAGGGTGCTTGCCTTAACGCTCTGTTCTAGGGTTCCCGGGTTCGATTCCCGGCAGGGTCAACTTTGAAAAATCAACTTTTTAAATTTGGCTCTGGTCTGGATTAGGAAAGTAGTGGCAGGGCACACTGCGTTTTCGCAGTCACTTGGGCAGCCCGTCTGGCGGCAGTATAACCACCCCCTTACAGAAGACCACCGTGGTATAACCGTGAATAAGTGTTGTGTATCGGTAAGTGAGTAAGGGATGGCAGAGCCCATTTCCCTATCCGCTCCTAATCCCTCGTCCTTGATCCTGCTGTGCTCGGTGGCGCACTTGCAGCAGCTTTGGCGTTGCTTGTGTTATAGACGATGGTGGCCACCTACCATCAAGTGGACCGTCAGCCTATCTGCCGATCTTAACATGAAAAAAAAAGTTGCAAGAAAATATTGTTTGGTTACTACAGAGACACAATTAAAAGGTTAAATTGGGACATCTTTTTCAAGCTTACACGTGTAAAGTCTATGCCGGTGTTTGTATGAGAGTAATTCTAAAACACATATTCAAAGGAAAAAAGCGTTAAGTCAACGTTGAAGTCAAAAAAATAGGGTTTCTTCGGAACATCGATTTGTTCATAAGAATCAGTAGAAAAATATACCTACTGACTTATCTATATATAAGTCTATTCAGTCTCTATATATAAAAATGAATCCCTATTTCCCTTGGTTATGGCATCACGCGTGAACGGATAGACCGATTTTAATTCGGTTTTTATCAATGGAAATAGGGATAAACGGGGAATGTTTATGTATATAAAAATCGCACCCCGGGCGAAGCCGGGAGCGGGTCGCTAGTACATATAATAAAATCGTAAACGAGCCGTGTCTGCACATTAAATATTTTTTCAAAAAAAAAAATTTGTACACGTTGTACTTAAGTTACCGAGGTCAAAAAATAGTTTTTAGAATTTTTGTCGGTTTGTTTGTGCACGCTGATCTCAGAAACGGCTCAACCGATTTGAATGCGGTTTTCACTGATTTATTGTAACAAGCTTCCATTAAGATTTAGTGTTTGTTTCATTCCAAAGAGATTCACAAACAAAAAATTACGCGCTATACCGAATACCACGCTTACGAAGTTTCAGGCTCAGCTAGTAACCTAATAAATCTAATAAATAATTAAAAAAATGTGTTTGTCTCAGCTCTGGCATTACTCACTCACGGTGGTCTTCTGTAAGGTGGTGGTTACTGCCGCCAGACGGGCTGCCCAAATGACTGCGAAACGCAGTGTGCCCTGCCACTACTTTACAGGTCCAGACCAGAGCCAAATTTGAAAAATTCAAAGTTGACACCGCCGGGAATCGAACCCGGGAACCCTTTTTTCAGTCGACGAGGGGGAGTGTGGGACTCGCCCGGTGAATTGACTTATCACCGGAAATACCCACTAAAACCCCCCCGGATTCCACCATCAGCGTTCACAGCGAGGCCTTATCCTCGGATCCCCACGCACCGCTATGTTAGGCTAACCTTACCTAACCCAGCTAACCCGGGAACCCTAGAACAGAGCGTTAAGGCAAGCACCCTAACCACTCATCCAACGGGCTCGTCAAAAACAGATAAACAATGATACGGTACCCCAAAAATGTACTAACTGTATACATCACGAACACATAGAATGAGATAACCACACAGAGACGTTATTTTTAGACATCACTATTTGCCTTATTAACTAGTATAACAAAACCTCTCAGGCCTCGCATGAACCATTGAACGTGAGCTCTAACAAAATTGATTTTTAGACTCGTTCCCTGTCATCCATTATAGAAAGACCTCTCATTAATTCATTATTTCAAAGAGAGTAAGGATCTTTTAAAGTTGGTTTTTTGAATGGAGTCTGACATTCATTTGACCTTCAGTCACGGTTATTTGACAATTTGTTTAAAAAAATTTTGAATTTTGTTTTTGCGTCGTTCGCTTTATTATTAGTTTATCTATGTTGAAGGTTTTTTCTGTAACACCATAAAAGTCGATGAATGTCGTTTTTCCGAAAACTGAAATTTTGGTTGGTTGTATATCTAGTCGTGAAAATATAATCACTATTAAATATGTATCTTAGCTTATACTATTAGCTTATTACTATAGCTTATACTATTAGCTTATTTATTATACTATCTAGCTTACTATATTAAATGTATTTACTTATATCATCATCTTAAGCCCGTGTTTCTTCACTGCTGGCATAGGCATCTCTCAAGCCTCGCCACCAAGCACGGTCCTCTTCCCTTTGCATCAAACCACTTCCTGCGAAGCCTTTCAGGTAATCTGCCCACCTGGCCGCTAGCGTCCCACGCTCCGTTTTCCAATTCGTGACCTTTTTTTATGTTAAGGTCGACAGACAGGCTGACGGTTTACTTGATGGTAGGTGGCTACCGTCGCCTATAACACAAGCAACGCCAAAGCTGCTGCAAGTGCGCTGCCGACTACAGTCGGATTAAAGATAAGTGATTATGAGGGAGATAGGGAAATGGGCTCTGGCATCCCTTACTCACTCAGCGAAACACAACAGCACACGTGGTCTTCTGTAAGTTACTTTAGATTACTGCCGCCAGACGGGCTGCCCAAATGACTGCGAAACGCAGTGTGCCCTGCCACTACTTTTCAAATCCAGACCAGAGTCAATTTTGAAAATTACATTAAAATTTCCAAAGTTGACCCCGCCGGGAATCGAAGTCGGGGCCCCTGAGACGTTAGGAAAGTACCCTTGCCACTCATCCAACGGGTCGTCAATTCGAGAACTACTTATTGGTTATCCGCTTTGCGACATATGTGGCCATTGCCACTTACCATTTTAGCTTGAATTTCAGAATTTCAGATCTTATCTATCAAAGAAAATGTTGTAGGTAAGTATTGAATTTGTTAAATCTATATCTATTTCCATACATATAATACAATCGTAAACGAGCGTGTCTGTTCTGTTCGAATTGAAAAATTCTTTTTATTTTGAATAGTCCATTTATCGAGGTTCGCTATAGGCTAAATAGTAATGTATATAAGCAGTGTCCAGTACCGCGCGCCCCATGCGCACGCGCCGCCGCCGTAGGGGTCGCAGCGAAGCGTGGCCGAGTTCAGCTTGTGTATAATGAAATCGTAAACGAGCCGTGTCTGTCTGTACATTAAATATTTTTTCAAGGAAACAGTTTGTACACGTTGCAACTTATGTTAGCGAGGTCAAAAATATAGTAAGAATTTTTGTCTGTTTGTGCATGCTAATCTCAGAAACGGCTTAATCGATTTTAATGCGGTTTTCACTGATTTATTGTAGAAAGCTTCCCGTAACGTTTAGTGTTTGTTTCATCCTAATCGGTTTACAAACAAAAAATCATTGCGGGCTCAGCTGGTATATAATATGCCTATTAAGAATACACATCCACTTCCAATTAAAGTAAGTAGCACGGGAGTGGACGGTTTAATACCTAGTTGATTCGCAGGCAGATGTTATATTTCTTGCGATTTATACCTATTATAATCGATTCTATCGATAGGTTCAATACCTAGTCGATTCACACGAAATTTATTCACCTGCGGGCGAATCGACACCTTCTGAAATTCGTAATGTACTATAGACGGTTTTATACCTAGTCGATTCACACGAAATTTATTCACCTGCGGGCGAATCGACACCTTCTGAAATTCGTAATGAGCTATAGACGGTTTTATACCTAGTCGATTCACACGAAATTTATTCACCTGCGGGTGAATCGACACTTTCTGAAATTCGTAATGAGCTATAGACGGTTTTATTCCTAGTCGATTCACCCGAAATTTATTCACCTGCGGGCGAATAGACACCTTCTGAAATTCGTAATGAGCTATAGACGGTTTTATACCTAGTCGATTCACACGAAATTTATTCACCTGCGGGCGAATCGACACCTTCTGAAATTTGTAATGAGCTATAGACGGTTTTATTCCTAGTCGATTCACCCGAAATTTATTCACCTGCGGGCGAATAGACACCTGAAATTCGTAATGTACTATAGACGGTTTTATACCTAGTCGATTCACACGAAATTTATTCACCTGCGGGCGAATCGACCCCTTTGAAATTCGTAATGAGCTATAGACGGTTTTATTTCTAGTCGATTCACACGAAATATATTCACCTGCGTGCGAATCGACACCTTCTGAAATTGTAGTGAGCTATAGACGGTTTAATAATGATAATTATTAAGAGGCTCTCACTAGATGGCTGGATCAAGAGACAAATACAGAAGGCGGTACTTCTTGACACGGCACGAATTGTCAGGAGGTTCCTCACTCTGCAGCCCTAACCACCGGTAGCTTGGGCCCTGCCTCGCTATCTGCGGAACCCCAGTTTTAAGTTTTTTATGATATATATTGTTTGCTTTTTAATATTTATATTGTAAAAAATTTTTAATTAAGAAAATTAATGAATATGTGAATAATAATAATAATAAATTCGCGCGCGCATAAACTTAATCATAAACTCCTAGGTATCATAACTTTCTTTGACATTCTTGTGAAGTTAATGGGATACGTCCGTTAGTGTGGGTTTGGCGGCCATTTGTTTACGGCGCGAAAAGTTTATCCGGTGATTTTACTATTGAAAAAAAAAAAACAAGGAATTTGCTTGAAATTTTGTATTTCCAATAGGATTACGACTACGGAATCATTAAAAGTGTTATTC
Source organism: Bembecia ichneumoniformis (assembly GCA_910589475.2). Classification (NCBI taxonomy): domain Eukaryota; kingdom Metazoa; phylum Arthropoda; class Insecta; order Lepidoptera; family Sesiidae; genus Bembecia; species Bembecia ichneumoniformis. The sequence goes on from OU342550.1 coordinate 3,713,473, forward strand.
TATAGAGAACGCAAGTATTTGGGCAACGCTGCGGACATAAATACTATCTTTATTCTTCAAAAAAGGGCCATAAGAGCCATCTATCAAATGGGTCCGCAGTCTTCCCTCAGAGAAAAATTCAAGGAAATTAAGATTTTAACTGTTACTTGCCAGTATATATATGAAAATTTAATTTATGTGCATAAAAATATTAGTCAATTTAATAAAAAATGTGATACTTATAATATCAATACTAGATTTAAAAATGATATTAATTTACACAAGACGCGACTACATAAAATAAGTAATTCCTTCATGGGTCAATGTATACGGTTTTATAATAAACTTCCTGAGTTAATTAGAGCCTTACCTATAAATAGGTTTAAAAGTGTAATTAAGACCAAACTCTTTTCCAAAAGTTATTATAAAATCGCTGACTATTTAAGCGATAATGAAGCCTGGACTTGAGGATTCTGTGCTCATACTATGTTCAGTATTGTATATACTTTGACATGTGTATAATTGTAAATGTCATATTTATTATTTTATAGATGACAAAAAGAGTGGTATCCTGAGTTTCTTTCGGGGTTTCTTCTCAGGATCGTCATCATCTTGGCTTGTTTTTTTTTCCGAAACCCTGGTAAATTATACCTATATTGACGGTCATAAGAGTTTATTGTAAACCTAATTGATGAATAAATGATTTGATTTGATTTGATTGAGTGGCATAGAACGTTTAGTGACGGGTCGCGAGGTCGTAGAAAACTTGCCTCATGCGAGTCGTCAATCCACCTCTTTTAACGACGATAACATCGGAAAAGTGAAGGAAATTGTGCTAGAAAATCGTCTTGTTGCCATTTGAGAGATAGCAGAGTCTCTCAACATCTCTTATGGAGCGACTCAACACATTTGTGCTTGATGTTTTAGGAGGGGAAATGACGTTTACGCACTATCCCTCGCCGGACAGTCGACGAGGGAAGTGACTTATCCCCGGGAATACCCACTAAAACCCCCCCGGATTCCACCATTAGCGGTGATGTGCGGGTCCGAGTTCACAGCGAGACCTTAATATCCTCGGATCCCCACGCACCGTCATGTTCTCTTCGAACCCAGCTTGAGGCGTAGGCTTCGCCTCACTTTAAATGTGGCGGCCCACTGGAATGCCGTGAGCCGCCACTCATCCTTATTGAGTGTTTCAGGACGTCAGACACGTCTCCTTCTGACGCCCTGAGGTTGTCAGGCGATGTGCGCCGCGGCATACGCCCGGGCACGTCGGCCGGCCCTTCGACCCCTGAGTGGATCAGCCTGGGGGTCTGCCTCGTGGGCCCGCTCATTGGCCTCTTTTCCATTCAGGGCCGCTTCAGAAAACGCCTTGACGGCATTCAAGCCGTCAAGACTTTCAATCATTGCCCTGACGACAGCGGATAAGGACAAGTCCTGTCCCATGACTGCCGTTAGAGCCGCACTCTCATTGACAATACTGACAGCCCTGAATTTAAAAAAAAATCTCTAGTAGAGGTCGCAAAGGAGATGCTTAAAACTTAGCTGATGACCCTACATTCATCAAACGATTATTACTGGTGACAAGATATAACGTCTAAACTGCCCAAAAATCTAGCGAATGGCGCACCAAAAATGAGCTAAAATCGAAGAAATCACGTCAAGGTGGGTCGAAAATCAAGGTGACGCCGTTTTCTTCGATTGTCATTGTTTTCTTCGACTACCGTGTCGTTATGAATTCGTTCCAGAGGGTCAATCGGTAAACAAGGGTTACTACTTGGCCGTTCTATGGCATCTACATAGGTAACGTGAAGTAATTCGCCGTAAACGGCCAGATTTGTGGGCAAAAAATACGGGGATTTTTTTACCACGATAATAGGTACGCCTTCACATTGCGGCCTGATTGTGATTGATTTTTTGTCAAAATATTTTCATTTGAGAGGAGAGTGCATTAGCAAACAAAAATGACAGGCGTAGGTATTAGGTATATTTTAAAATGAATTAAAGTACACAAACTTATCAAAAAATATCTTTGAAACTAGCGACCGTGCCCGGCTTGATGATTTATTTATTATTTACTAGCGACCCGCCCCCGGCTTCGCCCGGGGTGCAATTTTTATATATATGAACATTCCCCGTTTCCATTAGTGAAAACCGAATCAAAATCGGTCTACCCGTGATGCCGTAACCAAGGGAAATATGGATTCATTTTTATATATAGAGATTTACATTACAATATTTCGATACACATTATACAATGTATGTATGTACATACAAGAAAAACATAAATCAGCAAATTTTCCATTAAATTACTAAAACATATTATAATTTACAAGTCACTACAGAATATCGGAGCTGGGAGAAAACATGCAAAAAGGTAAATAAGAAAAAAAAAAGAAAGGAAGAGAAATACAAATAAATAAACCAATTAACAAATAACATATAGCATACAAAATAAACAAATAAACTGACCACTACAAAAATATTATACAAAACTATATTTTCGAGGGCCTGCTTAAGGCGATGCCAGCCCCTAATGATAAAAAATCCACTTATTTGTAACCGTTTTCCTTTTAAATTATCATAATAATTTTAATTTAAAAAATACTCAAATCATCTGCAGGATATATCGTCATAATTATTTTTTAAATTATATTTAGTTATATATATAAAAAAATTACGAAGTTGCGGTCTAATATCGATGTTGTAACCGTGCGATTTGCTTAATAATTAATATTTTAAATAGCTAATTCTTAAGATAAATTTTAAGATCCACTATCTGAAGGCTCATCAAAAGAAAAAATTGAATTATACTTTATTGAATTTTTAAATAGACATTTTCGAGATTTGCAAGTAGCGACTCCCCCTCAGCAGTCCCGTCAATTCAGTACAGGACGAGTTTTGCGGCTGGGAGGGAACGCGGGTCCAGCGGAATTTGAAAAATAGGTATTTGAAGAAACTATTGCCATCGCGTTGCGCCCGAACCAGCAAGCTCTCTATGTGTGTGTGAAAAGTCTGTGTTTGTGTGCGTGGCAACCCTAGAGTATCGATAAATACCACTTCCTTTGTTATATACGTATTAGTCTGAACCTCCCCTCGCCTTCAGCCTTCCCCCGTAGAGTGCGATAGGGACAAATGCAGCTCAGACCGATTATACCTACTAAATTTTTGACTAAATCAAGGTTTCGTATTCCCCTGTTTTCTCCCTAAAAATTGAGCCTAACGAATAATTTCTTTCACAAATATTTTGAAGATGAATGAGGCTATGTCCCTGTCAATTTTTTTTGTCTTAAAAATCTTTCAAATTTGTTTCATAGTCGTCTGATTAGGGCCATTTATTACCATTTCTGAAGAGTCATATTTTCTTATGTAATTAGTTGGTGGAAAAAAGACATGATAGGGACATAGCATTAGCAGACCTAGATTTTATGACAAAACATTATTGCTTTAGAAGCATTATCCAGGGAGAAAATAGGGGAATACATTTGTATGGAAAAACGCTGCTAGCGTTCCCTGTTAAGGCAATTTTCCATTTTTCCAGGCATTTTTTCCAAAATTACAGCCAGTTTGGTCCAGTTTTTGAGTTTTGCACTTAACAACCCATTTAGCGATTCGTTTTTATTTATATAGATAATTATTTTAAATCCAAATACCTTGATTTTTTTTTTTTTTTTTTTTTTTTTTTTTTATGAAATCGAGGTAGCGCTTGACCACTATCTCACCTGATGTGAGGTGCAGATGTGGCCGAAGGTGGACCACGCTTACCTAGTAAATGCCCATTTACCCTAGTTTTGAAGACCCCGAGGTTGTAGTTCTGTGGGAACACAGACGCAGGCAATGAGTTCCACTCCTTAGCAGTTCGAACAAGGAAGGTGGAACTGAAACGCTTTGTTCGTGATCGAGGTACATCGACCACGAAGGGATGAAACCCCTGCCCACGTCTAGTGGTCCGCAAGTGGAACGGTTCCGGTTGGATTAAATCGTGCAACATTGATACTGTTCAAGTTTGACCCAGGACTGTCAAAAGTCAATCATTTCTTTCGTCAGACAAAAGTCATCGCTCAGCTACCGTACTCGCCAGATTTGGTACCCTGCGACTTTTTCTCCTTCTATGAGTCGATTTTGGCCCTAAAGGAATTTTGGCTGAAGGAACTAAAATCCACCCGGCCGAGGTCTATAAAAAGTGTACAGAAAATTGGGTCAACCATACGCATGTATTGGCTCAAAAGAGAGTCGATTTAAATTTTTGATTTGTAAAAAAATGTTTTTTAACCAGTCTAGGTCAATTTGATCAAAAAATATGTAATTTATAGGTAAGGTACCTATTTTGTTTTTGTACAAACCTTGATTTAAGATTTACAAAAATGTTAACCTATTTAGGTTAAACTCAGTATAGTATAGTGATATTTTAATAAGTATTAATTAAGGAAGTAAACTAATTTGTAAAAAAATTCTTCTAAACCCCCCAACAAATTTTGATGCCGTTTTCACCAATAAATTAAAGGTTTTTAACTACATATAATTTTCAGAAAATATGTATACATATACACAAAACAATTAGATAGGTAGAGAGTACCTAATTAGGAAATTAAAGCCCATTTCCCTAACCCTTTCCAATCCCATATGCTTAATCCAGGGGCGTGCATTGGATTCTTTTTGCAGTAGGCACATACAAATTTTAAGTTACAGCTCTGTGTAATGACGGCGTAAAACCATCAAAGCAAAGCAAAGAATGACTTAGGTACCTAGATTTCTTGATCTGTGCAATTTATGAATGAAGCAGAGTGCAGATGTTCTGCCTTTCTGCCTACACACGAACTTCTTTTAAAGAATTTTATTTAAAATTTTCCATATTATATTAGTTTGTCAATACAATATTTTGGTTTAAATAAAAACATGATTTATCAATTTAAAACCAACATTTGAACATAATTCAATACAAAAGTATGTCGTAATAAGTTGTGTTTTGATTAGATAGTATGCATGCCTACTCTACTTTAGGGGTCTAAGATGCGTATGTCACCTGTCACCTTGAGTTGTATGAACAGTGTGCCATTTTTAATTTGGTCGGGTTTTTAACTTTACTTTTACTTGAATGTGTGACGTTGTAGGTATGGGCCGCGATTGCAAGTGTTTTTTTTACGTTAAGTTCGGCAGACAGGCTGACGATCCACTTGATGGTAGGTGGCTACCGTCGCCTATAACACAAGCAACGCCTAAGCTGCTGCAAGTGCGCTGCCGACTGCAGTAGGATTAAGGATAAGGGATTAGGAGTGGATAGGGAAAAGGCCTCTGGCATCCCTTACTCACTCACCGAAACACAACAGCACACGTGCTGTTATTTCACGGTGGTCTTCTGTAAGGGGGTGGTTACTGCCGCCAGACGGGCTGCCCAAATGACTGCGAAACGCAGTGTGTGCCCTGCCACTACTTACGCAGTGTGCGTGTATCTAGCAAGCAGCCGCCCGGCAGCCTACTGTCTGATTATTTTCGATTTTAACTTGAGCGCGTGGTACTAATGCGTTTAAATTGACGACAGTTTTTCATATATGTTTAAGTAAAAATTAATTTAAATAGTTTATGTTCTCTAGCTTAGTTTATAGCTACATTGTAATATTAAATAGGCATGATGATGAGGTAGGCACTACCTAACTGCCTACCGATATGGAATGTACGCCCCTGGCTTAATCCTATTGAAGTCGACAGCGCACTGCAGCATGTGGCGTTGCTTGTGTTAGATATAGGCGACGGACCTACCATCAAGTGGACCGTCAGCCTGTCTGCCTATCTTACCATAAAAAAGGGTACAAACGTTGCATCTCAACACGTCTCGTGTGACATGTGTGTGTGTGTGTGTGTGTGTCTATTATAAAAAATAAAGCGCACCAGAAATGATCGTAATTTTTAACGATCTATTCTAAAAATAGCTTCGGTCGGCAATGACTTTCTAAATTTGGCACAAACTGGGGTCTTACGTCAAGAAAACGGTACCAAATATTTTATTTATACAAAACGCGCTGTCCAAAAAAAGCTTTGCATAAAAACCGGTTTCGGTTTGGTTTTTTTGTTCATCTACAGCGATGCTCGACTGGCCATAGTAAACATGAAAATCATAATTGCATAGCAGTGTTATCGGTGGTCTATAAAAATAGATATTACGACAAACAACTTTGACGTTTAGGAAGCCTGTCTTAACGCTCTGTTCTAGGGTACCCCATCACCGCTGATGGTGAAATCCGGGGGGAGTTTTAGTGGGTATTCTCGGTGATAAGTCACTTCAACGGGCGAGTCCCATACTCCCCCTTGTCGACGAGGGATAGTGCGTAAACGTCATTTCCCCTCTTAAAAAAATAGGGGTTGCACTGGGGGAGTGCCGGCAGAAGTGAAAACTTGAATATTAACGTTGTGCATTTTTGATATTTTGGAATGGTTAGGGAATAATTTTGCATGAATTGCTTTAATTATCAGTATAGCGACTGGTCTCCACTCAGTGGCGACCGTCTACCTACGTCACCACTTGTGTGGCTACCGGACGCCACTCTGGCGACGGTCGCCAACATTCCTAGCATAGCAACACAAAACTTCAACCTTGCGGAGACATTACTCCATATACTGCATTTTATCTACACCCATATATATACTACATTACGATTAGCCAACTCAAGTAGACCCCGAACCCAGATATACGTCGCGGCGGGCGTATATCTTGGTTCGGGGTCTAGTTGAGTTGGCCTTATGAATTTTCGTTCATTTCCCTCATCGCAAAAACGCACAGCGCCGGCCGTTAAAGAAGTTTTCACTTCAAAAAAAAAGTTCGATTCCCGGCAGGGTCAACTTTGAAAAATGAACATTTCAAATTTGGCGCTGGTCTCTGGATTTGGAAAGTAGTGGCAGGGCACACTGTTTTTGGCAGCTCATTTTGCAACAGTAACCACCCCCACAGAAGACCACCGTGAAATAACAGCACGTGTGCTGTTGTGTTTCGGTGAGCGAGTAAGGGATACCAGAGCCCATATGCCTATCCCCTCATGATTATGAGGGATTCCTTATCCTTAATCCTATTGTAGTCTGCAGCGCACTTGCAGCAGCTTTGGCGTTGCTTATGTTAAAGGCAAAGGTAGCCACGTACCATCAAGTGGGCCGTCAGCTTGTCTGCCGATCTTAACATTAAAAAAATCTATTTATTCAATTATATTATATTGAAATTATCTTTTTATACTGTTTTGATAAAAAAATAAAAATAATTAATTGTTACTTTTTGGCTCCCATTATTATAAACTTCTATGGAGTACATAATACTCCATAGATGTTTACCTATAGAATAGGGGATCGGACAAATTTTCAGAAAGTGTTTTAAATTAATCTTCATGGATATTTATTCCTATAAAAAATACTATTTTATTTATTTATAGCCTTTTAGGTACTCAAAATCATGTTTTAATATTGTTTGTTTGAAAATGCCGCCAAAACGCCACGATAGCTCATCTGAGAGCGCGTAACGTCATTTGTGGTCATATCATAACAAAACAGCTGCATTGGCATAAGACAATGATTGCCCACAAATGACGTCACGCACGCACTGTGATTGGTGTTTCAGTATAGATTAAAAATATTGTAAATAATAAAATTTTATTCCTTCATTTAAAAATATTTAAATGAATTATATTAAATTATTATTCGACAAATAATCGTAAAAAATTATATATTTTCTTTCTAAGTACATTTTAGATTTTAATCTGATTACTGTCCGATCCCCTATTAAAAATAAAAGAAATATACACAATTTCTTTAACATGTACTAAAAACTAACTGAGCTTGCAACTTCGTACGCGTGGTATTCGGTATAGCACGTAACTTATTTGTTTGTAAACCAATTGTAATGAAACAAACACTAGAGGGAAGCTTGCGAAAATACAACAGTGAAAACTGCATTCAAATCGGTTAAGCCGTTTCAGAGATTAGCGTGCACAAACGCACAGACAAACCGACAAGTTTTTTAAAAACCATTCTTTTTTTGAACTCGGTAACATAGTACGACGTAGACAAATAATTTGTCTGTTTTTTTTTTAATTCTTAATGCACAGACACGGCCGGCTCGTCTATGATTTTATTATAGATAAGTTTGGAATGAAAGACTTTTTAGATTCCACTTTTAAAAGCCCAATTCTTAATTTGCTCATTGAATAGGCTAATTTGATTGTAACAAAAAAATAATGGTTGCAAGCGAATTGAGTTGAGTAATGCAAAATTTATTTTATTTATAAACATAAAATGGTCAAAAGCTGTAAGCGTGTTCGGCCTCTAAAACTGTTTTTTTCTTGTTCAACAAATATAGAAAACCTATCTTACTATCGTTAGCATTGGTAAGATACTTCATCCGCCTTTTTCTTATGTGTTTTTAAAGTTTATTCAATCTTTATTGATCATTACAACCCAAATCTTTTCAAAATTCGGCTCGACTCAAGAACCTTCCGGCCTCAGTGGCTGGCTCTCTGTACTGTGTCCTGCCCATTGCCACTTAAGGGGGGAGACAAACGCTAAATACTAAAAATATCCATTGTTTAATGAAGATGTTACAAGAAATAGACAACACAATTGCTTTGAAAAAAAAATATATTATACTTAAACATGTGAAGAACCAATTGTATTAATTAGAATTTTCGTTAAAGTAATAGAAACTCCACAAAAAAAGTTAGAACACAAGAAGAATTTGACTTTTATTGAAAATTCTCTCGAAAACGGCTTATTGCACGCATATGAATCCTGTACCTATTAATAAGTTAATATTAGATTAAAAAATTGTATTAATATTTTTTTGTAATGTTCTAATGGTAAAAACAAAAAACACCATTTCTAGGCCTGTTGAATTGTCTCCGCCGCCAGCGAGTTCTATAGTAAATGTCATTTGCCTCAGTGAATCCCTTAAACTTACTAATGCGACGGGTTATGTAGGTAACTTTCGTTATTGTAAGGATCTCATTCCTGATTCGATCTTGCAGTGTAACCCTCAGCATAGCCATCTTCATATGTAGCTCGTTGAGCAATGTTGAGCTTTCTTACGAGGCCCATAGTTAGAGACCACGTTTCAGCGTCATATGTCATCTCTGGCAACACTTTTGATCGAAAACTTTTGTTTTAAGACACTTAGGAATTTCGGACGAGAAGATGTCTCGGAGCTTCCCGAACTGTATTCGACGATTGACCTCCTTCTCGTAGTGGCTCTACCCAATTGGACTGTTTGTCCAAGCTCAGACCGTTTTGTAGGTATAGGTACTTGTCAACCAGTATACCCCAGTATCCAGTAACCAGTATATACCCAAGTAGATATACTCGTCAACAACTTCGAGAGTTGAATTTCCAAATTTTACTGGGGTGGGCACAATATGGACATTAGACATAACTTTCGTATTGTCCATATTCATCTTAAGGCCCATTAAGGCCCACCCTTTGGGAAACTCGGTTGAGGCCACCGAGCACAATTACAGTTACTCAATTTATGAGAATTTGTAAGACGCAATCTGATCCCTAGGGAAAAATGTAATGCACTTTTAATTACCTACGTACGAAATTGCGTAAGAACAAGTAAAAAATGAGTACACGATTTTTACGTTGGAGTCTTTGCTCGGAATGCACAAAGCAAATAGCAAAAGCGAACGAAGCGTATCGCAATTACAATAAAATATTATCACCAAACAGATGAAACGTAAAAAAATACTTTAGTATAACCTTATCACTTGAAAACGATCACGGCGCATCAAAAGAACAATCTACTTTATATTAAACTAGCGTCCCGCCCCCGGCTCGCCCGGGGTGCAATTTTTATATATATGAACATTCCCCGTTTATCCCTTTTTCCGTTAGTGAAAACCGAATTAAAATCTGTCTACCCGTTCACGCGTGATGCCGTGACCAAGGGAAGTGGGGATTCATTTTTGGCGTTATTTTTTATGAAAAAAAAAAAATAACGCCTGAATAAATATATGAGCAATGTAACGCTTAACATCTTTATTGCAGTTATAGCTTTGCCAGGCGTTAGATGAGATCTCTCGGGGACAGTACTTTTTCTGGATGTAAAGTATCCTATGTCCTTTTCTGCATCCCTGACAACGTGTATGCAAAATTTCGTGACGATCGGTTCAGCGGTTTAGGCGTGAAAAGGTAACAGACAGACAGCCAGTTTTGTTTTTTGTTATGTTTACTGATTAGTGGTTTGATGCTGATAAGAAGTTATGAACGCGTGGCAGGTCTCTCCCAAACGAAACTTCGAAGATTTAAAACACCTTTTTTTTAAAGTAAAGAGAAATATAATTCTACAAAACGAATTGACAACATTTATGTATTTTGGTAAGTACTGTATAATTGTTTCTAACGTGAAAAATATTAATTTATATAAAACAGTTAATTTATATTAGGGAATTCGATATTTTTTTATATATAGAGATAAGTACCGAGAGAACAGCAAAAAGTCTTTAAGTCACACTCTTATAAGGGTATCTGCAGCTATTATATTTTATCATTTTTAGTTGCTAGTACTTAAAAAAATACTTCCTAATTGAAAAAAAAGTGAGTAATTATAATGATAAGTCGACAACTACAAATGAAAGTACAGCATGACTTGTTAAGAAATTATGAAAGTCAAAATAATAATAATGTAAATTATATATGTCAATTAAATAATGGTATTATGAGAAAGGTATTTTATGGTATTATCTGTCAAAAACTCAATAATTGAGATTTGGAGTTTCAAGATGTCAAGATTTGAAAGAAAGAAAGAAAGAAAGCATCTTTTATTCCTCTAATAAACACAATATACATATATGAACAAATAATTATTACAAACAAACAAATATACATATAAACAAGTAAGAAGAGGAAAAGGAACCCTGGCTCAGTATACAGTTGTGGTGCAGACCACAACACTGGTATGCCAGGGACCAGATATTCAAAGAAAAAGAAAACAAAAAAAAAACATTTACGCAGGACAATTCATAACACGATTCCAATCCATGGCTGAAATTATTGCAAATTTTCTTAAAAACTGTTGAAGGCTTTCACTAGCACACCGAATACCGTTTGGTCATGAAGGAACAAGAAAACTAAATGTCATCTCTGGTATCAGAGCTCATACAACCCAAATCTTTTCCAAGGTTCGAGTGAATAGGCATCTTCTGGGTGAGCTCGCTCCATCGTCGGCCTCATCCTTCCTACATGGATAGATGCTGGTCAAGAGCAAACCCATCTTTAATAAATTATTATTATTATTATTAAAGTGTAATCATGTTTAAGCAAGCATAATGTCCAAAGATGCCATCGGAAGTGGCTTACATTTAAAATACAGGCTCGGCCTAGTTTAGATGTAAGGATAGTTTTTGTAATAACAAGATTTATAATTTGTGACCTTAGAATTAATATTACCCACTGTAATTTGCTGGAACAAATAAATATTTTTATTATTATTATATTATTATTATTATTCTCCGATAGAGAATGTGCTCGTTTTGAAGGGATCGCGTTATAAGAGAAGCCGATCAAATAAAACAGCGCGGCCATGAAATGCAAACTAAATAAAAAATACATCTTGGACTTTCGAATCCAAAGCATTATTGCGTCATAAATTTTTTTGTCGGTCGACCTTTTGAGTTTTTTTACCGGTATTTTGTCAGCACCGCGAGCGGCGGAAAATTTTCAACTACTCGATCGGTCGGTTGGCCGACTTTTAAAACCGGACTGTTTAAAAAACAATATTATACGAACAGATAGATCTATTTACTAAGACCGTTGTTGACGCTTTATAGGTCCTAGGACCAAAAGCTATAAGCAAACCGAGAGTGGTTTTAGTGCGGTTGGAGTTCCAGATACCCAGGTGAAAATAAGCAGACCAGAGTACTGCTATGCGTATACGTGAGACTAGATATGGGTACCTTTTGAAGATTTTCCCCCCTCGTAAAAAACAGACCTTAAGCTTCTTGGCGTGAGGTGTGCTCAAATCTCAACTTCCGCACTTCTATCGAGTCAAAAGCCAAACAGCTGGGCATTCTAAATAGGGCGAAGCGATGCTTCACACCTGAACAGCTCCTCGCTTTGTACAATGAATGGGGCTTGGCGCGATGAAATTTGTTCTGAGAGGGAGACAATGGTTGAGCGAATTAACTCAACCTTAAATCTTGTATCCCAATGGGGAGACAAGAATCTGGTTGATTTTAACGCCACCAAAACGCAACGTGTTTGTTCTCTGCAAAAAGGAGCCCTTTCGACTTGGTTCCAACTTTCCGAGGTACATCCGTACCTGTGGCCAATGATCTCGAGCATGAGGTTGTGCTCAAACCTCAACTTCGGTACTTCTATCGAGTCCAAAACCCAAACAGCGGCCAAAAAGCTGGGCATCCTAAATAGGGTGAAGCGATGCTTCACACCTGCTTCTCTCTTGGCACAAGGCACAAGTCCGATCTTGCTAGGAGTATTGCTGTCACCTTTGGGATGGCTCAGCAAAATACAAACTTGTTGCATTCGACTCGGTGGATCGCAGAGCTATGAGGCTCAATTGATACATTAATAAAAACTAAGCTACAGAGCCTGGCACATATAGACGCAAAATCGCCTGTCTGTGTGTATTCTATAAGATATGTATTAGATACTCGGTGGCTACATGAGATCATACCGCCTTCCCCTTTTTTCTATCGGACATGCAGACGTGAGGCTGGTTACCATCCTCACCTTGTCCAAATCCCTCTAATTCGAACCAAGCGATTTAAATCTTTTATAATGCGCACCGCTAAGGGCTGGAACTTCCTCCCGGCGTCTGTATTTTCGAGTCCAAATCTTTTTAAGGTTCGAGTGAATAGGCATCTTCTGGGTGAGCTCACTCCATCATAGGACTCATCTTTTCTACACGGATAGATGCTGGCCAAGAGCAAACCCATCTTTAATTTAAAAAAAAACTTCTGAGTCTGCAGACAGGCAGGCGATCCACTGATTCTTAGGTCTTGGAATGGTTCAGGAGTGGCTGTCTTCTTGAATGGTTCCGGTCATACCTCCGAAATAGGATACAAAGGGTTACAGCAAATTGTTTTTTTTTATTTCGAAATCATATAATGCTACTTCCGGTGTATACCGCAAGGCTTCCATCTGGGTCCTTTGCTCTTTCTGGTGTTTGTGAATGACCTTACACGTTGTTTGCAACATACTCACTGTAAATTATATAGAGTTGTAATCGTCCTGATTACAACTCTATATAATTAAGTTGATTTGAATTAAATTCTCCTTTGTTTATTTTTATTTATTTATATACAATAAGACGGCGAGTAATGTCTTAAACCTTTGATAGAGTTTTCTAGATGTTAGGCCAAATGTTAGGGCCCGTACTTGAAGCGCGTAAAGGCGTCGAAGTGTTACCAACTTTAAACATAACCAGGCACTCTTGTACTCCTCATTTAACTTATCAAAAGTGTCTCTCGTTATGTTAATACAGACTAAGTCCTATGTTTTTCTACATTTTGTACACTCGATGTAATAACGATCCCTGATAAGATTGTTACTCATAAGGTGATAGAGAATCACATTCATTTCAATGTAATTAAAATAGATTAATTTTTGATTATTGCGTATTTATTGGAACTGAATTCATTTTGAGTATTCATTTAATAAGGGATTTAATATAATTCAGCTAATAAGTTAATACAACATTTATTCGCCGGGTCAGCTAGCCTTCTTTCTATATATAAAAATGAATCCCCATTTCCCTTGGTCACGGCATCACGCGTAAACGGGTAGACCGATTTTAATTCGGTTTTGACTAATCGAAAGAGGGATAAACGGGGAATGTTCTTATATATAAAAATTGCATCCCGGGCGAAGCCGGGGGCGGAACGTTAGTTCTATATAAAGTCTGTATTTGACTAAACATACTCACAGCGCCATCTAGACAATTCGTGCGTAAACCGTTATCGTTTACTAGGTTATATAAATCTTAGACAATAACCGTCTTACTACAAAAGATTAAATAAGCACTGTCTAAACACGTGCTTACGTAGACAATGTATAACTATTTAAACATTGTTAGGCGAGCGCTTAAAATGTCCTTACCACAAAACCTTGTTTAGCGCTTGTTTTTGTAGATAGTGTTAAAGTACGAGAATGATATTGCATTATGGCAACCCTGACAAACATTCATTCAGTCACTCGCCCTGAATTCATGTCGTTTTCATTTTACGCAGATTTTGGTTTTCACAAGCTATTATTACGGACTATAGTAACGATATAAGTAAATTATCAAATTGGAATAAGGCACAAATTACAACAAATACGTTAGATTGTTTATAAAATTTTGTTATATCAAAAAACATTGCGCTTAATGGAACGTAACTGACACGGGCGTAATTGTCAAATGTCAAGTTGGATTTGTTAATTTAATATTCTTATTTTCATAAATTCCAATTATTATTATTAACATGGATAAAAAACGTGAGCGCGGCGTTGCGTCATCGTAATATTCGAATGGATTAATTCGCTCGCGATGTATCCTATCTCACAAAATTATATATCCTTATAAATAATTCATATCCTCCATACGTAATTAATTAAATTTAAAATATCCATAGTCATTTCAAAAATCAAAAGAAATCTTTAATATTACGCAAAACGATTACAAATTTGACAGCACGTCCAAGGAGAAGCCGCTAACTAGATAGACACTTGTTAATCAAGCATCTGGCGGTATTTAAATTTAAATAATGCTCAAGCATTGTCTAACCCTAAACAATGCCTAGACACTCTTTTGTAGTAAAGTTTTATTTAACCACGTGTACAAAGCCTGTTTAAAGTATGTTTAATGTTTTTGTAGTAAGACGGTAAGTAATTTAAATATAAAAGTATTCTATCGGTAACATCCTCCTTGCTGAAGACCTTACGGTGGCTGTCCTAGGGATAATACTAGTTGCAAATGGCCCTCTAGTACTAGCCGATCCCTCATAACTAAGTAGTTTTAAGATTTTATTTCTTTAAGATTTTTTAGGGTCAGGCGCGTCTCTCTCGCTCACTACAAAAAAAATTCAGAGGCGCAGCCTCAGTGCTTAGAATCTTATGTTTCAGACACCACGCCAGGGACTACATCCAGAAAACCAGAGTCGCCCGGAACCTGCTCCGTCCGGTGCTCTCCTCGCGACTCCCCCTCAGGATTGGGGTCTACAAGACCTACCTGAGGTCTCACCTCACGTACGCGGCGCCCACGTACTGCACTACCATCAAGAAGGCACTGCGCGCTCAGCAAGAGCCACGCCACCTGCACGCCATCCCTGGTGAAGAACAAAACCATTCGCAGGGATCTGCAAGTCCAGATCCTGGACGTCTTCATCCAACACCTTTGGACGACGACGTTCGTGCGGGCGGACGCGTCCTGCCTGCCCCACATCAAGGGGCTGACGCTTTTGCACGCGCTACCCCATGACCGCAGGGCGTTTCTGCGCGACCTGGTGAAGTCCTGAACGTCCTCGATGCGACAGTAGCTTCGGCTACCCTGCTGCGTTGTGTCTGATCTCCACGTCGTGTACATCGTATGTCCGGCGTCTTACTTGGGGTATTGTGGTTCTGCCTATCTCGTACTAAGTTCCCTTATGCTGGTTAATTAGGCTGCAGCCTAGGGCGCGAGAATCGGGGGGGGATCGTGTCGTGTTTTCGCATGACATGTCGTGTAGATTAAAGGAAAACGTTAGGTTCGTTTGCAGATCGATCTGAACTTTTATAGTAATGAACCATGTTAAACCAGTCAAAACTAATATAAGTACTACTTTTTAGGCCGACCGTAACACACCTGGCGGGGGCGCGTCCTCGTAATTAGCCTAGGGCGGTCAGAACTCTTAATCAGTCGCTGTAGGTGGCTACCGTCGCCTATAACACAAGCAACGTCACAGCTGCTGCAAGTGCGCTAAGGTTAAGGGATTAGGAGGGGATAGGGAAATGGGCTCTGGCATCCCTTACTCACTCACCGAAGCACAACAGCACACGTGCTGTTATTTCACGGTGGTCTCCTGTAAGGGGGGTAGTTACTGCCGCCAGACGGGCTGCCCAAATGACTGCGAAACGCAATGTGTCCAGCTACTAAATATAAAGACTGATCGCGGGATTGTTTTTCTTGGCAATGTTGAAAGATGAAATAACACCAGACTCCTTTATCGCTGAGATGACGGTGGCGCCGCCACGGCGACAGTGGCGCGACCCCTCGAGAACCTAAATCTTTTTAATCATAAAAAGTATCCTTTATGTTAATCCATGTAAAATCCGTTCAGCCGTTTTAGTTTCATCGATGAACAAACATACAAACTCTCGCATTTATAATATTATTATTAGGATTAATATAGGTATGTACATAAGAATAAATAAGAAACATAATCAGAGTGGACAAAAATGTCTTTTAAGTGTGACTCCTCGATTTGGGAAACATATTCTAAGTATTCCATTTTATTCTATTCTGTTAGGGATGGCAACACTGCACTCTCGCCCGCCTCACCGGACGTGTGTGGTGTCCAACTATAATATACATTATACAATAATAAAAGTTAAATTGGAATAAGTCTGGAAGTATATTTAATTTATTAAAACACCATCCTGGAACCAGCCCGCCAAATCTATATTCCACCTGCGTAAGAAATGTACCTAACCGTGGAAAATCCGTTCAGCCGTTTTAACTTCATCGACGAACAAACATACAAACTATCATTTACAATATTATTAGGATCTCGAAACTTGTAGGCAATTTAATGTTACTGGAAATTCCATTTAAAGTAAAGTAATAATAAAAATCAAAAACCTTTACCCAGTAACTCGACTGAAATTTATTTCGAAAAAAAAAAAAAGTTTTAAAACGGATTCACTAATACATCGTGGAGATATAGTGTATATATATAACATTATACAATAAAATTAAATGTAATTTGTAAGAACAGTGTAATTATTTGGAAGGGAATTTAATTTCTCTATCTTACTTAATTTACAATTTGTCTAAGAGCTTTAAATATGCAGTACCTATACGAAAACGTCATCGAAGACGCACAGACCGTTTTTACTAACAGCGGAACTAGCCGTCAGATTCAACTGACATGTGTCGCTGTCAATTAATCAATGTCAACGTGTAATTGTGACTTTAATATGTATTTGACACATTCTTACAACAACCCCATTTACATTTTAAATCTCGTTCTTTGATATAGTTTGTAACATTTTAAAAGTAACAAAAACACATGAACCCTACTTCAAACAAATATAAGCAACTCTATGAAGATTGTGACAAACAATAGGCACTACAAGTAAAGTCAAGTCATTTTAATAGGTAACATTTGACAATTCATCAAAATTCAACAACGTAACCTTGTAACGGCGGGCATAAAATAATATATTTTCTCGTTTTGTTAGAACTGCACAATTGCTTCACTTTTTTTAATTACGATTAAATATTTATTGTAATAATGAACGATACGAGTAATTTTACGATTTGCTTTCACTAATAAACCATTCTAAACATAATAAACAATTTCTGATCTAAAGAACTGAACGTCGTTACAATGTTGCGTCAGTTAACCCTTTTTCTTTTTAAACACTAGGGATGTTACTCTAAAAACCGAAAGCTGATAAGTAGAATCGAATGCAATGATTACTTGTGAAGAAATATCACCATAACTTAATAACCACGTTGTGATTATAATAAAACATTATTATATTTATTATAATAATGGGACAGGGATTAGCAGGGATAGGGATTCGCCTGATGATTTTTCAAATTCACATATGTTTGAAGTCCGTATCGATTCATTCACTTTAAGGGCTTCACTGAGGCAAATGACATTTACTATAGAACTCGCTGGCGGCGGAGACAATTCAACAGGCCTAGAAATGGTATTTTTTTTGTTTTTACCATTAGAACATTACACAAAAAAAATTTTTTTTTTATTAATACGATTTTTTAATCTGATATTAACTTATTAATAGGTACAGGATTCATATGCGTGCAATAAGCCGTTTTCAAGAGAATTTTCAATAAAAGTCAAATTCTTCTTGTGTTCTAACTTTTTTTGTGGAGTTTCTATTACTTTAACGAAAATTCTAATTAATACAATTGGTTCTTCACATGTTTAAGTATAATATATATTTTTTTCAAAGCAATTGTCTTGTCCATTTCTTGTAACATTTTCATTAAACAATGTATATTTTTAATATTTAGGGTTTGTCTCCCCCTTAATCGATGTTTTTCAGCAGGTCACCTCACTATGAAGATAAAACTGACAAGACGTCAAATGTTACCTATTAAAATGACTAGACTATAGTGATCTCGATATTTTCTAATATTTTCCTAAAGGGGTTCAAACTTTTTTGTATGAAAGCTGGCATATCGATCGACCCACCGCTATTTTTTTTTCGAAATCGTGGAGCACAAAGATTTTTAAATGTATAGATCGGACAAGACGAAAGATCCGTAACGTGAGATTTAGAACCACGTGGTACAAAATAGCTCAGTCCATCCCCAACTTTACAAAGCTATTTAGTTACGCCATACGCATCCCTGATTACGGCGAACAGGATCAATATTTTTGTAGGAAAATTTTCGCAATGCCCTCTCTATATATTTAATCTTTTTGGCGACGCACGATGAAAGTGTATGGATGGTATTGACACATAAACGAACAAAAAATGTCAAAAAATGTCGAGATAACTTATTATACGATTCTTCATGCGTCCAAATAATCGTTGCTAGGTTGATTATTATTATTGTTTATAGAGAGTAGGTAAATTGTGCGTCGCGATTTCGAAAAAAAAAAATGGCGGCGGACTGAAATATCAGTCTTTTCACAAATTTAATTTTAAAAAAAACCATTCTTTCATCGTGGGAATCGCTATCTGAAGATACAGTTTCCGCTGTATTAATTATGATGCGATTTTGAGTTAGTTTGACTTAAAATTTATTTTTTTTCTAACTAAACTAAATATATTACAAACTGTATTAAAACTTTCAAAAGAAAAGTAACTCCTTTATGTGTATGGTTTTATAATAAACTTCCCGAGATAATCAGAGCCTTACCTATAAATAAATTTAAAAGTGCAATCGGAACCTCGAAAGGTTATTATAAAATCGCTGATTATTTCAGCGTTAATGAAGCCTGGATTTAAAGGTTTCTGAGCTCATACTATGTTTAGTATTTTTATTATACTAGTCTGATATTTGTTTACTCTTAATTGTTAAATATTTTAAGGATGACAAAAAGAAGAAATTCAGGACAAATTTCTTTCAGGATCGTCATTGTCTCGACTAGTTTTTTTCAAAACCCTGGTAAAATATATATTCAACTTCACAAAAGTGATCTTGTTATCACGATTGGTTCCTAGAATCACCACAAAAGATATAACTATAGAATTTATCAATAAAACGGCATTCAGTGAGAAAATCACCCAAACTATTTTTTTCGTTTATAGCGTCCGTTGAAGTGTTTTCTCAAGGTTTTTAAAGTGTTACAAATACCCATCATTTTTATTGTTTAATGCGTTAAATTTTATAAGTACTTATCCAACAATAACTATATTTTATATATCAATAATTATTGTTAAATGAGAATTCAAGTAATGATTCCAGTTCAGATTTACTATATACAATTTTTTTCTATAGTCGCTGTCGCAAGAAGCTGTAAATTATGTAAACAAGTATTCAGGGGTTCACAACATTTGGATCGAATAATAATTATATGTAACACAATAATTAACCAAAACGACACTGATTTCTAACTAATAAAAACAAAATGAAATAAAAACCAAAAGCTATACATAGTTAAAAAAAAAATTGTACTTATGTTACCGAAGTCAAAAATAATAGTTTTTGTCTATGCGTTTGTGCAAGCTAATCTCTGAAACGGCTTAACCGATTTGAATGCGGTTTTCACTAATGTATTGTAGCAGATTCCCGTAACGTTTAGTGTTTGTTTCATTCCAATCGGTTTACAAACAAAAAATTTACGCACTATACTGAAAGTCACACACGTATGAAGTTGCGAGCTCAGCTAGTTATGAATAAAATCCAATACATGACCTAATCCGCAAAAACAACAAGCAACCCCATGCGCATTTTAAACTCGAATGACGTATGAGTATGATTCGTCAAAATTAAAGACCAAATGTTTACGTTCCCTTCTTTATAACAGAGGCTCTTGTATGAGTTTACGATACTACACCAATTCTACACTCGCTAGAGAGAACGTAAAACTTTTGTATGGGAAATCGTGAACTGTCAATGTCAAATTATCATTTTTCCATTATGTTTTACGCTCTCGCTAGCGAGTGTAGTATCGTAAACTCATGCTAGAGCCACAGATACCTTGATAATTGCTCGTGTGGCAAGTTTATTTGTTTATAAAATATACAGCTTCTCGTGACGGCGACAATACATATATATTCTATATCGAAAACTTCTATCCTGTACGTCGCCCGCAACAATGAAATATGACAAGTGTGACATTTTCTCATATCAAACTAACTGTCAACAAACATGCAACTTGATAGGCGTTGTTTCAAAGCAAAATTAAATAATTGGACCGAGTATAAGATAAATGCAGACTATAAAAACACAAATGGACGACTGTATGAAAAAAAAAAATCAAGGGCATTAACATTTTAATTTTACAGTGACCTTTCTTTTAAATGCTTATAAGCTCATAATTTGTGAAAAAAAAAAGGATTTTTTTTTTTGCAATTTTTGCACATGTGACCGTGTTGCACCGAAGATGTTTGGCATTGCTAATGGCAGAGATGTGAATTATTCGAAATGTCTATAAATAGGTATTTTGTATTTATTCAAAATGTATTTTCTATTATATTTGATGTACCTACTTTATTTCTGTAGCTGAGAGGTAAATGCGAAAAGATTAAATATATAGAGGGCATTGTGAAAAATTTCCTACAAAAATATTGATCCTGATCGCCGTAATCAGGATGGCCGTGGCGTAGCTAAACAGCCTTGTAAACTGAGCGATTTTGTACCACGTGGTTCTAAATGTAACATTACGGATTCTTTTGTCTTGTTCGATCTATACAGTTGAAAATCTTTGGGTAATTGTGAATTGAATTTAAATTTGATGACTGAATTTAAATTTTACAGGAGAATTAAAACAATAAGTAAAATGAATACTTCAATGTATTCAATACTATAGTTTATTAACTAATATCTGTATCAATGTCAAGTAAACAGCGTTGTACCTACTCATTTTTTTAAAGTTTTATTGATTAATTTTTGACAAAAAAAAAAGATAAAGATATAATCCCATTTAAGGTTTTTGAACACGAAAGAAACGCTCGAGTTAATTTATACTAATATTACAAAGAGAAAAGATTTGTATGGTATGTTTGTAATGAATAAACTCAAAGACTACTGGACCGATTTTAAAAATTATTTCACCTATAGGAAGCTACATTATCAGCGAGTAACATAGGCTACTCACCCTATCCCATCTACCAACCCCTTCATACAAAGTTTCCGTTTTCAACGAATATTTTATAAAGAAACGCGGACAAAATCGTGTGCAACAGCTAGTATTGTATAAAAATGTTTTTTTTTTTGTACAATAAATTTAGTTGAGTTCAAAATCAATAAAAAACACGATTTAAAAAAATTGCACTTAAGACTTTTACCTCTCAGCCGCAAATACTTATATAAGTATAATTAGTAAAGTACAAAATATGGTTATTTTTTAATTTTATTTTTCATTCGTAAATTTCTCTTTAAAGACATATTATATACCTGCATACCGAGTTCTGAACTTGTTACAACGACTATTTTCTTTGGGTCAAATGATTATGAGAGACCACATAGACGGAACATGCAAGGCGAACTCTTTAAACAAATACTAGTTAAAAATCAGTTGAAACAATTTATTTTATTGGAAAAACTTGAGAAAATACGTATTTTTCATTTAAATACTTTCACTTAAAACCATTTTGAATTTTTCATTTGAAATAATTAAACAACCAATCAATTGTATTTTCAGTTTAATAAACAATTTTTTTTTCACATCTCTAGCTATTGGCGTATTGGAGCGCAAAGTACGAGCGTCCCTTTTTAAATAAAAGAGCCCAAAATAACTTGACATTTGATCCAGGAATAATTAAAAATTTGTCTAAAGGAAGTACACAGACATATTTACATTTTTTTTTAAACGATTAAAACAATGTTCAACGTTCAGTCCCGAAACGTGCGATTAATAGTCGTCGACGTCGTACAAGTTGTCGATTTCCTCGTCGTCCAGTTGCATCGACTGGAAGTCCACCTTGTAACGAAGCAAACCTGCAAATTTAAAGAATCCGCTAAAGACATTTTGCTTCAGTATTTCCGGGGGCACATCGCCCGTTATTCAAAAGATTGCTACTCTTTTAGGTAGGGTTCGTAAAAATATACGATATTTGCATATATTTATCGATGGCTTAGAGCAAAGATGTGGTAAGTGCATTTTTTTAAACCAAATAAGCACACAGAGTCTACAGTTGTGACATAAATTTTGACATGCACTGAACTGGTTATGGCTCAAAAAACACCACGTGGTCTTCTCAGATTCTGTCAAAATCTGACAAAATGTCAAAAAATTTTGAACGGGAAAACACATTTAAAATTTATCGCTCTGAGATCGTCCAGCCTGGTATGCATGAGAGCAGATATTTACAGGATAACTTTATCAAAAAATTAACTCTTTATTTTAGTGCGGAGTATTACTAAAAAAAAGTAATTGTCGAATTTTAGAACAAAACATTTGTTTAGTGACACAACAAAATTTACACAAGCAAATTCAATAATTTAAAATATGCACATTCAATTACTTCAAGAACAACATTCACGTAAAACAATAGGGGATCGGACAAATTTTCAGAAAGTGTTTTAAATTAATCTTCATGGATATTTATTCCCATAAAAATACTATTTTATTTATTTATAGCCTTTTAGGTACTCAAAATCATGTTTTAATATTGTTTGTTTGAAAATGCCGCCAAAACGCCACGATAGTTCATCTGAGAGCGCGTAACGTCATTTGTGGTCATATCATAACAAAACAGCTGCATTGGCATAAGACAATGATTGCCCACAAATGACGTCACGCACGCACTGTGGTTGGTGTTTCAGTATAGATTAAAAATATTGTAAATAATAAAATTTTATTTCTTCATTTAAAAATATTTAAATGAATTATATTAAATTATTATTCGATAAATAATCGTAAAAAATTATATATTTTCTTTCTAAGCACATTTTAGATTTTAATCTGATTACTGTCCGATCCCCTATTATGCGTAATATTTGTTATTATATGGAATATATAATAAATAAACATTCAATGAGTGAAGAGAATTTTAAGCATAAATTTCATAGACAATGATAAAAAAAAAACAAGAAAAAAATATGAATACAATTAAATTGGTCCAATCAAGCCCCTTTTTATGTTGAGATTGGCAAACAAGCTGCCGGTCCACTTGAAGGTAGGTGGCTATCGTCGCCTATAACACAAGCAACTCCAAAGCTGCTGCAAGTGCGCTGCCGACTACAGTAGGATTAAGGGATTTTTTTGTCAGGTACAGAGTAAATAGAATTCAAATTCACACAGAAATAATGTGTGTTTCAGAAATGCTCCCAGGAAAAGACCTTGGCAAAAGTGTTTTCTAACAATATATGTATGTACAATATTGTCTGTCTGTCTGTATTCTCTTAACTCCTTCCAAACGATGCAATGGATTTTGATGCAGTTGAAGGTTTTTATATATAATTTGCAGAAAAAAAAATTACACCCGTGCGAAGCCAGAACGGGTCGCTAGTTCTTTTTTAAATATACACAATTGAACATAAACAAACAATATACATATATGCAGTGTTGGGTATATAATAATGACTAGATCTGCAAAATGACCTAATCAGCATAAATACTGAATCTCAATATAACCAGCTCTGCAGAAAGGACTATATATCTTACCAGCCCTGGATTTGTCAATGGGCCGTATAGGCCGAGGCCTATGGGCGGCAGTGGCCTAGGGGCGGTGGATTTTCGTGCCATAAAATTTTTGTGTGATAATAAATGCAACAATAATAATAATTACATAATAAAGGCCTAGGTCTACCTAGGCCACGAGGAAGAGGCGGCACAAAGTGGAGGGGCCAATACTCAAGAAAAGTATAAATCCGGCACTGTATCTTACAATGACTTAGTAGTCAAAGGACTATTATCAAAGTTATCACCATGTATGAATGTTGTTACTCTTTGAAAACAAAAACGGCTTGACGGATTTGGCACACAGATAGTTTGTTACCTGGATTTGCACACAGGATACTTTTTGTCATGGAAAAGTGTTAGGTTCCCGAGGGATCGTCTAAAAAAAAAAAAAATCGACGCCACTGTCGCCGCGGTGGCGCCGCCGTATTCACAGCGATAAAAATGTTGGGCGTTATTTCATTTTTCAAAGCAGACGAAGTTGTTAGGGATTCGGAGAAAAAAAAATAACCAAGAGAAGAAACCCCGCGAATTGCTAACTAGTCATTTTGTTACTAACGTCATTGTAAGATATAGGCTTTCTGCAGAGCTGGTCATATTTATATTCAGTCTTTATGCTGATTAGGTCACTATGCAGATCTAGTCATCATGATACTAAAACTGTCCCGGCTATACTATGTCCCAATTCATGGTATAGGCCTTCTCCTCATAGCCCATGTTAGCATGCTAGGCACACAAAACGAGATTTTTAATATGACTTCACTAGAGAATGACCATCATTCCTAATCCCCACACAACTCATCTTACCTTGATTTGAATTTTACTCTTTGCGAAGTACAACTACCACAGAGTACTAAACATTAAAATGACACACAGACTATCTAAGAGCCACTCAAAAACCACACCAAAACTATATAAATAACAGGACATTACCTCAATCCAGGGAAAGCATTGGAAAAATTTATGCAGATAAGAGGATTAGTTGAGAGTAACTGTATTTTGTCCGTGATTACCAGTGTGTTAGACTCGTTACGCATAGAGTAAAAACTTTATGTATGAGTGCACTGGCTAAAAATTTTTGTCGGGTCAGTAAATGTAGCTAATCTCAATCAGTATAACTGCTAAGACTGTAAGGTACTATAGTAGTTATTCAGATCTCTACGTAAAGATTTAAAAAAAAAACGAAAAAGTAGTCTGCGAGAAAAAATTTCTTCCTATGGTCCGAACGATATGATATACTTACAACAAACAAACAAATGTACTGGTATAATTCTGTATAGCTAAGAGTACTTTAAATTTAAAAATAAATATCGATTCTTGTGAAAAAAAAATGTATATGGAAATAATTTATTAAAGATAATAATTTATTATTGACCACACGTTCTAAAGGAATAATAATCTTATTTCCCACGGCAGAAAGTTACTTTTATTTTTAAGGATCAAATCACCGAAACGCGACACAACGCAAGGATGCTTGAAGAGGCAAGATGCTTATCGTGAAACCGAGAGGTCCCTCACTGAGTCGCGATGCTACGAGTATGTATCGTGAAGCTATTAAAGTAACAGCGCTGCGCCTCAGGATGCAGCGACGCCGCGCTACGTCTCGGGATGCAGCATGCCGAGCTACGTCTCGGGCCGCTACGACGCCGCGCTACGTCTCGGGATGCAGTATGCCGCGCTACGTCTCGGGATGCAGCTTTGCCGCGCTACATCCCGAGATGTACCACTGCGCAGCATGAAACCACTGAACACCACTTTCGTGTATTCACTGAACTGTGTACTCTTCTTATTAGTAAATAAGGTCCATATTCTATAAAACGTCGCGTTTCGGTGTGAACTAACGCTGTCATTGTCAAATACCTCTAATAAGTGTTACTTAATTATTATTAGGACCCAAGCCTCGCATGTATGAAGACCAGTTTTTCCGTTACAGTGGCTCTAGCATGAGTTTACGATACTACACTCGCTAGCGAGAGCGTAAAACATTTATATGGAAAATTGATAATTTGACATTGACAGTTCACGATTTCCCATACAAAAGTTTTACGTTCTCGCTAGCGAGTGTAGTATTGGTGTAGTATCGTAAACTCATACTAGAGCCTTAGTACTGTCAAGTCACTTCTGTCAGTCAAACGTCAAAGTAGTCTGCGTTTGTCAGTACACAGACGAGTCTATATGAATCCAATCAATTCTTTCTTACAATGAAACATAATGAAACACGCATCACCATTGCAAACGTTTTATGTAGAAGCATACATTTGTTTAAAACCGTTACATCACTTAGAACCTTCTTCGCTTGTCCTAAAATAAATTCGTTATTCGAAAATTGTTTATACTATAAAACAAACCTTAAAAACTACATACGACTAGGGGGGTTAATGGCTAACCTAATTTAATTGAAAACAGTTATTACTTAAAAATAGAAACACTTTGATTTACTCAAATATTTTGAAAATTTACTATTACCAACTTGAAGTAAACATAGAAAATCAATCGATAAGACTGGATTTTTTTCCCCGCTTCTCACAGAGGCTCTAAACCTGTCAATTATAGCATTTTGTGCGTGTTTTTCCAATTATTTATGTCAATTTCCAATTGTTTTAAAGGCTTGGTTTGTTAGCAGTGATAAAAATAGCTTGCTTTGAGTATAAAAAATATATATATACAAAATACCTTGAGGTAATTATATAGATACGAGAGTTTTGAGGTATCGACAACAACTTGTGTGAATAAGTAATGAAAATGGGAATTTAAATCGAATTTTCACTTGCATAGAGCTCGGTTTCACCAAATTTTATTTCCAGACTATGCCTTTGATGTATCTAAACTTGTATTGTGCAGTGAAGATTTACTCAAAAAACTTAGTTAAGCACATTATTTGATAACATTTACATTTGCTAAACGTAAACTGATAGAGCAAGGCTATATTTTAATGTAGCATATCATATTTATTTATAAATCAATAATATGACGTCAATATGATATCAATATAGACGGTAAATTCCATTCAATTAAACTTCTTACGCTTTGCAGACGTCAATTTCTTTCCAGTCCGCTTTAGATACCTTCAAAAACTTTCAAGCGAGAAATAAACTCAAACAAATATTATTTATAAACTATAAACAATTATATATTTTTAAAGAGGATATTTCATTTACTGATCTTGTTGTACCCTATAAGGGCCAGCGCAGACGAGTGACTTGTTCGCAAAGGACAAAAAATGACCGACGCAGAGACGAGAGAGTTGTGCGAATAAAACAAAAATTCCCCAAGACTTATAAATTTTAGTCACGATTTTTTTTTTAATGTTAAGATCGGCAGATAGGTTGACGGTCCACTTGATGGTAGGTGGCCACCGTCGCCTATAACACAAGCAACGCCAAAGCTGCTGTAAGTGCGCTGTCGACTACAGTAGGATTAAGGATAAGGGATTAGGAGGGGATAGGGAAATGGGACATAACAAAACGAACACGAAACGAAACACAACAGCACACGTGCTGTTATTTCGCGTTGGTCTTCTGTAAGGGGGGTGTTACTGCCGCCAGACGGGCTGCCCAAATGACTGCGAAACGCAGCGTGCCCTGCCACTTCTTTTTTGACATATCACATAAAGTAACTCTTTTTTTAAAAAATTTACTAATTCACAATCGATTTCAAGCGCTATCGCGTGCATAAACATGTCACTTTTGAACGCTCAACGGGGACTAAAATCCGTTGCGATCATTGATGGGCTTTGGCAGGTTAGTTTTATTTTTCGAGGATTCCCCGCATAGGTTAGGTACTTTTCTCTCCCGTTATCCTAGGTTATTTTAGTACGCGCTACTTTAAGTTCCTCGTGTGTGTATTCGTTGCAGTTGTAAGCGAACTATTTTTTCCACTTTATTTTTTTGTTTTGCGCGTACCTCACTCGTCTGCGCTGGCCCTTATGCCACACTTCGGAAATTTTTGTCTTGTGGAAACAAGTCACTCGTCTGCGCTGGCCCTTATTCCACATTCCGGGCATTTTTGCCTTCTGCGAACAAAATTCACTCGCCTTTGTTTGACCCTTATTCCACACTTCGGGGTTTTGATCTTCGGCGAACAAAAGTCATTCGTCTTTGCTGGCCTACATTTCACATTTCGGTGATTTTTGTTTTCTGCGAACAAAAGTCTCTCGTCTTTGTTGACCCTTATTCCACACTTCGGGGTTTTTGTCTTCCGCGAACAAAAGTCACTCGTTATTGATGGCCCTTATTCCACACTTCGGGGATTTTGTCTTCTGCAAACAAGTCACTTGTCTGAACTGGCTCTTATTCCACACTCAGCGATTTCGGGGATTTAAGTGTTCCGCGAACAAAAATCCCTAATCTGCGTTGGCCCTTATACTGATCGCAGCCAAATGGTAGAAAAAACGACAGTGGTCGAGACAAATATACGTTGATATAAAAATAAATTTCTTATTAAATCCTTTAAACACGTTCATAATGTTAAATAAAGTTAATTTTTAAATAAGCTAAAATCTTAGGTGCATCTAAAATATCATCAATTAAAACTTATTTTTTGGTGATATCATCTTAATAATGTACAGTGCTAAGACTAAACGCTCAGAGCCTTCAATGTAAACAAAGAAAAAAATTATAATCCCATCAGTTACAAGTTGTAAACTCCTAAAAACCTCAAAACTTAACATAGCTAACATCTTTTTGGCTGGGTTTTTCAAAATACAGCATTGATTTTTTATTTATGGTGAAAATTATAGTCTTTGTACGTTGGTATTAACAAGCCCATAGCCTTTGAAGTGAAATGCTCTTTGATTTTTTACACAAAATTGTAATAATTTAATTTTTCTGTCATTTATTTAAACAGTTCCTTTTTTACATCAATACAAGAAACATTTTCCATTAAAATTCCTTTTTCTGTTGTATTCCCATATTTATTTCAATGTATGCTTCTCTATTACAACTTAGTTTAAAATCGATGTAATTAGTGTATAATGTATAGTTTAATTATATAATATATTGTAATGTATGTAGTTAAAATTATTTTTTATATAACTCGATCCGTAACACACTCCGACGCGATGAAATCTTTAAATTCCTTAGATAAAATTAAAAAAAACGTTAAAGGACTAACCTTGGATTGAACACAATTATTACGAACCTAATAACCTATGGATTAAGGTGCAATATTGCACAACAAATTTTTGTAGCTTCTCGGAGATAACCGAACAGATTTAAAATTGGAAGGATTTTTTTTTTTAATTTAGTTTATTTTTCTTTCATAAAATATGAAAAAAGAAATAAAAGTAGCCGATTAAAACTATTATTAAGCTTGAAAACAAATTGTAACTTAAAATTTTATTACTGTGAGGAGAGCTTTTTTGGGCAGTGATTTATTTTTTTTTTCTCAGAAAATAGATTTTTTGTATAAATCAGCCAGATTCAAAGTTTTTGAAATATAATCTATTATGCACTGTATTTTTATCCAAGTTTTAATTTTACTCTATCAAAGTGAACTTAGGCGACGAAAATAACACTTTTCTGGTAAGTCCTCGCCAAATTTATGTCAAGATTGAGGCTTAACGGCTACTAACATTTACAGCATTAAAAAAAATATTGGCGACTGATACCGCCGCCAAACGCGCTGCCCAATATATTAAATCAGACCCCAGACAACTTCAACAATTTCCAGTGTTCTGAAGGAGGTCGGCCGTACCTGGAATCGAGCCAGAGACCCCTGAGTGAGAGCGCTAAGGCATTAGACCAGACCAATGGCTCGTCAATGTATCATTATTGAATGTCAAAATGCTACATGAAATTTAAATATGTATTATGAAAATGCAGTGCTTCTGCTTTGTTCTGTATTCTGAGACAAACGCAGACAAGTGTTTAACAGTTTTAACTCACATAAACGACCAAAACCAGGCCATTTTTTTAAACTTGCGAGATTTTGGTAATAAAATTCTTTCCTAATTTCAGTAATTTCCTGTGAATACTGAAATTAGTAAAGAATTTAATAAAATTCTTTCCTTATTTCAGTAATTATTATAAACCACACTAGCAGCTATTCAGCTGATGCGTGTGTATCTAATGGTTTGAAGATTATATTTTCATCATTTTGTCCAGTCTGTTCTTAAAACAATTCACTGATGGCGCCATGACAACACTTTCAGGAAGTCTGTTCCAGACCGTCTCCACTCGGTTAGGTAAAAAGTGCTTCCTAGCTATTTTCTTGCTTGGATTTTGGCATAGTTTTAAAGGGTGTCCTCGTAAGTGCTTATTAGTATCAAGGGTGTATAGTTCTTGGGTGAATATTTAACATTTTGTAAATTTAGATAACCTTCGAAAACGAAAAAACCTTTTACATAATTGAAACGATTAGATTTTTTAAATACTTTCAAACTTAAGTATCTACGAAACCCCATTACGAAATTAAAAGATATTTTCCCAGTAAAATATATAATTTCTTCCTACTCTAACAGTTTTGTATTGAGAAATAAATAGTTTATTCATACAAAACTGTTCTTTGATTTTAAGGTATCAGTAATAAATATTGAAATTTATTGATTAAGACGCACATAAAAAAAATTCTTTAGAGGTCTGTCCACTTTATAAACCACAGTTATTCCATAAGGTCAATTTTTTTTTAATAAAAAAATTATAATAAATAAGATTTAAAAAAAACTCCATAACGCGTGGTGTGTTACCATCAAATTATTTCCCATGACGTACTATAGTGTTTGATTCATAGCGTTGTATAATTACTAATATTTACGTGTATATTATGTTGTTTATTTAAATTTAATGCTCTCACTACAATTATAAGGCTTTAATATACTATTGCAAAAGGCATTTTTGGTAGTATCTGTTTCATTATTTAAAAAAAAAAAATAACACAAACTTCAGAGGGGCAGGATGAGTGGTCTACGGGAACGGAGATAAAAGCAAAAAATTTACGACTGGGATCCTACACGGACGATTAATAAACGCGGCGTTTTTTTTCATCCATTCATTATCGCTGCTAAAGATTTAGCAGAGCTCATGTTTTTTTTATTATCAGTTTTATCAACAACATTACAATTATTGTGGTCACAACGGTTTACATTCTAGATTCAATTCTTGGTCATTCCATGTCAAAATGAGTAACGTTTATGTAGTTGTTTTGTGAGCAGATATCTATTTTTTTTTTTTCTTGTAAAAGTAATAAGTTTTTTCTAATATATTTTCACTGCTTTTATTTCTCGATAAATTCATAAAATTAAAGCTATTTAATTTCTGACGAGGTAGGATAAGTGACAACGCTAACTACAAAATAGTATAATACAATTGTTAGCGAGTACACACAATGCTTGCAGTAATTTATTTTCTTAAATTATTATTATTTATTTGCAGTAATTTAAATTTGCATAAAATGTATAAATCATTTTTATGAGTTTTAATATGTACTCGTATAATATATTTATTTTAAAATCAAATTAATTTTAAACTGCAGGGGTGTGTTTCCATTTTGGAAGTTAAAAATATATATTATATATTATTGGGATATCAAAATGGGCTGGAATCATCTCGAAAACACAAAACGCAAGAAAAAACATAAGTGTCTACTACGAATACCGCATTGTTTAAAAAACGCCGCGTTTTAAACTCTCGTGTAGTGGTCAAAATAATTGAAAACTTATGCAAGCATTCTCTCTTATCTCTATTGTAATTTTTAAATGGGTTTTCTAATTTTTTTTTTCTTAATAGTCATCGAGGTCAACGTCGTCAAGTGGCTCGTCCAGCTGGAGCGATTGGAAGTCCACTTTGTATCGTAATATGCCTGTCATGTTTGGGGTTAAAGTTTCACGGTTTCCGACACATCCCACCGGTGCGATCCAAGCAGCAAGAAAAGGAAAGAAACACATTAGTTAATGTTAGTTTTGGTGGCTTTATATTTCACGCATGCATTATTTCTAGATTCCATATTTTTTACATTATAAAACAAATAAATCTTCAATTAATTCCAACACTACATTCAGACATATTTTAATCCCTTTTAAGACCACACTACAAAGAGCCTCGTTTAGTGCTAAGAGCCAAGCTACTCGCTTAGTGATTGATTCTAGTGAACAGACTTATTGCATACTATAGCGTTGGTCACACTGCAATCGACGAGCCAATTAGTTATCAAACGTTTAGTTACTTGCTTAATTAGTTACCAGCGAGTCGCGTAGCGAACCAAAATGTTGGATACAATTTACAATGGAAAAAGTTCTAATTGCTGCTGTTTTGAAAATAATTGATTTTGAACTGTATTAAATTTAAGCACAGTTTTCAATCAATAGTAATTTCTTAGAGAGTGATATGTTCATTGTGTGTCACCAAGCTTAGGGTCTTGAATATGTCACCATTTGTATCTTGTGAACAAGCGTGGCTCCGATTTCGTCGCATTTGGTCTAATAAGGGTTTCTTCATCTAAATCGCTGTTGGTCAACACTCAGTTCGTCTGACATGCGATTCGTCTAAAATCACACAAGTTCTATAGTTTTTTGAAAATAAACTTGAATTTGTTTTAAAAAATATTTAATTCAAAATACACAACGGTCCACTTGATGGTAGGTGGCTACCGTCGCCTATAACACAAGCAACGCCAAAGCTGCTGCAAGTGCGCTGCCAACTGCAGTAGGATTCAGGGTAGGGGATTAGGAGTGGATAGGGAAATGGGCCCTGGCATCCCTCACTCACTCACCGAAACACAACAGCACACGTGCTGTTATTTCACGGTGGTCTTCTGTAAGGGGGTGGTTACTGCCGCCAGACGGGCTGCCCAAATGATTGCGAAACGCAGTGTGCCCTGCCACTACTTTCCAAATCCAGACCAGAGCCAAATTTTAAAAGTTGATTTTTCAAAGTTGACCCTGCCGGGAATCGAACCCGGGAACCCTAGAACAGAGCGTTAAGGCACGCACCCTAACCACTCATCCAACGGGCTCGTCAAAATTTAACGTATAAAATTTTCCTCGTGTCAATATAACATAACTGGATACCTAATTACTTCATATTATTTAGTTACATCCTGCATACTCAGATGTCACGTGTTCCAACAAAAGTCATGTTAGTTACGTTCGATATACACAGATATACACCGATGTGTATACGTGTTATATGTTCAAATAGTTCAGTTTTGCTATAACAGATATCGCTGCGCCGGCAGGTTATTATAACGCGCTATTGGGTCGTTCCTCAACCCGGACTACACATTTCATACAAAATTTCGACGTTGATTTTTATTAGCCCAGAGAATAGAATTAGGGAAAACTGAGTATTGACCAACTGCGATTTATACGAAAAGCTTATTAGACCAAATGCGACGAAATCGTGGCTCCTAGCTTAGCTCTAATTGGCACGTATAGTGTGGGCTTGGTCTGATTCGTTTTGACTTTTAATAACAATCTTTCGACAAAAAATGATATTTGATTGGTAGTAACCAAGTTTTAAATTTTACTCGACTCTATTGTATAAAGCATTAGACAAGTTTTTGTATGACAATTGACTGAACTAAACTTTTATATAGTTCTGAGTACAATTTTCTAACCTACGTCGATATAAAGAATCAAAGCAGAATGTTGGATCCACTTCAGGTTAGGTGAATACCATCACTTATAAAAATTAACACTAGGGGTTCTGGAAGCCCCTGAATGCTGAAAGAATTATCGGTTGAGAGAGAAGGTGGCAGAGGAATGGGCTCTCTATTCCTTCATATGAGCTGAATATCAGAAATTATGTTTCATACATTCAAACATTATAAATCTGGAGATAGATTAACATGCTTACTCTCTTTTGAGACCAATAATCTATCCTAATTTAAGATTACGAAAAGCACCTAGAAGTATGTGACATCTCAAAACTAAAAGTTAAAAATAATAAGTATATATTTTTAATTGGCTCCAAATTTATTGAGCCATACTGACCTCCTATCCCTCCGAATCCACGTACAAACTGGCTACCCTCCTGGCTCTTGTCCGTAATGATCTCGAGTGTGGCACCAAAGGATTTGTAGTTGTTGGCCAACCACTCCAAGAGCGGTTGGCATTCAACTAGCTCAAGCTCGACACCGCTCTGTAAACATTTCACGACCAACGTTACAACATAACTCCTCAATGAGATCCACTGAGGACTTTTATAATTGTGAATTTTCATTATAAAAGTCCCACATCAATGGGCTGGAATCATCTCGAAAACACAAAACGCAAGAAAAAACATAAGTGTCTACTACGAATACCGCATTGTTTAAAAAACGCCGCGTTTTAAACTCTCGTGTAGTGGTCAAAATAATTGAAAACTTATGCAAGCATTCTCTCTTATCTCTATTGTAATTTTTAAATGGGTTTTCTAATTATTTTTTTTTTCTTAATAGTCATCGAGGTCAACGTCGTCTAGTGGCTCGTCCAGCTGGAGCGATTGGAAGTCCACTTTGTATCGTAATATGCCTGTCATGTTTGGGGTTAAAGTTTCACGATTTCCGACACATCCCACCGGTGCGATCCAAGCACGGTTCATTTGTCGAACCCATCGAACGAGTGCTTAAGGTGCGCTTGCCTTAACTCTCTGACCTCAAGGGTCCCGGATTTGATTCAAGGCTTTGGAAATTTTAATAGCTATGAAAACACTACACTAGTCCAGGAATGTTAAGATCGGCAGACAGGCTGACGGACCATTTCATGGTAGGTGCCTATAACACAAGCAAAACCAAAGCTGCTGCAAGTGCACTTGCAGCACCTGTTGCTTTGCTTGTGTTATAGGCGACGGTAGCCAACAACCATCAAGTGGGCCGTCAACGTGCTTGACGACCTCAACATAAGAAAATTATAATACATACTTATAGAAAACAATTTTCACAAATCAATGTCATTATAATATACTCACATCTTTGTCCGTAAAATGAGATTTGTCTTTCTCTTGCTCAGGGGTGAGATGAAGAATGGTTTCTTGGTTGGTTGCGTGTGATTTCAAAACGTATCTGAAATAGCATTACCATACACAATTAGGATTAGCGAAACTGATCCATAAATTTATAATACTGAAAACTCAGAATACAGAAAAAAAAAACAGAAGGCGCGTTCAATCAAAACTGCACGTCGTGGCCGACTTTCATATGCGTGTAAGGGTAAGGTTTGTAAGTCCTTTACACAATATAAAGATGTCATTTGTCAGTTTGTTAATTAGTATAACGACAAGCGGTCTGAGGGAGGCAAGTAAACCACCATTTGACTAGATATAATTTACTGCTAGAACACTTATGATGTCAACTGAGTGACGACTAACTCATTGAGACGTTAATCTTTCTTATGAAGCCCTTAGGTAGAGACCATGTTTCAGCATCATATGTCATCACTGGCAACACACATTGGTCGAAAACTTTTAGTGAGGAGTTTTGGACGAGAAGATGTCTCTGAGTTTCCAAAACGCTGCCCATCCGAGCTGGATTCGTCGATTGATCTCCTTCTCGAAGTTGGCTTGAGTTTCGACTGTCCCAAGTAAATGTATTCGACAAATAGAACTTCGAGAGTTGAATTCCCAACTGCTATGTGTTAAGGCGATATTATATTGCTCATGTATTGAGTCGCGGGCACCAGATGATAGTAATTTATAAATTAATTTGAGTTTTAAAAAAGTGGCTAATTGTTCATTGACGTTCATAAAACATTTATCAAATTAAATTGCACTCAAACTTTTATATCTTAACTAACTGGTATGAAAACCAGCGGAACCAAAGACAAAGTCCAAGAATAAAAACATAGCTTAAAATAATACACGCCCCGATTGGCATAATATGACACGTCTATAATATTCTGTGCACATACAAACACCATCACTGCTTTTATACTTTTTTACGTTTTCTCATTAGTTAAATTTTACATACCTCTGTATATCCAAGTTCTCCCAACAGATGAGCGTTTCTACGGAACCCAGTTCTAAAGCGCGAAGTGTGTCGTCCACGCCGAAGCAATATTTACCAGTGTCCTAAAATGAGTTTTTTTTTTAATACAAGTCAAATAATGTAAACAAACCCGACCCAAACTGAGTTTTACAAAGTCGAGTGATTATGTATCTCCGTCCTTTTCCCTCGCACGTAAAAATGTCATGTTCATGTTCATGGTATAGGAAAAAGATCTTGACAACACTTGGTCACCTTTTTAAAGATCCATGTACGGAACGTACATTAAATATAATACTGACGCCGCGAATCGTCGCTTTGATGTGTTATTTAAAGTTGTAATCAGTCTTGGTGCTACCACCGACCAGCCCGGTCGTGCTTGCGCATGAATCATTACATCACTATGCGCAGTGCGCTGACGAGGCCTAAGTCTTGAACTAGATTCGATACGAACTGCTCACTGTGCGGACAAGGCTCTAAACCGTGTCAACTAACTAACTAACTGTCTAACTGTGTGACTAAATAAACCTTTTAAAAACTAAAGTGAACTTTATGTGCTGTATACAGTATAAACTTTCTGTGCGATATACAATATAAACTATCAACTAACTAACTGTCCCGCCCCTACCTATAATTAGATGGGGCGGCCAAGACAATCCATTATATGAATGGTAGCGCTACTAGATAAAATACGTGTTAGGGCTAAAATAGATAACAGGAAACAAGCCTTACACGATTAGTAGCGCCTTTTTAGTAGGCAGCTATTAAAAAGCACTAACTTACGGTGCAAGTTGTTTAAAAATATTGACAGTTTCTAAACGAGAGCAGCAAAATGCTAACTTGGTAAAAGTGCTACTTAGTGTATATGGAGAGGGACTGGAGAAAGTTAATATTTCTATATAATACTAGCGACCCGCCCCCGGCTTCGCCCGGCGTGTAATTTTTATATATAAAAACATTCCCCGTTTATCCCTCTATCCATTAGTGAAAACCGAATTAAAATCGGTCTACCCGTTCACGCGTGATGTCGTGACCAAGGGAAATGGGGATTCATTTTTATATATAGATGCATTACATATAATACATTAATAAAATCATTAAAATAAACATTACACACGTTTGCCACTATAGTCACTGTCACGAGAACTGTAAATAAACTGCCAAGGGGCGATTATCATCTGCATAGCACATACTTGACGTTCATAAACAACTTTATTTGACTGAGTTATAAAGAAATGAATGTAAACATTTGGTCCGCAATTTTGGGGTCATACGTCATTCCAGTTTAAAAGGCGCATGGGGTTGATTGTCGTTTTTGCGGATTAGGTTATATATTGGATTTTATTACTAATTTTGGCTTTTATTTTATTTTATTTTTATTAGTTAGAAATCAGTGTCGGTTAATTATTGTGTTACATAAATTATTATTCAATCCAAATGTTGTGAACCCCTGAATGTTTGTTTACACAATTTACAGTTTCTGGTAACTCCGACTATACGTATGGAATATGTATACTCTTTTGTTTCTAGTTGAATTTCCATGGGCGACTCACTTGTGATATTTCATCAAAGTATCTGCCGATCAATTTCTTCTCCTGTATGAACTTGACATTCTGCAGGGATTCGGCCGCCAATTCTATCGCCTGATTGAATCCGTTCTCACCGCCGTAGGACACGTCCACCAGTTTGATGATCTTCGCTTGGAGACGCTGAAATACGATATTTATTCTGTAGTAATTTGAACAATCTCCGATTGAGAATACAATATGAACCTATTCCTCAAAATTGCATTAAAATTTTCAATTCATTCACTCATTTTTAAGTAGTGGCAGTTTCACAGTCATTTAGCCACTAACCACCCTCCATGGAAGACCACTGTGATTTAACAGCATGTGTGCTGTTGGGTTTCTGTGAGTAAGGGATGCTAGAGCCGATTGCCCTATACTTTCCTAATCCCTTTTATTTCCAAAGCATAAGTTAAAATAAAAAAATGGCCTGGGGTTTTGAATGATGTCCTTTATGAAGATGTATGGATGCTTGTTCCATAATAACGTAAAAACGGCTGAACGGTTTTCGATGAAATTTGGCACACAGATAGTTTATAACCTAGATTAACATATAGGATAATTTTTATTGTGAAAAAGTAACCTATGTCCATCCAGAAATTCTATTCAATTATTGGTGAAAGAATTTTTTAAATCGGATGAGTAATTTTGAAGATTATATACAAACAAATATACAAACTTTAACACTTTTTTATATTATTATAGATTGTATTTAATTTTTTTTTTAAATAAATGTAGCCTAAGTTTCTCCTTATAACATCAGCTGTCTACCATTGAAAGTCCCATCAAAATATGTCCAGCCGTTTCGGAAATGAAGTCCATATAAACGAAGCCACATATGGATACAAACACAATTCCACTTACCGGATCAAACATATCGGACTGGGAGAGTTCAGTCTTAAAGTCAGCCGAGCCGGCAAGTATGAGGCCAGCAACGTTTGGCCGGTCGGCGCTGATGAACAACTGGGTCGCCACTTCGGCCACCTTCCTAACATAATTGTGACGCTTTTCCATGCGGAGACGGGCGAAACGCAGCGCAGACTGACCACCGCGACCGTGCTTCTTGGGCAGATCCACTGTGAACTTGTGTAGCACCTGAAAAACGCCAGATAGGGTGACGATCCATTTGTTTCTTGGTGGGTATTGTCGCCTATAAGCACAAACAACGCCATAGGAGTTAGGGGTTGCAAGTGGGCCACGAACTTTGATAGGATCCAATATAAGTGTTAAGAGAAAATATGGGCTTAGTTTGGCATCCCTTAAGGAGGGATTACAAAGCAAGTGTCAGTAGCGTTAGTGACGCCGCGACAGATTAATGCACTACACTCCTAGTGCATTAGGATAATAATAATAATAATAATTGTTGTCCGTAAATGGTTTGATACCGATCAGCCTCAGGGACAACCTGATGCGGTTCGGATTCCATGGTGGTTCCCTCCCAGGCCAAATACAGAGAGCGGTGCTGCTCGATACGGCCAAAATAGTGCGTCGGTTTCTGTCCTTGCTGTCCTGAACCCCGACCGACTGTGCTTTTATCGGGGGTAACACCGTCTCCCCCTCATTTTGGCTTTTGGAATGGGAGAAGAGTCAAAATGAGTAATAATAATAATAATAATGTATGGAACGCCATTCGAGGGTAGTGTCACTGACGCCCAAGTGTATTTACAGATTATTTTATAAATAATTTTAACAACTATAAAGCTGAAAAGTTTGTTTGTTTGTTTGAACGCGTTAATCTCAGGAACTACTGGTTTGAAAAGCAAAAATTCTTTTTGTGTTGAATAGTCCTATATAACATCACGCTACGATCAATAGTATTATATATAAGCAGTGTCCAGTACCGCGCGCCCCACGCGCACTCCACCGCCGTATGAGCCGCAGCGAAGCGTGGCCGAGTTCAGCTAGTTATAAATTAATATTAGGAGTGTAAGAGTAGTGAAATATTTTCCAGGGGATCTAATTTCTCAATCTTACTTAATTTGCTGCATCTCACTGCATAATGCAGTGCACCCTGCCACTAACAATGATATAAAAGGGTATTGCTGCGAGTATCCATGTTACAAGAAAACACTTACCTCTCTCGTATTCCCTTGTAGTGTACCAAACAAGGCTCCATTACCATCCATCACAATGAACCCAAACTTGTTGTCATCAGCGAGCAGTGCCGTTAGGGCTTCCGTGTGAAACTTATTATCGCACAAATAGAGAGACGTGTTGATAGGTTTGAACGGTTCAAAATCAATGTTCACTTTCTTCTCCTTGCCTTCTTCGGTGACTATGGTACCGCAGTAAATCACCAGACCGTTTGGAGGCACTGAAAAAAAGAAACTGTCCATAGTTCATCCTAGGGAAAACTACGACATTTAGAACTAGCTCCACTAAAGATTTGTATTGATTGTTGCAGTGAGGATATTGTGGATTTTTTTTAGGGTTCCGTCCGTCCGAATAAAAAACGGAACCCTTATAGGATCATTCGTGTGTCCGTCTGTCTGACCATCCCCTCCCCTTATCTTCGAAACTACTGAACCTAAAATTTTGTAAAAAATACAGAAATTAGTTTTCTACTTATAGATTATAGGAAAACCTATAAGTCCATGATATTAAAATAACATGGTTAAACATGGTAATTTAAAAAATCATGATGGTAACATCGTACGGAACCCTCTTCATGCGAGTTCAACTCGCACTTGTCCCGTTTTTTTTATTAAAACTGGGTTTGCTCTTGACCAGCAACTATCCATGTATGAAGGATGAGGTTGACGATGGATGTCAAATCAATGCAAAATTTCCGCATTTGAGGATGCTATTCATGACATGCCTGGTCTCAACATTGTGCGTGTAAAATAATGTTTTTACAAACCGCTACAAGGGCATGCACTGGGAAGACCGACCATCAATACAGTAAGAGTCAAAGCTTGGATTAGAAGGACACAGCGACAAGTAGACTCCTTACCTTTAGTGTATAACTTCAGTCGATGTTGTACTGAAGTGATAGCGCCCAGTACAGACAAACGGTTGACACGGGATTTTATGTTGGATGCAGTACCAAATTCATCCGCCAACATCTTTGACACGCGCGATATTTGATCCTTGGGCGGTATGATGAGAGATATCATTGATGTGCCATTCCTGAAATGTAAAAACCGCTTATTATATTCCGTCCCTTTCCTTCCATGAACAAGATGGGTGTAAAATGAGCTATTGTATTTGTAGGTCCCAATTTCCCTATCATATTTTACTTACAACTCTACTTACATCCATGCTTTAGTGTGTGTAAGCAAGACCAAAAGAAAGTAAACAAACTATCAGGGGTTCAAAACATTTTCTTTACTAATATTATGAAGTGGTAAAGTTTGTATATAGGAGATAATCCTCGAAACTACTGATTTAAAAAATTCTTTCACCAACAAATAGAATACAGTGTGTCCCTGGATAAAGTGCATAAATGAAAATGGGTGAAACTGCAGCATATCGACGAAAAAAATACAAAAAAAAATTCTAGCAAAATTATTTATATTTATTTTGATATTTTATTTTTTAAATAGTCCCAATTATGACTCTAATTGAAAAAAAAAGTCTATAACTTTCAAACTATTGACTGTATTGCATCGAAATAAAAAATACATTATTTATTAATGACATAGAAACATAATTATGCTCTAAAAATGTTAATAAATTAAGTATTTTGTTGGAGAAAAGTATGAATTTTTATCATTTTTTGAAGTTTAATTTAAAATATTTCAAATAATCGCCCCCTTAACTACCATTTTTTATTACTCACTAGCGACCCGTTCCCGGCTTCGCCCGGCGTGCAATTTTTATATATACATATGAACATTCCCCGTTTATCCCTCTTTCCATTAGTGAAAACCGAATTAAAATCGATCTACTCGTTCACGCGTGATGCCGTGACCAAGGGAAATGGGGGTTCATTTTTATATATAGAGATTGTCATCTCCCGTTTTATTGTCTTTCTAATGCAAAAAAATCAATGCTGATATTAAAATAACATGGTAAATCACTCAATATTGTGCAGATAGGTAACATTGTACGGAACCCTCTTCAACGAGTTCAACTCGCACTTGTCCCGTTTTTACTAGTAATACTTATTTTATCTAGTAGCACAACCATTCATAAAATTCACAAAAAGGTAACCAACTGTTGTCAAGATTGTTTTCCTGTACCATGATACAGAAAAAATATTTTGGCTGTCCTTAAGAAATCTGGTAGAGTTTAGGTGCGCTCAATGAGTAGTCGATTTAGTATTTCTAAGTTAATAGTAAACAATGGCAAGGTATCACTTGTCATAATGATGACATCATTTCCTCAATTTTGAATGTGGTCTCTCCATGACAAGCACTATTGATTTCTTCTAATGAAAACCTCCTAAAAACAAAGATATTCAAATGTATAGATCGGGCAAGACTAAAGAATCCATATTGTGACATTTAGAACCACATGGTACAAAATGCTCAGTCCATCGCCAATTTTACAAGGCTATTTAGCTATGCCATGGCCATCAGGATCAATATTTTTGTAGGAAAAATTTCCCAATGCCCTCTCTATATATTCAAAAAGATTAAATATATTATTTAATCTTTTTGCCTAAAAATTATAGTAGTTGGAATATAGCATTCTAAAACAGAAATAAAATACCAATTTTAAATAAAGAAAGGATATAAATTAATATGTTAATAATAGTACGCAAATTAGATCATGGTGACATAAAAATACAGGCTTTGGATGGCCAGTGACTAATGATGGGGAAGACAGAAGGAAAGCATTAAGTCTTGGCTGCGTAGCATCAGAGAGTGGACCGATATTAAAACCATGGGGCAATTGTTTCTACTTTTGAAGGGCAAAGAGAAATTTAAGAAATTAACTGCCAACTGCCTACCTTCAGTAATGAAGGCACATAAAGAAGAAGAGAAGAGATGTAACTGGGGATCTGCTCATTTGAGCAGGGTGACTTTAATTTTGACTTTCCAGTAATGTCATAATAATATGCACATATAGTAGTGACAGGGCATATGGGTTGTGCAGTCATAAGGGCACCCATTTGATGGCTGTAATCACCCCCAGCAGTAACCAGTGTTTCGAATACAGGAGCAGAGCACACAGCTTGGACGGACAGCATTCGGGAAGCTCTAAGATATCTTCTTGTACAAAATTCCTCAGTGTCTTATAACAAAAGTTTTCGACCAATGTGTTTTGCCAGTGACGACATATGGCACTGAAACATGGTCTCTAACTATGGCCAATGCCATAGTTACACTGCGAGATCAAATCTCGATCCATAGACAAACGAAAGTTACCTAGGTATGTCGGTAACTTT
This sequence comes from Bembecia ichneumoniformis, assembly GCA_910589475.2. NCBI lineage: Eukaryota > Metazoa > Arthropoda > Insecta > Lepidoptera > Sesiidae > Bembecia > Bembecia ichneumoniformis. Next base: position 3,756,240 of record OU342550.1, read on the forward strand.
CAACTTACTAATGGCGAATTAGTAAGTTGAAGTGGCAGTGGGCAGGACACATAGCACAGAGAGTCGATGGCCAAAACCGTCTGAGGCCATGGGCCTGCAAGCGCAGCGTAGCGTAGACAACCTGATAAGGGCAACGGGTTGACGGTGGATCCAGCTTCTGATCAGTCCTTTTGGAAAATTATGAGCGCGGCCTTTGTCCAGCAGTGGACATGATGATGATGTTGAACCTTTACAGAAGACCACAATGAAATAACTGCATATTATGTGCTGTTGTGTTTCAGTGACTAAGTGATGTCAGAGCACATTTCCCTATCCCTTCCTAATCCCTTATTCTTTCGTACTATGATCGGCACAAAACTGCAACACATGTGGTTGTTGCTTGTTTTATATGCGATGTTAGCCTCTAGTATCCGTCAAGTGCACTGTCAGCCTGTCTGTCAATCTTAACATAAAAAACACACAGATTACCTACTTTGTGTTTTTTTTTATGATGTTTCGCTCTATCTAGACGATTCTACAATTAGAAATCAGTCAAAAAGACATTTCATGAATTTGCAACAATACATTAGCTAAGAAGGTCTGCGAGACAAAGAAATTTCTAATATAGACGATTTCAATAATGTTTTTTTTTTTCCAGGAGAACACATACATTGGTTGAGAAAAAAATACTAATTACGCATTTTGCCTAGTTTTGATTTTATGTATTCGATAGCATGTCTCTCGAGGTTAGATTTCGCGCATGCATCCGGAGCGCATGTGTCAATACATGACGCAGCCTTGTTGGCAATAACGCAATCATGTGCCCAAAAATTGGCCACGAATGCACTATAAAATTTAAAGCATGCGGAAAAACATACGAAGAAAAAGGTTTAAAATGAACCAACACTCACCCTCTAGCCATTTCCAAGCTCTTGATCAACTTTTTGATCTTCCATATTTCTACGTTGCGATCGGCCGACGATTCTTCAGACATTTTGAAATAAGTTCCTTAAATTAATTAACCACAAAAGCAGCACTGATAACAATTCTTTAATAAATAACCGAGTCTATAAACACACAAAACAGTTTTTCAAATAATAAAACACGGAGAAAGGCAGCCCAATTCGCGGCTCAAACTGCTCAAAACCAGATCGAACCGGACCGGACGGACGAGACACTTTGCGACCGTTGTCCACACTTTCTAGTTCACATTTACGGTGACGTTCACGCGAACTTTTCTTCTGGTGCGAGGATTCTTGGATTTCTTCTTATTTCGGTTACCCCTAAGCATGTGGGACGCAAAATTCAGACATTACAGGGATAAAAGATGACGTGACTAAACGATGAAGCGAGCAAAGCGAACGCTTCTTCGATTCTTCTTCTTCGTCGAGCGAGTCGAGTGGGTGGCACAGGGTTGCCAGATGCCGGACTTTTTTTCTCCTACCATCTACCATGGATACCAAATATCTCGTAATTTCAGCACATAGTCTCGTAAAAGTATAAATAAATTTTTTTTTTACATAAAAGCCATAATTTAGACCATTTACTATTAATGGTTGAGCTTTGTCCAAATGAACAATTAGGTAATTCATATTCTAATCTTGTACAAAAGTGTACGAGATTTTTATTATTTTCGTATGTATCTCGTACAGAAACTAAAAAAATCTGGTAACGGTACGAGATTTCTAATACGTGTGGCAACCCTGACCAGTATGTGGATTGGTTTTGGATGGACGGTGTGAGCCACGTGCGAGCGAGCCTACGCGCGAGCGAGCGAACCTAGAGCGAACTGTTATAACCCTCCTATGTCACCTGTCATGACCCCAACATAATCCCGCTGATCTAGCATTTCCTGCCCTCAACGCCCTGCCTAACGCCTTAGTAGAGCGCCAGTCTTCATCCAGAGTCTCAACCCGGCGGTCAGACCATATCCATTGTCCGCATATAATTCTTTATTTAAATAAGTTATTTATAAGTTATAATTCTTTCAATTAAATCGTGTTTCCTATATTTTTTATTTTTTAAAAAAGGACATTATCCAATCTCGTATAACAGAACGACAGTGAACGGAACGACGAACGACCGAACTCGACTCGAACAAGCAGTGCTGCCATTTCAACAAACCCGTTTAGCGACAAAGGGCTGCAATTTACAAATACATAAATCGCAAAAGAGTCGTGTCCTTACATTAAAGATTAAAAAAAAAAAAAAAATTGTAGGTACACTTTTTACTTGTGTTAACCGAGCTCAAAAAAAAAATAGTTTTTGGATTTTTTGTCTGTTTGTCTGTGCATTTGTGCACGTTAGTCTCTGAAACGGCTTAACCGATTTCAATGTGGTTTTTACTCATTTATTTCAGCAAATTTCCCGTAACATTTAGTGTTTATTGTTTCATTTCAATCGATTTAGAAACAAAAAAGTTACAAGCTATACCGAATACCACGCGTACGAAGTGGCTCAGCTATTCTATAATATTTACGGTTCTTAAAAGCGATGGATTAAGCGCTAAATTGTGTCCGTTAATTCAAAAACAGAAATTACTGTATATACCTAGTCATAAAGTAAAAAATGCCGAAAACATATCCCATATTATCTGTGTTTCATAAACTTGTATAAAGTAGCCAATTAATCATTTTGAATTCAAAATTGTAGAAGCAGATCTCAATAAAATCTCAATAATTATATTGTTTATGCTTTATAATCGAGATACCTGTTTACATCCTAGGAATAGCTTATATTAGAAGCTATACCACAGGCTATACTAAAAGTTGAAAAAAATATTAAGGGACGAAAGCGCTGAAATGGTAGCATTGCGAACGAGAGACTTTTCCTTCTTTTGTCTTAGAACGACTAGAGTATAATTTTCGGCAAAATCTATTTAGAAGTATTTTTAATTTTAACAACTTACACAATTTTTACAATTGGCAAACTCGGAAATAGTTGTCTATAGCTGTCATGTGAACTGTCACGGTCACGGCAGCAGTCAGACTGTCACTTATGTCACTATTGTCATTGCGAGTTTTTGGAGGTTATGGTTAAGCAATTTTTGACCCAAAATATATTTTACAAACGAGTTTATGTTATGATAATATAACTGAAATCAGTTTCTAATCCAATCAAAACTTTTTACTGTTTAACAAGAGCGTCTTGAATGAAAAGGCGATGTCTTTCACTCTACTGTTTATTAGTTCTAGCAGTGTTTGAATGAATACGATGTCTTCTACAGTGAGATTTCGGTCGATTTTAAGGGATTTACGCTTTATTAGACTGTGGAATGCGTGGACTCGCGTTCACTTTGTAAACACAGTAGTGAAAAGGTGCAGAAAAGAGCTTGCAGTCAGGGAAGTGTGGCATCGATTCCGGCAAACCGTGTTCCGACCTCGGAGAACGATACTGTTATCTGTAACTGCAGCTTATAGAGGAAGAGATGATGATGTACCAAGTTGCGACAACGATATCACTGACGAGGAGATGCAGGTGAGCAATGTATAAATTTCTAAATAAATTGGAATACTTTTGTTAAAATGCTATAACTCTAAACTTTGTAAGCTGAAGTTGGCAATGAGTGGGCCTCGGAAGTTCAATTAGTGGCAACAGTTAGGCTACATCAGTATTGCTGTGGAACAGTGTTCGTCAGACCTCGCAACTTCACCAACAGCGTATGAGAAGGATGCCAAGAGGTTTAGTCAGTAGGTCTACCCCACTACCATCTCGGGGCAGGAGTCCGACATAACCCACCAGTCTGTCCCCAGGCCGGTGGGTATCCATGATAGATTCCTCTTGTAAAAAAAAGGCTAAATCAGTATTGCTAGAGAGTAAATTTAAAATGTATAGAATAAAAAATAATTATTAATAAAATTATTATTAGGTATTATTTTTAATTTTCATTATTTGGGTCAATCAACTTTTATTTGTCCGACGACAGTCGCACCCTGTCCCTGACCGAAAACATAATTTATAATAAATAATAATGAGTGTTATTTATACGTGTTGTATTCCTATTACTATTTACTAACATATTAATACAAAACATTTTTAATTTGTATGCAATTTATCTGTTTTTTTATGGTTGTCCAAAGGACCAAAAGTTAGTTTTCAATAGTATCACATATTGTCCCCAAGCAAGAGATCACCACAAAACTTGGCCACACGAAAAATATTACTATTATGGAATTAGTACCAATTACACAAATTCTTTTAAATGGGTCTGTAAAGTGCAGAAACATGACAATTACTTATTTACTTTAAACAATTTAAGATTTTTTTACATTCTACTTTTGTCCCCATAATATTTTACTCAGCGTAGGTCACCCGGACAACCGTAAATTAGTTGTAAATTCAAAATATAGAAGGCGTGGTACGAACATAGAAAACAAATCTATGTTTCTAGTAAGCTGACAGGGGTAGCCGCCATTTTGATTTCACGAAAACTCCGGCGTCAGTCGGCCGAGTTCTGTTTGCGAGAGTGGGTGGCTTTATTGTCAGTCCATCGGACCACCGGAAAATATACGTAAGTACTTATTATATTACAATAAATTCTAGTGCACTAGATGCTATTTGTAATATATTTTACCATAATGGTTAAACGAAATACAAAGATCATTACTATTTTATTTTACAGCTCAATATTTCGGAAATGTCACACGGACAACCAGTCACTTGGACAACGAATTGGTTGTCCCTAGGACAAGTTTGGTTGTCCTTAGGACAAGAATCAAGTAAAGTTAAATTGTTTTATATAACAAAAGAAGAATATGACGATATTCAGAAATATATTCCTAAGAATCTTGTCCCTTAGCCTGGAACCAAAGAGGTGCACCAAATCTTTTCAAGGATTTCTTGCCAAATGATGTACAAAAATTTAAGCTGTTTCTGCTCAAGATGATTTTGTGACTGCTTGTATCCAAAGTTTTAATCACCTACATCAAGAAACATTTCATGCCTTGCCAATACTTGTGGAGTCGACATACATGGAGTGGACATACCTGGTGCGGACATACTTGGAGAGATCATGCCTGGAGATGGCTTACCTGGAGACGACTTACTTGAAGACGACTTACCTGGAGATGACACACCTGAAGATGACTTACTTGGGGATGACTTATCTGGAGACAACTTAACTGGAGTTGACTTACTTGGAGAAGATGACTTATATACCAGCTTGGTATTCAATATTATAGTTTAATGTTTAGAATAGTGTTAAAGTTACAATATTATAATCCCTAGCAACTACATATGAAAATGAGACTCTTAGACTGCATTAAGTAGAAGAAAAATATCAAACTAGTTGATTAATTACAAAGACTGTTTTTATTTTGTAAGACTGTTGATACCTTGGAAATTACTTTAGAAATAATGTTGACAGATTTTCAATGTTTTTGACATGCAAAACCTCAATAATATATTTTCGTACTTTCTTAATTACTTACATGTTTTATTCAGTACCCCAACATTCAAGAATAACAATAATATTATTGTTTTTTGGATCTAGTGTTTCCTATGGACAACCACATTGTCCACTGGACGACTAAATTGTCCCCACATTGAAAAACTATTAAGATCTAATTTTTCTTTTTAAATGATAAAACAATTTGCTAAAATTTATAAGATGAGTAATACAATATAAAAGAAAATTAGGGCAAGGAATTTCCTCTTAATAATTATAATATTTAGCGTTTTAATGAAAAGTTTTGGTTGTGTGAAGTAACATGTTGTCCGGAGGACAGCAGTCACACAGATATTTATGAAATTATAAGATATTTTATATTTACAAAAACGGGAAATTAAAATATATGCTTTAATTAATTAAAACAAGTGTTTATTTTTATCATAATTATGTTTACAATATTTATAAAATCTATTGAGTTAGTTGTCCAGGGGACAAATGTAACTTGAGTTGTCAAAGGTATTTAGTAATATTTTGTAAATAAACGAAAAATACGGCTCTGCTCTTTGTGGAATCATAAATAATAGAAAATTATCTTTTAAATTAAATATTTAAAAGTGGACATTTAAAGAAAAAAATCAAAATCAAAATATTCATCATCGGGACATTTAAAAGTTGATTGACCCATTTAATAAATTTTGAAAGTGGTCTATGAGAAAAAAGTCTGGGAATCTGCAAATGCTTGTGCTGTATCCATTTACACATCAAATATTGGTGACTAGCTATGATAAACTCAAACATTACTTCACTGATTTTAAAATATCTTTCACATATAGAAAGCTATATTTCTAGTAACATAGGCTGTATTTTATTTAAAAAAAAATTAGATATCCCTACAAAAATTTCAATAACTAGCTGAGCCCACAACTTCGTACATGTGATATTTGAAATAGAGCTTAACTTTTCTGTTTGTTAACCGATTAGAATGAAACAGACACTGAATGTTACGGGAAGCTTGCTACAATACATAAGTGAAAACCGCATTCAAATAGGTTAAGGCATTCCTGAGATTAGCGTGAACAAATGTACAGACAAAAATTTTAAAAAGTATTTCTTTTACTTCGGTAAAATAAGTACAATGTGTAAAAATATTTAATGTACATACATGGCTTATTTCAGATTTTATTATTATGTATAGGATAGATTTTGTATCTATGTTTGTCATAATTCTAAAGAAGTGCCCCATTTTTTGTTACTTATATTTTTTCTTATAGTTGCTTACTATAAGAAGTTATATCATACAGTTATAGTTTCTTCTTTATAAATGTATTTTTCGAATATTTGTTCGAATCATTTCAATCGAATTCAATCGAACATTTGATGTTCCTGATAGTTGATATTTGATCAACTAAACATTAATCAATTTTTTATTTTTATTTTCAGGCACTCATTGCTAATGTGGATGATATTGATGAGTTGTCAAAGGTGACTCTGTATTGTCCAGGTTGCCAGAAAAGAGCAGTAATAGATAAAAAGCAACCCGGTGTGGTATACTGCCAGTGAGTATACTTTTTTATTTAATGGTAGCAGGCAGGCTGGTGGAGCCCTTGGTAGTAGGCGTAGGGGACTACCATCGCCTATACATATACATATGAAATGAAAGATTATGAAACAGGCTTCCTATTTTTTTTTAATGAAGCCTGGATTTAAACATTTCCGAGCTCATACTATGTTTAGTATTGTATATATTTACTGTAATTTGTGTATAATAATTGTAATTGTTATATGTATATATTATTTTAAAGATAACAAAAAGAATGGTATCCTAAGTTTATTTCGGGGTTTCTTTTCAGGATCGTCATCATCTTGGCTATTTTTTTTCCGAAACCCTGGTGAAATATATAATCGACTTCAAAAAAGTGATCTTGTTTCCTAATTTTGAGAAATAAACGATTTGATTTGATTTACATAAGTCACTAATCCTATATAAATATTATAAATTGGAAAGTTTGTGAGGATGGATGTATGGATGTTTGTTGCTCTTTCACGTAAAAACCACTAAACGGACTTTGATGATATTTGGCACACAGATAGTTTATTACCTGGATTTACTATTTATGATACTTTTTATCCTGGAAAAATGTTAGGTATCCGAGGATCCGAGTCGTCACAGCGGTAGATGTCATTATATTATTCCAATTTTATATTTCTGTTATATTTTTCATTTTTCAACGCAGACGAATTCGCAGGCACCAGCTAGTTTATTATAATAATTATAATATACTAGCTGGTGCCTGCGAATTACATACATTTAATAATAATAATAATAATAATAATAATATCGAAAACGCTTATGTAAGCGTCCTCAAAAAAAAAAAAAATTACAGCGTATGATAAGGATAGTGCCTTATAATTAATGGTACATTGCTGCTGAGGCCGAAAATAGAGTATTGGTCGGCTGAGTGGTATTGTAAGTGAATTTAAAAGGCCGAGGCGCGACCCTTTTAACCAACGAGGCCGTTAATTGCTACTTTGGCCGAGACTTGTACAGTACTTGGAAATAATAATTCAAACATTCAAGAAAAGAACATTTTGTGAAAAAGAATCCACCCTTTTTACCGATTTCCATTTGACGAAATCTTCATATGCATTTTTCTCTTAAATTTTGTGGTACTTGATAAGTTTCCAGATAATATTTTAGCCTCTTCAATTTTATATTAGGTGGCATAAAGTTTATTTGTTCTGATGCAATACTAATTTTTTAAATGTTAATATAAATTTTCAAATTCTAGATGCACAGGTGCCTCCGCTCCCGAGGGCTCTGAAGATGGATGGGAGCCATATATGGAAGCTGAGGATGTTATCATATGGCGGAAAGAGTACAAACCTAGTCAGGGACTTTATGCATATAAAGGTATATAAATAAACTCTTACAAGCATTTGATCTCTACACTAACGTTACATAGAGAAAAGATTTTTTTGATTTTTTTTATATTTGTTTGAATTGTAATACTGCCTAACTGATTTTAAAAATTCTTTCACCTATAGAAAGCTTCTTTATCAGCGAATAACATAGGCTGTGTTTTATTTAAAAAAAATGGACATAAAAAAAATGACATACTAAAATTACAATAATGTAACCTAAGGTATCAAAAATTTGCCTATAAAAGTCGTTATTTGGCATGCACTGAGTTGCGGGTTCGATCCCCGCTCACGATAAATATTTTTATGTATAAATAAGTCTATTTTGTCTTGGTGTTTTTACAAACATAAAGTAATATCAGTTAGTTTGGGGCTAGATGGCGCTGTGTGTGACTGAATTCCTCCTAAACGTTTGGATCACTTTTGTAGATTCTTTTAGGAACACAAAAATCTAAACCAAATCTAAATTTGGTTTAGATTTTATAGCGGGCTTCTGAATGGTTTAGATTTTAGATTTACGATTGGATCTGGTAGATGTCACTGCAATCGGGTTAACAGGCTTGAATGGGACAGCGTCAGCTGGGACCGCTCGTCCTTACATATTGTGAAACAAAGTCCTCCGCCGCGTCTGTCTGTATGTATGTATGTTCGCGATTATCTCAAAATCTATTGAACGAATTTTCATGTGGTTTTCATCTATCAACAGAGTGATTCGCAAGGAATCGTTAAGGTGCTATCCTTAGGTTCCCGAGGATTTGCAAATTGGAGCATACTATGCACAGATGTATCATTTATTTATTTATTTATTTATTATCTAATACATAATCGAATACAAAATATTAAAAAATGTCTGTAAACCATTATTGGTTTGTCTAGACATTAACTTCATGCCAACATAACAACATTATTCTAAGTATATACATATTATTATAATAACAATGTTACAACTCATCAAAATCCAATGCCTAACCAACTGAATCGCACAAGATGCAAAACCGGCCGAGCGAAGCATCGTCGGTACGCTTTGTGCGTGTGCAATTCGCTACACAGGTGTCCCATTCTATTCAGGCATGTATTTAATTAATTATTTAGTTTAATTATATAAGTAAGATTTTTAATTATATTATTCAATGAAATAAATATACTGTATTATATTTAATTTAGGTAATACTTTTTTAATGTATGCTTTATGTTTTTTTGTGTTATTCCATTAGACGAGTGGTTAGGGTGCTTGCCTTAACGCTCTGTTCTAGGGCTCCCGGGTTCGATTCCCGACAGGGTCAAATTTGGAAATGAACCTTTCAAAGTTGGCTCTGGTCTGGATCTGGAAAGTAGAGGCAGGGGCACACTGCGTTTCGCAGTCATTTTGGCAGTCATTGAAATAACAGCACGTGAGCTGTTGTGTTTCGGTGAGTGAGTAAGGGATGCCAGAGCCCATTTCCTTATCCCTTCCTTATCACTTATCCTTAATCCTACTGTAGTCGGCGGCGCACTTTAGCAGCTTTGGCGTTGCTTGTGTTATAGGTGACGGTAGCCACCTACCATCAGGTGAACTGTCAGCCTGTCTGCTGATCTTAACATAAAAAAGCAGTTCTACCCAAATCCTATAGATATACTATTGTAGTATGGCGCCATCGGTAGTGTTTTTTAGGGTTCCGTACGTCCGAATAAAAAAACGGAACCCTTATAGGATCACTCGTGTGTCCGTCTGTCCGACCATTAGTTTTCTACTTATAGGAAAACCTATAAGGAGTCCATGATATTAAAATAACGTGGTAAATCACTCAATATTGTGCGGATAGGTAACATCGTACGGAACCCTCTTCACGCGAGTTCAACTCGCACTTGTCCCGTTTTTTTTAATTTTTTAACGTGGACAAAGTCGCAGGCTGCAGCTAATCATTACATAAATGATTTTCAGTATATGGCCGATACAAGGAGGTATCGGCGAAAACCTTCGCGGCGATTCAAATAGATGGAGTGTATAGGAGAGTGTGGGATAACGCCGTAGCCGCCATGTCCATAGTGGAACGGGAAGCAAACGGGATAAAGGGACAGGCGATATTGCATTGGGAAGTTTTGTGGCCGGTGAGTATTTAAAGCGTTATACTCACGTAACTTAGTAGTGGCAGGGCACACTGCGTTTCGCAGTCATTTGGGCAGCCCGTGTGGCGGCAGTAACCACCCCCTTACAGAAGACCACCGTGAAATAACAGGACGTGTGCTGTTGTGTTTCGGTGAGTGAGTAAGGGATGCCAGAGCCCATTTCCCTATCCCTTCCCAATACCTTATCCTCAATCCTACTGTAGTCGGCAGCGCACTTGCAGCGGCTGTGGCGTTGCTTGTGTTATAGGCGACGGTAGCCACCTACCACCAAGTTGACCGTCAGCCTGTCTACCGATCTTAACGTAAAAAAAAAAAAACAGAAAATTTAGAAGGAATTTTAATGTGGGCGGGTCACGGGCGCCACAACTGTGACTGGACTATACTCACTCATATTTCAGTCGATCCCGCTTCAAGGAGTGTGCTTAGGAACAAGTATGTCCTTACTTCTTATTTTGTAGAAATTACTATATTTTAATCTAAAAAATTGTGAGAGTTTGTATATAGTCTTTCAAGCAAAAACTACTTGGTGAGACTTCATAGGGATGAAGAGTTCAATTATGCAGAGCCAATTTAGAGAAGGAGGTCAATCGTCGAATCCAGTTCCGGAAGCTCCAAGACATCTTCTCGTCTAAAATTTCTAAGTGTGTTAAAACAAAAGTTTTAGACCAATTTGTGTTACCAATGATGACATATGGCGCTGAAACCTGGTCTCTAACTATGGGCTTCATAAGAAAGCTGAAGGAGCTATGGAGAGGGCTATGCTCGGGGTTACACTGTGAGATCGAATCAAGAATGAGGAGATTTGTAGACGAAAGTTAGCGTCATAACCCGGAAGATTAGTAAGTTGAAGTGCCAGTGAGCAGGGCAGATAGTACGGAGGGGCTGACGGTCGCTGGGGCCGGAAGGTTCTCGGGTGGGGGCCACGGACCGGCAAGCCCAGCATAGAACGTCCACCCACATGGATCCACGCTGCTTTTGATCGGCGACAGTGTCGCCCAATAAATTATTTCACATATAGTTTTGTCAGGCTTTGAGACTTTCTTATTTTTCAACACGTGGACGGAAAGGGGCATCAACGAAGTTTTAATAAGTGTACATAAAGGAAGGGATAGGGTAGGGCACCCCTTCCTCACCCACCGAAACACAACATGCTGTTATTTCACAATGGTCTTCTGCAAGCAGGTGGTTACTGCCGCCAGATCTTCCAAATCTTCCAAATCCAGACCAGAGCTACGTTTGAAAAGTTCATTGACCCCACCAGGAATCAAAACCTGGATCCCCGAGGCAGAGCGTTAAAGCAAGCACCCTAACCGCTCATCCAACGGTCTAAGATTTAATCAGTAACAACTGTTGAATTTCAGAGATTATTCGCGAATCGAGACTACGTATATATAAGGAGGCATACAGAGTTTTCAGTCAAGTCGAAATGTTTATCGCACAAGGATTCCTTATTTGAATCGTCAACCCAAGATCCTTGTAAACATAACAACAACTCAGCAAATGTAAAGCAAACCAAAGAAGACGATTGCGAAGACCAATCCGAGGGCAATACGTTGAGGAGTGACGTCACGGAAGAAGAGCCAGTGCCATTGAAAGACAACAAAGTGTACATAATTGTTTCGAAGTCCTGCCAACATGAGAACGTACCGGAGACCAAAAATGCTATCCGTGTAACGGAATATTGGAGTCACATGGTCGTGAGGTCTCTGGATGGGGATGATAAGGTATGTACCCAAAGATTTTCAAATCTTTGGATGTATCTTTGGGTTTCAAATGTATAGATCGGGCAAGACGAAAGAATCCGTAATGTGACATTTAGAACCACGTGGTACAAAATTGCTCAGTCTATCGCCAACTTTACAAGGCTATTTAGCTACACCATGGCCATCCTGATTACGGCGATCAGGATCAATGATAGTAGAATTTTTTTCCCAATGGCCTCTCTATATATTATTATTTATTTATTTAATGAAGTACACAAACAGAATGCAATTTATAAAAACTAAAAAGTGCATATGTAAAAATTATGTGCTAAATTGCACTCCTAACTAGTGTAAATAGCATAGTATAAGGTAAATTGTGCTAACTTACAATAGTAATATGATAGTAAAATACAGAATAAACATATATTCCGTATTCAGTGAAATTACTCTAAATATTTTTTTTTTGTATTATATTTAATCTTTTTGTATGTACCTAATGTGGTATGTTATATATATGTCTGAAGTCCTGAAGTGGCGCCACAAGCCGAGGGTTTAATAATCGGTTCCCGTTAGCATACAACGCCATCTAACAACAATCTTTGGAAACATCAAGCAAAGAACTTGGGCGGCGTAACTAGTAGGGGAAGTATGAGACTTGCTAATGGTAGAGGGAGCCTCTCTATCGACAATAGAAAATGGACCATGGACGAGCATTCCGGGTAGAACGTTCGAAGTGTTCCGCGCGATGAACACGCCGCGTTTCCAGTTAAATCTATATGGATCAGTCTAATCGCCCACATTTGCATTGTAATTTCGCTTATTATCGGAATATACGATTGTGTACCAGAAGCATCGAGTCTTATTTTGTGTTGTCGGCTATTCCTGAGCCTGTTGATGCCTGTATCCCAGAGAAAGACATGACATAAATTTAAAATGTAATCAGTCCGGTGGATTAGTAAGTTGAAGTGGCAGTGGGCAGGGCATGTAGTATGGAGAGCCGACGGCCGCTTGGACCGGAAGGTTCTCGAGTGCAGACCACGGACCGGCAAGCGCAGCGTAGGAGGTCCACTCACAAGGTGGACAGTCGAGCTGATAAGGGCCGCAGGCCAACGGTGGATCCAGTCTGCTTCTGATCGGTCCTTTTGGAAAATTGGGGGAGGCCTCTGTACAGCAGTGGACATCCTACGGTTGAGATGATAATGATGATTGCCAGTGAGAAGAGTTGTTCGTCGTTTTTGATACCGGTCTATTCTCTGATGTCTCTGAGCCATGACATTTTCGCTCCACCTGACCTCTTTAAATAATTATTTAATTCAGACATTACATACATATTAGAAGCTACAAAAAATTATAATACTAAAATTTAGGTAATTTTTTAATAAATTAAATGTTTCTTAATTTTATTGAAAATTTATCAACTTCATTTCGTCGTATTCAGCCTCATCCAAAAATATTTTTATACAAAAAACAGAAAAATAAATTTAATCTCAACTGTGGTCTTACTTGTTCAGCCGGGCATGGAATTCGTGCTGACTTACTACGATGAGCCGGCAGTCGGCGGTCTACCAGCCGGCGTGGCAGCGTGGGCTACCGGTCGAGCTGCTCCGGCTTACCTCTACCGGATGAGGGCAGCCGCCAACAAGTACGAGCAATGGCTCAGAACCACTCAGAGACAGGTGAGCCATCAAGGGCCTTCTATATGTCACTAATGTTTTATGTACCGTGTTTCACCTGTCAATCACTTCCATTATTCTTTTTCTTGTGGTGCCTCTTCGACTAGTGAAGGTTGGCGATCAGCCTGGCGTATTGCCGGTATATACAGAGTTGTTACATTCACGATTGCAACTACAAAACATACAATAATGTTATTATTTTGACAACATAAGATTATTGTGATTTTCCATATAAAAAAAAATATTTTAAAAAAATTTACAAGAAAAGTGTGTGTGTCAGCTCAGACTGGAGTTTACATCAATGTATAAAATTTTCCTTGGTTTTTGGTTTATTTGGTTATATTCTGCATACTCAGATGTCACTACGTTTTATAAGTTCAAATAGTTCATTTTTTCGACGACAGATGTCGCTGCGCCGACAGTTTACAACGCGCTATCGTAGGCGTAATGGCCGGTTATCCAGTAACGACTTCAAATCCTTACACATTATAAAATGAAGTCCCCCGCCGCGTCTGTCTGTAGGTATATTCGCGATAGTCTCAAAAACGACTGAACTGATTTTCATGCGGTTTCATTTATCAACAGAGTGATTCGTGAGGAATCTATAGGCACTTTTTCTATGTTTTTATATATGTTCTCTTATTATACTAAAATATGTTACTCTCTATTTATTATTAAGTATTCTATAAATTTTTGTTTTGTATTATTTGTATATTAGGTATTTTATATTAAGTAAGCATATGCAGAGTTCATGTATTTGTAGTAGACTCCCACGATACAAGCACAGCTTAGTGTGGGGGTCAACGATAACTTATGGTATTGTAATTTAACTGTTTGGAAATTAATTTAAATAAATAAAATAAAAAATAATTCGTTAAGGTTTTTTTCTTAGGTTCCCGAGGGTTTGCAAATTGGAGCGTACTGTGCACAGGTGTATCACTAAGCAGTTCTACTTAAATCTGATAGATGTCGCGGCTTCACCTAATTCTATTATAGTATATTAGATGGCGCCATCAATATAGATGTTGCGACGAAACCGCGGGCAACAGCTAGTAGACAGTATTTTCAACAATGCCCAGTTTTAATATGATTGTTTTGTTATTTTCTTGTAAAATTTCAGCTTGAGCCTGATTTCACTCCATTCGGCCCTGAAAAATTATCTCACAAGGAAAAGGAGAGATTGCGTCGTAGAGAACAAGATATGGAAGTAAGTTATCAAACACATTTGTTACTAGAAAATTAGAAATTTATTTTAATGTAATAGCAAGCAGTGTGGTGGTCAACTGTCAGTTGACTGTTAAAGCCTTGAAGTTTTCCTTGACTATTGCCAGTGAGAAGAGTTGTTTTGATACCGTTCCATTCGCTGATTTCTCTGAGCCATGACATTTTCCCTCTGCCTGACCTCTTCTTACCATGTACCTTTCCCATCATGATAGTACATATAAATTATTGGCATATATCAAAAATGCAACTATGTAGAGTAGAGGTAAGGAGGACCAGCTCGGTACATGAAAAAATGTCCATTGGTGTGATGTCTTCATAAATGAGACACTTTAACTTATTATTAGTTTATTTTATTTAGATATTAACTGTTAACACAAAGTATTTTAAATTATTTCTAAAAGTAACCCGACCGCCATTACAAACTTTCCTCAGACCACCGACTGCGCAATGCCATAGACTAAAACATCACACAGTCGGCAACCATTAAATAGGTGGCGCTGTAGTAGCATTTCATTTGCGGTGGTCTCGTGTACTATGGCAACAAGTTCTTAAAATATTCCCAATCGGCAGACTGCATGATGGTTCGCACAAGTTCTTTTTTCCTGCCCATACGATTTAGGACCTATTCATTCGATACTATGTCCGTTCATTTCATACGACGGTATATCCATATTTGGTAAGTTTCTAGTTGTCTCCGGATGTCCTCCTTGATGGTCCATGCTTCGCAACCGTAAAGGGCGACTGGTTACGATCACCTTTTAATACAAGCGAAGTCTTAAGGCTGCGGTTACGAAACCAGCGGAGCGGGGCGGGCTCACGACATGCTCGCGACATATTTTTTTTAAATATTATTAAAGGTGACAGACAGGCTGACGGTCCACTTGATGGTAGGTGGCTACCGTCGCCTATGGACACAAGCAACACCAGGGCGGGTACGTGTGCGCTGCCAACCTTGCAGGAATTTGTTTACTGCTCGCTTGAAGAAGCCCATATTGTAGCTAGATGGAAACACCTTAGAAGGGAGACTGTTCCAAATTTTGCGCGTCCGTGGGATAAAGTTTCTAGTCATCCGAACTGTGCGCAGCGGCACTTTATCCAAGTAATGCGGATGAACTTTGCATCTATGGCGCGCAGTGCGATGGTAAAAGTTTGAGGTAGGCATTAATTGGAACAACTCATCCGAGCACTCGCCATTGTACAGACGGTAGAACACACAAAGAGAGGCTACATCTCTTCTTAAACTATATGCTTTGTTTCATCTTTTTTCTTCAAGATATTAGCACTATTGCTTGTTAGTCTTACCATTCTTACAGTCAGGCAACGAATGTAATTGCTTAGAGCAACGTTCAGCGAACTCGCTTCAGTTTGCAGACTCGAACATTGAGCGTTGCCCGACTGTGTGACGTAAGTAATGTTAACTATAATTTGATAAATATTTCAAACGGGAGGAAATTACTAAAAATATATATTTTTTGCGTATATGGGAGGATACCACTGCTCAACTCACCCACGGAGCCGCAGCTGACGTTCACAAGGCTTCATGATATAACTCTCACAAGAATTTTACGTGTTATCGTCCGACAGCAAATGGTTGACGTAATCTGTGCCTGGTTCGTGGTCCAAAACAACGATTTTATTATTTTTATGATTTTATTATTTACAGTCATCGAAACAAGGTCCAGAGTTGAACGGTGACACGCAAGATCAGGCGACGCAGACGGACTCGCAAAACGGTTCGAAAGTTCTAATAGTGAAAATGGATAAGGCAGTTGACACGAGGGAACCATCTGCCACCAAGAAGGTGAGTTAATGGTGAAGCCTAGCCTACCTTTTATTTTAAACTAGCTGAACTCGGCCACGCTTCGCTGCGGCCCATACGGCGGCGGCGTGCGCATGGGGCGCGGGTACTGGACACTGCTCATATATAATACTATTTATCGTAGCGTGATGTTATAATATAGCCTATAGCCTTCCTCGATAAATGGACTATTCAAAACAAAAAGAATTTTTCAATTCGAACCAGTAGTTCCTGAGATTAGCGCGTTCAAACAAACAAACAAACTCTTCAGCTTTATAGATTTGATTTTTTAATCAATCAACCCGCTCTTTGTCAATTTGGCTCTTCTTGGTAATGTTCGTTTCTCGTCGGGTGGTCGTTTTTTCTTTTTGCTCGGCTTCTAAGGGTCATAGCATGATTATAAATGGCCTATCAATTCCTCGGGTATTAGGCTATCAAATGAAAATAGTTTTTTTATCAGACTAATAGTTTTTTTTAGTTTTTTTTAATGTTATTTTTCAGTTTTTAGGGTTCCGTACGTCCGAATAAAAAAACGGAATCCTTATAGGATCATTCGTGTGTCCGTCTGTCCAACCATTCCCCCCTCTTATCTCCGAAACTACTGAACCTAAAATTTAAAAAAAAATACAGAAATTAGTTTTCTACATATAGATTATAGGAAAACCTATAAGAAGTCCATGATATTAAAATAACATGGTAAATAACTCAATATTGTGCGGATAGATAATATCGTACGGAACCCTCTTCACGCGAGTTCAACTCGCACTTGTCCCGTTTTTTTTTTGTTATTAAATTTCTGTTTTTTGGCGCTGAATATTTTTAGTTATGGACCGTCAGACAGGCTGCCGGTCCACTTGATGGTAGATGACTACCGTCGCCAATAATGCAAGTAACGCCCTTATCCTTAATTCTAATGCCAACCACAGTAGAATTAAGGATAAGGAATTGGGAAGGGTTAGTGAAATCGGCTCTGGCATCCTTTACTCGCTCACCGAAACACAAGAGCACACACTTTTGTAAGGTTCGTGTCGCCAGATGGGCTGCAGTGTGCCCTTCTAAGTTGACACCGCCGGGAATCGAACCCTGAGACAGAGCGTCGAGGGAAGCACCCTAACCACTCATCCAACGGGCTCGTCAAAATTAAAATAGTCAAAGTATAAATTATATTTTTATTTTCATGTAAAAGATGCCAGGTAAGCTGACGGTCTACTTGATGGCGGAGACACTGCCGTCAATAGCAATAGTCAATAGGGAATGTAAGTGCGTTGACTGCCTTGATAGGATTAGGCACAAGGGATAGGGTTGTGGACTCTGGGTTGTGTTCCAGCACTCCTTTGGCCAAGGCAAATTGAGCCCTTTTTTTTTTTTTTTTTTTTAGGAGGGGAAATGCATTTACGCACTATTCGTCGAGGGGACGTCTCGACGAGGAATAGTGTGGGACTCACCCGGTGAGAGTCAACGGAAATACCCACTAAAACCCCTCCGGGTTCCACCATCGGCGGTGGTGTGGAACCGAGGTTACAGCTAGGCCATGTCCTCAGATCCCACAAACCGCTATGTCCGTGAGCGGACTCATCACTTGGCGATTTTTTGGCGCCGTCACGCTAGTTGCGGCTGCCCACTGGAACCCCTGTGGGCAGCCGCGCATCAGTTTTGGTATTTTCAGGACGCCAGATGTCCCGTTCTGGCGCCCTAAAATTATTACCCGACGGTCATCACGGCATATGCGCGGCGACGTCGGCCGACTCTTCGTCGCCTGAGTGGGTCCGCCTGGGGGTCCTCCTCTCGGGACCGCTCCCTGGCCTCTTTGCCAAGGCAAATTGAGCCCTGGGGTCTTTAGCGCATACAAAGTAACAACAGTACAACTGCAGTTATTTTAAGTTGGTCTTCTGTGACTGCAGCCAGTCGGGTGATTTTAATTGAAAATTTTCTTTTTCAGGACTCTTCAACCTCAGATGGAGACGGAGAAAAGTGTGACGACGAAGACAACGGTGGTTGGTGGAGATATTTATATCCGTTTTACTATTTCGTCTAAGCGAATCGGTTGAAATTGAAAAAGCTTTATCTACAGTCAATGAAATTCTGGTGTTCCATTTGTCTGAAAATTTTTATCTTGTATACATTTTAATTTCTTCCTATATTCTTGTAAAATATAGACCTGATTAGCTCAGATACGTTAAAAAGGTCTCGAAGTTATCGTGGAAATGAAGTATGGTTAGTGCGCGATTCATTTATTTATTGTATATACACCGCGCGCCAACTCCGAGGAACCTTTAGGAATGTTGATCTTAAATAAACACAATCTATTGTCATACGAGTATAATAAAATCGTAAACGGACCCGTCTGTACATTAAATATTTTTTTCAAAAAAAAACAATTTGTATGAGTTATACTTATGTTACCGAGGTCAAAATTTGTTTTAGAATTTTTGTCTGTTTGTGCACGCTAATCTCAGAAACGGCTTAATCGGTTTGAATACGGTTTTCACTGATGTATTGTAGCAAGCTTCCCGTAACATTTAGTGTTTGTTTCGTTCCAATCGGTCTATGAACAAAAAAGTCACGCGCTATTCCTAACAGTAGCGTACGAAGTAGCGGGCTCAGCCAGTAAATATAATGATCAGATCACATAACTTAAAATATTGTATCGAGATAGATATGTTTATCATTAGTGTTCTCTTGCAGAACGTCTATGTTCCCACGTTTTATTCATTGGTGCAATGAACAAACAAATACAATTACTAATTTTATTTCTTTCAATGGATAATTAAATTATTCCAAATACAGTCTGTTAAGTTGATTGATGGTTTTTGCTAAGCCAATATTAGGGCAATGTATTTTATCTTATTTTATTTTTTTATGTTAAGATCGGCAGACAGGCTGACGGCAGGTAGGCCTATAACAAAAGCAATGCCAAAGCCGCTGCAAGTGCGCCGCCGACTACAGTAGGATTAAGGATAAGGGATTAGGAGGGGCTAGGGAAATGGGCTCTGGCATCCCTTACTCACTCACCGAAACACAACAGCACACGTGCTGTTATTTCACGGTGGTCTTCTGCAAGGGGGTGGTTACTGCCGCCAGAAAGGCTGCCCAAATGATTGCGAAAACGCAGTGTGCCCTGCCACTACTAGTGGCAATTAGGGGGGATAGTGGTTTTTTTGGCAATTAAAAATCACAAAAGCATAGCGGCTGTTTACGACCTCAGGTGGCTTTCTTAGAAAATTCGGTAACTCGAATATTTAATCATAAACTTTTGTTACACTCGTAAGTATTTTCCCCACTTTTAAATATGAACGTCATCATCATCTCAGCGGTAGGACGTCCACTGTTGGGCATAGAACTCCCTATAACCGCTCAGAAGCAGCCTGGATCCACCGTCATCCCGTGGCCCTTATCAGGTCGTCGGTCCACCATGTGGATGGATGTTGTACACTGCGCTTGCCGGTCCGTGGCCTCCACTCGAGAACCTTCCGGCTTCAGCGGAAGTTGGCTCTCCGTACGATGTGTCCTTCCCACAAACACTTCAACTTGCTGATTCCCCTGGTTATACTTCGTTCGTCTACGGATCTCATTCGCAGTGTAATACCGAGCATAGCCCTCTCAATAGCTCGTTATTCGATTTATCTACATGTCTAAATGTAAGTAATTTATAAAGAACTAGCGACCCGGGGTGCAATTTTTATATATAAGAACATTCCCCGTTTATCCCTCTTTGCATTAGTGAAAACCGAATTAAAATCGGTCTACCCGTTCACCCGTGATGCCGTGACCAAGGGAAATGGGGATTCATTTTTATATATAGAAGATGTTTGTATGGTGACATACGGTGCTGGCTGAAAATCAGCGCTGTAGGTGTTTGTCTAGCACCTCAGCACAATGTTGATTCGTTGCCGCGAGGACACACACACACGTTTTTCTATTAATTTCTGTCCTGTTGTTTTTATATAATGTCAGTGTCTTTCGTGCAGTGAATAAGTCTTTCTTTCTTCTTTCTTTCTTTCTTTCTTTCTTTCTTTCTTTCTTTCATAGCTCGTTGAGCGACGTTGAGCTTTCTTACGAGGCCCGTAAGAAAGCTTTCTTACGAGACCACATTTCTTCGTAATCAAGATATTTCTTGATTATCTTATGAACTTATGATTCTTATGAATCTTATGAAAATTAAAACTGCTAAATAATAGTACACGGTAATCGATAATTCCGCTTTTGCGTCACGAACAACACTCTTACTGAGGCAGAGCGGGGTATACCACCCGCTTCCTCTACCAGCGGTTTCACGGAGTTAGCGCGCGGGTAATAGTTTTTTTTCGTATTCACATCTTTTCGTACCACCTACATCCCAGTTTTTAACTCCCAGTTGTACCACCGGTAACAAATATGCATGTATTAGCTAGCTAGTAGAAAAACCGATACAGAATCATTTTTTATCATGGCGTAATTTCTACTTTATTAAGGCGACTCCAGCCGCAAAACTCGTCCTGTACCGAATTGACGGGACTGCTGAGGGGGAGTCGCTACTTGCAAATCTCGGAAATATCTATTTAAAAATTAAATAAAGTATGATTCAAATTTTTCTTTTGATGAGCCTTCAGATAGTGGATCTTAAAATTTATCTTAAGAATTAGCTATTTAAAATATTGATTATTAAGCAAATCGCACGGTTAAAACATGGATATTAGACCCCAACTTAGTAGTTTTTTTATATATATATATATATAATTAAATATAATTTAAAAAAAAAATTATGATGATCCCTTTCATATATCCTGCAGATGATTTGAGTATTTTTTAAATTATAATTATTACGATAATTTAAAAGGAAAACGGTTACAAATAAGTGGATTTTTTTATCATTAGGGGCTGGCGTCGCCTTAAGCACTTGACTTATAGATTTTTTGATAACTTTTACTAAACGCTGTCGATTTGTATTGTTATGAAAGTGTTTAAAATAACGGTTAAATTTTTCTGTAATGTCAATTCCATGTTAAATTAAACGCCGAATTTATATTACGAAACAAGTTTTATGCATATTGAAGTTAGTTTCATGAACTAGTCCAGGATAAGTTTGCTTTTAGTGTGGTGAGATACACAGTGTCACCGAGATCGTGGCTTCGTCAGCATCAATGCTAGAGTCGCGATGCGTTGACACGCTGAAATTAGTTGCATGACATTAGTTTTATCAAAAAATTGCGCATGCAACTGCCATTGCGCATGTACGGGACTGAATCAGTGTCGTGAAATTAATGCGTGCATTGTAAAACTTGATTTTTACACAAAACTAGTTTTATGCAACTATTTTCGTAATTTAAATTTGGCTTAAGTTAGTATATTTATTGTGTTGAATTCATATGCAAAATAATAAGTCGAGGAAAAGTTCAGGTGCTGATGTCGGACCGTTATCAATATTATAAATGGAGATCACCATTTGCCTTATGGGTGCTTCGAAATCTGTTTTTAATAGGATGACGCCGCGCCGTGTGACGAGTGTTGGCCGACTTCGGTGACGGTGAGGCGCGACCACACTTGTCCGCACCCTATAAATCTCTCTCTCTCTCTCTCTCTCTCTCTCTCGGTGCCTCTAGTCATGAAAGTTAGCTGTCAATTTCCTGAATCGGTCTCTGTCAAGAGTCAACTGGAACAGTTTCTCAACCGAGGCAAGTCCATTAAATGTCTCTGTATCTATATAGTGTTTGATCAAAAAAATAAACGAAGTAATAAAATAAATACAAAGTGAATTGTCACCGCACCTGCCTGTCAAAAATGAAACAAAACTAATCGGAGAAGTAGGGACGCGGCGATACAATTCCTTAGTCTTACTCCATCGGCGTATTACTGCCAACAATCGGCCGTCACACGGCGCGGACGCGGCGCGGTCAAGTGTGTTTCCTGCATAAGAGTCAACCCAGACGAGGGAT
The DNA here is from genome assembly GCA_910589475.2 of Bembecia ichneumoniformis. Taxonomy (NCBI): domain Eukaryota; kingdom Metazoa; phylum Arthropoda; class Insecta; order Lepidoptera; family Sesiidae; genus Bembecia; species Bembecia ichneumoniformis. The sequence continues at coordinate 3,778,943 of OU342550.1, forward strand.
ATTTGTTCGCGAAGGATAAAAGTCCCCGAATTGTGGAAAAATGGCCAACGCATTGGAGGGATAGTGCCCGCGGAAAATAAATGTTCCCGAAGTGTTATACAATCGATTTCAAGCGTCATTGTGCATAGGCACGTCGCTATCGAGCACTCAACGGGGAATAAAATCAGCTGTATTCGCTTTTGTACGTTAGTACTATTTTTCGGGGATTCCCGCGTACTTTTCTTTAGGTATTTATGTGGGTTTTTCGATTCATTTGTAAGCGATCTATTTTCTACGACCAAAAAGTACCACGAGGTCTGTCCCTCGTCTGGGCAGGCCCTAAACGATTGCCAAAACTTAGTTAAGTGAGAGTAGAATCCAAAGCCTAGTTATAGTTTTGTAGGTCTAAGTTACGTTTGATTACTTTTTAAGCATGTGTAACGTGTGTTACACATTTAAGGTTGAACGCTCCCAGTTTATGAGTGACAATAATGAAATAAATAATCCCACTTTTTTAAACAATCATGTATTGTTTATCATTTTTACAAAATTGTGCATAATGGACATCACTAAATTTACGTATAAGTAATGTTATTTTGTCGAGTTTTTGCCTGAGGCTTGAACTTATTAAAATATAGACTTCGTACATCACTTTGGCACGTCTCATGTCTTAGGAACATATTTCGGTAGGCATAGGACACACAAAAATGGATTAAATTTTATTTGAGTTTTACGAGTAGTTTTAGAGATAGACATAGAATTCCTACATAGAAACATAAATCTTTATATTTGTTGTCCCACATTATTATGTAATTAGTGATTTTCAAAGAAATTACTGCAGTTTCAATTACGTGCAATATACGTGCAAGTATGGATCGATTTGTCTAAATCTATACTAATATTATAAAGGTGACGAGTTTGTTTGTTTGTTTGAACGCGCTGATCTCAGGAACTACTGGTTCGAATTGAAAAATTCTCTTTGTGTTGAATATTCCATTTATCGAGGAAGGCTATAGGCTATATTACATTACGCTACGATAAATAGTATTATATATAAGCAGTGTCCAGTACCGCGCACCCCATGCCCACGCCGCCGCCGTGCAGCGAAGCTTGGCCGAGTTCAGCTAGTATACAATAAATAGTCAATTATAGTCAATTATATTATGTATCAAAACATATGTCGATAAGAGTTCAACTTAATCACTTGTGCCACTTTTTGCGTTGTTTGCGTATCGCGTCTTACAAACTGTCGTTATAGAGATTACATATGGATTCACAGTAGGCAGGTGAGACGCATCTACGAGGGTCAAAGGAATGAACTTTTGTACATATCTATTTTGACGTGGGCTATAAATAGGTATAGATAGGTCATAGGTATAGATATGTGCCATTTTCAAATTTATGTAGCATTTAATGTTGCTTTTATTTTATTTAATATACAAACAGATATATGAACTATTTAATCTGTATTTCTATACATGTATTATTTATTTATTTCCAGTTAAAAGCTTTTCTAAAGTATAGAGTTGTAATTAGGTCTTTTATGAATTTCAGGGGTCTTCTTACCATTGAATAAATGAACCACATAGTGTATACTCTTAATACATTTTTTGGCATGTCCACTTGATGGCAAGTGTCTACCGTCGCTACCACCAACCCTGTAAGCCAATAATAATAATAATAGTAATTATTTTAATTTTTCTAATAAGTTTTTCACGATATAAAATGGAAATATTCTAATTCGCCCAAATTTTGGTGTCGTTATTTTAGTAATTATGTATATAGTATAATGTGAATTCCACAAATCTTAATCAAATGGCGCGTATTAGTAAAATATATAAGTTTTGATTAAAAAATAATAATATGTAATATAAATTAGCAGTCTAAATAATCGGCGAGCTTATTTAATTTTTGTCAACCTTCAACAGTAGTGTCAAAGACTTCTCTATTATAACTGAAGTAGACGTGGCGTACTCTACCCAAAATGTCATTTGACAAGCAATCTGAAAACAACACATCTCTACGTAAACGAGCGCGAGATAGAAATATTAATTGTCAACAAGAATGAAAAAGATGGCCTACAGGGCGTTGGGCTACTCGTAAGTACGACTGAACGCAGCAGAAATTTCACCAACAGAACCGATACGGAAAAAAACGCTCTCTAGTACAGACTGATGCAATATTAAACAAAATTATTAAAACCCATGAAAATACGCAGTACAACTAATATTGTTGTTACAAAAACAAACTTTTAAACACTTTAGGTGATACTAATGCAGCCTTAATTCGTTTTATTAAGGTGGCGCTGTACGAGCGTGGGAACTCAGTAATAGGTATTTGGGAGAATTTGTTGTCTCGACTTACTATAATGCGAACAACCGAAGAGAGAATGCGACGCAACACATTCGCGCCACTTATTCAACTCGCGAAAATAATAAAATTTACGCCAGCTATTCCAATATTTTAGAAAAACCTTTATAGATGGTAGCTATTGGCATCCCAATTTCAAATGTACATTATAGGTAGGATGTTTCCATTGAAAAATATTTTTGGATTTTAGTCAGTAATTACAAGAATTCCACCCGCGAAAATCTCACAAATTCTGCACATTTTTCAAATTAATTATACTATTGTATGCGCCGACGCTATTGGCACACGGGACAATAAAACGTTGGAGCAGCATTGCCAATATCGCATGCTCTCTCGCACTTACTGGCTTTATGGCTAGGACTTGTGATGCGCCGTGTTACTATCGATTATGTAAATAAAAAAATTGTTTTATTATAAATAAATAAAATGTTATTTATGCTATTTATTTAATTATTAAACAAAATTTACAGCCCTAAAATTATACACAATTTAAAATATGAAACATCATGTTTACAATATTTACAATCGCTATATATATACTAAGAACGAAGAAATATCAACATGCTTACAGTCGATTCCAGCTGCAACAAATTTCATTTGCAACATTTCCAATTATTCTAGCAACTGATTGTGGGTTAAATTGGAAAAAATATCTCTCTTAACAATAAGTACTCAAAGTATCGATAATGCATGCATAACATGTACAACCCTAGCGCTTGAATGATTTATGGCCACGTGTGCCAGCAGCGTTGGCGTTCATTATAAATATAAAATTAATTTCAGTTTTTTGTTACTATGCAAACCTTCATATTATGTCCCAGAAATGTCATGTTTTTTTATGTATTGCTACGACCTATAATTATTGAGTAATCATGGAATTGCGTAGTATGGAATAACTAAGCTGTTCGAGTTGGAAAGTGCCCTATTAAGTGTAAAATGACTTCTTCGCCGTTCAAGATTCAAGATTTGGTGCGTATGCCTCGTCTACATACTGAGTTGAGAGGTGGTAAAGTTTTGTGTCATCAGCTCAAAAAGTGACACTTTGTTCTTGAAAAACCACAGAATACTGTCCATTAACGTGTAAAGGCGGAATCACATTGTGTCGGGGTGTGTCGTGTCGCTATCTGGCGGGACGGACAGTGTTCATATTGATTTGTTGTAACGGGGCGCGTTGTGAAGTTTTTCCAATCATTCTTCTGTTTTACTCCATGCAGTGTGCCCATTTCCATATCCACTCCTAATCCCTTATCCTTAATCCTACTGCAGTCGGCAGCTCACTTGCAGCAGCTTAGGCTTTGCTTGTGTAGGTTAGGTGTTGCTACCTACCATCAAGTGGACCGTCAGCCTGTCTGCTGACCTTAACATAAAAAATAAAAAAGTGTCCATGTGCACAAAGTTTTTGATAGCGATAATGATTTTGATGAAGATATTCAATTTCTTATGTTAGTAAGTCTTTTGGAAAAAATGAAAGGAAAGAGACATTGGATTTATCCCATTAATAAACTTAGAGAAACCGATGGTGCATTTCACACTCTCTTAAAAGAGTTGGATAGCGCAAATAGTCCTTGTATATTCCTTAGGTACATATAGTATCATATGATATTGTTACGTGTGGGGTGAGTCAAACAGCCGTGTAAGGCCGAAAATGAACTATTTATTGCCACAAACCAAGATAACTTCCAAGAGGTCTAAACTTGCTCGATAAAACCACAAATCTTGCCAAAAGTCGTCAATGATTCCCTTAATGAGTCGCAGGTAAGTTCCGAAGTATCGCTTTCGAATCGCAGAATCGAACTGTGTCCCGCCACCTCGCCACTCTCCTATTTATATTCGCCGTCAAACGTCTAGATCTATCTCGGATTTACTACAAACAAACGATAAACAAATGCAAGTAAACAAGTGTTGTAAACAAGGTCATTGAAAGTTCGGGAACGCTATTTCTGTTGAATGTGAACTCTATGTTGTGTACATAAGGATCAATTTCCCTTGACAATAACCGGAGAGTGGCGTGACTTCTATTCTAGGGTGGAACTTTCGAGAATTTTTGACAGACGAGAACGCTTTTCTAGAACGTTCCATGGTGAGTCATAACAATATAATACTTTATATCTGCGCACAAGCACATATAAGTTCGTCAGACATTTTAACCCACCACCTTTCTGGCGCGATCGGAGTCGAGCATTCTGCGCCAACCAACAATGTGAACGCAATCATCTTGTATGGATTGGATACCGTTTAAGGCGCGACACGACACACTCCGACACAATAATGTGATTCCGCCTTAAGATTTGGCTACATTCGAACTCTAACTTATTAAAATATTTTTTCTTTTTATATTTAAGACTAGTTAAGATTTGCATTTAAGACTACTAAAGAACGTAGTCTGGTTTCACAATGACACAAGTCGAACAATAAAATGCACTTCACTGTATTAAGAGTGACTCTATTAGAGCAATTGAATTGACTAATCAACTGTTTCTCTTACCTATCCTGTAACATATTTTTTATTGTTATATACTTATAAGTTTATACATAATAATGTTAAATAAATTTAACTGTATAATAGAAATTATGTATTTAATAAAATTTGTTAAAGTTAACTAGAATTTTTATTATTATTATTATTACCAGTGACGGGCCCGTTGCAATTTTCGCCGCTGATGCACCAAAGACTTGGTGATTCACGAGGTAGGTGACAGACTTTCCTTCATATCACTAACGAAAAATACAGTCCACTTTTATAATCGCTTGGCGTGATTGATTACCGTGAAATAACAGCATGTGTGCTGTTATGTTTCGGTGAGTGAGTGTGGGATGCTACAGTCCATTTCCCTATCCACTCCTAATCCCTTATCCTTAATCCTACTGCAGTTGGCAGCGTACTTGCAACACAGGTGGCGCTACTTGTGTTAATTGGCGACGGTAGTACCTACCATAAAGTGGGCCGTCAGCCTGTCTAAAGATTTACATTTAAAAATCATTTAAAATTTTTAACGGTGGTCTTCTGTAAGGGTGCTCAGTATATGACTGAAGAACACAGTGTGTCCTACTCCTAGAACAGAATACAGGGCGTCCCAAGACTATGCGACATGAAGGGAAAGTTTAAATATAGTAGATAGGATATTTTGCTGAAAGAAGACTTTATGTTATTTTTAAAAGTTAGTAATACTGCATTCAAAGATTTTCTAAAAATTACTTGCTTTGTCTGGGAATCGAACCGACTTAAATGTGAAAAAAAATCACACATTCAAATACTAAGTTTTATCATGCACTTATAATGAAAAAAACTGAGCCAAGAAGTCGTTTATTAAGTGGGTACTTGTGAATAATCAATTTATCAATGCTTATCTATGGAATGATAATATCCCTATTTTTCCAACGTCGCCTCGTCGTTGGCAATCTTATATATAAAAATGAATCCCCATTTCCCTTGGTCACGGCATCACGCGTGAACGGGTAGACCGATTTTAATTCGGTTTTGACTAATGGAAAGATAGATAAACGGGGAATGTTCTTATATATAAAAATTACACCACGGGCGAAGCCGGGGGCGGGTCGCTAGTCTATAATATAAAAATGAATCCCCACTTCCCTTGGTCACGGCATCACGCCTGAACGGGTAGACCGATTTTAATTCGGTTTTAACTAATGGAAAGAGGGATAAACGGAGAATGTTCTTATATATAAAAATTCATATATATATATATATATATATATATTTATAAATTGCATCCCGGGCGAAGCCGGGGGCGGAACGCTAGTAAATAATATTTTTGAAATTTCAATCAAACATTTTACGTTATTTCTTTCTTTATATGTTACTTAAGAAGAATTATTTTTTTTTGTCCATTCTTTCTATTGGCATCATAAAAATACGGGTGATTTTTTTTTTCACATCTAAGTCGGTTCGATTCCCAGACGAAGCAAATAATTTTTAGAAAATCTTTGAATGCAGTATTACTAACTTTTAAAAATAACATAAAGTCTTCTTTCAGCAAAATATCCTATCTACTATATTTAAACTTTCCCTTCATGTCGCATAGTCTTGGGACGCCCTGTATATTTCAGAACAAAGACCCGTAGAGTAAGATCCCAGGCATGCCAGACAAAACTTATTTTCTAAAGGACAAAATGTGGGGTATCGAGTAGTGTTCCTATGTACTTTGAAGGTATACGTATCTGCTAAATTGGGTACACGGCGCGAACGACGGGACTCGCTTGATGCAGACGCAAGCGTTATGTTACACATATTATATTTTTAATTTTTTAACGCGGACGAAGGCTAGTAAAGGTTATAAAAAGATTAGATTTTTTCAATTAATGTTGCCATTGTGATGGAATGTATAAATGTGTTTTATTTTTGCTTGAGCTATACATATAACACTTTGCCGTGTAGTGGGTTCTGTGGCATACATTACACCTCTCGGTGGCAGTAGGCAGGGCTGTCACACGCAGCGAGATGCACAATTGATGACATCACAATGCACTTGCTAGGGTTGGCGATCGAAGAGAAATTTCCATGAATTTATTTCATTTTGCTCATCGTGAGATTAGTCTTAGGTACTATCACAATATAGTCTTAGGTCCTTTTTCACGCAACGTATAGCGATAGAAATTCAAAGAGGCAACACCGCGAGCGTCCTAGGTGCTGCGGAGAATCCGGATGAGCTAGACGAGTTATTCTTCTTGGCCAATTAATCTCCGCCACGCCTCTGCCTCTCCAGCGTGTACGCATTTTTCTACTAAATATTCTAAACTAGATAGGCAGGTCTGTATATATAATTATTGTTAATATTATTCTAAATTCATTTACTTTATTATACCTTAATAATGTCTTCTAATTAGTTAGATGTGTAGCTATTACATTATGTAAAATTATTAATGAAATAATTATGTCCTCATAATATCACTAAATTCTAATTAATACCTACAATTGGTTCCTACCAATACACATACAGCTTATTTTTATTAATAGGGAATATGCGTCTAATTCAAAAAAGGCTTAAATATATTTTTTATCAACATTTTCGCTTTAGAATTATGTCTATGTAAATATTTTTTTATATTATTTCTTTTTCGTTAAGAAAATAATTATTAAAAAGCGCATAAAAATGTGGGAAATTCAAAATACTTGAAACGGTCGGATCGAATGTGACGTCAGTCTATGGAATGTGACGGCAACGTCCATGAAATGTCAACAAGCGTGTAGATGTTTGTGATTTTTAACATTTAATCGAATCGAATCAGAATGAGAGGAGATTTGTAGAAGCACGAAAGTTACCGACATAACCCAGCGGATTAATAAGTGGCAGTTCGCAGGACATATAGTACGGAGAGCCGACGGTCGCTAAAGCCGGAAAATTCTTGAATTGAGACCAAGGACCGGCAAGCGCAGCGTAGGACGTCCACCCACCAGGTGGACAGACGGATTGATAAGGGTGGTGCATTAATGGTGCATCCAGGCTGCTTCTGATCGGTATTTTTGGAAAATTAGAGGTGATACCTTTGTCCACCAGTGGACGTCCTAAGGCTGAGATGATGAACCACCTATCACCAAGTGGACTATCGGGTAAAGTAAGGTAACTTAGTTAACTTTAATTCCAATTCATGCATCGATTAAGTGGCAACCCTGAATTCTTAGTGTTCTACTTTTTTGGCATTGGCAGCTTCACTAAAATAATCGCGCGGTGTAATTCATAAGCGGACAGCGATTATGTACATTTATATAATTTTTTGTAACAACCTATTTTATTTATTTAATAGAACTCCCCACTTACATGTAAGTATTGTTGATGTATTTTGAACTTGAATCCTGGCTGACTTAAAAAAAATTGAAATGAGAATGTTTTTTAAAAAGCTAGATTGAATATGTCATTGTAAGAAAAATAGTATAGAAGAAAATACGAACAGAAATGATGTGTTTTTATAGTTTTCATTTTATTTCATAAAATGTATTATACAGAGAAGATAATATAATGTGCACATTAATATTGAACAGTGTGTTTTTATTTAATAGAGATATCAAGATTATCAAAACGTAGTGATGGCTTATGACTAGCTTTTTTAGCGTAGTAACTAGCTTTTGACCGCGAATTCTTCCGCGCCCCCTTTTCTTAGGTGTTGAAACATTTATTCTAGCCCGCGCTATACCGAATAACCCGCTTGCCATGGTTGAACCATTCCAAAGCGCTCATAAAAGCCTATAGTCGAAATGTGACAAACCAGGCTATGTCGCTTAGTAGGAGAAATTTGTGCATGCTAACTGTGCACTAACGGAGCACTGCTGCCTCAATAGCCACCGTAAAATAATGGGTCTCACTAGTACGGGAGAGTGTCGCTTCTGCCATGAGGCTGAGGAAACACCAATGCATGTCCTGTGCGAGTGTGGCCCCCTTATGCACAAGCGCAGTCACATCCTAGGAAGCCACACAATGGCTTGTGAAGATGTGAAGAATGCCTCTATCAAAAAAGTACTACAGTTCCTTAACGTGGTAGGTATAGGTAGAGAGCTTTAGTTCACGTGGCGATCGCAAAATTTCAGCAAGAAGATAATAATAATTCGGTATAACGCGTAACTTTTTTGTTTAATAACCAATTGGAATGAATCAAACACTAAATGTTACGGGAAGCTTGTTGCAATACATCTGTGAAAACCGCATTCAAATCGGTTAAGCCGTTTCTGAGATTAGCCTGCACAAACGCCCAGATTTTTTTTTTTAATATTTAATGTACAGTCTCGGCTA